>CANNZV010000027.1:0-714210 GCA_947561585.1 Caprella mutica
CCTAGATTCTATGCTAACATAAAAACTCATAAAGAAGATAATCCAATTCGACCAATTGTGTCATTCATAGATAGTCCTACATATGAACTTGCTAAATTCATTTCAAAATTATTAACTCCAATATCTGACAAAGCACCTCAGAAGTTGAAAAATTCCTACTAAGCTAAATAAGTGCTAGAAAATTTGATTGTCCCCTAAGATAATATTTTAGTGTCTTATGATGTCAAGAGTCTGTTTACCTGCATTCCGCAAGATTTTGCATTAGATTGTGTGGCAGAAGCAATAGATTCAGACGATGAAATTCATACTAGAACCAACCTTGAGACACAGGACATAGTTAATTTAGTCAAAATTTGCATAGATTCTAATTTCTTCCAGTACAACAATGAAGTATATAAATAGATAAAAGGAACTCCAATGGGATCACCAGTGTCAGTTGTTATTGCAGAAATGGTAATGTAATTTATCGAAAACCAAATTTTAACTAATCCTCCGTGTGGTATTTCATTGTGGAAACGCTACGTAGACGATTGCATAGTAATAATTCCAGAAAACAAAAAAGAATTATTATTCAGATTCATTAACAGTGTCAACGAACACATACAATTCACACAGGAAATAGAAGAAGGATAAGAATTGGCATTTTTGGATATTAAAATGATGAAAAAAGAAAACGGATAATTAGATTTCACTGTCTATAGAAAACCATCAAATACGGGGAAATATTTGGACTATAATAGCTACAATTCCAAGACTTAAAAAATAAGTGTCATCAATTCATTAGTAACAAGAGCCATCAAAATTTGTAGTAACTCATAATTGGAAAATGAACTGGAGAAAATAAGGAGAGATCTAGTATCAAATAATTATCCAAGAAAAGAAATTAATAAAGTGATAAATAAGAAGAAATTTGACATGCAAAACCAATAACAGTCAACAAGAATAGAAGAAGAGGACAGGAACAGACGATATATTGTAGCCCCATACATAAAAGGAACAAGCGAAAGAATATAAAGGATTTTGAAACCATTTGATATCATGTTAAGCAATAGATCTAATAATACTATAGGAAACTAGGTTATAAGAATTAAGGATAGATTAGATAAGGAGAGTAAAATCAATGTAGTATATTAGATAGATTGTTAGGATTGTGATAGTAAATATGTTGGAGAAACAGGTAGAATGTTAGGAGATAGGATTAAGGAACATAAATCTAATGTAGTTAAGAGAGTACAATAATCATAGATATATTAGCATAATAGAGATACAGGCCATAGTTTAGATTTTGATAATGTTAGGATATTGTAACAATGTTAGCATACTTTTAATAGGAGAAAATTAGAATCGTTCTATACGCATGGATAGGATAACACTTTAAATAGAGCATATGAAGTTCCTTAGTAAATAGTGCCTATAGTTAATAAGATTGTCAAAATTAAAAATTGAAATGTTAAAAAAAAAAAAAAATATTATAAATTAGGATATGTATCATGATTACGAGTAGGTAGATTATAAGTCGCTTGTTTTTCAATAAATGTTACCCCTGAAGACGGAAATCACGAAGATTTCTGAAAGCTTGGGAAAATTCAAACTACTTCTTGTTGAGTTCTTCATCCTACATAATGCAGCAACCAAGGAGTCCTCTATTTTCTTCTATCATATTTTATTGTTTATTTACTCTCAATTCTGTTAAATTTTAGCTCTTACATATGAGACTGAAAGTTAATTATCACCTACTTTCTAGGTAGGTGAGGTCTATTAATGAACTTATCCCATAGAGCAATTTAAGTCTCCGGTTCGTTACAATTTGTTTTTTCTTAACTTGAAGAAACTTGGAGGTAATTGATTGAATTCTATCTATTAAACTGACAAATACGAATAAAGATTCTGGGGGTATTAATAAAACACAAGGAAATACTATTGGTTGTATGTAATCAGAGTAATGTTCGAATAATACAAAGTTCTAAGACTTAAGCACAAGTCTTCCAATAACACAACACAAATTTTAAATAAACTAGGAGTTGAGTAAACTAAGTGGTTTAAGTATACAAGGGTTTGAGTCGCCAACTCCCGGAAAACCCGTCGGCGGACGAAGTCCGACCGGACTCACCCTTCTTCAAGAGTGCCTAGCGAACAATCAACGTGGTATACTTGTTCCTAGCCTTTTTATGTAAAAAGGGTGTGGTATGTCCTTCGAGGAATTTTAAGGAAAAAACTAGTCAAAATTGTAAAATAATCTTTGTACAACAAAGTCTTTGAAAATATCTTTTTTAAATCTTAGAATGATTGTAAATAATCATTAGTGTCTGGCAAAATAATCCTTAACAGATATTTTCGACCGAGTGTACAATTAGTGCCGATTGTGTACCTTTAGTCTAATCGCTTAGTTCCTTGAAGCACAATCATAAAGTACATTTTTAAGTACCTAAAGCTTTAATAAAAACTCCTTATACGGATTCAACTCTCTTTGCTCATTGAATGTATATTCATGTTTTAATGTTGAATGTTTTTAACTATGTAGAATGTTTAACTATGTTTCATACATAAAATGTTATTATTCACGAGTATAAGAATTTAACAAATGAAATAATGACTAATAAAAATAATAATTAATATAATCATAATACTACTGATTGATGCTCGTGATAATTAACAAATTCAATGCCTAAATAAGTTGGAGATAGATACAAGAAAATTGATAACTGATTATAATTATTCACTTTAATTGTGAATTGCAATATTAGGATGGTACAAAAATGAATTTAGAGGAATCAAAAGAATTATTTTACCGAAACAGTTTTAAACCTTAATATTAAAATAAGAATCTAGCTTCTAAAGTAAATAAATGGCAATTTCATCTTAGAACTTTATTATTAAATAGAACCTATATCTCTCCGTTCGAATAATTATTATCACGTTGCTTATTCACTCAACTTTTGATTTTCTGTTCGCTGAATGCTTGATTCATACCCCATAGGGTTTTACTAATACATGATCAATCATTTGTTATGATACTTCACTTCACCAATAAAGGTATTTCATGAAAGAAAGGAACGAGGGCAGAGTGACATAACGGTTCGATAGCCCACATATCAGTAAGGTACTGTTTTTGGGAGAGATTCTCATATCATAAAAAATATTATTTCATAAATATGAAATAATTTACAAGCACTACACTATTGATATTTTTGAAAAATATATATTGAGCAATTCAGCATAAACGTGATAAAATAGTTAGTTACCATTAAGTGATATATTATGTATAATTAAGTGCAGTAAATTCTCTGATGTAGTCGGCTTGAGTTTCTCTGAGGCCTACAGTCGGCTTGAGTTTCTACTGCAATTGTAAACCATATTTTAGCTAATAAAATGGAAAATTCAAAACCAAGTCAAGGTAATTATTGAGCTGCAAATAAATCTAATTAAATTAACATCTTTAATTCCACTGCAGCTATCAGATGTTAATTTGTACCTGAATTAAAATAAATTCGTGAATTAAACCATCAGCATTAACTGGATAGTGTAGATGGTTCTAGGAATTTTTGCCGTTGAAGAATTCGCCGTTGGAAAATTTGATATAGGGAAAACTCGCCATGAGGAAAACTCGCCGTGAAGAATATTCGGCGTGGGGAAGAAATCATTTAGGACATAGCTATTGAAACACTTATAATTATTGATAACAGATATTGATAATTATAAAAAAAACGACTTGTTAAATAACTATACAACTGAAAATTTCAGTTAATTTTATATTAACTGTTCATATATGCAATGTATATTCTAATCATTACTCTTATAATTTTGTGTCACGAGAGTCGTTGTATAACATTTGGAGTGTTTTGATGTGTTCACTAAATAGTGAAAAATAGGGTAGATTCCGAATTATCGGTCTGTACCTACATCTTCAGACATATAAGAAAAAACAATATAAAAATTATTATTATTACACAGTGCTATCTAATACTTCTGCAAGCCCGGCTTCGTTATTATATCATTATTATGAATTTTATTATTAATTTATCAAACTTTGACTGAAATTGTATATACGTATAAATTTACTTTTTCCAATTAATTGGTTTTTAGATCGGATGAATGATATACTATTGATTTTGAATTAAATTAAAATTGATAGTTTGTGAATATTGGTAATATTCTCTACAGTTAAACATGATCAATTTATTCTATTTTTGGAAAAAATATCAGTATTCTTCTTAGACTAAAATAAGAAAGTTGTTATGTAATTAAAACATCATTTCTATTCTCTTCAGACATTTCTGTATATTTCATTCATTTCCACCACTTTTAAAGTAACATAATTAACTACAATATTCCAAAGGTAATAGCTTTGATAATAGCCCTTTAATTGTTTTTTAATCGCTCGATTTACCAAAACTGCTATATTAAAAACTAGGAACTTTGGAGTGAGAATAAATTTTACTGACTCGTGGAATGGGTAAAAAAAAGTTAAAAGGAAATTATTCTGTTTATTGAGATTTAATAAATGGTTAGTAAAGTGAAATTACATAAATTTCAATTATATAAAGTTAATTTGTAATCATTTTGAAACATTGTTTAATTATTTAATAATGGAATTAGGGTAAGTTCCGAGTTATCGAGCAGTTCCTCATTTTTGATATAATGAAAAATATATTTTAGTTGTTTCTATAAATTATGATAGAAAATTTGCACCCAATCTATATCTCGAAACTCACCCTGTATCTGTCAAAATTGTATGAAATGCTGTTTGTATTTTACATTGTTAATGCAAAAATATTTGGCATAATAATCTTTGCTTCTTCATAGAATAATAAAAAAATCATACCTAAACAAATTTTATCAAAATTTATTTATTGATTACACAAACTTCATAAATTGGTTAATATGCATTCTTGCATTGATACTATTCAATATATGTACAATTGTACATTCATTTATTTCAATCAATAAACGATTCATTCATTCGAAATATTAAAAAAACTGTGTATTGATTGTATTGACTTCACAAACTCTTTTCTTTCGTTTTTGAATTTTTTTTCTGACTGGGTATACTGTAAATCTGAACTCAATTCTTAGAGTCTGAACCTCAAAGCAACCAAATCTGTCCATTGATTTTGTTTCTTTGATTCTTTGAAGAGATAATAAGGTATTATAAGAGAAAATATGTGTTCTTTTTTTATGTATTTTATGGTTTCTTTTCTATCTGCAATCGAATTTAAATATTACTCTCTGTTCATTTTCATCAAAAGATGACAGCACTTTGTTTACTTTTATTCAGAACTTTATTTATTTTACTTTGTTTATTAAGATTTTCTATTCGGAGTACCCACTTTTACTTTGTTTCTAAGACTTTTCTATCTTTACATCTACTGCAATATTGAAAACCTATAATGTGCAATCTTTGTTTCCATTAAGCTTGAAATATTTTCTGCTGGCAGAAGTAGTTCATTTGTATACAGAAATATCGCTGCTGTAGTGCAGATGGAAAATAAATTTCCCTGATAAGACGAGTTTTGCAGTTTTTTAATGGAATAACTTGCCCAGAGAATTAAACTAACAAGATTTTAACTGGTCAACGTTATGGAAATTCAATTTGTTGGAATCAAAACACTAGGAGTAATTTGGGTAAAAAACAATCTTTTTTTTTCTAAATTGTTACTTTTTAGAAACTCAAACATTTATAATTTGTAAAAACTTGAGGGAGAATTACAATAACAAGTTTTTAACTGGAAAAACTTTATTGACATTCTAATTTAGGACGCAAACCACGAAGAGTGTTTTTATTTCCTTGCTTTTTTATTCTTATCTTTAGTTAATTAAGCATTTATACTCTAGAAATTAGGATATTTTCAATGTATTAATGAAAGAAATAGTTATGAAAACCTTTAACTCCCTCAGACACACTATTCTCTCTCGGGCACACCCTTCTCTCTCAGGCACACTCTTCTCTCTCAGACACACTCTCAAATGCACAACTTACTATCTAAGTCACACTTTTCTCTCTCAGGCACACTTTTCTCTCCCAGGCACACTTTTCTCTCCCAGACACACTCTCACAGGCACACACTTCTCTCTCAGGCACACCTTTCTCTCTCACTCAATTAAAATTCGGTGCAGGATAGGGGCAGCGGGTGGGGCGCGCAGGACTGGCATCATGGCAGGCAGAAGGCCGCGATAGGGCCGCGACAGAGCATTTTTGTCCGCTTTAGGGACCTCATTCTACGTCCCCCCACTGCACTGAACTACACTGGGGCGCTACCCTAAACTGCAGACACGCGCGTCCTAACTACTAATGCGCGACCGCGTAGCGTCCGTGGCCATGCGTGAAACACTAGAGAAAAATACCCTCATGGCAGATATTGACTGCGCCAATACTGCGCTGAATATGAACGCACATATTCATACTATAAAATATGACGCGTTCAACGCATATATACTTTATATTATGAATGTGACGTTATTCGGCAGCAATATTCCAGTCAATATCTACCATGAGGGTAAAAAATGATCATGTCTAAATAACTATTTGAATTAATGTGATTGACGTTTCAAGTTAGGGAAAAATTTATTTAGTAGGGGTTAAATGTCTATTTCAGAAAAAAGGCCATATCGTTTAGCTACATCAAAAGGAAACTAAATAGAAGGGATTGGAAGAATCAGTCAGAAAGAAAAGTGGCTCTATAAACAATGTCACCTGCCACCCGTCAGTGACAATACTAATGAATGGACAAAAAAGCTTCTCCGTGAATGCTGTCACTTACCAAGGATTGTGACGAAAAGAGTCACAAGCACCTGTGGCGATGGTGGATGGAAGAAGATGATGGGAAATGAAGCCTTCCTAATACAAAAATCTAAGACCTCGCAGTTGATGAATATAACTTTGCGCTATTCTCCAAAACTGCAAGTAGCATTAATAAAAATAAACATTTTAAAATAATACATTCCAAATTAGCTACAACAGTTCAGGGCTGAAGGGACACTATCTCCTTTTCCAGTGGTAAGGTTATAAGAGTGAAGTAGATAGCTTTAAATTTATTTATTGGTAAGCAAACTTAAGCTATAGCTACATTGTAAATCTTACTTATAAATTTTTCTTTCTAACTGATTGTCAAAGTTTGTAAAATGAGTATCACTTGTTACTAATAATAAAAAATGTAACCATACTTAAAAATATAAATTGGGAGAAGAGTAAGAGATTAGGTCGCCAACTTTGATAATGTGTTCCTTAGGGGTGTGGGTCATAAGCACATCCCCCCCCCCGGTTACGAGCCTCCAGTTTTTAAATCCTTATTTACCTATATTATTTAATCCCCCTGACCCCCCTGCCAGGTCATTAATCAATCATTAAGTGTGCAGTACAACAAACTGCATTAGCAATTCTCAGTTATTTCTATCTAAGTAGTTCTTCATTTGTTTAACTAGGTAAATAAGGATTAAAAATCAGGGAGGGGGGGGGGGACTTTGACGGGGAGGGCTCGTGACCAGGGGGGCTTGGACCTATGGGGGCTCATGACCTGGGGGGGAGCTCATGAACGTGCTCAGGTGTGGGAGCGTATGCCCCTTCCTCTATGTCCATCCCAATCGCCAGAATTCTATAGGGGCTCATGACCTTGAGGGAAGGCTCATGACCGTGCTCAGGTGTGGGAGCGTATGCCCCTTCCTCTATGTCCATCCCAATGGTTTTATGAACTGGTTAGAAATCGGGTCCGGACAGTGTTTCTGAAAATTGAAACGAACATTATAAACAATTCACTGAATAATTACATATCGTGCTTATAATAGTAAATTTATGTTCAACTAGACAGCTGATATTGCTGTAATTAATCAACAGATGAATAATAATACATACTTCAAAACAAACTAGGCACACCGCACTTCAAAACTAGGCACACTGTAGTTCAAAACTAGGTTCACTTTAGCTAATTCCAATAACACAAAAATAATATAACAAATGAAATTTATAGCTATTACACTGAGCAATTAACACTTGTGAATATCATACCTTAAAAAAACTGGAATTGGACTTGGTACTGGTATCATTTAACAATATGGTATCAGTGCATCTCTAGTTAATTCCATTGTGTCAATTATCTTATTTAAGATTGAAAAGAGAGCTGAACTTACCTAATACTTCATATTGAATAGCATCATGTCCACTTCATCATCTAAAGACACGTTATAGTTTGAACTGAATATCCTTGATTGTTTGATACATACAAATTTTCTTAAACTAGTTTCCTTTTGGAATGTATTGAAAAATTATATTCCTGAAAAGAAAAACATTAGTTTTGACATATATAACAAACAATTTCAACACAATATATAAAAATAGCCTAGTTAGTAACAATATCCAGAGGAAGCAATACAGATTATCATAAACAAACTCACAATTTGAGTTAACTATGTATATTTTTTTAATAATGATCACACTCGGTATAAATATGAAAATTAACACAAGAACATAGGTAGATAATTGATAGAACACCAGTTATCTAAATAAATAGGAGTGATATTAGCCACTTCCATACTATGCAATAAAAATTAAATTTCTATTTAATGTCCTAATCATTGAGTTTTAGCATGACAATACTGGAAAAATATGCTTTAAATTCAAATATCTATCAAAGTTTCTTGGATTATCTGACCATTTGAGAAACTTTGTAAAATATCTCATTGGTCAAAGGACTGAAAACAATGACACTGGAGAATGAGCAAGGATTTTGACTCTGAATAATATAGTATATAATAACCACCCAGCATCATCTTTCTAAGTATGGCCATCATGATCAAATAACGGAAACATCTCTGAACTATGACTTAAGCACTATTTTTCTACTCAATGCATTACTTTAAGTTGTAACAGGAGCATGCACTTAAAATTCTACACGTGTTGCTAATAGAAGAATAGATGAGATAATTGAATAGGGGTGTAACATGTGTGAAAAAATAGTGTCGTGTGTACCTTGCGTCAAAAAATAGTCACCTCCTGCGTCAAAAAATAGTCACCTCCTGCGTCAAAAAATAGTCACCTCCTGCGTCAAAAAATAGTCACCTCCTGCGTCAAAAAATAGTCACCTCCTGCGTCAAAAAATAGTCACCTCCTGCGTCAAAAAATAGTCACCTCCTGCGTCAAAAAATAGTCACCTCCTGCGTCAAAAAATAATCACCTCCTGCGTCTAAAAATAGTCACCTCCTGCGTCTAAAAATAGTCACCTCCTGCGTCCATGGGAACATAGGAATTAATTCAAAATTTTAAGCCAATTAGACATATCTGAATTTTGACCTCTTGAAATTCAAGCCAATTAATTGGCTTAAACCCAGTCTGCAAAAGATGCATGAAGTTGAGAAATTTATCCGGTGACTATTATGGCCTTGAAATTATGTCCTGAATTATCTGGCGACAATTTCTTAATCAATTCCTATGTTTACATGTAATTATTGGAGAGTATTTTGAGATTTCTGGCCATTTTAGAGAGAAATTTAAAAACCTTTTGGAAAGAATTGCTCCAAAAATAGAATATTTGAAGACTGATTGTGCATGTTTTGCAGACTTGTTTGTAACATGGAAGAAAAGCGACCACCGACCAAGAAAAGCGACCTCCGACAAAGAAAAGCGACCTCCGACAAAGAAAAGCGACCTCCATAAAAGAAAAGCGACCTCCGTCAAAGAAAAGCGACCTCCGTCAAAGAAAAGCGACCTCCGTCAAAGAAAAGCGACCTCCGTCAAAGAAAAGCGACCTCCGTCAAAGAAAAGCGACCTCCATCAAAGAAAAGCGACCTCCGTCAAACAAAAGCGACCTCCGTCAAAGAAAAGCGACCTATGTCAAAGAAAAGCGACCTCCGTCAAAGAAAAGCGACCTCCGTCAAAGAAAAGCGACCTCCGTCAAAGAAAAGCGACCTCCGTCAAAGAAAAGCGACCTCCGTCAAAGAAAAGCGACCTCCGTCAAAGAAAAGCGACCTCCGTCAAAGAAAAGCGACCTCCGTCAAAGAAAAACGACCTCCGTCAAAGAAAAACGACCTCCGTCAAAGAAAAACGACCTTCGTCAAAGAAAAGCGACCTCCGTCAAAGAAAAGCGACCTCCGTCAAAGAAAAGCGACCTCCGTCAAAGAAAAGCGACCTCCGTCAAAGAAGAAAAGCGACCTCCGTCAAAGAAAAGCGACCTCCGTCAAAGAAAAGCGACCTCCGTCAGTCAAAGAAAGGTTTCTAGTGAAAGTAACCTAATTCTACTGCTCCATTTATCTAAATTTTAAAACTATGTTGACTCTAAATATAGCTAGTGCCAAAATTTACATGAGAATAGTTACCTAAATATATTGAAACTGTCAAGATGCATCTTATATAATTTGAATAATCATCATCATGCCATGTTCAAGAGACTGGCAGATTGTTAGCCAATTTCAAGCCAAAATTTAAAGATTCTGAGACATGTCAATTTTGGCTCATTTCTTAAAATTTTAGGCCAAATTAACATGGGAACATAGAAATTAAATTAAATCAAAACATTAAGCCCAGACTGTAGGAACTGGTAAACTGTTCTCCAAAAAAATCTTCTGTTTTGGCTTCTGTTCTCAGTAAAATTAATGCAAATATAGGAGAAAACTAAGGACTGTTCAGACTGTTATTACAGAAAATGTTAAAAATGTCCCGTATTCTGTAGACTGGCATTAAGCCAATTAGACATATCTGAGTCTTGACCTTTACAAATGTAACTTATTATGTAAGGCTGAGGGTCAATTAATTGGCATCAACAGATTAACTGGCATATTTTGTATACAATAATACAGAGATCTCTTTTCATGATCAAAGTAAAATTCAGGTAAATAGATATAACTTGTATAGGTACTAGCCAGTCTGCAGAATATATGACATTTTTAACATTTTCTGTGCAAACAATCAATAATTTCCTCCTACATTTACATGTATTTACTGAGAACAGAAGTCAAAATGTAGGATATCTTGGAGAACACTTTATCAGTTCCTGCATTCTGGATAGATCCTAGGTAGGAATGAATTCAAAACTATTGAAGAAAATTCAATATACCTAGTAGTCAGTCAAGACTTTTGCGACTGCGAATATCTATCTCTCTAACTCAATTAATGTCCCAGTCTGTATTTCGTGGTAATTTTCACCGACATGTCGGTGGAATTTTTTGCCCTTTGAAAATAATATTCTGGCCAAGTCGGTGGATTTTTATAGCAATTTATTCCAATAATCCTATGTTACCATTAATTTTTGGTGGATAAGTTAGAAAAAAGTTGCTGGATCAGCCAAATTAATAGAAATTTATGTTGGATTTTTTCAACTTTTAAAAAGTCAGTAGAATTTTGTGCCCCAAATACAGACTGGTATAATGCCCAGACTGTATTTCATAGTAAATTCCATCCACTTGCCAGTGGAATTTTTCCCCTTCGAAAATAATATTATACTAGTAAAGTCTGTGGATTTTAGCTATTTATTCCTATGTTAGTATAACTATAATGTTACCATTATTTTTTTTATTTTTGGTAGCTAGCTTAAGCTCATTCAAATATCGATCTTAGTATCTATCATGAAATAGGTAGGTAGGTATGTATTTTGCTGATTTTTTTTTCAGCTTTTTGGAAAAGTACCTAATTGGAATTTTGTAAACCAAATATAGACTGGTTGTGGATTCACATCATTCAGGTACCATCAGTCATAAATTTGAAACAACAAATATCAAATTCACTACATTTCTACATATAGGTATCATAAATCATCTTTCAATCTACCTATGATCTATCTAATAGAACGTATGGTGTGTGCGCCGTGATCTGGTGCGCCGCTCATCTTTTAGATACGTATCAATATAGGCTATACTGGGGACTTTGTTCACAGTGCACACTTTTAAACATGGCTAAGGTATATGGCTATCAGAATGTGTGGACGAGTGGACCATTTAAAATAGAAGCCAACTAATTTGCCTAACTGACATCGGTAGTACTCTATAACTAAAAACTTGAGTCGCCTGTTGGCTGTGGGTACATAGATATGTCACAGTGGGAGTAACTTGGACATAGGCTACTTAGAGTACAAGTTACAGTGCATTTCCTGATACCTATGTGCTAGTACATTTTACATAGCTAGGTGAAAAATCATTTATTGTCAGATAGATAACTGGTGTCATGAGTAGGCACCTAGTTAGGTAGGTAGTGAATTTCAAAACCCAAAAAAGTACAAATTAGCTAGGCTATATTATATAATATATAGCATAGCATAGCTATTTTTTTTCAATAGGATACAATAACCACTGAACTCTTAAATATTATACACATGATAGATACACAATTTCACTTTCACCAATAAATTTATAACTTAAAACATTAAATCACCACAGAACCTTATTTTAAACTAGAAACTATTCAAAATACGGCAGGTTCAATGGTTCTCAATAAAAAAATCCGATATTTTTCATTAGAACGTACAAAATAATTTTTCTATATATTTCGTTTTGCAACCCTGTTTTTAATAATTTCAGCATGGAAATGATTTTATCTTTAAATAATTATTAAGAATGATCGATTTTTTCAATAATGATTTCGTGTTATTTGGTATTCTTGTATTCCAACTTATTTAAATGGCGCGGATGAAGAACAAATACATGATTAATGTTATAATAATATTAGTATATAATTTTAACTGGTTAGTCATTGCAATTATTTCACTTATAATATTGAATCGTTGTTAGATGAACCAAATTAATTTTCTGTACTAACTATATATATGCAGTATACTGTATGCATTATATACAATATATACCTACATATTGGAGTAAACTTATTAAACTAAGGCCAATGTCAGCTTGTTTATAAGAATGTCATTATATATTCCATATATGATATATTTTATATATTCTCACATGCCAAAAGTTTAATTTGACGAATAATAACCTACATCAGGGTAAATAATTACCTAATATCTTATAAATTGAAAACATGATATGCAATGGTAGTTTAGTATGCTTATAATTTATCTTTTTAAATCATTTTATCTATAATCAAGCATCAGCATTTTGATATTTATGGAAATTATTTAAGAATGTCTCCTGTAACTACGATTCTCAGTCATATATGTACGCATGGAAGTACTATTAGAACCTACATGATCGATGTGTGAGTCTGATGAAAGCTGTTTCAGTTCATTCAGTGAGAAGATACAGAAAAACTGTATTCTGATAAAGCCTGATATCAACATTGTCAGACTTCACTATTGCTTTGATCTTCTATAAGTGTTACTTTAAAAAAATTTAGTGGTTCACTCTGACAAATGAGAAATATAAAAACGCATACAAATTACTCAATGTTATCCGTGGTTAAATAAATATTAGGTAACAATAGATTTAATATAAAACTGAATGAGCCAAACCATAGCTGAGTACCAAGAACAATAGTGATTAATGTTTATTTTCTATTAGGGCTATCCACCAATTAATTAACTATAGCTATTATTACCTTTTATTAGCTACACTATCGATAAAGAAGTTGTATTTTTGTTCAAATTAATTTGTTAGATTATGATTCATGAGCAATATGTGGTGCTTCAATCTCTGGAGATTTTAGCCCATATTATCGACTATAAACTCTGAAGATTCTCTATGCTCTGTTCTCCAGAGTTTTCGGCAGATAATAACGCGTCAAACCTCCGCAGATTATCTCGTCCTTATACTGCCGTGGCCTCCGTAGGTCGCGGTAAACATTTGAAGAAAGCAGAGATTATCTGCTGAGCGCTGCTTAGAAATGCTGAGACTGTCATAAACTACAGTAAAACGTCCGCTATTCTGCACCGAATTTTAACTGGGCAGGCACACTCTTTTCTCTCAAGAACAATCTCACAGGCACACCCTTCTCTCACAGGCACACTCTTCTCTCTCAGGCACATTCTTCTTTCTCAGACACACTCTTACAAGCAAACTATTCTCTCTCAGGTGCAATCTTCTCTCTCAGGCATTCACAATATCTTCTTACGGCTAACTTTCCCCCAAACTTCGAGGTGATTTTTAACTTGCAAACAGTGGCAACTAGTGCAGTTACTATTGTAAGAAAATTATGCAGCTCTAAATATAATTTAATTATATATATTCCTTCATTGCTAATAATACTTAGTAAACGAATGGTTATTATGTATTAATGCTAGCAATAATGGGAAATTGCAGATATTTTTCTCTATAGTCCAATTGTTCTTACTATTGTTTCAGTACTATTTTACGGAAGTTATACCTCCTAATCCTCACTTCTATTGACTCCTCCATGCAGTGAATTTACCAGCTACCTACTGACAAACTTCAAAAGGAAACTTATTCCGACTATCCAAACAGAAGAGTCTTCTCTCCTTTACCGCTGATGTTTATTTGGCCAATTGAAAGTTATTTGTTCGAATTGGCAAGAAGTTACAGTTTGCAAGCGTGGAAAGCTTACATTTCGTGATGCAAGCAACTATCGCTTAATTCAAACGAAGTTGGTAATTGATAGGAATTGAATCGCCGTATCCTATTTCAGTTAGGTATAAGACACTAATGCATCTGCAGATGCTATTATTTATTGCTTGCATAAGTAAGAAAAAACTATTCATATAAATAACAATATGTGTATCTAAGAATTACACGACATAGTACTTAATTTCACTTTAGCTGTTTATTTTCTGAATTGTCCAATTGTTTGGTAATCCTGAATAGCAAATTGATGCAGGTAGAGATAAGCTTCTCTCCTCCATTCATGAATAACAATTTAGTGCAGAGCTTTGACAACAGGTGGCACTTTAGTGTACATTCTGAGTAACTAATTCATGATGTATGTGCTGTACTTAAACGGATGTGAAACAAAAGTACGTCAGTTTCTCGCTGTTCACCTGAAGAGAATTCTAATTACAGGTGAGAGTTGATTGTGGTGACAATTGGTGGCGTCGTAATACATTACAAGAGTTTTATATTTAATAATATTACGTTTTCAAATTTAAAAATAGATTATTTCATTAGTTTAATTTAATTATTTTTTGGTTGCTTAATTATTTGACAGCCTGCAGTTAGACAAGTTGGAACAAATAAATACCAATATCAATATCATGATCCCGCATTAAATTGCGACAATATGTACCACACTTATATCCCGGTTTTCATAATGCATATAACATGATTAGTAGGTGCATATGTACCTTTGCAGAAAGAAAAGTGTACAACTTCATTAATTTTAATTGGAAAACTGTACACAATGAAACAACAAATTTAAAATAAATGAAAAATGATAGGAAATTAAAAAATTGTGATTTGAGTAATAAGCATCACGCAGGTACTCATTTCTCTGATGGTACACGCAGAGCAAGATTTTCTGCAAACTTTTCTTGCTTTCGTGGCTCACGTGATGACCAATTTCGTGATGACCAATTCGCCACAGTCTAATCTGCTTCACTTCTGCATGCACCACACGAAAGAATAACCCACGGTACCGATTTATAGTTCAATTTATTATAGTCTGAATGATTTTGTTCAATGATCTGAAGAATTAATTGACATAATTTTTGCGACTACAATGTTAATGCGATTAGATTTGCCCTGTTCAATAGTGCACAATAATTATTTCAGAATAGTCATAAATCATAATTCATTGAGTTAACAGTAAGATATAATTAGTTTTGCTGAGAAGAAATAATAACATGGACACTTTCTCGGAGGATACTTTACCAGTTCCGGCAGCCTTGCACAAAATTTTGATATAGTTTATACATTTCCGTCAATAGATGTTGAAATAGGATGCAAAATTAAAGAAGTTTAATTTTTTTAGTAGGTGGCACTTTAGTGGTGAAATAATAATGATAATTTTTTAATTTGAATTTAAAAAAATAGAATAACAACATTTTATTTTATTAACAATGTCCCTCATCAATTCATCGACAATGCAGAAAAAGGGTGCTAGGAAAATTTCCACTGGGAAAATTGCTACTGGGAAGATTGCCACCGGGAAAACTGACACTGGGAAAACTGTCACTGTGGGAAAACTGCCACTGGGAAAATTGCCATTGTGGGAAAACTGCCACTGTGGGAAGATTGCCACCCGGAAAATTGCCTCTGTACATGTATAAATTCATACCGATTTTTTTTTCGAAAAACAAAAAAATCATAGGTACTGAAAGCAATGTTGATAAGAATTTAATATATAAGATTTTTTACAATGAGTACATCTCATTTTGACAAGTTATACGATCTAAGTGAATTCTTCTCTTGGTGAATGTGAGTGTGCTGATACGCAATTAAGTCTTAGCTAAATGTGTATAAGTTTTTCCCTGAAGAGGTTAAACCATTTATAGGTTCTCTACTCTACTAGTTTGTCGTCAAGGTAATTTCCTCTCATTAACAAGTGCATTAAAATCTACATAGTATCTTTATAATGTTATAGACAACAAAAAAAAATTTCGAATACAACTGACTATAACTTTAGAATAATTCAAACTATTTTATTTTTTTGTATTACATCCATAATTTTTTTTAATTACTTTGACAAATGACTTCAAATTGGTAATATGTTTCTTTTCTCAGCGTTATGTTGAAAAACAGGACTATAAAGGAAAACACAAAACTGCTTTTCAGGAAAAATTTATACAAAAGCTTAAAACTATTGTTTTTTATCATATAATAACAATATTATCTTAACATAACAATGAGAGAATTATAATATTACCAATTTCACGTTATTTGCTAGACTCAAGAGTGATTCGAAACTCTTTTTTTGAACTTAATTCAATAAAAAGAATTGAAATATATTTATTTACGGTCCTTGGTACACTGACATTAAAAAAAAGTAAAGGTGTTTGTTTTTCTTTATAATTAATCAATAAACATATTGCTTAATTAACGTTCAGAAAAAATAGTTAACATTTCTGTTAACGTTGTTGCAATACATTAGTTTCAATAATAAATGAAATTTTGTTGCATTATAGTTTCAATAATAAATAAAATCTTGCTAAATTATTTAACATTTGAATGCTTATGAATTCAGTTCGGTATTTTTTTCAAAGACTAAAATATTTATTTTAGTTTGTCCCTGTGAAAATTATTTTTCCATAAAATTCGAATATTTTTGTATTCAGTTCAGTATTTAAATATATATGTAGAGTAAAATATTTTTTAGTTTGTTAATATATTATATAGTGGCAATTTTCCACAGTGGCAGTTTCCCACAGTGGCAGTTTTCCCACAGTGGCAATTTTCCCACAGTGGCAATTTTCCAAGTGGCAATCTTCCCAGTGGCAATTTTCCCACAGTGGCAGTTTTCCCGGAGGCAATCTTCCCAGTGACAATTTCCCCAGTGGCAATTTTCCGGGCACGGGTAAATATGTAGATAATACATTTTAAAAGCTTTTCGAATTGAAAAATAATATTTAGTGCAGTAATTGTAAGCTCTAGATCGTGTTATATCATTAATAGAATTTCAACTTTTAAGGTTCAAGATTTCGAACAGAAAGTTGTCAATTCATCAGCAAGAATAGAAGGAACAGGAATGATTAGCAACTTTCTTTTTATAAGCTTGAAACCATAAAATACCTTCAACGATCATATTTTAATAATCTGTTTGACAACATGAAACTCTCGTTGTTTGTGTATCTTTACAATCGTTTTATCTTTACAATCGAAAAAAAAGGTTTAAAAGATTCACCATATTTTGTAAATCCTTCACCGAAAAAATATAATATAAATTAAATCCCCAATCTAAAGATCTCAGGTCATTTGATCCCCGTAACATTCGATCCCAGGTCATTTGATTCCCAGTCTTATTTTTTTTATATATTCAGAATACAATAATTTATTACAATCATTATTTCTGTATATAAATTGGCATCTACTATTCAAATACTAAATACAATTTTGGAAAAAAATGAACATACAAATTGATTGAAAAGAAATTATTTTTATTAAATCTTTATCCTTATTATTCAATAAATATTTTTCTTTTATATTTCATCATATTTTATCTTAATGAATTAACTCTCATTATTAAAGCTTTGCGTTCATTAAATTCTTCTCCATTTGTGGTGCCGCACTTTAATGGAGTCAATCTTTTAAATCTTCCTCAATTTAGGGAGTAGTTTAAGCGGACGAGCGCTAAAAGGCGGAATAATAAAGACTCAAGCAGGAAAGTTTTTTTCATTACCAAATAAACTCTCATTGTTTTTTAAACTCTTTTGCTGCTCCAAAATGCAACTTCGTGGCTTCAATGACAGACTGCAAGTTTGTTTTATTGTGTAAACAGAGCCTAGCGTCATTTCTCAACTTGTTCAACTCTTTTGTTGGAGGAACAATGAAATGAAATCATTTAAATTCTTGATGTTTCTTCGTAAGAAACTTCAGCCATTGTGAACTGTGAGGAAACGTTACACTGCATTTCATTTTGAAATATATTGACATTTGTGAAAATAAGTTAGCATGAAATGTTAATTTTTAATACAACATGTTAAATAGAATGAATTTAATATATATCTACATTTTTTTCAATTTTCTTTTATTTACATAAACCTATGAAATGCGATTTCAGCTGAACCCAGTAGCATTTCTGCAATCATGAGCATCTTTAACTGAACACTTTGGACTACTAATGGTGATTACGAAATTATATTATTGACTACGGTTTTTATAAGGGAATAGTTCATCATAAGGAAGAAGTAGCTTTTCTTAATTTAGAAAGTATGAATACTATTTTTTTGTTAAGTACATATAATTTAAGTTTTAATTTATCGGATGGTGCAAAAAAAGTCAGCAATATTTATAATTAAAATTTAATTTTATAGATACCTGTAGGACAGTGCAGGTAAAGTGCACGATAATATATTAGAGATTATATCAAAAGTCCATTAGATTAAAGAATTATTTCATGAATCTTTGAAATATATTTACGGCGGTTTTCATTCTTCTTCTCAATTTGTGAAATAATTTTTTTTTATAAATTTTATAAATTCAGTTGCCTCTTTTCAACAATTTCTCTTTATACTTCTATCAATTTATATGTAAACAACGCTATGTTCACAGTAGAATAGTATTTTATATTCGTTAATCTAATATATTCAAGCCATATATATTTTCATATTTATTCAAAACTGTACCTCATGCAAATCTAACATGTCACCATGCTTCTTTTTTCTTTCTCGCAAACACTGGAAGTTCTTTCTTTTATTGCCCACATTTCAGGGAATTGAAGGCTTCATTTACTAAATCCAGGATTTGGACCTGAGAGTTTTTTGTTAGAAGTTGATGGATGACCAGCGTGGATTCTTCTATACTCCACAATTGTTTTAGTTGTTTTTCTTTCCATTATAGTAATAATAAACATCGAAATGATTAAATCGCATCATTAGTGCAAATGTTTAGAATAAATATATTTCAAAATAACTTGTTATTGTTGTTAATAAATATTTATCGATTCAATTCTTTTATTTCAGCTAAATTAACTTATATTACAAACAATTCCTTACCATGTTAACAATTCATTCGTAGATCTTGTACAAATTTATCAATTCCCATCTCTAGAAGATTAAAATACAGAGAACCTGTGTCCATAAAATATATTTCTCTAAATACTGTAACAAACTTCCATCCGGTTCATTAATTCTATTTTCTGGAAGTATTCCGTTTAATTTTAATGAGGGTGACACCATAGAAAGTTGAGGACTGAATCTTTACGCTGCTCTGTTCGGAGCTCAAACTTCAGTTGCTAATTATTAAGATGTTGTTCTTTGATCCATTTCTATAGGATTTTGAGTGTAAGTTTCTCGAAGCTTCTCTGTGGAAAAATTCTTCATGAGGAGTTGCCATCTTTTGAGATATTCTCTGTAAATGTTTTCATGAATACAGTGACAGTAATTATTTCCTGTGTTTGATTAGGTTTATTTAATATAATTTAAAAGAGTTTCAGTCAGAATGATATTTGTTTTTTGTTCAAATATGTGGAGAAACTTTGAGACTGTATTATTCTAATTCATAAACACCTAATAATCATCTCGTTTTTAAATAAATACCATCAGTTCCATCAGTTATGAGTGATAGAATTCCATTTAAATGTTTTGTAATATCAATATATGATGTTGTTTATAATATATTATATTATAACTTCCTACAAAATTCACCCCATCTTTTTCTCTGAAGTCCCTTGTATTAGCATTCATAACTCCTCACAAACCACGCAATCAATCATAGGAAAGGTGATAAATATCCACAGAACCTAAACCTAGGTATCTTTTATCACTTCTAAAGTTGCGCGCCTTTCTATCGTTCAGCGTAAACTCTGTTCTTTTTCTTACGCATCAGCCGTACCGCGACTTTTCCCTCTCAGCCACAGTTTTTATAGCAATAAACAGACACATAAATCTTAAGTAAAGCAATTGAGTGCCGCTAGAGGGAAATAAAACATAAACGAGTCTCTAGATTTGTATCTTTTAATCAGTAGAATATATAAAAGAAAAAGACAATAGAATATACATATAGCCTTCATTTCATTGTACAAGGATCAGGTTTAGTTTTTATCTATTTGTACAATCCAAAAAATTCATTGAAATGAATTGCACATTTTTAATCAGTATATTCTCAAGAAGCTGCTTATCATCATAACTCGCTATCATCAGAACTCATTATCATCATAACTCATTATCATCATAACTCATTATCATCATAACTCATTATCATCATAACTCATTATCATCATAACTCATTATCATCATAACTTGCTATCATCATAACTCACTATTATAACCCTCTTTTAGCGTGTCTCTCATCCCCGTCCACCTGTCAATTCTCAGATTCTCCTCCTCTTCATCTCACCAAAGTTTCCACTAGCGTCCATTAAGGAACAGAACTTCAACAGTAGGAATTGTCAGCCAGGAATTTGCCTCTGGAATCTCGGTCAGAGTCCAGAGTATAATGCATTCTATCAGTAAGAATATTGTAGTGTGGTGAAATAGACCTGAAGATTGTAACAACTAGAGAAATTATCTCCGTGGTATTTTGCAATAATTTGTTGATGCAAGCATTCCATACAAAATGTACATTGTCAATAATGAGTAAACGGAACGAATACATCTTATATTTTAGTTATTGATCAGTCTAATACGAACTAGCTTCTATAACATTATTTACAGATACCCATTGTCTTTATCATTTCCTTTCTGTAATACTCCTATATCAATGATCTGGCATCCATGGGTGTTTCCATATCCTGAATCTATCAGAAATCCATTAGACAAATGACATTTGTTGATGTCTCTTCCATCACTTCAATTACCTCATCTTGTTCAGAGAACCTATACTGTTGATGGTAGTTTGCGTAATTGAGAACACCAATAACCATTGAGGATGGAGGTAAACCATTTAAATGTGTATAGTAAGATAAGATGGGGACACACTGCAGACTAAGTATGGTCTAACCGGGATTTTTTTTAAATTTGGAAATTGATTTTAGTATGATTTTTTTTTGTAAATTCGATGAATCTGAATATTTTCAAATCTCAATAAAGTTACCCTTGTCATTATCAGATAGATGGTATGAATTATAGATACCAGAGTTTACCATGTAACATGGTGTCCTAGATAAAACAGTTAATCATGTATGATGGTGCCCTAGATAAAACAGTTTACTATGTAAAATGGTGTCATATATAGAACAGTTTACCATGTAAGAGAGTGTCCTAGATAAAACAGTTTACTATGTAAAATGGTGTCCTAGATAGAACAGTTTACCAATGTAAGATAGTGTCCTAGATAAAACAGTTTACCATGTAAGATAATGTCCTAGATAAAAAAGTTTACCATCTAAGATGGTGACCTCGATAAAACAGTTTATCATGTAAAATGGTGTCCGAGATAAAAAAATATATACCATGTAAGATATACCAGTTACTATGTGTCATAGATAAACAGTTTAATATGTTACTATGTATCATGGTGTCATAGATAAAACAGTTTATCTTGTAACATGGTGTCCTAGAGAAAAACAGTTTATAATGTAAAATATATCCTAGATAAAACAGTTTATTATGTTACCATGTAATACGATGTCCTAGATAAAACAGTTTACGTGTAACATGATGTCCTAGATAAAACAGTTTACCATGTAACATGATGTCCTAGATAAAACAGTTTACCATGTAACATTATGTCCCAGATAAAAGAGTCTATCATGTAACAGACGTTGATCTCCATCATTGGACAAACGGCCTGTCATCAAAAAGTTTGTAAATTATTTGAATAAACGTTCGTTACCGTGAAAGTCGCCATCATTTTGAGGAGACGTTGGTCAACAAAAAGACGATCACTGTTAGAAATCATAATCGTGAACTAAAAAGGTGTCTGCAATGTGATACAGGTTCGGTTTCCATTTATTTGAAAAGAATGTCCAAAAGAATTAAAAAAAAATTGATTTTAAAAACGGACAACGCTGATCATGAATCAAAATTTTCCTATCGGTATAAATAAGAATGCGTGGAAGTGCATTGCAAAATACCCAATTTAATATTTCCATACAAAGAAAAATATGTCTATATACTTCAGTTTGAGATAGGTTACACGTACCCAAAGTTACCGAAGCTATCGGGTGAATCAGAACACATTATGAATAATTCGCGTTGCCAACATTAATGTTGTTACGATAAATTCTTTGCTGTTAAATAAATAATTTCTGTATTCGCTTTCATTTTCAAACAGTACAGAATCTAAAGCTTCGATTCAATTTACGCGAGAGGTTTAATAAAATGAACAACGAATGGTGGCATTTAAAATATTTTATGGAAGAGTAACTTAAGCTGAAATGTAAGAGTATTGGGCGATATATTTGTTGCTCTGATTATTTAATTCAATTAATACACTAGTAGGAATAATTATCGTAGATAAATAAATACGAGGTAGAGTAAATTTGAAAGTTATGGAATAGTTAATCTCTATGAAATTATTTGTTGTATTTCAAGGATTTTAAATTTTATTCATATGTCACTATTCTTGCGTTTCAACTATTCTATGAAAGAGTCTATATAACTTTAATTGATAATAGTTCGATTCCCGACGAATAAAAAAATATTTTGACACATGTAGGTATATTATATTTTGAAAGAGGACATTCTAGTTAAAATCTGATCATGGTATTGAAATTGTATTCATAGTCTAATACTTGACTATATTGCTGCACAAGTGTTTATTATATGTTAATAAAGCAATGAACATTGCTGGAATATGTATTGATCAACACATATTGAATTAATCTGCACTATCTTATTCATATATTTTGTGACTTACATGGTGGCTTTTGTGGCTTCATTTTGGTGCCATAACTTTTCTAATCCATTCAACCCATTTTGTGACTAACAGATGACTAACTGACAAGGCTTCTTTCATAATAATATAGATTATTCATATTAAATTGATACCTCTAGTATATTTCAAACTCATTTAATTCATTTTGCGAACATGATATTTGTTTTGGTATTTCATAGATACTTATTATTGAAATCTGGATAAACGTTCATTTCACCATCATTTTTTACTGAACGTTTAAATTTGAATTCATTTCCTCCATTACATACGCTTTGATCCTAGCGTTGAAAAATAACCAAATGTTAGGTTCATTTGAGTAAGCGATTGTGAATTAGAGATTTTAACCGACCGGGTGAATTTAGTTTGTGATTGTTAATGTCTTCAAATTGAGACCTGAAGTTAGCTTGTGATGGTAAGAGACTTAAAACGAAAGGTGAAGGTTACTTGTGATGATTCGGGACTTTAAACGAGGCGTGAAGTTAGTTTGTGATGTTTAGAAGCTATAAACGAAGGGTGAAGTTACCTTGTGATGATTAGAGACTTTAAACGTGACGTGAAGTTAGCTCGTAATGGTTCAAGACACTAAACAAGTTACAGTGAATGCAGACTGCAGAATCCTGAGTAAGGAAGTATATAGCCTATATAGTGCACAAATTTTGGTTGCTCAGCGCTGAATGGTCGTTACTCATTAGTTTTTAGAAAAAAGATGACCATTTTATGGAAGACTAAAGGTCAATTCCTTAATAATGACTCCAGTTCCACTATGCAGGGTTTTGTTTTTTATGAGGTCTGCTGTGTGTCTATTATTTCATTTTATAATATAGTATGAGAACATTTACGCTGGGTCCTTTAAATCTTCAGTTTGGATGAATGGAGCCAATCAGACTTTACTTACGTCTTTCAACAATAATAATTTCTGGGCTGCTTTTTTTTGCTACAAATTACAAACCTAATTCAGAATTCAAAAATCCGAGGATTCGGATTAACTTGTTGTTGTCGTAGTTTTTGCAGACTTCATAAAGCTTTAGAGAAAATATTTGTAAGTATGTTGAAAACAACAAATTCCGAAGACATGGTATATAAAATATGGTTATACACTGTATATGGTGCATGAAATTTGTGATAGAAATATTTGTCAAAGAAATTATATGAAAAAAGAGTGTTTCTTTTTATACAAATTGGATACATAAACTTTTTAAATTATTAAAGGTAATTAATATTATTAAAAGCTTAATATTGTAAGTATTGGTGTTAATTATACAACATTATTAATGGAATAATACTAAGTTCATCGAAATAATTATAGAAAAACATTACAGAATATCGATCATTTTTCTGTTCGAGGGGAGATGATATTATTGAATGATTGAAATATTTTTCAACATCACTTGTTAAGTATTTTTTATAAATGATTGTTCCATTATATAATAATAGTTTTATACCATAATTACAAAACAAATTATATACTACTATATAATAAACTTATGAACGCATAGTTTGAACAATAGGATACATTCCGAATTAATGGACGGTTCCTCATTTTTGATCATAACAAAAAGATTTATCATAATTATTGGTTAACTTATAATTGAATTAAATAAAATAGAATTTAAACACTGATTATTATAGATTTCCTTCTTATATGATCGAAAACTCGTAGCTCATCGTTTTGTTTGAACATTAATTGAAATTTAATGTTAAGTATAAACCATTTTTGAATAAATAATGTGATTTAGTTTAAGACACTTTAAACGCTCATTTTTTCACAAATAAAAAATTAGAGTTAAATTAAAATTAATAATTAATTCATCAAATTTAAAGTCTTCATACCTGCAGCAAAATGAAACTGGTACCATTTTTAAAATAAACTAAATAAGTTCTATGTATAATGTTAATTATTTTCCAATTTTCCTAATAAATTTCGAGGTATTCATTGTCATTCATTCACAAAATGAACCTCAAGACTTCCAGAACAACCTGTATAATTTTTAAAGTCTGTGAATGCTACGTGAAAATATTTCTTTAAGTGTTAAAATTTTACTGCTTCCTCTTCTCGGCAAACGTTTATTGTCTTTCGCTCGGAAACAAAAATAAAAAATTCGTGCAGTGACCAGAAAGAGAGTTGGTGAAAAAATATCATGATTTGTCTGGAAGATAAGAATAAACTTATAATTAATAAACCTTTGTCCACATTGATTTTTCTAAACCGTCGCACTAATGATGTGATATGATTATTTGAATTTTTAATATTACTACAATGAAAAAAAAAACAATCTACACAATTGTGGAGTATAGGAAAATCCAGGCCGGTCATCCATCACCTTTTAACAAAAATCTCTCTGGTCCAAATCCGGGATTTAGTAAATGAAGCCTTCAATTCCCTGAAATGCGGGCAATAAAAGAAAGAACTTCCAGTGTTTGTGAGGAAGAAGAAAGAAGCAAAGCGGCATGTTAGATTTGAATGAGATACAGTTTTGAATATGTGTACATTCAAATATATATGACTTAAATATGTACGATTATTGAATATAAAAGACTATTTATTCTCTTGTGAACAGAGTGGAAAGGAAAATATAGACAATAAAAATAATGAAAATGATGAAAAATATTATTTTACAAGTTGAGGTAATGAATTAAAACAACCGTAAATGTATTTCAAAGAGTCCTGGGATCATTAGTCCTGGGATCACCCTCAGATGGGCGTATGGCGTCTTTTGTGTGATACCTTTTCCTTGTGACTCCTTGTGAATCTACAATATCTCCTACCCATTACCTCTTCCCTATCTACTCCTCTCCTCATTATCAAAATTCAAAGAGGAAAGTAATTTTCCACACACTGAAGAAATAAAGTCTTTAATTCAATGAAAGGAGAAACAATTGAAATGATATTGAATATTAGTGAGAAATGTTATTATAAAATGAAATAAATTAAATAAAAGTTAAATTACTATAACACGTTGATTAACACTTCCAACTTGTGTCAATCCCCACTTTCCGAGTACGGTTATCGTACTCGGATAGCTGAAGTACTGCGATACTTCCCTGAACCATTTGCTTTTAAATTTTGAATACAGATGTCCTGGTGATGTTGAGATGTTGAAAAAAGAATACATAACATGAAAACTGATTAACTTCTGACGGAATCTTCTCGTTTATCAACGAAAGGAATTTTCTTCACGTAGCGTAGTTACATCAACTCTCTATGTATTTGATGGAAAAGATTCAAACTCAACGGGAAATCCATATTATTATGAGGTTATTTAAACTCTATTCTATTCGAAAGCTTGAAACTATTTCTATTCGAAAGCTTGCAACCTGATAAAACCTTCAACGTTGAGTTAAAATAACCTCATAATAATCTCTATGTATTATAAACTACACTCCACTGATTAACTAATCTGCTACTGGCGATGGGATATGGAAATTAGAGACATACTCACACTTTTGCCAGAGAAATATCCTGAGAAAAGAGTCACTGTTATGGTGTATCGTCAGAGAAAAGAGTTACTGTGGTTGTGTACCGTCAGAGAAAAGAGTCACTGTGATGATTTAGTAATAGAATAAACACTGAAGTAAGGAACAAGCGAAATTATCTACCATGACGTCAGTCTGAGATTTCTTTTGTTTCCCCATTTCCACAGCCAGTGAGCGTAATGAAGAATCCCTCTGATTTCCTCACCAATTTACTCTCACGCTGCTGACCATCTATGGAAATTAAATACTATCTTCATATGCATTACAACTGGAATTACAAACTCTGGGTTTCCTCAGAGCAATTTGTGGAGCACCAAATTATGCAGATGAATATTACACTGCATGAAGGGTACAATGGCTATGTAAATTAAAAGAAAATTTAGCTGAGAGTGCAAGGAATATTTTGAATTGGATAATTATAGGCATATTAATAATAAATTACTCTATTTCTCATTATATTTGATTACGAATATCAGTGGTCATAGTTGACCATTAAATGATCGATGAATAAATGTATTCATGAATTGAAAACATATATTTTTGTGAGTCGCCTTTCATCGGACGTTACGGAAAATATTCCGATGGTAATATCAAAAATCAGGATATTTCAAATTCAAATATCAAAGAAGTGAATTTGATCGACCATATCAGTCAATCTGCATATTATAAACTTTCTTGATGGGCTACAACTGGAATTACAAACTCGCAGAATTGTAGGGACACTTGTAAGAACCAAATCATGCCCTGGTATATTACGCTGCATGAATGCCGGGCACAATACCTTTAATTTGAATAGTATTAAAAAGAGCGTTAAATGTTTTGCAATAGAGAGAATAAGTATGGTACATTCTATTCACAAAAGTTCTCATTTCAGTTGGCAGTGAGGCAAAAGTATTTCGAATTATTTAATATGAAAATGATTTCGTCCATTCTAGCAACCATGAACACTAATATGAACTCCTACCTCGATGCCTAGTTTTAGGTAGGTGGTGTGAATAGTTTTTGATTCTATTTGAGAATAGAGTTTTGTAAATAAGAATTAAGGTGTTAGGGAGGTTATATACGTACATTCTTTAGAGTAGCTCTAAAAGAATTTCGTTTAAAAACGAATATATATAAGCATCATTCCGTAGTATGAATATTGAAATAGTTTAATTTTAGTTTCTTATGATAATTATTTTCCATCATGACACTGAATTGTGCCTAAGTTTATTGTTTCCATAAGAAAAGTATAATGTATATGTCGCATTTTGTGGAAGGGAGGTTTAACTCTTACTCATCGTGTGTTAACTCTTTACTATTGTGTGTTAACTCTTAATTATTGTGTTACCTATGTTTTTAGTTAATATGAGATCTTAAATTAAACACCTATGATAACTATCAACAGAAAGATTTCATCAAATTTGATAATATTTTGAATTTCCCTCTGAAGTGAACAGTTAAAAAAAAAAGTCATCAGAAGCAAGAGGAGAATCACCATCAAAGTTGTGAAATTAAATCGAAAACTATCTTCTATTTTAACTGAATGGATGGGATTCTGTAACTGAATATAAAATAACAGTGAAAGAGAGATGTTTCACTTCCTGTTTATCTGTAGCTAATATCTACATCTTAAATGAAATTGGAGGTAATAGAATATGTATTCTAATGCCCTCTGAGTCACTGTGTCATAAACAGCGAATTCAATCATCTGACTCACAATAACTCATCTGACTCACAATAACTCTACTGACTCACACTAACTCCTCTGACTCACACTAACTCATCTGACTCACACTAAGTCATATGACTCACACTAACTCATCCTACTCACATTGACGTATCTGACTCACACTAACTCATCTGAATAACACTAACTCATCTAACTTACATCGATTCATGTGACTCACATTGACTCATTTGACTCACATTAACTCATCTCACCTACGTTAACTCATCTAACTTGCATTCATTCATCTGACTCACATTGACTCATCTGACTCACATTGATTCATCTGACTCATATTGACTCATCTGACTCACATTGACTCATCTGACTCACATTGACTCATCTAACTCTCATTGATTCATGTGACTCGCATTGACTCATCTAACTCACATTGATTCATGAGACTCACATTGACTCATCTAACTCACATTGATTAATGTGATTCACATTGATTCATCTAACTCACATTGATTCATCTAACTCACATTGATTTATGTGACTCACATTGATTTAAGTGACTCACATTGATTTATGTGACTCACATTGATTTATGTGACTCACATTGATTCATGTGACTCACATTAACTCATCTGTCTCTCGTAGTTGGTTGTTTAACCGTCAATATTTGGTAGCGTAATAAACTTTCATTACCAGGACATTACGGTGGATCATTCCGTAGTTCTCGTAAACATTTAATAACGGAACATCCGAGTCTGTGAATGCGATTCAGACAAAGATGATGAGGGAATTGTCGGTTTCATTGTAGTTAATGAGAAGTTTAATAGGAGCCCTTTCAGCGGGAGGGACCTGATTAAATGTATTGTAGTTAGAAGAAAAAAACTACGAAAACATTCTAACGTTAATGATTTATGTGAAGATAAATGGAGGTAGAGACTTTCCTAAAAGAATTGTACCCTCGATTAAAGTAATTATGGAATTGTTATAAATAATTTAAACTATCATCAGTAAAATGGGAATATATTAGTAATAGTTTAAAATATGAAACATTATATTATTTAAAAAAATGTGAAACTTTTGAACGTTTTTTTTTAATTAAAGTTTTGAAAAGCCATAGATATTTTTTTTTTCGTTTAAGGGGATCGTCTGGTGATTTTTGCAATTTTGCAGATTTTTTTGTTTACTTTAGTTCGCTAAAGATTAGTCGAAAGAAAATGTACAGAAAATTTCAGTTTGCTGTGACAACTGGAAGTTGGTCAGGGGTGCGAATAATGGATGGAGAGGATTTAGTTTGTTTATGTGTTAGAATAGACTCCCAATTCCATCGAAGGGATCTGATCTTGTATAATAGCCTCCCATTCTTGGTAGATGGCTTCGTCATAGCCAGGGGGAGGACCTTCGGTTCCCCTGAAAAGTCCTAATGAGATATTTTTGTTAACTCCATTTTCTCAGTAACTCTCTTAATCAAATTCTATACGCGCCAAGGTCTAGGGCTCAATGGAGGCTTGTTCTACAGAAAAAATTATGGGAGCTAATCTGTTCAAATCGAAATTCCTAATATCGTTTAGAAGAACTTTTTTTGAATTTCGATCTCTCCTATTTCTTATTTTGAAGAGAAAAAAAGTGAAAAAAAATAAAATGAAATAATAAAATATTTAGATCGAAATTCAAAAAATGGGGCTTCTAGTCGACTTCTGGATATTGGTAGAGAAAAGATTAGCTTCGATAAATTTTTCTGTAAAATTAACCTCCTCTGAGCCTCAAAATTTTCGAGGGGGGGGGAGGCGAATAACAGGTTTTTCAGTTCCCAAGAGGGAGGGTGCCCAAAAATGAAAAAAATTACCTGAACAACTTCAAATATTTGGAGCATTTTACACCTTATGTCAAAATCTCAGCTCAATTGGACGTTTATTATTGTATCTAGCCCTTAAACTATTGAGAAATCAGTCACTTCTTATCAACTTTATGAATTTTGAAATTTGATTTCAATTTTTTCATCGGAGAAATAAATTACGCGATATTTTAGAGTTTCAATAAAAAATGAGTCGAAATATACAAAATTATTCCACATATTTAATCGTCCCTTTCTTGATAACCACTATATTCATACCTCCTTTCACGTTCTTTCAATCAAACTTCAAATCCCCAGAAAGGTTAACATCAGTCAAAGTTTTCGTTTCACACTGACTCACAATTTCCACCCAATTGAATTCATAACTTTTTGTTTTCCGAGACAATTGATTAAGTCACTTTCCATGTGATGAAATTTGGATAGACTGTCACTTCATTCAGTCTATTTGTTCGGTGAATTGCTATTAGGAATTACTTTAAGATTGCCATTTCTTGTGGGACAATAAGCCCAGTGGACTGAGGCGGTTTTTCTTGCCAATCTCGATAAGTTTTTTGCTGACTCAACATTTAATAATACACAATAGACGAGGGAATAAATGAACTAAGACGTATCTGAAATGGTCAAATGGACCACACACAAAGAAGGTAATGAATGAAAATCAATTTATTCTGGTGGGTGGAAGGACTAGAGTATGGGAAGCACGTCATGTCGATATTGTGCCCATAATGTATTCAGTGAATGGGAGTCTGAGTGTGGATTTGGCCATCATGCGCAAGCTTATTATAATATTCATCATCGGGAGAGCAAACTCTCATGAAAATGAACACAAATGCACTGCAAGTTTGGTCACAAAAACGTGACACAAGTGCATCAAGAATAATGTTTGTATACTTTTTTTTTGAAAGAATGACAGTATTCGAGTGTTTAGTAATTTTTCCTAATGTGCATTTGAATTCGAACACAATACATGCTGCTGACGTACCTATTGTATAAATAATGATTTTTTTAATCAGTTTAGATATCTCATTAAAATTCAATATACATTACAGGAAACAATAATTCATTCAATAACTCAATGTTCATAAATTGATGATATTAAAACAAACACCAAAAAATGAAACCTTTTTCCATTCTAAAGATTTGAGAAGTTATTTGTATTTGTTTGAGAAATGAGGAGGCTGACTCACTTATATGTATATATGAGGAAGAGGAGAGTAGTAATCCTCAGCTGAGGAAGAGGTTCGTTTGAATTCTGCTCACAATCTCGAGACCAATAATAGAGATAGAAACAAACGAAAACATTAATGAGTTTTTTTGTTGAAAAATTTTGTAAGGAATAATTAGACTTTTCAGGTGTAAGTACTGATGAGGAATTTAGAACTGAGGACAATAAGGAAGTATGTAAATGATTATTGAATAGGTTACTAAACGTATTTCCATCTACCTATAGTTTGAATATATTATATTATTTTTACTTGCATCTCTATATTGAATTCTGCTTTCCGCTTGCTATATCTAAAAAAATATCTTCAATTCCTAATTGGAGAAATAATGAAGTATTTTGTGTTTGGGTTACAGAACTAATATGAAAATTATTATGAAAAAGTTGAAGGAAAATAGGTAGAAAATCTTTTCAGTTTAATAAGGAAATTAGAAATTTACAAATTAAATCGGTTATTTGATATACACTATAATTTAGATTTCTCTTTTCATATCTGATATAGATATCATACTTTCTATTTTTAATATCCTCATCCCATTTCCAGTCAGCCAATGTGTTAGGTTCACAAACTTTAAACACAATTCCACAAACTGAAGTCAATTGTTTATTTTTCGTTCCTGAAAATAGCTGACTGATAATTAGTTTACTTTCTAGAATCTAAGGATGGAATAATTCTGATTTTAAACTCTGATTGAAATAGAAAGAAAAAATGGAATTATTTATAATATTTTTTTTTATATTAACAGAAACAGATCAGGATAAATTAATTCGATTACTTAAATGAACCAATTTAGTAAATTATTAATGTAAATTGAACTTACATTTGAATAATAAATCCAAAATAATATCATCAGTTTTCATTGTTTAAAATGATCATCAACCGTTCAACCATCCCCAGTATTGACATATAGAAACTGGCAGTCTCTTTATTATGGACACTATTCAAATATATTTGATTTCCCGAATTTAAAAGTTAGACTGAAGCGTAAAATGTCCGGTGACTCCGGAAATTTCCCTCGGAGACTTTGTTTGATTGGCTGGTAAATCGACTGAGGAAGAATGGAAAAATAATAAGTAAATGAACTGTTGGTAAATATTACAACGTGGCCAGAGGGTAAATTCGGTCACGTGTAACTGTTATTAAATTTAGACTCGTGGATGTTTTGAGACATTCTAATCTGAAGCCATGCACATTAATTCTTTTGGTTCTATCCCACTTTACAAACAAGACTATAATCCTTTCAAGATCACTAAAGTGTCTACTCTGTAAATAAATTTCCTATTTTATAAATGGCTTCTACGCTACTCGTAACGAGAATTGCAAAATATTATTGAAAACATTCTCAAAATTCGAGAATTCAAACCATGACAATAAAAATAAAATACGTTTCTGTCAAATTAACAATATTGACAATATTATGTCAAAAAACGGGAAAATATGGATTCTTTGGTGAATATTTATTTTCTCAAATGATGAAAAATATATCATGAGAAAAAAATACTAAATTTTCTGAAAAACTGAACACCTTGAAAAAATCAAAAGGAAAATGTAAAATATAGATCGTAAAATTTCCAACAAATGAAATATCAAATGCTGGACACAAATAAAGTGGCGCAGTTGCAAAATACGACTCCATTGAAATACAAAAATTCGATCCGACTCCTCGATCTTAAAATATGATATTTTGTTGTTTGGAAAGAGATGTCTGTCACGAAACACGACTCACTTGAAATACAAAAATTCGATACGACTCCTCTCATGTTAATTAAATCGTGTCTCTTCAATATTCCTACGGGGAGAAATTCAGGGGAGTCGCTTTTCATGACAGCTATATAGAGGCTATGTTAAAACAATCCGACTCCTCTTAATTCAAATTCAAGTATTAGTAATAAATTCATTTGAAATCAATAATAATTAGAATAAATATAATAGCAATTTTTGTATCATAGTTACGAAAAACTATACCAACTTATTCATGTGATTGCTTCAAACATTTTGACGAAGAATATATAATTGTATTATAAGGTTAAATAAAGGATATTTCATTGTATTATAAGGTTTAATAAGTTGTACTTAAATGGAATGGTATAAACATAGAAAGGCTTTTTGCTTATCAATTGAAGGTAGGTTAGGTTGGTCTTACGTTTCGTATAACATGAAGAGTCGTGTATCGTGACAGACATCTTTTTTCAATCACCAAAATATCACATTTTAAGATTGAGGAGTCGTATATAATTAATATATTTGGAAGGTGTCGTATTTCATGACAGCCATCATTAAAAACACACAAAAAAAACTTATTATCCATTGGAGGGAGTCTTATTTCGCAACTGGGCCAATAAAGTAATACAATTCTGTTAAAAACAATAATATTTTCTTTCTCAGATAAAAATTGAGCGTTGACTTACCTCTGATCTGTTTTCAGTAGATTAATTGGAATGTATGTTGATTGTGCTTAATCATATTTGTTCTACGTCCTGTTTTTACGTATATTTTTATCATAATTTTTTTCAATTTTTAAGTATCATTTTTATCTTACCGTCTTTCAATTTATATGTATTTCTGTATAAATTTTATAAGAAACTGCTAGATGAATTTAATCTAACGCTATTTGAAATAGATTTTTCATCTAATTAAAATGTATTTTGTACGTGCTGTGTATGCAATATTAAAGTATATTTAAAAAAATCCGTCAAGGAATATCGTTTTTTTATGAATAATGTTCAACCATAAAATTTATTTCATTTCCTTACAGACAACACAATTTGCGTTCCAACCTGAAAAGGTAAGATTCGAATTATCGAAAGATTTCACATATTCGATCATAGAGTAAAATAGAAATTCAGATTTTTTTATTTATTGTTCAATCTTTACTATGTATTGTATAAATGAAAAAAGTAAGTATCATGGATATCAATTTCAATTCATTTTAGGATCTTTCGTATATCAAAATTGGGGAATCGTCCAATAACTCGGTACCTTCTCTATTTTCAACTCAATCAAAGTTCTAGTCTCGTTTCTTCAATACATTTGAATTATTTAACTATCAGTTATTTCTGTTAGAGCTCAGGTAACTATGTTTGGGTATCACCTGCATACCTTATAATTAATCAATTCAAACTAATTCCATATTCCACTTCAGTTTCAATCTGGTCAAAGTTGAGCCCATTCGATGTGGTGTTTAATTATAACTTGGTTTCAGTGGTTTCAGTATCCTCAGAAGAAATGGCGTCTCAAGTTGAATTGACAAAATGATTTTCAAAGCTAGAATTTAGTTCGCATTTCTCAATAATGAAACATAATAATATTATTAAACGTCATTTTAAATAAATTTCATAACGTTATTTAAAAAAAAAAGTATTTTATTTTTAATAATATAGTAATAATATTTCATTTATTCTTTCTCATCCTTGTATAACAAAAAGAGCAGATCTGTCATGGTCTTTTTCTCTGTAGCCAATAGTGATCATTTCTCTTGTTTCGAAACAATTTTACGTAAGTTTGATCACTTAATTTGCGCTTCCATTGACTTCTCCATCTCGTGAATTTACCAGCTACCTACTGACCAAACTTCAAAGCAAACTTATTCCGAATATCCAAACAGAAGTAGTCTCTCATCTCCTTCACCATGGATGTTTATTTGACTAATTAAAAGTTATTTGTTCGAATTGGCAAGAGGTTTCAGTTTGCAAACAAGGAAAGCTTCAATTTCGTGAGGCAAGAGACTAACGCCAATATACGCAAATAAAGTAATTAATAGATAGGAATAGAATAACCGTTAAATATTCTAGGTATACTAGTAAGATACTAATGAATGTACAATTATATATATACCATTATTTAGTGTATATTTAGGTAAGATACTATTAGTAATATAAAATGTCAGTTCTGCCATTAATAATATATTTCAATAGTGGGAAGTCCAGAAAGGCATGAGAGTCTTATTCTGGAGGAGATATTGAGTTGTACCTTGAAAAATCGACTGAAATTGCAGTAAATCAAGATTTTTATTTGACTTCAACGGATTTATGTAATATTATTGAAAATATTCTAGTTTGTGAATTACATGAGCTGTTGCGTCACATTTATCGTTATACTAAAAAATTGCCAATATTTCTACAAGTGATGTTGCTTCTGTGCCGTAAAATGTAACGAAACAACTATTGTGTTACACCCATGCTTCATAGTCCCTCGGAGTATATATAGCAACTCAAGGTCAATTACTTTTAAATCATTCTTCAATATTTTCCACATAACGTGCCTCTCAGACCTGATAGTTTTTCAACGATTTAACACATCAATCGGCATGAGAATCCCTTGGAACAATCCTGACTTTACCTGTCGTTGTTTTCTTTGAATCTTCCCATCAGTTGGTAGGTCTGAATTGCAAAGAGATGCAGTTGGTAGGATTGCATAGTAAATAGATGCAGTTAGAGACACGGTTCCCTCTGCATTCATGCATAGCAAGTTAGTGCAGAGCTTTGACAACAGGTGGCTCTTTAGTGTACACTCTGGGTAACTAATACCTAATGTTTGTGCTGTACTTAAGCGGATGTTAAACAATTAGTCTGTCAGCTCCTCACTATTCACCTGAGGAGAATTCAAATTACAGGTGAAATGAATGCAACTGGAAATTAATGGAAGTCATCTAGTTTATTGACTAGAGGCATTGGAACGTTTTTCATTTGTATATTAATTTTTTTATGCATCTGTTACAATTCATATTATGAATCTTCTGCTACATAATAGGCAGAGCTGGGCGCGCGAACCTTTTTTTAGGTTCCGAATCCGAACCCGAATCTTCGTCGATTTTGGGTTCCGAACCTCCGTATAGCGAACCCAATTTGGAAAAGTTTGGTCCGAACATTTGTTCCGAACCAAACATTTAGTCCGAACATTTGTAAGCTAACCTCTGATTTTTAGGCTATTAGGGCAACCTATATAAAAAAAACAGTTTTTCCAACAAGATACTAACTATTAGTCATAAACAAGTTACAACGAGAAGGTTTCACTCTATGTTAAAAAAACACATGTCTTATTTATAAACCTACGTTACTGTATTTTTACAAGTTGTTAGTTTTTGTACTAAACTAATGTGTACCAAATTTCAAGTAAAAATATTGAATATATAAGGAGAAATAAATACATAGCTATATAAGAGATTGGCAACTGAGTGAGCTGAACTGTTATTGGATGGAGTGTGAACCAATCATAGCTCGCGCATTTGTCTCTACTACATAAAACGTGGACACATTCTTGCGTATTGGGTAACCAATCTGTATTTCTACGTTGCCACACGTTACTAAGGTACAATTAATTCCATAATTTACGCTGATTTACGTCGATACGTAAATATTTCACTTTTGAATTAAAAAATATAGTTGGTATTTATGTAGGAACAAAGTCAAGAAAGGCCAGTATATTTAAAGAAATGACATGAAATATATAAAGTAATTTAAAAAAGATATGCCTATAAAACATACGTCAAATTCATTAGGGTTAATATAATAAATTTATAATAATAATTATACTGTGACTTCATATGACTACATTATAGAGGATTTGCTCTGGTAGAACTGCTATTTCATGAAATACAACTAATTTAGAGAATTTACTAATAGGAATAAGAGATTCATAGAAAACTTACGAATATTTGTGTAGACTAACCTAAATATGTTCACTATAGAGGGAAGTTCGCTATACCGGATTTTACTATTCAGCGTGATTCACTATACAGGAGTTCACTATAAGGGAGTTCCACTGTAATTACTATACTTAATAAGTTAGTATCATTGAGTATGACTGAATGAGCATTAAGTATATTTAAAGTTCCCCTCCAGTCTCCACTCCAATACGTAGTTTAAGTTGTTATTCTGAATTTTCTTCTGACCTCTGAATTTCATGCAAAGAAAAATTAAGACTAACTCTGTCGTCATAACAATGCAAGACAATGTATCCATATTGAAGTATCCAATTATCTAATTAAATAATTTTTTACTATTAGTTTTCAAATTTTCATTTATATTACAACATTTTTGGTTAATCCGATCTAGAAAACTTATGATATAAAACGTTTTTGCATTTTGTTTGAATATGAAAGTACTATAGATATTATAGTAGTTATAGTTTGAATATAGAAAGTACGGAATATTTCTCTAAGTTATATTATAACTTATATACATATACTATTATAATACCTATATATAAATTATAATCAATTCAATTTTAAAGCGAATAGCCGAATAGATCTTAAATTATCTGTTCAGCCAACCTACTTAGTACTTATCCATCAAAAGTTTGCTTATTTGAGTCATTTCAATATATTCTCTTTTAAAAACCTTCATTTGATATTTACTCATACATTAGTACATTAGTAAAGCTAAAGAAAAATTATCATTCAAAATAAAAGTAACAAGCTAAGACAAGAAACATATATTTATAAGATGTTATTGTACGAAGCTTGGTGTGCGCAATTATTCTCGCACATATTTGATCTCTCTAAGCCGCTGTAAGAGTTACAGTTAACTGATTATAGTGAAATATTTACCCTTATGTACTGAAAAACACTCTTGCATCTAATGCCTGGAAAGATCTCTGATATATTCCTAATATTATTATAGATTTGAATAAATGCTCATAACATGAGTATATTACTATTTATCACCTTCGTTTTTGTCTAATCGTATGTACTTATGCAAAAATTAAACGATTGAAAAGACAGCTTTAAAATCGGTCTTGAATTTAAGTTATTATTATTTTTCCATGAGGACTGGTTAGTCAACGGCTAAGGTACTAGGATAGGGTGTTATGTAATGTTACCTAATATATACGTTTATAACCTTACCTATAGTTCTACATATTTCAAGCAATTTTAATTGAGATTTGAGGGAACATAATCCGTTATTAAAGAATTAACTTGTTAAGATTATTATAAAACTTACCGCTATTCAAGAAAGGATGAATAACGTAATGGAAGAAGAGCGGGGAAAGACGCATGTTCTTCGCTTCAGTGTTGAGCAGAAACCTAGGTATATAATAGTAGCCGAGAGGTACGGTACATGTTCAGAACGTAAAATAATTAAATGAACAGGTTAGTTTTCCCCGGGTACGGAGGTTCGGACTTGCGAAAAAGACGTTCCGAACACTGAAGTCCGAACCGTTTTTGAAGAGGTTCCGAATCCGAATGTCCGAACCCATTTTCCAGTCCGAACCGGTTCGCGAATAAAGGTTCGCGAACATTCTTGCGGAACGCCCAGCTCTGATAATAGGTTCACATTCAAACGAATGAACAAATAAAACAGAATTTAGATAATCATCAGTGCATGCTATTCAATCAAAATGGGGAATATTCCTCTCGAAATCTTAGAAATGATTTACGGTTAATTTCTAGATAGAAATATCAATATGTTAGTTTTTATCATTAAATTCATATAGAAGAAGATAAAAATTTGTTTATTTTAAGAAAAATAATACAAATTTTTTCTTTTGATTTCAAGATCAGTTTGTTTACGATATCCTACATAGAAAGAATATCTAAGAAAGTTTCCAGATGCCAAATTGGTTCAACTTCAATACAAAATATATTTCCAGATTCATTCCACTTCTTAAACTTTATAAGCTCATACAAAAAGTTCACCATTTTTCATTAAAAAGGGAAAATATGTTTAATTTTCATATCAAACCATTATAGAAGTGGAAGAATTTTCTTCAAGAGCAGAAAATAAAAGCACAGCTTGGATACTGATTGATGATTATTGAAGAAAATTTTAACTTTTTTAATAGAACAGAGATCTTTTCCATACCACAGAAGCTCTTTCTAAACCACAGAAACTCTTTCTAAACCACAGACACTTTTCTAAACCCCAGAGACTCTTTCCATACAACAGAGACTCTTTCCATACCTAGGAGACTCTTTCCATAAAACATAGACCCATTCCATTACAAAAGAGACTCTTTCCATACAATATAGAATCTTTCCATACCACTGAGATTATTTCCATACACATATATTCTTTTTATACTACAGAATCTCAATCAATAATTCAGAGACATTTTTCACCGGTAGTACTCACATTTACAACAGTAATTACACCGTTAAATCGGATCAGATTGGTGTTAAAAGCCGACTGTTCTATAGCAGGAAGAACCATTTCTGACTAAAGGTTAGTTACGTCGGCCTAATTTTATTGAGTTGTTACATTTACTGTCATATATTTAGAGTCTCTGTGTTAATAGTTTGAGTCAAAGCGTCAATGGTTTGAGTTAAGGTATGGATGGATTAAATCGAATGTCATATTTTTCACTGAATGAGATCTAAATGCTGAAGCATAATTTGAATTTCCCACATATATCAGTCCACGAAAACCTCTTATGGGGGCCAACTGATTTCAGATCAATATTTTTCATTTACTGTACGATATGACTGAAACTTCACATGTAAGTGTAAAAAAAATGTAAAAAGGTTTTTGCTCATGGTACTTTCTCAAAATTTACGATGGTTTATTAGTTTTTCCAGTTTTTTGGTATTTTATACTTTCGGTAATTTTTGGCACGCCATTTCTGGAGAAGTAATGAATGGATTTTTTTTCTGTTTGTTTAAATACATTGCTTTTTTACTTAGGAATAAATGTTAGGAAGCGTTTTCGCGAATTTTGTTCCTTTTTTCCAATTGATCACAATTTTCTTTTTCCACATTTTGTCATATATCTTATTTGAAAAAATAAAAAAACGGCTTCGTAAGAATTGAAGATACAACATTTCCATACACTTTTAAATTTGAACGGTGGAAATCAGTCTTCAAACACTTCAGAAATGGAGATTTGAAAAAAAAGTGGGAGAAAAACGCTTTTGAAGTTAGTAAGTTTGGTTATCCTCGGGAACCATGATACAGTTATCGTACGATTGTACCAGTTCTGGTACGTTTTTCGCTATTCTGTTTTCAACTTATTACAGAAAATGTTTCTAGCCTAAAAAACGTAATAGAAAATTTGACAATTTTTGTGTCAGTCAGTCAGCCCCTTAAAAAACACAATAAGGGCATCAAGGGACACAAGTTAGTCGTAGTTCTATCGATTGCAATCCTAGGCTACTTTACGCAAACCAGATGAGCAAGCCCCGGGCAAATGGAAACTGACTTTAAATCACATTTTTATTCACCTTGGAAGAATGGTTCAATCATTACATGAATTATTCTTTGAATGCACCGTTCGATTGTTGTAATTAGGTCGTCAACTGGAGTAATTGACACCAGACAAAATATATGAAAGAAATTAGTGATACTTTAAAGAAATATAAAAAAGCTATTAACTAGAGAGAAAGATTTTCATTCTACTTTTATCTTGAGAAGCCCAGAGCGTTGGTATTTCAGAAAAAAATAATATTACTTTTTTCTAAATATGATCTAAAATAAAATAAATTTGCTACAGCGTTGAAAATTGTAATATTTTGGAGTATTAATTTAGATGTTTTATGATCTCCAAAGTATTGACGCTACAGATCTCAGTACGTTAGTCGTACATTTCCAAAATATTGATACATCATGACATCATAAGCATATTTCAGTTTCATGACAATTTGAACTTAAGAAATAACTACAAAGTTTATCTTAGGCGTAGCAAAGTTCTAACTACAAAGATGTGTAAACATCATTAATTTCAACGAATCACCCTCAGGAATCAAACGGCGTTGATTTCTTTTCCCAAAATGCAAACATCCAATTTAGCTTCAACCTTCAGCAGTTTATGGTCCATACCTTGCTGCAACTGTTAGATTTGTTTGGCATCCCTTTGAAAATCGTGAAAAAAATGTGTGCATAAGTTCATCAAGAAGATGTGTACACTGTTAACAATATTTATGCATTTTCAGGGGAGCCATTCGTTTATTAGAATTTTTGTACTCACTTAAAAGTTTAGCATGAAATAACAAACATCAGGAATATTAATAGTAGATTAGTTATTAAAAATTATATAAATATTATTTATGAACTTACTTTTTATTTGGTATACATACATTACACCTGCAGGTATCATGTATACCAATAAGATAACGATTTAAATGTTTAACTATTACATATATTTTTAAATGTTCGAAATTGTAAAACTATCAATATTTACCTCTTGTGATTGTAATAGCAGTAAATTTAGTCTGAAAAACAACAACGTTTGATAAAATTATTTAATATGCAGCGAGATTTTATTTACATTATTATATATATTATTTATCGTTTAAATATGAAGACTAATATCAAAATAGTACTTCCATGATAATAAAAATATATCACTTGGGTGATTTAATATAATTAAAAAATAATTTGTTCACAAATTTCACCTAATGAGTTTCAGAAATCGCAGAACGTATTTATAAATAATAAATGTTGGAAAGAGTATCACGCAAAAAATCCATTCAGGTCATCCATCACCCTTTCACAAAATTCTCTCAGGTCCAAGTCCGGGATTTAGTAAATGAAGCCTTCAATTCCCTGGAATGTGAGCAATAAAAGAAAGAACTTCCAGTGTTTGTGAGAAAGAGAGAAAGGAAACAGGACGCACTGAAATTTAAGGAAAACTATTTTGAAAGGACAACAGGAAAATTTTGCTGATATCTAGCGAACTTTATACATATTTTAACTTGAAGAATATTGTCAAGAGGTGATTTCTGAATTTTAAAATTTTTTATTCAGAATGATATGGTATCAATGCATTTTTTGGGTAGAATTAGTTGCAAATTAATCTTTTAAAATTGTTAATACATGAAAGAATCGATGAAAGTGGATATATAATAGGCACCTATTCAATAAGAAAAATGATTACTGATTTATTTAAACAATTGCCTAAGTCTACTGATAAGATGTGTTTTCTATTGATATACTGTTTGTTTTATAAGCCAAAATACTAATATTTTATTTGGCGGGGAAGAGTCCGGTGATATAAAGTGCAGGCGGGGAAAAGCTCAGACGAAGATATGTCCAGCAGGCAATATCCCAGCGAGGAAAAGTCCTCTTGCTGATACATATATTCATATTTGCATAGAAGTTCAGGCACAGTTCATTCTATGGTAATTGATACTAGTATTTAAATAGCTATTTTTAGATAACTCTACGGTAATCTACATATATATTTCATTAGCTATTTTCAGTTTCCTAACGCAGGACCTACTCACAGTTCGTATTACAGTGTGTTTAAATCTATTCTTTGAGTAGGTAGCTGAGTAGGTAGCTTATTAACTAAACAGTAAACAATAACTTTTTCACTAAAGTTTCAATAAAATATGAACGATGCAACCAACACTCTAAGTAAGATTTCTCTCAGCGTGTCTCTCAGAGATATTTCCTCTCTCCCAAGAGTGCTTAGGAAAGCTGTTTGAAAAAATATAACATAGATGGAAAATGAATGTATTAATGCAAAGGTAAAGAATATAGTAGACATGTTATATTAAATATATCAAAAAAATATTATGATAATTATATATACTAAAAAATATTTGAAAGCAAGCTATTAGTGTGATCATTTGTGTTGTTAAAATTATATTTGATAGAAATTATAAAGAACAATATTCAAATTTTAACCTTACATTTGAAACTAAGATAACATTTTTTTATCCTTTCTATCTTTAGTAAAAAATTGACCGTCACAAAACTACAAATACTATACATTATTATTTTTATTTTTATTTTGGAAGTGTATTTCTTTAATTCATACAAGATTTTTGTTCAGATTCCGTCTATATGATAAGTGTAGCTTGGAATTCATTCCAGTGATTCCCACTCATTGATCTCCTCCGTAAAACATTCCGTATGTACGAGACTCGTTTTATCACACCGTAAGTATGTACGCTCTGAGAGCCATATTTCTACTCACCAATTTATTGGTCTTGAATATAGCGAAGGGACAAGTGAGAGGAGAGAAGAAGAGAGGAAGAACGAGTGAGAGCAGAGAAGAAGAGAGGAAGAACGAGGGAGAGGAAAGAAGAAGAGAGGAGGAACAAGTGAGAGGAGAGAACAGGAGAGGAAGAAAGAGTGATATGATAGAAGAAGAGAGAAGAAACGAGAGTGGAGAGAAGAATGAAGCAGGAACATGTGGGAGGAGCTGGTAAGGGAACAGAGAACGAGTGTGAGAAGAGATAAAATGAGGATGAGAAGTAGAGTGAAAGAATAAGTGAGAGGAGAAAAGAAGAGAGAAAGAAACAGTGTGGTGAGAGTAACAAGAGGCGAGTAAATGTGCGAGTTGCCCAAGCCATTTACTGTAGTGCATCTGGTCGTACAGTGTGACTGCATCAGTCGAGTAACTGCTATAGAAATTCAATGCTAAGAACATTGAGTTACTGGCATGCAAATACAGCCCAATTGAAAGTAGGAGTAGCTTAGAGGTAGTGGTTAAGCCGATCGGAGTAGTCACAAAGGCAGTCAGGGAGCAGCGAGAGCGCAGCGTGAGACCCAAACTGACTGCTTTGGAAGATAATTCTACTCGAGCGTAACAGCGCAAAACTACTCTTGGTAGCTGCTCCTATTTTCCTTATCGCGTTGCCTAACTGCGGGTGTGCGGCCCTTAACCAAAACTGCTGTAATAATAATATTACATTCGAGGCTACATACCGCGCATTCACAGTTAGGCAGTGGGCTAGGTGGATAGGAGCAGGTGTCCAGAGTAGTTCTGCGCGGTAACGCCATAGTTTCAATTATCAACTATAAGTCCATAGTTGCTAAACATTGCTTTTCTATTCTTGTGCCATAAAAAGTGAAGCGGTTACTATATGCATTCATTTCATGAGATAGAAACTAATTAAATATGTATTAAATTATAGAAATAAATAATAGATTCTTAGTACTGAAGAGATTAATTTCCATATAATCTCATTGAAATTTGTAAACCTAAAGTCAGTTCCCAAACTACAGAAGTGATTCATAACACCTTAAAAACCTAATCAAATTCTGGTATAAATTACTGTAGAGTTACCTAGAAAGTTTATCAATTACTGGTATCAAAGCTGCAGAGTTCGATGTGATGGCTAAATCGAGTCGATTTATTTATTATGTTATCTAAAAAGATAATTTGTTTAATTGGAAATTGATTCTTTATTCATTTAATCTTACATGAAGGTTAAGAGCTCATATGTGATTTTCCCGAACGAACAGTTAGTGCAATTTTCCACTTTGTTCATTTCAAACACTTGTCGATATCACTCTCAAAACTTCATTCATTTATGTTTCCAAACTTGACAATATAGCTAAAATGAGGTACATTAGCGAGTAATTAGACTGAAAACCTTCCAAATACCATAGTAAAAATTAAATTAAAAGTGCGCATTTGAGATGAAAAGAAATTGTGATAAAATAGAAGTAATTTTACACATAATTGGTAGTTGCTGGTAGTAAGGTACTTTTGTCGGTTAATAATTGTAATGTTAGTCTGTTTTCCACCGGCAACGCAAATAATTATCGATAATAAAAAGAGTATCTATCGACAACGGTAAATGATTAGACCAAAATACAATCGTTTAAAAAAAAATATCTAAGAAGAGTTTTGAATACCAATGTTCCAATTTAATCTTCTACAGCCCAATTTAATCTCATATGGCCTAATTTAATCTTTTATGGCCCAGTTAATACTCATATACATTACAACGCTCAGTGCGTTTTCTTTTCACCTAGAAACTTCGTACAGGCTTGAATATATTTGAAATTAAAAAAAATATAAACTGCGTCCATCGCTTTATTGCAGATCACTATATTGTGAATAATTTTAATAATATTGATCGTAAAGTAGTGAAACTTTGGTCACTGGAAGATTGCTTCTATGTTAGTATCTTGCTGAAATATTTTTTCGAATCCATGGGAAAATGGGAAAGTTATGAACGTTTATATATTTTGAAGGCATTTTAACTGTCCATCGCTTTATTGCAGCTCTGTGAAAAGGCCAAAAAATGGGCGATTAACTTCTACCGAGAGGGTAAAAATTGTAACAGGTCCTGCAGAAGGGAGGAATCTTCTATATTTAGCTAATGAATTTGGGAGGGATACGAGAAACATAGTTTCTATTGTGGAAGATCCCGACACCAACCCAAGGAAAGATTAGGGTACGAGGAGAAGCTTTTCCCCCTCGAAATATGCGAAAACTACCCAGGCAGGTTAAAAGGCAGCCAAATAATACTAGTGCCTCCATTTTCGACAAGGCTGTCATTGGTTATTCGTCCAAACAGTGTCTTAACACGTTCACTGCGTATCTGGATATAGCTGGCATTTCTCTGTATATTAATGACAGTTATATTAATAAATCCAAAAGTTGAAGAAGAAGAATTGTATTAGTATTTATTAGCATTTTTAAAAATACAATAAAAATTTGCATTCGGTACACGGGTGTACCGATACGCAACAGTGTAATCCCACATATGGCCCGAAACGCAGTGAACATGTTAAATGAGACGAAAAGGAACGTGGAGCCCATTTCCAGGCCTCCTATGGACAAGAACAATGAAGAAAAGGGCATTAGATGTACACAGAATTACATGGAAATAAACTTCCTACTTGTTCTTTTAACAGATGAGGCAAGAGCCACCCTTGATTGTCTGGATGGATGGGTTAAAGTTTGGATCATACTGGAGCTGTTTATCCACACTGGTTTCGTCGTCAACAAGGAGGCTGTGGCTTTATGTTTTAAGTGGGCATCATTGGTAAAACGTTAATTGGCTCTTTCCGAGAACCAGAGGGTGTAAACCTAACAATCCAATCCTACATTGCCTCTTTTGTTGAGTACTTGTTCCCTTGGCCTAATAGTTTGCAATAATCTCGTTGGCAAAATATGATTTTCTTTCATAACTTCGCACAATCTCATGCTTGAAGGGTCACAACTTCTTTCCTCATATCTCTGGGTATCAAGTGAGAGACTCTCATGACTTGATTGCCTTGTTCTCTGGTCTTAAGCCCCATTGAGAATTTCTGACCATTTCATTTGAGACATTACATCCGAAGTGTTTTGACGTAAGACCAATGACAGCCTTGTCAAAAATGGAGGCACTAGTTCCATTTAGCTGTCTTATGACCTGCCTGCGTATTTTTCGCATATTTCGAGGGGAAATTCTTTTTCTCGTACCCTCATCTCTCCTTGGGCTTGTGTCGGGATTTCCCACAGAAGAAACTATTGTTTTCTTAACCCTTCACAGTTATAAAGCTAAATATAGAAGAGTCCTCCCTTCTGCAGGACCTGCTACAATTTTTACCCTCTCGGTAGAAGTTAATCGCGCATTTTCTGGCCTTTTCACAGAGCTGCAATAAAGCGATGGACAGTTAAAATGCCTTCAAAATACATAAACGTTCATAACTTTCCAATTTTCTCATGGATTCAAAAAATATTTCAGCAAGATACTAAAATAGAAGCAATCTTCCAGTGACCAAAGTTTCACTACTTTACGATCAATAATATTAAAATTATTCACAAAATTGTGATCTGCAATAGAGCGATGGACGCAGTTTATAGTGTGATTATAAGTTTCGATTTAGTGTTTGTGTTTCTGTAACAGTTTTTTATAATATTTTCATTAAAGTTATTAGTATTAAACAAAAATGTGTTTACAAGTTGAAGTTAATCTACTTATTTGAAGTAGAATCTACTTTTAATTACAACGCCTGACGATGACCAGATATTTGATGAGGAATCTGGAGAGGACGTTGAAAATATGGATAAAAATTTACCTGATATCCAATACATTTTGAATCTTATGTGACAGTGACGTGATAATATTACAATATCGAATGACAGAAAAACTAAATCTGAGTAGAAAATGGAAGAGCTAAAATCTGTCAACGACCAATATCGAATTCGATATCTTTTACACACATAGACCACATATAAACTATGTCTTGTATGACCACATATGTACAAGACTAATATGGATGGGTGGGTCAACACGCCTAACAAAAATGTATCACAGTATTGAACCAGTATCGGTAGGAAATAGTGGCATTACCAATTATTACTAATCCGTAGAATGTTTCCAAGAATAACGCGTGGCTATTTTCTCGAAGAGGCGGTTACAAAGAAGACTTGCTTTGTTTTATAAGATCATTAGCTCAAGAATGGTTCAAGCTTACACCAACAAAAAAAACGTTGGACGAACAAGTTCACTTATACACCGACTATTTAGTTCATACCATAATGAAGAGAGGTCATACCATTTGGTAATTTTTAGTCTATATGGTCATTTAGGTCATACCATTTGCTTAGATGCAAATAGAGCAAAAGTCATACCCAATATTACTGCAAAAAATGCAATCTGCATCAAAAGTGTACAGAAGAATATCACACAAAGTCTTATAAGGTGAAATGATAAAATATAAACTCAGAAGGATATAGTTATTGTTCTTTCTTCTACAATAATAGTTGTGTTTCTAGTTAGTATATTGCAGGCAATGCCATCTGCATCAAAAATTATATAAACAAGGTGGTGTGGTAATGAACAAACTGTTATATATGTGAATAAAAATAATGTTTTCAATGTTCAGTAACTATTATTTTTAGGTAATAAATATTTTTTATTAATATTATGTTATTACTCTTTTCAAAATCGCAGGTATACAGTTCTATTATAGGAAACTCGCGAGTTATCAAACTACGATGTGTTGAGTCGCTTGGTGCGAAAGTATACTAAACGCGGTCATATTGTGCCGCTTGGTGCGTTTTTGCACTATCATATTTTTTAATTTATTCAAAATATCGGAACAAATATTTGTGAAAAACAGTTGCTTCGTAATGCCTGAGCCCTACTTGAAAATATATGTGAGTTTCAAATTCGCATCAAAAACTTCATTTTATCTCGTCGTATATGGGTTAATCACTTCGGCAAATCAATCGCTCCTGTCTTCTAATTATTTGAGTTGAAATTTATTAGTAAAACTACTCCTCAGATTCGATGTCTCATAAATTACTTCTAATATTTGTAGTGTAAATAGTCAGTTAATTTGATGTTAATTTATGTTTCTAAAGTTAGCGAGGAAAATGGGAAACAGAAGTTGGTGAATTATTCTCAAATGACGATCGAAGAGTGTAAAGTTAACACACTGAATTACAATTACACATACATAACTTGAAGCTGTCATCTTATTAGATAACTGCACTGTAACAACTTCTGTATCATTCAATGTAACATATCCTGAAATATTTTCGGAACATCAATTCTGTAAAAAAATTAGCTCCTTCTTGTATGACGTCTTCTGTATAAATTTTAACATCTCTTGAAACATTCACTTTATTATTTAACTAATTCATTATTCCTGCATGCATCATTTATACTGATTTATTTATTATTTATTATTTAACTAATTCATTATTCCTGCATGCATCATTTATACTGAATAAAAAAAAGTAAAATTAATAAACGTTCGATAACTCGAGACTTACTCCAGCTCAAAATCGTATTAACGATAGTTATATTAATTTATCAAATTAATGACGATATACATTTTAATGAGTTTGCATTTACTTTTTACAAATTGTCTATGATACCAAGAACACGTTGATAAAAGAATTGAATATTTTGGCTATCTCCTACATATCATCGATACCGGATTCGAATGAATCTGATGGTTCCATTTTACATACGAATCACCCTGTCCGTACTGGAAACTGATACGAACCAGTTTGTTTGAGCTTTGCAAACAGTCTTTTAAGGGGACCGTACATGGATTTCGGAAACAAAATTATTATTGAAATTATGTTTATGAAACTTTGTACGTAAATATAAAATTGAATTCTAGGACATTTTTGATCATGACATTTTTTTGGTTATTCGAAATTCGAACGAATTTCGGACCGTTTTTTCAAAGTATAGAACTCCGACAATTTTGAAGTTTCGGATTTTTTTTTTTTTTTGCATTCAAATTGCAATTCGATTTTCTACCAAATTCTGCAAGCCGATTTTTGAATTTCATATTAGTTTTCGAGAAAAATCATTTTTTTCCAAAAAAAAACATAAAAAAAACTATATCTCGAAAATAAATTTGAAATTCAAAAATCGGCTTCCAGAATTTGGTATTGAATCGGATTGCAATTCGAATGCAAAAAAAAACCAAGGCCGTAGCTTCAAAATTGTCGGAGTTCTATACTTTAAAGAAACGGTTCGAAATTCGTTCGAATTTCGAATAACTCATTTTCTATGCGTCCACTCGTTAAAATGTCTGGACAAAAAATGTCTTAGAATTCAATTTTACATATACGTTCAAAGTTTCATAAAGTTTTTTTTCATACGAAATTTTCAATGAAGATTTTTGACACTATTATTGCTGAATTAAAAAAAAAATTCGATCAAATTTTCTGATTTTTCCATGTACGATCCCCTTAAATGTTGATAGCAGAATGAACATCAAGTGATCATTCAGATCTTAGTTCTACGAACATGCAGTACACATGTACAGGAATATTCATAGCTATGGTGATTGGTTACTCCAATATCCCATGTACAGGCAAATTCATAGCTATGGTGATTGGTTCGTAAGTAACCCATAAACAGAGAAATTCAAACCTATGGTGATTGGCCTATGGTGATTGGTTCGTGCAGTATCCCATGTACAGGGAAATTCATTGCTATGGTGATTGGTTAGTGCAGTTTCCCATGTACAGGGAAATTCATTGTTATGGTGATTGGTTCGTGCAGTTAACGATTTAAACGAAAATCTAATTTTTATTCATACATACTTCTAAGTAGAATAATATTAAGGAATTCTTTCTTCTTGATCAGTAGCTAATCCGTCAGTAAAAATGTAAATAGAAAATTTTTTCCAACTACAGTATTTACAAATATTTAACTCGTCCGAAAGATATTTCATCTCATGTTCTCTTATTTTATCTGAATTTGAATCCAATCATTTTTAATCTCTATTATTTTAGTATCAGTTGATTTGAAGTCTATCACTAGTATTATACGTTTATACTAATATTGTTGTATTATAATATTTATCAAATTATTGGTTACGTATAGAAAGCAATTTAGAGAACCTTTTTGTTAATTAGTTCTCTAAGTTAGACTTTACGAGAGTAGTTCAGAAATAGTTTCAATCTATTATTTGAAGAGAAAATCCATCATTCATCTCAAAATACATCTATATAACACAAAGTAATATACTTTGAAAGATAAATCATTCTCTAAACCATAATTCAAAATAATAGAGGGTCTACAATGTAGATTGATATGAATCACCTCACATTTTGCTCGTGTTGACAATAGATGGTTTTCCCACGAGTCTTTCCATATATCTCACTCTGCCTCCTTCCTTTCTTCCTCAAACCATCAATTGATTTGAGTAGCCATCTCTTTTCCCCTCATGAAATATAGTAAGTGTTTCTATTTTGCTACAATAATGATAATAGTGATAAGTTTATTAAACGATCACATGTTAAAAGCATACATTAAGAAAAAAAAAAACATTCACATAATAATTACTTTGACTTAAAATAGAACAAGACTAAAAAAATCAAAGGATATATAATCGATTAAGCCCTTTGGTAGTCAACGACGTGGCTATTTGCGCAAAATATATTTGGCTATAAATATTTGGCTATACTCGCACTATTGTGTGATATTCATATATATTTATGATTGGCTCGTTAAATCTAATCAACTACAATTCAATGATGTATCGCCAAAAATATGTGTATACGTTAAGCTCTAACGACTGAATTGATTGGTATCCAATTGTTCTGATTAAAAATATCAGTTAAATCCAGACTCTCATTACAATTGATTTTAATTCACTATAGAATTTACTTTTGCAATGAAAAAATGTTAGCAGAGTGAAAAAGTTATTCAGTTTAGTTGATAATAAACAAAATAATTCCATGAATTGATTTTATGAATCAGATAAACTAAAGTCAATATTGAATATACAGACATATTTTCATGGAAGCAATTGCAATATAAATGATATCAATAATACAGTTTAATGGTTCGATAATCACTTACTCAATCTGTAAGATTTCAATTACCCAGCGCTACAATTATTGTCCTATATTATTATCCCTTTGTGATTTATTCCTTTGCTTAGTAGTTGTTATATACTGATGATATCCTCAACTGTACCATCCGAAATAAAACTTAGTTACTATGCCAGTGCTAGATTTTGTAGTGTGCTATCTACAATCCTCTATAGTAAATCATCAAAATTAATTGTTTTTATTGTACATCATCACAGTGACTCCATTCTCTGATAGTACTTCATTACAGTGACTCTTTTCTCTGAAAGTATTCATCATAATTTAAGTGATTTTCACCTCATATTTCTCCATTCTAATTAGCTTTGTAATTATGTGACGCATATTCTAATACCATTTTGTCTGTCTGTCCCTCAGGCAACTCCATTAGTGCTCATCTAATATCCTCTCTGACATATAAGATACTTTAGATAAAAAGAAGAAATTTTCTATAATAAAATCATGTGTAGTGAATTTAGAATCACGTGTAAAGGAATAGCCTGAATAGTAAATACATTTTCTTTAGTTTGTCGTAAAATGGCCATTCGATTTTCTAACAGATGGCTATTCATGGCAGAATGAAAAAAATGTTTTACTAGAGACTACTTTCTTATCCAGGACTCTCCATTCACTATACATACATTATGCATTATTCACTTATTATAGAGTAGTTTTGAGATATATCATTAAATTTATATACTGAACAATGCTATCGGTATCACATGTTATTGGCTGAAAATATAAGGCAATGAATATAGTTCAAGTGGGAAGCTGTCTACATTATAAGAATGAGTTCAGAGATTTAGATACTTTTAATATATTAATTAACAATTTTTGGAACTGGCAGTCAAATTTTATCCATTTTTTGATAATATCGAAAATGATTATCATTTCCTTCGTTTTTCTTTTCATAATGCAAATCAGATTCGATGAAAATGATTATTTTTTGTGAAACACGTATATGATTGAAAGTTATTATCTATACTCATCAAGATATGGTGAGGCAATAGAAGATTAACACAGTTTCCTTCTCTTCATTTTCCCAACTAGAAACTTTTAGAAACTCACTAACTTCTATTTTTGGTAGCTCTTCTATTTTTGGTAGCTCATAAGTAATATTGCATATTAGATTTTATACCATCCATATCTTTCAGAGAAAAAAAAGTGGAGCCAAATAAAATAAAAAGAATCCCCTCTCAATCTTCTATGGCCCCACTATAATATTCTCTTTGGCATTGGACGATACAATATTTGAAACGTTTGATATGTTTATCTTACTAAGCTGGCAAATTGTTTCTCAATATGAATCATATATCACTCATTTAGTCATTTTACAAGCCCTTCACATTATTTGCACGGAAATATTATGAGCCAAAACAAGTAAATGAACATTCAGGAAGCTTGCACTCAGACAGATATGTAATTAAACCCAGCAGTATATCTTCACTATTACGATTTATTATTCTATTTAATAATAGGCTGCCATCAGGCTTAGGGTTTTGTATGATAGTAAGACTAATAAATATGTATATTTTATATAGTTGAACTGGGTTAACAGTATAAATTGCTTTTCTTACTATAGAAATGTTTCATAGAGTGACTATATAATAGTTTCTAGTGTCTTCACGGAAAAATAGCTCGCCCATCGCTCAATATCGCTATTTCGAAATATGAATCGGGGAATGCATCTATTGATAAGAATGGCCACAGTACGCTCACCAGCAACTACAACAACGAAAATAACAACGATAAGCCGGAAACGAACGATCGGTCTAAAATATCCGGTGGCAGGTTCACTAGAGACTGGTTATTCATCCCGCCAATCTTCTTTGTTCTTGCAACCTCCTTAATCAGCATTATCCTGATTGCCACCATTGTGATCTTCACACTGAAAAGAAGGAGTGCTAGAAGGAGGAAGGAAGTGGAACATGTGTGCATACATTTCATTTTTTATCAGCGATAGAATGTCCTAAATGTCCACCATTTACATGCCTTATTTGTCTCCTTTGAGAGTGTAGTAGGACTTCGTAGTCATTAATACTAGGAAATGACTATGTCAAAATACACTACAAATAGGCAGAGTAGCAGGACGATGTTTCATCACTATCCTGCCTTTTCCATGATAAATTAGTGAAAAGGTAAGATATTGACAATATATTTACGGACGGGACCTACCCAAACGCAATATCTTGGTGGACATTTTTATCCGGACGTCCGGACTTCCACTCGAATATGCTGATGTTTTACTAAATTAATTCTTGCTATACTTCAATTTACGTTCACTTTGTTCTTTTTCCAATTTATAATGCAATTTCAAAATTGGACATGGATTTGACCTTGAAAACCAGATATCTGACCATAGATTGGAAACGTTTGAGTTGGTTTAATACAATTTGACCCAAAAATCTTTTTCACAGAAAGTTTTTTCAGCGCAAACTGATCTAAATCGATAATGCGTGGGTCGTTTTCAGATTATTTTCTTTTCTCACGAACACTTATTTAATTATTATTTAGGTAGGAATAATACACTAATTGAAAATAACATAGTATTATTTTAACTGTGGATTTAATACATAAGTATATGTAACGTGAATGGATTTTAATATAGGGAGGAAAAGTTATACATAATTCATATGTAATTAAACACTAACAAAACATTAGGGAGAAAAAAGTTTAAATCATTTCTTTTATCATTGATCGCAATAGTTTAATTGATGCACATTTAAATTCATTGGGCAATTCCTTAGTAATAGGTACTACGCTTATGCTTCCATTTTTTGATAATAGAGAAGCCATGGAATGCGATTTTCTCAATTGTGTGACTATTTTCTCCACTTCTTGTTTCAATGAATTCTTAGGAAGAACGATGCCCTTCACTTTCTTATTGCGCAATTGAATAAGAGTTTCTTCTGCTTCATTGGCTGAACTGTCGTCAAAACTGGTTTCAGAGAAGAGTTTCCTTTTCTTTGTGCACGAGGCTTCTTCATTTTGAGACCGTGAAGTGGAAGGTACAGGTGAAACTGTAAACAGACTAGAATGTGGATCCTTTGAAGTTGAAGGGGTTGATAAAGTATCCTTTCTTGGGGTTGATGATGATGATGGTAATTGCTTATTGTTTTGGAGAACATGAGAGATTGAGTTTTCTAATGAGCTGTAGTCATAATAGCTGTTGGCTGTTGATCTTGAGTGGTTCATTGAATTTGCAAGATGATTGAGGTGTTCTTCTGGCAAATTTTGATGTCTACTATTGGTGACTTTAGACCCTCTTATTGTGCGTGACGATATTTTCTTTCCTGATTTGGTTTTAAATTTTTGAAGGATTTTGTATGCAGCAGAGAGGCCCAGTTTTTGGTTGCTCTCAGAATTCATTTTTGGATAAGCAGGGAAAACGACATTGCATTTTTTATCCGATGTAATCTTTGGTCTTAGATCAGTAAGGTAACCCATCAAAACAAAATACTCAGTTTCATCATACACTACTGGGGCAGGTCTTCCCGTGTAGGTATTTTTTTGTTCGGCCACATTGATTGTATAATACATCGATTCATTTATAGTGGATACAGTAGCTTCTTTCACTTCTTGAAGAGTCATCTCAGTCATTTCAAGAGAACGTCTACCCAGTCTTACTGTTGCTACTGCTATCAGTGAATCTCTAACTTTGGTTATTTCTTTTCTACTGAATTGCAAATGGGTTTTATTGCGAATCTCCTTTGAAACTTCAGCTAGGTATAATTTAGTTCTTTCAAGCAATTCATCCATTTCATCTTCACTTATAAGCTTCTTTCTTGCTTTCTTGTTCTTCGTAATTATGTCTTTGCCTTTCATCTTATTGAGAATTCCTACCTCATTCCTGATTTCAGTTTTGATTTGTTCATACCTAAATTGTCGAGCAGCCATCTCTTGCGTATAATCATCATCACCATCAGATTTCACCTCGGGACTCTCAATTGAAACCATCAAATACTCAACGAATGAACCAAACTGCCCAATATATTTCAATTTGGATAGATTTGACAAATCTTCAGTGTCTCGAAAGTGCAGGAGTATATTTCTAATGGTTCTCGGCTTGCTCAATTCGGAAAAGGTAAGAGGGGCACCACAATCTTTTTCATAATTCAGAAAAACATCCATCGCCATCCTTTGTACTCTTTGAGGATCTTTGCATTTCTGATTCTTCAAAAAATCCAAGTAACCGTCCTTCCACGAGCTTACACATTCAGAATATACTCTAGTATCTGGATATCTGCAGCATTTGTACTGGTCTTTCAATTCTTGCATCTTAGTAAGCATGGTTTCTCTCTCTTCATTTTGCTCTTCACTTTTTACTTTATCGCTCAACTGCATAATTTCATTCCTCAGTCTTTTCCTCAATTGCAAATCTGTTTCTTGGGCTTTCACAATCTTTCCAAACTTGACTTTTGCAGCCTCCAATTCTTCCCCTTCCAATGCCACTGTTCTGCCATCAATACATTTAGTGTAACATTTGGGAATTGTCGGAGGATCTCTGATATAAGAGTCATATCTTGGATCTGTTCTTGAGATCTTGTGGATGTTGAACACATGGTCTGGAAGGTTCAAATAAAGATGATTGCAAAGTTGACAAGATTTGTAGTTGCTCTTCCTAGCTACAAGATGCAGTTCACTAGCATCAAGTTTTTTGATCGGTTTCATTTTAAGCGACTCTGAAGTTCTGCTACCGTCATGCATCATACCTGTGAAAATTGGAAAACTTTAAAATTTTGTGAAAGAATTTTAAATGGATATTATTAATCATACTTAATAGGGCTACATTAGATTTTATTGAAGTCAAACGTGTGATTCTAGCAGAGAATTGTTTTAGTTCAAGAGTAAAAAGAATAAGATAAAAACAAGGGATTTCAAAACAGAAAATAAAAGGAAAGTGGTTACATCTCGATTTAATTAAGATCTTGACTATATTGAATATGAAAAAGATGCACCACCCTGTATTTAACCACCAAATATTGAATATTAGTAAGATGAAACCAAACATAAATTGAAAAGACAACGATGAACTATAAGCAACATCAAAGAGAGTGAATATATATTGCTATTTACCAGAAATCTATTGGATGAACAAGATTATTTGGAGTAAAAGGAATATATAGAATTAAATTATAACAAATGAATGACTCGGAGGAATTCTTCATTAATGCAGAGAAGGGACTTTTAAAGATAGAATTTTTAGAACTTAATAGAAATGACACCAAATTACTCACTTTTATTTCGTTCAATTTTCCTTGATATTTCGACAGCCAATTCATGACCTTCATCAGAAAGAGTGGGATGGATATCACGTAGATGGCGACGCAATTTGTATGTACTAGACGTACAGGCATTCATGACGCATCTTTGAAGGTGACTGCCATCTCTTGATTTAACCACGTGGGTAGTCTCTTCTTCACCATCATCCTCGTAATTCGTACCGAAAGCAGTATCCATCTTTCTGCACATTTGGTTGTTGTACCACAGATCATCAACAACTTCTTTAACACTATTAGTGTAAGTTTCTTGAGCAGCCAATATTTTTTTTGCAGCGTATTCACACAATTGGTTTGAAGTTAGTCGACGCTTCAGTGTATAAGTACTGGTTGGTGAATCTTCGAATATGCATTCTAGACCATCCTTTTGGACCAGCTCAAGGAACAAGTTTTCTTTGATTCCGATGCTATCAAACTTGGTTTTTAAAGAAGCCTCCTGAAAGAAAAAATATAGTTTTTATTTTGCGCAAAAGTCTGGAACATACATAGTTCAAAATACAGACATAAGTATACGCTTATTAATGATATATACTTACAAATGAATCAAATTCCATTGCAAAAGAGGTAGCTATATGTAATTGATAGAGCAGCGAAACTCTGCACTAAAACCTGAAAATTTGAATAATGTGTAATAAGTATATATGGTGGCTAAGATGTGCACATATCGTTTCTAAAAGTAACTATTGGGAAGGTTACTAGTAATTGGACAGTTTCATATTTTCGATCACATAAGAAGAAATACAAAACTGAACATCTGAACACCATGTTAGTGAGTTAAAATAGACTGAAATGACTGTATCCCTCATTTGATATCATAATTTAATATAGTTTTTTGTATCCGCTAGTTTGTTGTACTGCACACTTCATGATTGTTTAATGACCTGGCAGGGGGGTTCGGGGGGCGGCACGCCCCCCGATATACATATGTTTTATGTTAAATCAGTAATAAACTACGAAGGCGTCGTTACAGGACAATAAACTTCTGTAGAAATATTTTTAGCCCGAGCACAGGAACAAGACGGGAAAAAGCCAGAATATTGGTGACAAATTACAGGATAGGGCTAACTGCATGGGCTGAAGATAACTTTATTCCAAACAAAGATGTGACTTTGAAAGTCCTTTGAACTAAAATCAATTTTTTTAGATATGTCTCAATTAAATTTCAGGTAGGAATAACATTAAAAACGCGTATTTAGATTCTGAGATTTCCTACATTTAGATGACTTAGTCAATAGTTGAATACAGCCCTAAAAATAATTATATAGGGTTAGGTTAGTGATCCGCCCCTGTACCCGACAAACACCTGGGAGCAGTATCTGGTTTTGATAGTGCCCTAAAGCCCCCCTTGGGGGGTTTGGGGGGGGGGGGGGATTAGTGTAACGCGCTACGCAGGTAAATTGCGGTCCTTTAATTTCAAATTGCGGCTCTATTAAGAAAGTCTCGAAAAACATTCTGCAACTAATTTACATTGGGTTGCTGTATATCGAAAGAAGCTAAATGGGTGCTAGATTTTATTTATTTCACGAGTTCTTCAAAGCCATGATGGTTATTAAGTGTTACTGAGGTTAGTGGCCGCAGTTAAAGTGCTGCAATTTACCTACCTGACCCTATAACAGATTCATTTCGTCTCGGAAACTGAGAGTTTGAACAACAAATGGTATTCGTGAAAAACATCTTTAAATGGTTTCTTTTGAATGATCTAAATATCTAAAATTGCTACCGACCCGAAAGCACAATAAATCCAATAATTAATTTACAGATAACACTAAGTGCATAAAGCTAAGTAATTCACAAATTCTAAAGTACTCACCAAGTATAGAAGATTCAACGACCACTGCTTGAAGACCTTTACATAGGAGCATCTGTGAAACAATGATGCTGTCTCATAGGTTAGAACCTATTATTAACTACAGAAGGAGGAGAGAGGGGAGGAGTAAAAATGGGGGTTTCACCTCCCCCGGACATTTTGTGTTGGCAAGTTCCTTGTGTTAGCCCAATCAAATTTGATTGATTAAGAAAAAACCTATAAACACGAAATTTTCAATCTGTTTTTGTTGCTCAGAACACGCAATCGACCCCCATGTACCTAAAGAAGGTCATAACCATGCAAAAACATGATTTTTGAAGCTGTGAATCAACTTTTTATAAAAAAAATTAATTGAGTCACAATATTACCGTCCGCATAGCCCAGCCCATTCCACCGGACGTAATATTCCCTAAACTGCGGACCGATTGTTTTCAATTAAATTGTATATAATATTGATTGCGTAATAATATATATACAAAAGCTTGAAGTATCTTTCTTTTCTGATCTCTCTTTAGTTATAAATACTTGTTTGCTAATTTACATAGAACATTCTAATTGGAAGGGTAATATGATTGATATTCACAATTTGTTTCATTCAAAATGGTATTGCAGTAATTCACCGGTAGTATGTATATATATATATATATCATAACCACTAATAGTAATGGTAGTACTTCATTCAGCTCAAATGTATAAAACATATAGGTTGATTATCTTAAGAAATAAGTGCATGTAAAACTTTTATAGCAGACGTTCTATGAATGGACACCACTATAGCGAACTGCAGCTTACTACAACGAACTCTTTCTATCATTTGGTTTAACAAATATTTTATTCATCTATACTAGATGAATAGGGTATACTATTAAAATGATATACTATTATTAAAGTTACTTTTGCATTTCTATTATTATTTAGATATACTGTATAATTGAGTAAGCTACCACGAGAATTTTCGATAATGAAACTAATTTCTTTTTGAAATTTTATTCGCATAGAAAACGTTTTTCAGGCTGCACTAAGTTATAAATATCTTGTAATAGAATTGTTTTAGGGTATATTATTTTCGAATGTGTATATATTTTTTACACAGGCAGTACTCATCATGCGCGTAGTCAAGTTCCGTTTATATTTTCACTGTATTGCATAAGACTAATCAATATACGTAAAATGTAAATACATAGTTAACCTAGTTTTCTCTTCGTATTATAAGTATATAATTCTCTGATACGGTAATTGAATAAAAAAAATCTCTTTCTAATTGCAGTGTCTTTCATTTGAATTTGTATCTATGTTTACTGAAATAAGTATATTTATTATGTAAATTAATTGCAGCTTTACCTAAGAATAACTAATTATTGATACCGTTTCTTAAAAAATATTATCAAATTTTTCAATGGAGACGAGTTTGATATTTCCACAATTCAAATTATTTATTTATAGATAAATAATGCTGTCTGTTATGATGTCAATTTATCGCTCTTTAATTGTTACATTGTCAATAATAGTTTTCATGCTATTTTGGTGTGGTTTCAATAGCATAAAATTCACATGCGGCAACCGAATTTTAATTCAGACCCATAGTCTTGCCTATATGCTGACTGTAAGTTATAGTTTAAATTTGCACTGCATTCTGTGAACAGTGACTCAGTATGTCTCATCCAATAATTGCACAAGTCAGCAAATGGTGTTATACTTATAACAATTATGAAGAAAATTTTGATTTTGATAAATATTTGAAAAGGTCAGAGTTCAAAGTGAAACGATGCGTTTATGGCAGAGAAGTGGCTCCTACGACTGGGACCAAACATCTCCAAGGATATGTAGAATTCTTCCGTTCAGTTAGATTAAGTCATATTAGGAAAATTTTTGCTACTGCTTTTTGGGTGCCAGCACAAGGAACGTCACTTCAAAACTTCCGGTATTGCACTAAAGGTAAGTTTTATTTATTTGAGAATCTTTAAAAATCTATTATTAATGTCCTAAATTGAATCACTATGAAGTCACATTTAATTTCGGTAATTAAATGATTGATAGTAAGTTATACATCCTACAATTAGGGTCACACAGGTAAATTGCGGCGCTTTGATTTTTAATTGCGGCCCTCTCAAAAGTCTTTAAAACATTCTGAACCGAAATTACATTAAAATGTTGCATAACTATCAAAAAAAGCGCAGTGCATGCTATTATAATTATATTCATTTAAATTTCTAACGTGTGTATAGATGCTATGATGTCTTAGTTGTTTAAGGCCGCAGTTAGGTAGTGTGCTGCAATTTACCTGCTTGACCCTACTTCAAACTAGCAGTTTGTGTTAACTTATCTAAAATGTCTGAATAAATGATAATTATTTAATCCATCTTAGTTTCCAGTTTTGTAGAATAGGTGTAGAGGACTTTTAAATAATTATAGAATTGTTGAAATATTTTCACCTTGATATTCATCTAGTCGCATATGACAAACTATTTATTTAAAGACTCTGGCTTTAATATATTTTGTGTTATTTTAGTTTTTAAATGCTTCTCCTGTTCTGTATCATTTCTCTAGTAATCGGTAATGTAGGTAGTGCTACTTTAATTTTAACAATATAAAAAATAGTTACACCTATGACCCTCTTTATCAATAATAATTTGGAAGCTTGCATGTGGTCCAGGTATATATGTATATTACACCTTCAGAGTCATGCAGGTAAATTGCATTAAATTAAAAGCAAATTTTCTTAAATATTCTAAATCCTGCTGAACTTATTTTATATTAGTATGATGCAGCACATCGAAACAAATGCAATGCGTGTTTTAATTTATTAATTTTAGAGGAGTTTTTGAAGTTATGATTTTTATTAGTGTTTTGGTGTTTTGTGGTCTAAGTTACTTTACCGTAATTTACCTGTTTACTATATTGTCCCATCGTTTTCAGATGGAGACTACTCAATCATAGGGGACTTTGTACCTGAAGTCAATGGTTCTCTTAAGGAAAAGTTGGAAAAGAAACAAGCACCTTCTACGTCTCTCATAATAAAAGGCCTGATGGACCCCAATTTTAAATTACAGGTGAAGTCATCCAAAGAATATGCAGATAAGGCCTCGTACTATGACAGAATTGTCACCACCATAACTGACTTGCAAGATAAAAGATTCCAATTCAATGAATGGAAGCGAAAGGCTCTACAGGAATGGCAATTCTCCGTTCTAGACAAGCTGATGAAACAGGACTCCAGAACAATCCTATGGGTCACAGATGCCACAGGAAATAGGGGGAAAACCTTTTTATGTTTTTACTTAAGCATACTATATGATTTTCAGTACCTTGATGGCATGACTAATTCGAGAGACTTGGCTTCTTTAGTGGACATATCCACAAAGGGGGTGGTTTTTGATGTCAGCAGGTCATCTACCCCTAATTTCGACTATGGAGCTCTCGAATCCCTAAAAAACGGTGTGTTGGTATCAGGAAAGTACAAAGGACAATGCAAGAGATTCAGGAACTCTATGAAAATTGCAGTATTTTCCAATAGTTTTCCTGATCTATCCCGTCTTTCGAAAGACAGATGGGATGTCATAAACCTGGATATGGTACCAAATCAAAGTTCCCAGCCACTCATATACCCCAATGCTGAATATCCATTTGAAGCCCTACCCGCGTTGCCAGAATTGGGTGACGAATTCGATCTGAAAGAGTTTCTGGAAGCCCGGGTTGCTGAAGATTCAGATTCCTTATTTGATATCTTAGGAACTCAGCCTTCAACCAGTCAGCGAGTAGAACAGCCATCAAACCGCTTTCAAGTACAGCCTCCATCCAGTACACAAGTTGGACATTCATCACTTCTCTCACAAAGGCCATCAACCAGTAAACAAGTACAGATTAATAAGAGGCCTAGAGAAGATGGATGTCCACAATCTATGGAGTCTATTCCAGATATAATTGGTTCTCTTTACAGCGAGAATGGTAAATTTTCTTATTACTAATTGTCCATACTTATAGTTATATTGATACTTTATATTTTCTGGTTGATTATTTTTTTCTTTACAGATGCTGGTGCTTCAATGCTGGGTGAACATAAACCTCCAGCAAAAATTGAACTCTCGGATGAACCTTCAAAAGGTATTTATTTGATTTACCTTTAAACTTTAAGTTAATCTAGTGTGTTATATAGGTTAGTTTTGTGAAATTATAATAGATACTGGGTCATGTTAGGTGGCACGATATAAATTCCTACAATCAAAATTTTTATCATAATGTAACTATATAATGCAAATACTGTAATCCTTCGTCTAAATTAATTCTAACAGATAAACATTCAATTATGGATGATTGGCTTAGAGGCGAGAAGAAACCTAAGCAAAAGATCCAGAATGATGTCTTGTCCCAGGGAAGCATATGGGAAAGTTTCTCAGACTTTCCCAAAGAAGCCCAAGCCAAGTATAACTGCGAATCGTCATCTTCAGATGAGATCATCGAACCATCTCAAAGTAAGAGTAAAAAATTAACCATCTTTATATTATTTAGATCTTCTATAACAATAATGTATAAATCTGAAACTAAAATTGAAACCCTTACGTTTTCAGGGGCTGTGCAACCACATCTAACAACTTTGAAGAAAAAGACGAGTGAGTTTTTTTGTTGTAATTTTTTTAAATAACTAATCCATACAATTAGAGGACTTAAATATTTAAATTTTATTTTAACAGAATTTGCAACGCCGCTAGACCTCGTTGAATGCGATGAGCTTTTGGACTTGAGTGCAGATGACTTCTTCTTCAGTTCACAACGTGATATTTAGAAATCGTACATTAATATTTATTGCAAAGTAGAAAAAAAAAACTTTTCTAAACTAGTTAATTTCATCAACTTACTATTTTTGTTATCATATTTTCCATGTATGGATGATTCGCGTGGAATCTATTTAAAAAAATATAGAAATATTTCTTATGATTTATTAAAACTATTAATCGTTATAAATTCAGTATAATTTTCCTTTAAAAATAATTTTCCTTCTATTTACTATACATTCTGTACTTTTCTATCTTTGAGCTGTATCACAGCCCAGCCCAGAGAAGTACTTGATATAACCAGGGTATCAATGAAAAGAAACAGTGTAGTTAGGGATACAAACTCTGGCGGATTAGCTCAGCCCAAGCTCAAAAGTTTAACTTTTGATATTAGTCAGGGTATTGATGAAAAAGAGTGTTATAAGTTGAAACATAGACATATACTGATTATATTCTAAATAAAATATGAATATAAAGTTTAATCTACCTCGCCATATCCTGGCTACTATTTGTATATGCTGCTAGATCTACCCAGACATACCCTGCTTATTTCTTATCTAAATATCCTGCTGAATCTATTCAGACATACCCAGGTCATTTCATCTGTACCCTGCTGAATCTATCCCGTCATATCCTGGCTATTTCTTTTCTATATATCCTGAATATATCCCGACATATTCTGGTTATTTCTTTTCTATATATCCTGCTGAATCGATCCCGACAAAGTTAGGAAAATAATTATGAATATTCAGAGAAAGAATGGGGATATGTCCTAAATTAAAGCTAAGGATATTTGATGAAAAATCAGGATATGTTCTGAAGGTAGGAAATGGGTAAATATTTTCTGAGAATGAGGATATGTTCTGAAGGTAGAAAATAGGTAAGGATATTCTGAGAAAGACTAAGGATATGTTCTGTAGGTCGAAAATAGGTAAGGATATTCTGAGAAAGAATAAGCATATGTCTAAGGAAATAGTTAAGGATATCCCAAGAAAGATTTAGGATATGTCCTAGAGAATATTTAAGGATATTAATATAAAGAGTCAGGATATGTTCTATAGGTTGAAAATAGGTAAGGATATTCGTAGAAAGAATGAGTATATGTTCTGAAGGTAGAAAATAGGTAAGGATATTCTGAGAAAGACTAAGGATATGTTCTGAAGGTAGAAAATAGGTAAATATTTTCTGAGAAAGAATGAGGATATGTCATAGAGAATAGTTATGGATATTCAAATAAAGAACCAGGATATGTTCTATAGGTTGAAAATAGGTAAGGATATTCGTAGAAAGAATGAGGATATGACTTATAATTTATGATAGCTAATTTGACTCTAAATTACAAATATTCATCAGGCTAGTGATACACAAATCAACAGGGTAGTGCATTTAACTCATTCCACTAACATATTGGATATTTAAACGGACTGCATGGAAAATGCTCTACCCGGATATCTGGCCCCGGACATTCAAATTTATAGCCATTTCATATAGGGAAATTGCAACACTTGTAGAGAAGAGGCAAATATGTGAATAATATATTGAGCTGAATAAACCTCTCTGCAGCTATTGAATGTTGCAGTATTCCTCTTTATTGTAATGGTATGTAGTAAATTTTATACGTTGAGTCCATTAGAAACAAACGAGATTTCAATGAATTAATCCTATCTATCATCCATTAGTACTTAAAAAACTCTGATTTACCATAATTAAACTTCACATGCTCATATTTCTCATTCTCTGCTAATTGTTGAATTTGTCTCTCAAGATGAAGAAGAATTCCCGAAAGAGAAAATTCAAGTCAAAATTACAGATTTAGCTGACATTGACATATCTTACAGAGCGAATAAACTGTGCAGTCAGTGACTCGAAAAACTACGGTAAATTTTTGGAAGAAACTCTGTGTTTATTTACGGCTTTTGATTTAACATTTATTAGTAATCTAGCATTAGAATTAAGTTTTTCATTAACTTGAGAATTTTGAGAATAGTTGTTATTTACGTGATAAATTTCGATGGAAGGAGAACATATTATTTCTCGAATCATTTGGAATCTATCTACTTATTTTTTTGTTTATTTCGTATTTTTATATGATTTGCAGATCATTAAATATGTTATAATAATATTGTAGGGTCGGACGGGGTATCACTGCGCACAATCCCGCGAAGTCTGTATTTACTCGAAAACAAAATGTGCTAGAGAAACTCTTTTTCTCGTGATGAAATAGTCATGAATGAGGATGGTTCTCAACTAGTTTCGAAATAATAGCTAAATAAATTAAATAATTATTGGCAATTTTTTGTGCGTAACTTTTAGTGAGTGCATCGGGGTATCACTGCGCACATAAAGGGGTATTACTGCGCATTGCATAAATACAGCACTTCTCTTCCCCACCTAAATACCTCCTGTCATCATTTTAATGTCCCTCCTTCACCCTTTCTAAATCCCCTTCTTTACCAAAATAAATATTCCTCTCCTCCCATATAAATCCCGCTCTCATCCCATCTAAATCCTCTCTCATACCATTTTAATCACACTCTCTAATCATCGAAATCTCCCTCTCTTCCTATCTAAAGCCCCTTCTTCTCCATCTATTTCCTCTCTCCATCAACTATTTTCCCCTCTCCCACCTCTAAATCTTCCTCCCCCTCATCTAAATGTCTCTGTTTCCCTCTCTACATACCCTCACACTAATCTACTTGTCCCTTGTTTTTTAAACACATATTTAATGAATCTGCAACAAATTTAACATTAAAATTTTACGCAACTAGTTAACAACTTATATCATGAAATATAATACGATCAGACGTTTATTGTTAACAAAGATTTAATTCAATAACTTCTCCCCTTCCTAAACACCCATTCTCCCTATTTTAATACCCCCACATCAAGTTGCATAGCTACTACGATCGTAAGTTTATTGTTAATAAAATTTATAATTAAATAACACCTTATTCATTTTATGCCTTTATCAAGAGCAAAGAACTCATAATTTATATATTTATTTACATACAAATATGGTTATTATTGATGCGCAGTGATACCCTTTTACCTCTTAATTGTATGGGGTATCACTCCGCACGGTTGTGACAGGAAAACCGTTGAAACTGAGAAGTTGAAAATTTGACATAATGTAACTATTATTGTTTGTGCTAACATGTTAAAACAATATGAATCTATAAAACTTGGTTGTAGAGTTATTGGCAAGTTTGCGGGATTTAAAAATCACCAGCGCAAACTTTTTTCTTATCGTTCTGAGAGAACTTTATATATTGCGACTCAGCTCTAGAAATACTAATAAGATAATGGTGCTTTATGAAGTTTATGGGAGAAAAAAGGATGCTTGAAATGATGGTGCAATCAGATTTAGGCTTAAACAAGTGGTTTCAAAATTATGAAGGGTGCAGTGTGATACCACATAAAAAAAGGTATGCGCAGTGATACCCCGTCCGACCCTACTAAGCCGTAACAAATAAGTAAGGTCGGGCGGGGTATCACTACGCACAATCTCGCAAACTCTGTATTTACTTGAAAACTAAATGTACTAGAGAAACACTTTTTCTCTTGATGATATGGTCATGAATGAGTATGGTTCTCAACCAGTTTCGAAATAATAACTAAATAAATAAAATACTTATTGGCATTTCTTGTGCGTAACTTTTTGTGATGGCATCGGGGTATCACTGCACACATGAAGGGGTATTACTGCGCATTGTATAAATACAGAACTTATCTTCCCCATCTAAATTCCTCCTGTCCCCATTTTAATGCCCTTCCTTCCCTCTATCTAAACCCTCTTCTTTCTCCATCCAAATATCTCTCTCCTTCCATCTTAATCCTCCTCTCTTCCCATCTAAATCCCCCTCTCCTACCATTTTAATCACACTCTCGCCTCATCGAAATCGCTCTCTCATCCCATCTAAATCCCAGTCTTCCCCATCTAATTCCCTCTTTCCTCCATCTATTTCCCCCTCTCCCAAATCTAAATCATCCTCCCTCTCATCTAAACGTATGTGTTTCCCTCTCTACATGCATTCTCCCCAATCTACTTGTCCTTTGCTTTTTAAACACATATTTAATGAATCAGCAACAAGTTTTACACTTAAATTTTACGCAACTAGGCAACTGCTAATATCAAGTAATATAATACGATCTTAGGTTTTTTGTTAATAAATACTTAATTAAAAAACCTCTCCACCTGCCCTAAATACCCACTCTCCCTATTTTAATAGCCCCACATCAAGTTGCATTGCTACTGCGATCGTAAGTTTATTGTTAATCAAATTTATAATTAAATAACACTTTATTCAATATTTATACCTTTATTAAGAGCTAAAAACTCATAATTTCTACATTTATTCCAATGCAAATATGGTTATAAATTATGCGCGGTGATACCCCTCTACCTATAAATTATCTGTGTTATCACTGCGCATGGTTGTGGCAGGAAAACCTTTGAAACTGAGAAGTTGAAAATTTGACATAATGTAACTATTATTGTTTGTGTTAACATGCTAAAACAATATGAATCTATACATCTTGGTAGAAGAGTTTCTGGAGAGTTTGCGGGCTTTAAAAATCACCAGCGCAAACTTTTTTCTTATCGTTCTGAGAGAACTTTATATATTGCGACTCAACTCTAGAAATACTAATAAGATAATGGTGCTTTATAAAGTTTATGGGAGAAAAAAGGATGCTTGAAATGATGGTGCAATCAGATTTAGGCTTAAACAAGTGGTTTCAAAATTATGAAGGGTGCAGAGTGATACCACATAAAAAAAGGTATGCGCAGTGATACCCCGTCCGACCCTACTAAGCCGTAACAAATAAGTAAGGTCGGGCGGGGTATCACTACGCACAATCCCGCAAACTCTGTATTTACTTGAAAACTAAATGTACTAGAGAAACACTTTTTCTCTTGATGATATGGTCATGAATGAGTGTGGTTCTCAACCAGTTTCGAAATAATAACTAAATAAATAAAATACTTATTGGCATTTCTTGTGCGTAACTTTTAGTGATGGCATCGGGGTATCACTGCGCACATGAAGGGGTATTACTGCGCATTGTATAATTACAGAACTTATATTCCCCATCTAAATTCCTCCTGTCCCCATTTTAATGCCCTTCCTTCCCTCTATCTAAACCCTCTTCTTTCTCCATCCAAATATCTCTCTCCTTCCATCTTAATCCTCCTCTCTTCCCATCTAAATCCCCCTCTCCTACCATTTTAATCACACTCTCGCCCCATCGAAATCGCTCTCTCATCCCATCTAAATCCCAGTCTTCCCCATCTAATTCCCTCTTTCCTCCATCTATTTCCCCCTCTCCCAAATCTAAATCATCCTCCCTCTCATCTAAACGTATGTGTTTCCCTCTCTACATGCATTCTCCCCAATCTACTTGTCCTTTGCTTTTTAAACACATATTTAATGAATCAGCAACAAGTTTTACACTTAAATTTTACGCAACTAGGCAACTGCTAATATCAAGTAATATAATACGATCTTAGGTTTTTTGTTAATAAATACTTAATTAAAAAACCTCTCCACCTGCCCTAAATACCCACTCTCCCTATTTTAATAGCCCCACATCAAGTTGCATTGCTACTGCGATCGTAAGTTTATTGTTAATCAAATTTATAATTAAATAACACTTTATTCAATATTTATACCTTTATTAAGAGCTAAAAACTCATAATTTCTACATTTATTCCAATGCAAATATGGTTATAAATTATGCGCGGTGATACCCCTCTACCTATAAATTATCTGTGTTATCACTGCGCATGGTTGTGGCAGGAAAACCTTTGAAACTGAGAAGTTGAAAATTTGACATAATGTAACTGTTAATGTTTGTGTTAACATGCTAAAACAATATGAATCTATACATCTTGGTAGAAGAGTTTCTGGAGAGTTAGCGGGCTTTAAAAATCACCAGCGCAAACTTTTTTCAGGTCGTTCTGAGAGCACTACATATATCGCGACTCAGCTCTACTAGAAATACTAATAGGATAATGGTGCTTCTTGATGTTTATGGGAGAAAAGAAGATGCTTCAAATGGTGGTGCAATCAGATTTAGGCTAAAACAAGTGGTTTTAAAATTATGAGGGGTGCAGAGTGATGCCCCATAAAAAGGGTATGCGCAGTGATACCCCGTCGGACCCTATAATGGTTTTACTGATTTATAACATTTTCTTAGATTTCCCGCATTTATGTATAATTGTACACGTAGAGCATAAAAAGAGATGAAATAGACTTGCCAGAAAAATCTGTTGACATTTACATCATAATATAGTTGACTTGAGGGTTTCCGTGCAAATTGCACGGTAACGAGCATATACAGTATTATTATATTTTCTTTAATTTTTAAGAACGTTACTTTTCATGTTTGTTCATACACATTAAAGATTTCCTTTTCCATTACATTTTTATAATCATTAGGTACCAGTAAAGAGTAATTTTCCTTCCCGTGACGTCATCAATTTGTGTAGAAGGTTGTCGTATAGATCATAAACTATTATATAAGATAGCTGTATAAATAACTACAAATTACAAACATTTTTTCAAATAACCACATTATGAAAAATTAAAACAATAAGCTACATCAATCAGTTCAATGCTTGAAATAGAAGAAATACAATCCCCATATACATACATATAGGTAAGCAGCTGACAATTTATTAATTTAAATTAATTAATATAATTATGTAAAATTCGTTATCCTTTGATAATAAATATTCTAAATATCATTTATTTCGAATATCTATTTAAATTCACACCCGTCAAGATCAATATTAAAATTAATTATTATATTTTCGATCGTGCAAAATATGTCATTTATTTTCGTGAGGAAAAATGATAACCAGCGTAGAATTTTATTTTTTATTTTATCGTATGTTACCATGTATTTCCTGATTTGAATTAAATCCCTATGTACATTCCATTAAAACTTAAAATTAGAAAAATTCAAAAACCCGTTCGAATTTCGGAAAACAAATCAATACCGTTCTGTTGGACCATAGACCGAAGGTCTTCAGAAAATTTCAGCCCATTCTGTTAAATAGTCTCTGAAAATATCTTGGAAAGTATGTCGAATTAATTCCTATTTACCCCATTATAAATCAAGTGTTAATAATTCGAAAACCCGTTTGAATTTTGAAGAATCCTTCTAAAACGTTAAATTCCACACCACTTTCTGAAAAGTTAATAATTTTCAAGTCACTTTGTCTACCCGCTTGTGAGTAATATTGATCCAAGAAACACACAGACAGACACACATACAGACAGATAGACAGATCTAGCGTATTATATTTATTATAGAGATTTTAACACCATTGTACATCGTTGTTTTTACAATATATTCGCAGTTATGATCTCTTTAGTAACATTTGAGAGATGCACAACTCCAATGTTGTTCAATATAAGTAATTTGTTGCTGGAGATGATATGAATCGAATAAAACAAATAGAGTTTCTGTTTTCGCTCTGTACTCCTAAACTCAATTTTAGGATTAATGGACTACTCAAGCTAATTAATACGTACTGAAAAAATTATTACTTCGGCTGAGACATTCTTATTTAACTTTGTTCCAAGGAATTCTGAAACCGTGGATATTCCTGAACAAGTATAAAACTAATTACCAGGAATATATTTTTGCATGAAGTTTGATTGGAACTTTGATCGGACGAGGAAGGTGATGAATTAATTATGTTGTCGTTCTAACGATAGGAAAAACTATGTGTTTTGAATGAGAAGGTAATGTTTGAACTAATGTTTCAATTGAGAGGGCAAATGTGGTGTTAAACTTGAAAGTTTTAGTACCTGTTGCGTCGAAATTTTCTGACCTCATTGATAATAGTAAAATAAGTGTGAGTTTACTTCACTAAACTTTAATTGAAGAAACTAATGAAATTGACACTTCAAAATCTCATGTATAGAAGTATTAATGAATATTTAGATTAGTTTTGATACATTCGAATATTAAAATTAACAGTAAGTTATGTTTCTCGATATATAAATTTGTTCTTATTTATAATGATTATTTATTGATGTATGTTGTTTACCATCATTCAATCGAGAAATGAATTATATAGATATTCCTTGCAAAATGAGATCTTAAATATTTTATATATACAAACAAAGATGAAAGACTATAAATAAGCCAATTACAATATTAATATCTTTAAAAATAAAATTAAAAATAGGCATCATCATCTATCCACATCTCGAAATAAAGAATATCCTAATATTCAGTTCCATAATCGTGTACATTTAGACTAGCCTTTCATTATACTAAAAATTACAACCACTGAAAAGGGGCTCCTTCTACTCAATAAAATATGCCATTTTTCACCACTGCGGATCAAAGAGCTTTGAAATGAGGAGGTTGCTCTGGAATTTCACAATGAGACTCATTTATTAAAAGAGATGAATGCTTTCACTTATTTTAATAAAATGAAGCTTTCCAATTTCAAGGATATTTAATGTAATGAACGCATTTCGCGTTCATTTTTTACATTTTTCTATTACGTTTCCATTTATCATAACATCATGCATCGAATTGAAATGAAGTTTTCTTAGGTCATAAGGTTACTAAACAATGAAATTATAGTGTATGTTCGTAATTTCTGAGCAGGGTATCATAATTTTGATTCCTAACAATAATTATGTGTTTAAGACTAAGCATTAGAATATAAATGTTGAACATTTAGCCCTAGTAAGATAAGGAAAAATATATAGAATGGGAAGGTAGTTGGGCCTTACGGTCTCGCATATAATTTTGTACTTGAAAGATTCTATATATGTTTAATTTTCAGATCAGATATTGAAAGGATGTGTTCCAAATATTTCAATCACATATCGTTTTCTACACTTATTAGATAGATTCATACTACAATCTCTACTTTTGCTACCTTGACAGTCTTTGCAGTACATTTTCGGTTCATTGTGTCCCAGGCTTCAGAGGCCTGGAAACGGATGATATAAAACCAAATAGAAAGAAACCTGCTGCATCAATTCTATTGATATTAAAACGATATTTAAATATGACGTAGACAATAGAAGTTGCTGCAACTCAAGCCGATTAGATTTAATTTATGCATCTATATTCCCACCAGAATGGACCTTTCAGGTCCATTGATCGTCACAAGGGTTAACTCAATACAGCATGAGCTAAGTATTCAATATGCATAAGTTTCATTTTCAGAAAATATGAATCAGCTTGCAGAATTCTGGGGTATGCTTTTGTGCACCCCATATGAAATTTGGGGAAGGAAATTTTGATGAAAATAATCTATATCCCAAATCCCCCCCCCCCCCCTTCCCCCCAACTATTTGGAAAACATCAATTTAAAACTCGAATACCAGAAAAGTCCGTTAAAATGGTAAAGTTATAGTTACGGCATTAGCAAACAAAGTATAAGAACAATCATATCCTAGGTATTGAGCTGGACTTCGTATCAGAAATTTATACATATCTCACAATAAACGTCTTTGCATTACGACTAAAGGATTTTATTTTGCTAATTACTAATATTACGGAACAACATGTTTTGATATGACTCTCTAATCTTTATATTTCCATAGCAGAATTTCATATTTGAAAATATAAATCAAATGGAGAATTACAACCGTAGTTCTAGTAACCATTCCACGAAAATGAATCCATTTTGGTTGGCTGAACTCATTTGGAATTTTTGTTCAAAACTCACCACAGAAGTTACGAATAGAAACAAGTGAAGATGAAAATTGTGCGATGTAGAATCAACGTTAGGAATGTAAATACATTATGATTTACTAGATCTTTGATGTTGCGATGGCTGAATATAAGTTAAAACTAAACTGCGGAAATAATGAAACTGTTTCATGGACAAAAACTTATGTTATGTTCATAGAAAATTAGGAAATAACCCACTTATTCTTATTTGGCCACGTCATAATAATATGGGTAATTTGAAATTCAATTAATATTACCAAGTTCATTTCCAATATACAAGTGCATTTTGAAAAAAAAAATATTATGAATCAATATTGCATTTTATCAATTTCACAGTGTAAACATAAATTCATCTCTTTAGAGAAAGTTTTGTCTCATCATAATTTCTTTATACCATTCTGAGATCACAATATTCCAAATATTCAACGAAAGGCAGCCAAGTTCTTGGTATACAATTTGTAATCAAATATTCATTTAGGTTAAGTTTTGTGTTATCAGACGATTCCATATTATCTATCATAAAAAAATGATACAATAATAATATAAAAATTAAAGTTAAATGATAATAATATTATATACTTTTTTCTTATATAATGGAAAAAGTGGAACAGTTCGATAACTCGAAACGTACTCTATTACTTTTTAATTATTGCTATATAAAATTAAAAGAATGAATAATGTGTTGATCTGATTTTTTTTACGGAGATAATTAGAACAAAATAATATTATCGATTTCTTAACTTGAAACAGATTGAAGCAAGAAAAAAAATATTTTAAGTTCATAGAAGATTGAGGTGGGACTTTTTCAATAACATTTCCTTTAGAGAAAATTCAATATTGTATTATCATTTCAAATTATAAAAAAAAAAAAAATTATATCCAGTGTTTCAAATTGTATGAATAATTTAATTGGTTCATCTTTAAAAATCCTATTACTTGTTTCTGAAGAAGACACTAATAAAATATATTTTAAATTTTACACCATAACACTTTTGAATAACTTCGAAATGTCATGTATTTTGGGAAAAAATTATGAATATTAAAAAAAATATTTTGTTACAAGTGTAATATTGATTATCAATATTTAATTGCTTCAATATTAAATTTTAATGGTTTTCTTATAGATATGTCTTGTTTGTTTCCAAAGAAAATGATATTATCAAAAGAATCATATTACTTTAGTTTCTGTTAAAAGTTTTTTTGTGATATATTGTTTCAATTGATTGTGGTGTTTACCCTTAAAAAATAACTTCTCAAAAGAAAAAAAATTATTGATACTTCACCTCCGGTAAGGTGGACGGAAATTTTAGTCTGGAAAATTCGGTCGCGGAATTTTCGGTCTCGGAACTTTCCGTCTGAGGTATAAATAAGACTTATCAGTTGGATGTATAAACCCAGGTAACATTGAGATATTCCCGGAATATTCCCTCGATATCTATATATTCCCTCATCATCCGCTATCTTAAAATGATATCGAGGGAATATTCCAGGGATTAGTGTAAATAAGTTGATCACCTAATGATATCGAGGGAATATTCCAGAGATTAGTAAATATTAGTCGATCCCCTGAAGATATCGAAAGAATATTCAAGGAATTAGTGAAAATTAGTTGATCCCTAAAGATAACGAGGGAATATTACAGGAATTAGTGAAAATTAGTTGATCCCTATTGATATCGAGGGAATATTCCAGAAATTGGTGAAAATTAGTTGATCCCTATCGATATCGAGGGAATATTCAAGGAATTACTGACAATTAGTTGATCCCTTAACGATATCGAGGGAATATTCCAGGAATTAGTGAAATTAGTTGAACCCATAACGGTATCGAGGGGATATTCTAGGAATTAGTGATAATTAGGTGATCCAAAACGATATCGAGGGAATATTCCAAGGATTAGTGGAAATTACTTCACCCACCAACGATATCGAGGAAATATTCCAGGAACAAATGAAAATTAGTTGATCCCCTAATGATATTAAGGGAAGGTTCCAGGAATTTATGAAAACTAGTTGATCTCTCTCCGATATTGAGGGAATTTTACCGGAATTAGTGAAAATTACATGATTCCCTATCGATATCGAGGGAATGTTCAAAGAATTACTGAAAATTTGTTGATCCCCTAAGGATATCGAAGGAATATTCCAGTAATTACTAAAATTTAGTTGATTCCCTAATAAAATTTAGAGAATATTCCAGGAATTAGTGACAATTAGTTGATCCACAAATAATTATAAAAGAAACGATTATAAAAGAAAAAATGAAATAGTATATGAAATATGAAACAATATTTATCGATGATAACCTAAAGATAAGCTTGAGTTATCATATTGCATAAAGCTCATCAAAAATCCTACTTCTACTGTGTCCAGGATGGTCAAGTGGTTAGCGTCGCAAGCAGAAGTCAAAAAGATGCTGGTTCGAGACCCGCAAACATCACCTCATTTTTGTCTCCATTTTATTTGTATATAACAATATGTATCATTCAACTAATTCATGTGAAGTCAAACGCACACGTACATATGCTGTATATGCTAGGAAATATAAATTTTTGGTATTCTTAATTTTATATCCTTCCCCTATTCTAGATATCCAGGGAGTATTCAGGGAATAATCCAATTTGATCCCCTCAATATTGAGGGCATATCCCCTCATTATCAAGATTATCTCAATTTTATTCCCTTGTTATCGAGGGAATAATAATTTCGGTATTCCTTGCCCCTCCCTTGTAATCGAGAGAATATTCCAGGGATAATATATTTAAATCCCATCATTATTCCCTCGATATCATTTGGGGATATCCCCATATCGCTAAAACGTAAAAATAGGACATCCTCTCGATAACGATGGGGATATCGAGGGAATAATATCAGGGAATTTCCACGGAATATCCCGGTGTGACACACTCTTTGTATCACTTTGTATATATACTAGAGTACTTTACTTCCTAGTACTTGAACGTGAAATAGCCTTGTCTTATTCTATTTACACAATTCTTGTATTGGTATTAGATTCTAAATCCAAATATTAGCTCACTATACTATTATCTATGGATCTTTTCTTTTCCTTTAAATCTCTTTCATTATAAGTTAAAGGTATGGGGGTAATAGTAACTCAGAATATAGTTTCAACTAACTATACTTCAAACACCCTAAACTGAACAATAGATTGCTAATAAGGTTAGCTGAGCGTGCTCGGTAAGACGCTTACCTCAAGACAATATGTGGCTGACTAAGTAAGCATATACAGACCCCAATGATTTTATAGGGGAGGACTGATGCGAAGCGTTCATCACACCGGGCATAATTTTTTGTTACCTGGGAAGTGACGCGTGCCGCTTCCAAACCCTCTTGACAGTTTATTAAACAATCATGAAGTATGTAGTACATCAAACTACATGATACAACAAACTACATTTTACAAATTCCGCCTTTTGTAATTACGAGGCCAAAAATTCGAGACCGAATTTTCTGAGTCTGAAATTTCCTAGAACCTTCCGGTTACCCATTGCAATTCATTTTATAACTTCCTCTAATATAGTTTCGTTATTACATTCTCTGTTATCAAATGCTTCCGTATGACTAAAAAAAAAAAGACAATCTAAAAGAAGAAGGAGCGATTTGCTGTTACCTCACCACGATCCAGTTGCTCTTCGGCTGCTCATTCTTGACTCCCCACCCAAACTTTTGCAGTCTGCTCACTCCAGATTCTCGTACCAAACTTCAGCGGTCTGTTCAGCCTCTTTTCCACCCAACCTTCAGCAGCCTCTTAAGCTTTAATCTGCTCGTTAGCACACCTAACTGCAACTTAATTGCTTGACATTGGCCAAGATATAAGATATAAGTGAACATTCTCTTGATATCTTCACAGACTTTGAATGAAGCAAAGAAATGATATGGAGCGTGAATATTCATAGGATATTGTCTCACTATTTGATGGTTGATAAATCAATTTGTTTAAAATAGAAATTATGTAGAAGTGGTTCCAAAAAAATGGAATGATATATTATTTGATATATTACTATTAGTATTGCTATAAATTTTATATAAGAGGAAGTATAAAAAGGAAGTATTTCATATACAAGGAAGTATAAAAATTTATAGTTTTATCGCGTCAACACTATTGACATCAACTCAATAATGTAAACATTGCGATACTCAATAGCCGCATTGTTCCAAACGATTAACAGATAAAGGATTGTTGCACTCTACTTAGGGATAAACACTCTGTACACAACTACCTTATAGTTAGTTACTTTGTGAACAACAGATAATTTTCTGTGTACTTGTTAGAGTAAAGTTTGGGTAGATTATCGATAAATTGGAAAAAGCGAACCTTTGCTATGGATGCATTGTGACAGATTAATTAATATTCGAATTAAACTTCCATATTAATACGAATAATTTTTAAAGGATGGAGTCCCTTTACGTATTTTGTAAATAGTTCCTACCTATTGAAATTACATTAATATAAATCAATATATTAAAAACGACTATTTAGATACTTGGAAACCAAGTGAGTTAATTTTCAATTTTCCTAACATAATTTTCTGACATAGTAATATTTTGATAATTTCATTTTGTTAGTGATACCGAAGTTAAATATATGGAATGTAAATAATATCTCAAATCAAATATAAGATAATTCAATTACTGATTTTTGTAGAGGATATAGCTACAGTATGATCCACAATGAATGATACTAAAACAAAAATTCCTTAAAAATATTTAATGGCAATTAATTAATAGAAGAAGAAGTTTGATAGATTGCCAATGTTTGGACAATTATGTTTTATTCTGCACATGTTCCAAATGTCCTCCAAGTTGATCTCTACACAGCTCTGTTCATTTCTTCGTATAACGCACCATTTTGCAAATATCTTCCTCACTCATGTTGACAGCAAAGTCTTCCAAGATAGTTTAGTTAGAGTGCGTGGTTTACATCTGATGACATCTGCCAATGCTTTCAACCAGAAAGAAAAGTAAAGAGGCGATAATTCTAGAGAATAAGGGGGCCAGTGATGGTTCATATGGCGAGAAATTATCCTTTCATCAAATTTTGAATGCAGAATTCAAGGCATTCAGCAGTCACATGGCAGCTGACGACATTCTGCTGGAACCAATATTGATGTCTTGATGCCAATTTCTTAACAGAACTCCACAAAGTATTTTTAAGGACTTTATACATGTTTAAAATTGAATTTATAGATCTCTCGAACCAAACAACAGGAAAGATCTTCCCGTCCGCAATCCCCACCCAAGCAAATACTTTTTCACCATAAGCTTTTTTGCATTCGATTACAGTGTGGAGATTAGTGGTGCCCAGTGCCGCGATGTACCAGCTTGTTTGCTGACTGTTTCAAGACGAACAATTTTCATATTCTTGATGCTCCTGAACTCTTCATACTTCGCGATAATAAATGAAGCTTGTCGACAGTAAAAGGGAGAATTTTTTCTGAAGTAGTGACTAGGACTGTGTATTTGGCCCATTTTCGAAGATCCAATTTGAGGCGATACAATGATGAATATCGAAAATCGTCCATATTTATACAAATGTCCCAACATCAGGGTAGCATAGATGCGATTCTCTTATCAATATTCGGAGAGAAAATATTTTTAAGGAAATTTTGTTTTAGCATCACTCATGGTGGATCATACTGTAGCAATATTATTTCTGAGTCTTATTGGGTGAAGAATCTATCTCCTACTCACAAAATTTCGATGTATTCTTTACCATATTTAACCTTCAATTGTCTCATCTCAGTTCATCTCTTTACTCTTCATCTCATGTCGATAAATTATTACCAAACCATCTGAGCTGAAATCAGAGTCATTATTCAAACCATTTGTTGTGATAGGATGAAAATTCGCGAAAATTAAATGGATCGTTCTTAACTTAGTTCCAGACTAAGGAAATATATATTTTTAGTATAGTTGAATACTACTTGCATATAGATGTATCATATTAGTAAGTCTAATATATAAGTCTACCGGTCATCTAAAAATCTGCTGTGCATATTACCAACTAGAATAAAAGCTCCTAACTTATGAATGTAAACACTATGCAAATTTCAATAAGGAATATTTAAATATTAGATATGAAAATGTATATAATGGATACAATTTTCTAACTACTTGAATTTCTTCCAGATTCCTCTATATTCTACAATAAATAATAATAACAAGGATATGTTGGAGTCTGTTTCCCTTGTACAATAAAAGTCAAACAATTTATTTACCGGCGTAACTTTACCAGCCTATACTCGGATATACTCTGAGCAGTAACTGTACTGGAACCATCAGAGTTGAGGCTGTAAGCAGATTACTTCACTCTAATAAGGTGAATTAAACTGTTTATAGAATAGTAACAGGAAGTTTGGAAATAAGATTCTAGTTACAACAGTTTTTGGTATATTGATATTATGAATGGAATCATATTAGATATATTTTAAATGAATAGTAGTCTGCAAATCTGTTTTTACTCATACCATGTTTTTAATTTCCTTTTGACGTCAGCGATATACACTTTTGTTTCGATTCTGACGTTGAAATCTATTTTAATTGAATCAATGTCAGATTTATGTAGTAATTAGACTAGTGTTCAAGCATAACTGTTCAAGGAAATTATTCAAAATATATTTTCATATCTACATTATTTAAATATTTTTCTCCCAAACCCATTTTCTAGTTGAAATTTAGTCTGATTTCATCATTCAATATCGTACAACTTCATGAACCACCATATCATATCCATTTCAACATATATGTAATAATTGCACTGATGAACAAAGGAGATGTCTCTAGCTTTGAAGTCGGAATCGGAAGAAAACATATCGTTTCAGAAAATTGAAGTCCTCATATTGTACAGAGTTTATTTAATATATTTTGAGAATTCTTAGTCATATTGAGTACAGGACATATATTTATCTACCTCTCAGACCCTTCACCCCTTTACTCACTATTAAGTATTACATTTACATAAGGCATAAATTATTAATCATGAGTAAAATAACTATTGCAAGATAAACCCTTCTTTCATTAATGTTTGATGGGGTATTAATCCTGTTTGTTATTAGTCTTAAGAAATTTTTATCCATGGAGCTAATTTATATTTTGACATCTTCTTCGATGTGCCTTGTATATATTTTCTTCCTGACATCGACAATAGGACTCAGAGGGGGTAAATAAGACAATAGAAAACTGCTATTAATGAAATAGATTGTCTCTTAGCATATAAACAATTTTAACATTATAAAGAAATAGTTTGTAAGTGAAGTATATTCAAAAATACATGTAAAAAAGTACATCTAATTTTACAGAAACTTTTAACTTAAAAAGTTATTTGGATTCGTCAGTATTATTGTCAAACAAGTGTCTTCATTATTCGAATTACAATCAGTTTCAAGTAGAAAATATATTATTTCTGCAATTAAAGTTTAGGAACAAAAACCTCGTTGATAATACGATTAATTAACATCCAAAATAAATAATCAATAGCAGTCACCGTATTTTAGTACTAGATAAGGTTGTAAAAATGAACAACATTATCCTTTCCACTCTGGTAAACAAATTAAAATATCAGCGCCAAGTTGCGACTTTAAGTTTAAATGATTTGCCTCAGTACACCAGGGAAATATCACCACCGGAATTCTGTGTTGAAATTCAAAGGTAAACGACTGAGGATATGGGAACAGGAAAAAATATTTTCATATTGGACACAGTGTATCAGAGAACATTAGGACCCAAGTAATCGAAATAAAATAATTTCATATTGGGCACACTGAGTCACTGACTCAACTAACATTAGGAAACAGATAAGAGAAGGAAGATTTTCAAAAAGACAGGGTGAGTCGAATGACATTGGAGAAAATAAAAAAGGAAATATTATTGAAAAAAAATTAAATGATATAAATTTCAACCAAAATGGAGTGTTCTCTATTTTTCAACTTTCTCAAATCTTGTGTTCTGAATAAAATATCATATAAAAGACATTTGCATCATATTAAAATACTTTTTACACAAAATCATTTACTTCCAATCTTCTTACCACTGATATATATATATATATATATATATAATACCATAATTGTTTACTTTCAAATATTTTACATATAGACTATCATATGTGATTTGTTATTCCGTTTCTATTTTACTCATTATGGATAACGATATGACACTGAGTGGTTAAAACAGATGTTATATCCCCTTAGAATATTTATAATATTTATTATTATTGATACTCATACCAATCATGTCAAGTTCAATTACTTCATCTCAGTCATAATCACTCTACTATTCAAATTGCTATCAATATGACTATTGAGTTAATTTCTAGTCTATCAGACAATTCCCATATCGAAATGACGCCACCTTTTATATAATGAAACTAGAGTTAAATAACTAATGTACTAGTCATGAGAATAGTAAATTTGATTAATATAGTCAAGGTATTAAATGAACGTGATGGGAAAATGTAATATATTTGTGGAAAATATTCACACCGTTCAATTTAGATTTGCTCTTATTTACAATTTTTATTAATTTTGAAATATTTTCAATTAGACAGATATATAATATTTTCCGTAGAAACAATTTCAAAGTTTATTTTTCTTTTAACCCTAAAGATTTTGATCTCATTAGGGTTATAATTAAAATTATTTTAAATAAATTAGGATTTACCAAAATGATATTTTCATAATATATTTTCAAATCATGTCTTTCCATTCATTCATTATAAGTATTTATGAAAAGTTCTCAATATCAATCTATAATTATAATGTAATCAATGTAGAAGCTACTTAACCAATTTCTAGAACTGAACCAGCAATATTGGCCAAGTTTTCTAAATCATGGCACTCTATTGTAAATAGGAAGATTTATGTGTGGTTGGTCGGAGGAAAGCTGTCTTAATTCCAATACCTAACTCTTTACTCCACTTTCTTCATAGAACTTAATTAATTAACTCGCACGGCGTAGGGTCTATAATACTCTCCTGAAGTTGTTTGTTGGTTTACTTTATATTGCTTTAGATAGATTATGTTTTTAGAAGAAATGAACTATTGTATTTTATAATCATTCAATGATATGCTACGCATGTTGAACATATTTTCATGTGATTTAGTTTCTGTGATATGTTAAATTTAATTATTTACAAGAAAAATTATATCGATAATGATATAATTTTGTGTTTTTATGTTTTATATTTCATTGTAGCTATTTTGACATTAATTTATTATTTTAAAATTTGTTGTATTTTTTCATTTTTTTAAACCGTTTTCCTGTAATCAAACATAATATCATGGAACATAATATCCACAGCTCTATAACAGCCTTCCATCCCACTTAAAAGAAATTTATAAAATAAGAGGGTTTTCAAAACAACTGAAATCATACCTGTTGATTGACTCCAATGTTCAGTAAATGTGCCTCATTGTTGTGATGTGTAGTATGATGGTGACAGCAGTGCATTGAATTTGTAATTTGTTCTTAACTTTCTTTGCCTAAAGACCAATTTGGTCTAATATAGGCTTGAATTTAATTTTGACCTATATTTGATTTTAATGTGTATACATTAATTACAGGCGTACCCCACTCTTATGACGTCTGAGACTTACAACAAGTCAAGTATGTGTTCATGGGTCTCGCACTTATTTTGTCAGGTAGAGAAAATATTTCAAGATTACCTTTTGTAATTTAATTTTCGTTTTCAATTAAGCTATTTTCACCGTAACTAATACAAATTTGATTGATTAAGAAAATTTATGGTAAGTAATATATTTACAAGAAAAGAATACACGTTAAATGTGTTTGAAGGCATTTACATTATTCTATATGTATATGTTCAAAAATTTATTTCAATAAAATTATCATTATCATCACTTAATAAAATAAAAATATTTTTAATTATTTATTCAAATTAATTCTCAATACCATTTTCTATTGAGCAATATTATATTAAAATATTCAACATCAGTCTTACGTTAATAAATCTATCAGCTATACCTACAATTTTTTTCCATTTTCTTCAGTCGATTTGACAGTCAATCAAGAATTGTATCCGAAAAACTTTTTCGGACTCACCGGACATTTTACGCTTCAGTCAAATCTTCCAATTCGGGAAATCGTATTTATCGGAATATTGTCCTGAACAAAAAGGCTGCCATATTACATGGGTCAACACTGGGGACGGATGGACGATTGATGCAGACGCCATAGTTTGATTGTTTTACTTATATATATTTTTAAATGATGTAGAATAGGATGATTACATCAATTTACTTAATCATATGGTATTATTTACATTTCTCAGATAGAATGTTTTTCACACTAAAAATGTATCCATTCTCAATACATACAGGTGTTCATCATTATAGTAGAATAATAAATATAATAATTGAACTATATACATGATACTATACGTAATAATTAGTAATAAATAGGCAATACTAACATTCCATGACAGTGGATACATATTGGTGGGAATCAAGTATATGAATAGTTGCTATTTTGGTAGATATATTAATATCACAATATATTAGATATATCATCTGAAGAATAATTCTCTTACTTTACCGGGATTTGACAAAAATAAATATGTGCCAGTGCATAGACATTATACATCATAATCATCACTATTCACACCTGATAATACCAATTATTCCTCACAAAAGTACTCATTAATACTTTCGTTTGTTTCCCTGCCTCTATTACTGACCTCGAGATTGTGATCAGAGTCCAAAGGAACCTCTTCCTCAGCTGAGAATTACTGCTCTATTATCTCAAAATAAAATTAATACACTCAAAAGAGCCAGCCTCTTCAAACATATACAAGTAATTATTCAAATATATAGAATGGAGAAAGGTTTCATTTTTTCAGAGAGCTCTGATACTTTCAACTTAAGATCAGTTATTTTGAATGATTTCCTACCTACATATACAGTAATAAATTTCAAAGAATGAAGAATCAAAAATATATTAAACTCAGCATGAAAGTTGGCAAAATCCACACCCAGACTTCCACTGAATACATCATGGGCACAATATCGACACGACGTGCTTTCCATACTCTCTTTCTTCTACCCACCAGAAAAAGCTGATGATCATTTATTTATAAACTGCTTTGTGTGTTGTTTTGGTGACCTCTAATAAGTTACTTCGTTCATTAATTGGAAAATAGAGGGTCTATTGTTGTATATTTCTTATCTATTTTATCATAGTCATTAGAAAGTAAATAACATTAGAGTATTTCTAGTTATAAAAGGCACAAGGCTTCGTTAGTGCTATAAGAGGCTTGCAAAACCACTGCGTCTATTAATAGCTAGTATGTGAAAAGCAAAAACAAGGCATGCAATTTTTCCTTATTGTATACAAATTGAAAAATATTGGACATATTCATATTCCAATAATGAACTCTGATAATAACTTTTTGGTTAGAAAAATTTAACATTAATAACACATACATATGTATTTGCAATACGTTTCTATTTGTATAGAACTATCCTATTAAATGAAGAATAAATATAACATATGTTACTGACTCATAGTGCTCTGTTCAACATTATTATTTTCATTGTTTCATTATTGAATATATTACCTATGGCATTTACATTTTCCATTAAACAACAAAATAATCATGTATTAAATAATGATTGCTGATAATCACTGATGGTGTAGAGCACCTTCATAAGACTGATAACTAATTCTATCTTGCTGTTTACATTCCAAGCCTATTAGTCCAATAGCTGTTCAAGCAGATTCACTGCAGATTTACGGCAGAATTATGGCTTAGCATAAATTAGTATGTTAAATTGTTAATGTGTTTATTTTTCCTCCACTGATACGCTCCTGTAGTTGAGGATATGGTATTTGCCTGAGGAATTACCATCGCCATCTTCAGTGAGATGGGGCCCATCTGAGTCAAAACTTAGATCTGAACTGATTCTACTTTGAAATTTTTTTTTTAATAAATAAAAAAATATAATTTTGTTCGATTATTGCTTCTAAAGTTACCATTTAATATTCAATGTAATAGGGAAACTACCCAATTACCAGATATTCACAGTTTAATTTTATGGGGCTTTAACATAAGTCATTAGTGAGTATAAATGTTGAACATTTTAGATAACCTGTCATAGTATATTATATAATGTGAAAATGTTATCTGTAAACACTTTCTTATAAATTACATATCATTTCCAAAAAAAGTTTTGAAGCTTCCAAAATTTTTCGATAATATATGTCCCGTAAATTTAACTATTTTATTATGTACTGATATACGATACAAAATCATGGCCAAATAGGTACTATTTTGTACCTATACTTACGTATCTCACCACCAAGTTAATAAAATACAGACAATCTCCATGTGCATAATAGTGATAGAGAAATCTGGGAATAACCTTAAAGTTGGATTACTTTTTATAAGTTTAATTAAGGAGATAAGAAATATGAGTAATGGGAAGATATAAATTATTATAGAAGGTTACTTCAAGGGTAGATTCTTCGGACGATATCATATTTTCAATCATAAAGGAAGGAACTTTATATAATTATTGTAATTTAACTTTTTTTTGATTTCCATGATAACTGCATTATTTTTGTTAACTAGGGATATAACCTAACCTTATTATTTCAAACTGGTTTAAGAAGATCAATTTAACTGAGTAAAAAGTGTTTTTTATTTGAATTGTTAATATTAGATGTAAACTCTGTTCCTATATTACAAACAGTTATGCCCTGTTTACCATTCACAAACCGATATACTATATTAATTTATAAGCCGATTTTAAACTGTTACAAATGATCTGCTCTAGTTCATAATCATTGACAATTGTGACTTAAAGTTTTGATATAAACAGTTCATATAAATTATGTTTTTCGATGTCCGGCATTGAAAGCTGTTAATACATTGTTCCAAGTTTCCATCAATAGATCCATATATTTAATTAAAGGTTCATTGTTTCCTAAAGAATAATTGAGTCTCTGGCTGGCTTTCAAAACACTTTAGTTGATTTTTTTTTCTATCTGTTGACCCGAATAGTTTTTAGAATCATTTGAAAGCTTCAAACTTATATCTCACATATCTGAAAAGAAAAGAGATTTTAGGAAAGTTTAGTTCAATGAAATGAAATAAACAACTATACTGCTTATAAAAAAGAAGTTTATTGAATTATTTGGAAGAAAAATACAAACGGATAATAAAATTCACTTCAACTCTGAAGTATCCCTAGAAAATACTACAAATTTGTATATGTAAATAATATCGTAGGTAATTAATATTTTAACCTTTCATCAATTATTTATTTCCAAAAGGTATAAATACGAAAATCTATCAGAAAATTATTAACAGAATCGCTTCATCATTATTTCTCATTCCTTTTTACTATATTACTAATGATTTAATTTTCTTTACTGATTCCAATCATAAATATTATATTAATAAAATTATTCCACAAAAATATAATATTATTGAAAGATAATTAGGTTATCAAATGATAACATTATAATTTAAATATGATAATTATACGATAATAAAATTTTAATTCGATAATGATATTATATAAATAAAATAATATTATATAAAGAATATAATATAATAAATTACAAATATTTTTATGATAATATTATTACTATATGACAGTTAGTATTTTAAAATGCCTGTCTATATTTTTAACTTACCTATAAAACCGAAAACTGTCAACCATACGATAACTCAGAATTCACCCCATTCAGTTTATTTAAAAAGATATATTTTCAAAATATTACTTGATTGATATATTTTACGTATATATTATAGTAATTTACCATTGATTTACTTTGAATTGGAAAAAAACTTATAATAATGCTATAAAATATTGTTCACTATAATTGAATGTGTAATCTTTATTTCAAATTTGATCTTGACCTAAAAGTCGGAACAAATTAGATAATATAAATACGCCTGAACCTAATTGAATATCATTATTCATTTTACTAATCTAATAATAAATTAATTAATTAGGTTAATGATATTACAAATAGAATTAAACATTTATTATTAATGATACTGATTTCCAATGATATTCTAATTATGACAAATTAAACTCACTACTATCCAAAATAATTTCCCTTCGACTTCAAATCCATTGACAAAGCCTCATTGAATTTTCACGTAATTAGTCTACGGTAATTAAGGTGACAAAGTGAGGATTGACTTTAATTATCAGTAGAAAGAATACACAGGTTCATTTAATAACTGTGACGTTGTACTATCAAACAAAAGAGTCACTGTGATGATGTACTGTCAGAGAAAAAAGTCACTGTGACGATGTACTATCACAGAAATGAGTCACTGTGACGATGTACTATCAAACAAAAGAGTCACTGTAATGATGTACTGTCAGAGAAAAGAGTCACTGTGACGATGTACTATCAGAGAAATGAGTCACTGTGACGATGTACTATCAAACAAAAGAGTCACTGTGATGATGTACTATCAGAGAAAAGAGTCACTGTGATAATGTACTATCAGAGAAAAGAGTCACTGTGATGATGTACTGTCAGAGAAAAGAGTCGCTGTGATGATGTACTATCAGAGAAAAGAGTCACTGTGATAATGTACTATCAGAGAAAAGAGTCAATGTGATGATGTACTATCAGAGAAAAGAGTCGCTGTGATGATGTACTATAAGAGAAAAGAGTCACTGTGATGATGTACTATCAGAGAAAAGAGTCACTGTGATGATGTACTATCAGAGAAAAGAGTCACTGTGATGATGTACTATCAGAGAAAGAGTCACTGTGACGATGTACTATCAGAGAAATAAGTCACTGTGACGATGTACTATCAGAGAAAAGAGTCACTGTTATGATGTACTATCAGAGAAAAGAGTCACTGTGATGATGTACTATCAGAGAAAAGAGTCACTGTGACGATGTAGTATCAGAGAAATGAGTCACTGTGACGATTTACTATCAGAGAAAAGAGTCACTGTGACGATGTACTATCAGAGAAATAAGTCACTGTGACGATGTACTATCAGAGAAAAGAGTCACTGTTATGATGTACTATCAGAGAAAAGAGTCACTGTGATGATGTACTATCAGAGAAAAGAGTCACTGTGACGATGTAGTATCAGAGAAATGAGTCACTGTGACGATGTACTATCAGAGAAAAGAGTCACTGTGATGATGTACTATCAGAGAAAAGAGTCACTGTGATGATGTACTATCAGAGAAAAGAGTCACTGTGATGATGTACTATCAAAGAAAAGAGTCACTGTGACGATGTACTATCAGAGAAATGAGTCACTGTGACGATGTACTATCAGAGAAAAGAGTCACTGTGATGATGTACTATCAGAGAAAAGAGTCACTGTGATGATGTACTATCAGAGAAAAGAGTCACTGTGATGATGTACTATCAGAAAAAAGAGTCACTGTGATGATGTACTATCAGAAAAAAGAGTCACTGTGATGATGTAAGTATATTGAAATTTAAATTGTTTCACTCAATTCCTAAGATTATGTGGCATCTTTAAGGCTAGCCTAGACACACTTTGGTGCCTTGTATTTTCTCACATCGATTTTATACAGCAAATGAAAATATAAAAGTGATTGATTAATGTCCACTCCAAATCTTTCTGACTTCAATCTGACAAGAATTGAGATTGGAATTGATTACTAAAAGAACACTGATTGAATACATATGTTACATCAAGTAAAATGACTTGTTGATTCAATTCCAATGAGTAAAAAGAGTATTGATTTGCATTTGAACGAAAGATGATGTATTGAATGAAATTCTATGGAAAACTTTGCCTAAGTAATAAATGAATTGAACTAAAGTATAAGCATGATTATAACGTGAAAGAATATAACTTTTTATAATTTTTTATCGAAAAATGATTTTTTAATTTGGAAATAACATTAATGACATTTATTAATTATTTTGGTGAATTCCTAGTTCACGTCACTATTTCCTTTAAGGACGTCAACTATGAAGGGGATATTTTTTCAAATTATATTTTAGTTAATTTAATTTCCATTCATCTGATTAAAATATATTGCAATAATAAAATAACATTAATTGACAGAAAATTTAAATACAAATAATACCAAAAAGGAATATTTGAAATTGAAATTCAGCAAATTGAATAATATTGTTTTGGATAACAAATATATACTCTTGTTTTATGAGTTAAAACACTGATTTTGCTGTAAAATTCTGATTTTTTAAATATTTGTATGACGCCAAATCTATCTCTGTGAAGATAAAATAATAATTGTTAACGATGCCTAAAGTAACATACCTATACTATAATCATCTATACTATGATAAGAGCCTCGTCTGTCTGTCCATGTGTCACACTTTTATTAAGAAATACACATTGAAAGGAAAAACAAATCATTTATAGCATTGTCATGACTACAGGCTACAATAATATTGAAACAAATTCTTATTTAAAAAAATTATAATTCGGCTTTTAAGAGATTTTTGTTTGTTCAATTAGAATATGTGCATCCATACTACATACTTGCATTCGATAATAATTCAGATTCAGTAACCGGTACTGTACTGGTGTGATGTATTGATTTAATATAGTTAGTACGTCATTAGTATGTCACTATAAATGTAAGCTTTGTAGAATGAATAAGTTAGTTCGCAAGTAGCCACCGCTCAGAAAACATCTCCTGAGCACAGTTCGCAGGTAGCCACCGTGCAGTGAACATCCTCTAATCACAGTCCGCAAGTAGCGCCAGTCTAATCAACATCTTCTGATCAGTCTTGCAGTTAACTCCTTGAGCAGAGAAACAAACTAAAGTTTCGTTAAGTAACAACGATAGTACTTGTGATAAAACGGAAAGATTTTTGAACACGTTGAAAGTGTGAATATTATTTGACATTTTTAGTGTCAAATAAAGTATAATTTTTTTTTTCAAAACGATTGATAAAATAAGTCATAGGTAAAGTAGAATATATGGCTATTTTTTTATGAAAAAATAATATATGATTATCACTAATCATTTATTATTCAATATGAAGGGAGAGAAAGAGAGAGTTCTTGAAGTTTAAATGTGTTGTTAGGAGGAAAATTTAATGCAATTGAGTATGATTTGAATTAGAATATGGCAACTGCCAGTTTGACTCAATTTGGAATGAAACCATTGAGTAGTTATAAAGGAGACGGGAGTAAGAAAAAAAGTAAAATTTTTAACTGAATGATTAGACGGTGGTTATTTGTGATACTCCGTGCATGTCACGTTAAAATTAGGGTTAAATGAAGTTTGTGGTAAACTGAAACCATGGAGAAAGTTAATTTTTCTCAGGTAAGTTTTCGGTAAGCTGAAAACCGTATAGTAGTTAGTGGTAAGCTGAAACCATGGAGAAAGTTAATTTTTCTCAGGAAAATTTTCGGTAAGCTGAAAACCGTATAGTAGTTTGTGGTAAGCTGAAACCATGGAGAAAGTGAATTAATGAGGTTCGATAAAAGGTCGAAGAAATTAATCAAAAAATGTTATGAGTAACCAGTGTGATATGAGTTAAGGGTTAATAACAATAACGCAAAGGTGCGATTAAAGAAACTACTATGGCACTGAGTAATGCAGTAGAGATGTATGCATGTGATTAGTAAAGTCAGTGTATCTACTGTACCAGTGGGTAGAATAGTATAGATTGCTATTTTAAAAGATTAAATGTTGCTAGTGATGAAATAAAATGCCATTATGTATTAATTTATCTTGCGAAAAAGCAGTTGTCATCTAGGAATTTTCAGACAGCAGACATTGTTGATAGTTCAAGATGTCTGAGTCGGTTAATAAATAGACATCCGGTGATCCAAGTAAGTATCACGGTGTAAGAACATGAATGTGAGAAGTAAGAATGGGTCAGCATAAAAAATAAAAGCAGACACGGATACACGAAAGGAAATGTGTGTGGAATAAAATAATATCACAATGCAAAAGAGTGATAGGTGTTTTATTCAGTTTATAGGATAAGAGTATTGCATCGATCAGCAATATTAATGAGACATTAATCAGGAAAATGATGTGATTATAAATTAACTTACGTCTATATTTAAAATATCTATGATATTAATATTATGAATTCGCAAAGAAAATGAAATTAATACTGAAGAGTGAATTTGAAAATAAGTAATCACTATGGGTGATTAATAAATTATAATACAAAATATTTATGCCAGGGGTCACAAATGCTAATATTTTCTCTGTTTACAGAATTCAAAAAACGAAGAAAGAAGAACGGACAGCAAAGGAACCATTACAGTGGTCCCATATCAAAAAAAAAAAAAACGAAGATCCAACAGTTGCTGATCAAGTAATGAACGTAACGCTAGGAAGGACACCTATATCATCGAAGGAGTCAAGAAACAAAAAGAACCACAAATCCACACAACCACATGAAACCACATACCACATATAAGTTATCAAGAACTTTAATAGCTTTTTAATGATCAGCAGATTAATCATTGAATCGAAACAAAAATTACCGACACAGCATTTAATTATTATTTTAATTGATGACTCAGCTTGTTTACTTAATAGAAGTACGCGGTCTATTAGGTCAGCATATGAATTGAATACAGATGCATTACTATTCTTACTGTGAATATTTGTGAATATTTAGAAGTGAATATTTAGATATAATATTTTTTCATTTTGAAATACAAATTAGATTTTGATGATTAGAAAATTTTAGAGTTAAAATAAATTAGGAATTTGCAGGAATGAACTATTTCTAAAATCAATATACATAAATGAAATGGTTATATTTATAACTAATTTGCAGTAAAATATAAAACTAACTTTAAATTTTTCTGAAAGAATTTAATAGTAAATTTTATTCAATAAAATAATTAAAAAATAGAAATTCTATTTTTTAACGGAAGGATGTTAATTTTAATTGCATGATTGTTAATCAATGTTAATTTTTAGAATATTTTAGAGTGGTCAGTGAACCATTTTGATAATTATATTGAGTATCTATGAAATTATAATTGCTTTTAAAATAAAACTACTCAGAATTTGAATGAAATTAAGGAATTAATGTAATTTCTATGATGTAATATGTTTATTAGAATTTTCTTAACAAATTTATAATCATGTCAGAAAACGTCAAAATTGTTAATTTACGAATAATTAAGGTACTTTGTTTAATTTTAGTGTGACACTTAATATTTTTTTTAGAAAGTAAAATAATTTTATTAAAGCTAACGTAAAAAAAAAATGAATTGAATCAAATTAAATTTTTAAAAGTTAAATTAAAAAAAAAAATATATTGATGGTTTAAAGCAAGAATGTCACAATATGTTAAGTTCAGTTTTGATGTGTATTCATACTATTTTTTATGTTAAATGTAAGTTTGAAATATTTTATATACATAGTATATTTTCTTTTTTGGATTTCAAAGACTCTACATATTTAATATCGACATTCAGAAAAAAAAGAGGGGAAGAAACGAATTATTATTAAATATATGTTTAAAATTCTTGCAGTTATAGGTTTGATGTTTATGATTGTTCAATTTGAATTTTATAATTTTTCAATTTGAGATTTAATGTTTTGAATTTTAGGATTGATTAAAATGGGATTTATGTTTTTAAATTTTAGAATTGTTTAATTGAAAATGAAGTTTTGAAATAAATAATAAATTTAAATGGAAGGGGGAGATATGTGATGTATTGATTTAATATAGTTAGTACGTCATTAGTATGTCACTATAAATGTAAGCTTTGTAGAATGAATAAGTTAGTTCGTAGGTAGACATCGAGTTACCAATTGGCTCGCATGAGATAAACATCTAATCTCAAGTCTTAGTTAGTGAGACCATTACTTGTGAGTGTTTTAGTGAAGTGAAACAGTGCATTTACATTTGCTTGACAATAGAATATAATCTATTAAAAGTTTTATGCAAACTCGTTATTATCCTAAATACAGTTAAGCGTGGACCAGAGGCCTGAGGTCGGAACCATATTGGCAAGGTGGTTCTAGCGCATGGGACCATGAGTATTTAGTAGAAAGAGATATATTGAGAAAAAGGAATCTGAAAGATAAGATACAGAGTAAGATTCTAATCACACGTAACCCATATCGTGGACCGTTATAAGGTTTCACAGTTGATGAGATAACCCACAGGGGGAACCATCACACTGGTTAATTTATGGAAACAGCGTGCACATAAAAGTAAACAAATATTTTCCATCTCACTCATGCATGATAGAAATATTTAGAATGAAAAGTCTCTATGACCATTACTCTGAAGGTTTTAATATTCAATAAAAAGAAAGAAACATTTACCGATGAATTTTTTTCTTAGATTCGTGTGGTGGTTAATAAAATATTAAATTCAGAAAACTCAATGTTCTTTGTACAATAAATGAATTTTATTAGTTTTAATCTATATTAATATATTTTCATCTGGTATTTATTTCACATCTTGTATATTCCTTACCGTATAAGATAGAAAGAATGTATAATATACGTAGTGTATGATATTGTAATTATTCTGTGTAATATATAATAGTTACAGCCATATAAATTAACATGAAGCTGCTCAGTATGAATCTTAATATTGATGCGAATTATTCAGTCAGAATAATATTATCCCAGGGTTTCTGTTATTTGGTTTGATTATTCACTATTCAGTCACCAAAATATAATTAGGTTAAAAGTGGTAACTTTACAATGCTTGATTGATTAAATGAAATTATAATTGTCTTATCAGTTGTATTATTTTATTTCAATATTTCATATTTATTGGACTATTGTCTTATCATTGAATTAAATACTATCTTATTATTATATTAATATTTTATAATTGTATTAATATCTAATTAGCTACTCTTAATTTTTATTTTATATTTTATTCTGAATTCTTATATATATGAGAGCTGAAATAGATAATAATAAAATTTCTGTGAGTCTTTTCCTTGATGGTAAATAACACCTTGTTGTTTTTTATTAATTGAAAATTAAAATGCATAATACATTGAACGTGTTATTATTGAATTTAAAAGTTTGTTTTATGCTCACAAATTTGCGTATCGGATTCTCAGTCTTTCATTATAACTATAATAGACAATAGGCATGTGAATTCAGTTGGCCTTTTTGAATCATAATTAATTGAAATCATGAAAGAAACTGAAGTTATGTAATATTTTCCAATTGAAATTAAAAGAACACAATGATTATTAACTAATTAGATTATTTATTTCCTAACATTTCAGAATGTATAAAAGATTAATTGGATAATAAAGCCTTATTCACACAAGTTAGTACTCCAATATGTCTTTTCTCCCTTTTATTTATAACTAATGAGTTAGACAATCAGAATGAACGGGAAGGTTTGATTGTGTGTTGAAAAAATGTCTTATTTATAAGGTTATGGCACTGTATTTTTAACAAGAATATATATTTATATATATTTCGTATATATGCCTAAATTAACTAATGTGTACCAATTTTCAAGAAAAAATATTGAACATATAAGGAAAAATAAATACAGGGTGGGGCGTAAGTTTGGAAGCAATTTTTCAAACATTAATATAATTCTTAAAAATAAGTTCCTAAGTAGGTGATAGGGTTTGAACTATAGTAGAGACACTACATTATGACGTGGCAGTGTTATTTTTTACAAAAATTTAGTCAATTCAAAAATGTCAGACAAAAGAGAAGCCATTATTGCTCTACACCGTGCCGGGAAGTCAGATTCCTTCATTTCAAAGACTCTCTCAATTGCGAGATCGACTGTTTGGAAGTGTGTGAAGCGTTTTAATGAGAGAGGAGACTTGACTGATCGTCCAAGAAGTGGTAGACCACGCTCACAACGCACCAAACAACTGATAAAATGTGTCCGAGAGAAGATCAGGAGGAACCCAAAAAGGTCAATACGATTGTTAGCCAAAACAGCTAATGTGAGTCCCAGAACAATGAGAAGAGTTGTCAAAGAAGACCTAAAGATGTCCTCTTTCACCCTCCAAAAGAGACAGACTCTGTCAGAAGCTGTAAAGAAAAAGAGATTGGAGAGAAGCAAAGCACTTCTGAGAGAATTGAAGTCTGGCACGGCTGGTGAAATTGTTTGGTCTGGCGAAAAAATTTTCACAGTGGAAATGACTCACAACCGGAGGAATGACAGAATAATTGGTAAAAGTGCAAAAGACATCCCATACAACCAAAAAACTGTCCACAGAACCATGAAACCTGCTTCAGTAATGGTCTGGGCCGCCGTTTCAGAAACTTGGAGATCTCCTTTAATTTTTGTGGAATAAGGCTCCAAAATCAATGCTAAATGTTATATTGAGAATATTTTGACGCCAATGTTGGAGTAAGCTGAGGATCACTTCGGTAAGTACACTCTATGGACATTTCAGCAAGACGGCGCGACTTCACATACTGCAAATGTCACTCAAAACAGGTGCCATGACCATCTTCCACGGTTTTGGTCCAAAGAAACGTGGCCTCCCTGCTCCCCAGATGTTAATCCTATGGACTTTTCGGTATGGTCCATTCTTGAATCAAAGGCCTGTGGTAAATTCCATCGCAGTGTGGATGATTTAAAGCGTTCGCTCCAGAGATCTTGGAAGGAAATTTCACAAGAACAGTTGCGTGCCGCAGTAGGTGGAGTTCGGAGGAGATTTGAGGCTGTTATTAAGAACAAGGGGGGACATTTTGAATAAATTTATGATTTTCGAATTCTTAAAACCCTTATGTAATAATACATAACTGTAAATTATTAAATATATTTTTCGTTAAATTATAATATGCACTTTCATTTGCTTCCAAACTTACGCCCTACATAGGTATATAAGACATTGGCATATGAGAAAGCAGAGCTGTGATTGGATGGAGTGTGACCCAATCACAGCTTGTGCATGTTTGAGTACTCAATAAAAACTTGGGAGGATGTGTGCTTATTAGCCGACCAAACTGTATTTCTACGTTGCCACTCATCACCACAGTTCATTTAATCTACTAATTTACGTTATTTACGGTGAAACGTAAATATTTTTAAACTTTTAAATACAAAAATATATTTGGTATTCATGTCAAGAAAGGCGGGTAAATTCAAAGTAATGTTATGAAAGATATAAAGTAATATAAAAAGGATGTGCCTAGAAAACAAACTTCAAAAACTCATTAGGCTTAAGGTTCTGACTATACTGTGTTGGCAGGGCATTATGCAAAGTAGTTGACTGTTTAAGGTATAAGAAGTTCAGCCTCCATAAAGTTTTCTTTACTAGTTGTAATAAACGTAATTTCAGTTTTTACAAAAGGCGTAAATTTTTCAACAAAAGTGAGATGAGAGATAAAAATGAAGAATTTCTTCAAATGTTTCTAATGGTTGTTATTGAAATGAGATGATAGTTAGACAGATTTTCGAAAGATTTTATGGATATGATTAATCTAAATTCATTTCGATGAGCAAATTAATCATAAAATTGAAACAGTATTTGTTATAACTCATGTTACTTCCCATAAAAAATACTCATTTCAAATAACGTGTACACAAAAATATTAAAATCAGCACTTTATATGAAGAAATATGTATATATATAAATACAAGACGGCTTCATATGACATATGTATGAAATAATTATGAAATAATCAGAGTGAAACAAAATTATACTAAGAATTGCTTCTTGTCTGTCACACTGAACTTAATAATTCGCTTGAAACAGCTGGAAGAATGGATACAAAATTATTCTGATATCGGTTCAATAAGGGCTAATTCACACAACAGCTCCAGTCATGCTCTGCTCTCGCTCCAGTCACAGTCCGATCTGAGCCTGGTGCATCCACATTTTCGGTATGGTTACAGTTCGCTCTCACCTCCATCACTTCCACATTATTTTACTCGGCATGTATTTTTATTGCGCTTAGTTGATTATGATCACTGATCAGGGTAAGAAAAAAAATAAAGAAGAGATACTGAGTTCATCCTATGCAGAAAGATAGGAAGAGTGATTGATATTTACTCGTTGACTTTTATCATCATCTAATAGATGACATAACTAAATTTTCAATTATTATCGAATGACTATTGAAACTTTTGAAGAAATCTGTCTAAAATTGGAAATGATTTTAGAAAAGAAAACATGCCACACTGAAAACAAAATCACTGCTAGAGTTTCTCCTCAATTTATTCCAAATTTAGATTGCATTTTCTTCGAAGGGCTACTATAAATTCAATAGAGTATCCAACAAAATAGAGCGAGGAAAGTCCATCGAGCTTGCTTGAAGAGCTTGTTTGGTGAGTTGCATCAATTTTCTAACGATATAAACGTTGATTTCAAATTCACTTAGATTTTGAGATTGTATACATTAATGTTCAGGCTAGGATACAATAAAAGACTAATCATCTGAAGTCCCACCAATATTTTAACCAAACTGGGTTGATAATCTAATTAATCTACAATCTCATATTAAATATGTAATAATTGTTACTTTGGTATGAGTTCAGTTCTACTTATTAAATCTGCGTTCATACAAACACAACTCCAATCAGTAAATTTATGTTATATGTTAAAGTTTGCAAAGTATATTATTCGACAGTTAATGTTAGTGAGAAATTAACATAATTTTATCATCATATGCTTAAGTAACTATATTCAATGAGGAAGTTATAATCTTTCATAATTACTGAAGATTATTATAAAATGAAAAGCAAAATAATTTATATTATCATATGCGAATACTGTATTTTGTCTCGGTCTGTAATTTTGTCATTACTGTTCCTTTGTTTTGTACTTTACTTTGGTTCGTAATGCATCTTCTCTGTCCAAGTACAGATATTGAGTGGTGTATTTTCCATTTTAATCACTTTATTCTAACGACAATACGAATGATTTTTGAGTAAACTTATTTCAGTATTTCATCGATTATTCAGAACCAATTTTCATTATTGAGGCCATTTCCTCGTTTAATTTGAGCCGAATTTGATCGTGAACTCTAATCAGCAAAATTGGTTTAAATTTCAATTTTCAATATCACTAATTGAGGTCATCGAAACTAAATTTTTGCTCTAGAGCAATGAATTCATTTCTTTCATTGAATTGCTGCATCAATCAGTGCATTGTTTGTTTGGTTCCTATGAAAAAAAAATCATTATCATTAGGGTCTGTAAAAAAGATCAAGTAGAGATGGAAAATATTCCATTGATTTGTAATTGGGTTATTGTTATTGATAGGTTTTGTCTATACGTTATGCGTCGTCGACCAATCTGCAATGACAATGGATACATCGTTATGGGTGTGTATAAATTTATTTTAGATCACAAACTGGCTAGTGAGTACATATACATATATATATATTTTTTAAAGTTAACTACTTACTAAAAAATAATAAATCTGTTTAACTAGGGTGAGTTCCAATTAATCAGACGGCTCAACATTTGCAATCATAGACGGAAAAAGTTTAGGTATAATGTGAATTAGATAATAGTGTGGATAACTCACCACTTTCTCTCTTCCCCATGTCGGAAAAATTATGATATGTCTCTGCATAGTTTACATCACTTCATTAAATGTTCATCCATTATAAACAAAACTGATATGAACAGTACTATTATTTCTAAATAATGACATTATCTTGGTAATATAAATGAATAATGAACACTGCTAACTAATAGAATATTCTCAGATAACGAAGCTATTCCTTTAACATTATTAAAAACATTTCTTTATTCTTGAATGAGTTTCCTCTGAGAGAATTAGTGCAATGACGTGAAAAATTAGTTATGAATACATATATGCTGATGATGAAGATGAACATATTATTTTAATGTTGTATATAATAATATGAAGAACAGAGGAGTAACTCATGGAAATAGAGTACAGTAAATGAATTCATTAGTGTACAGTAGCGGACAAAATATAAGAGTCGGCAAAAACAAGTTATCTAAATCTATAGTTTTATAAAAAGTACAAAACACACATTATTGAAATTTTGCTTGTATATATATAGAGCTCATATGTATTTGTATGAAATTTAAAAGCATTTGGACAAATATTCTAGGAATAGTTCCATATTTTACTTCAAACACTAAATTTTAAACTAGACAAAAGTTAAGGTTAGCCATCATAAACTTTGAAATAATCGTGGATATTGGTTAGTAACTTAATAATTTGTGAATAATTCTTTACTATATCACTTCAATACATCTTCTACCAAAAATTCTACATATTTGGCACAATATGAAGGAGTTATCCATCTTCTATTCATCCTCTAGAAATGTCCACAATTCTTTCACATTTCTTGTGTTTCTTCTCTGAGTACAGTCTCAAATTATCATATAAACAATCTCAATTAGATTGAAGTCAGGACTCTGTGAAAGCCAGCTCATTAGAGCAATTTCTTCATCTTCTAATAGAGTCGTAACTTTTTAACCTTAGTACATAGTAGGGTACGTTGTCCTGCTTGAAACTCTGTGGTTGAGGGTCGGCTGCTTGTTGATAGGGGAGAGTATGATGACGAAAGAGCTGTTTTATACTTCTGTAATAACTCCTCCTCATAGACGAACAATGGGACCAGGTCCGGCCGAGAAAATGACCACTAAGAGCATCACTCTACCTCCTCCAAAATTAACTGTTTTCTTGACGCAGATCAGAGTTAACATTTCCCCGACTTTACGTTTAATTTGTACTTTCCTATAAACCAAAGACTTCCTTTTTCTTCCAACATCACTAGAATGTACTTTCGACAACTGATCAATCGACCAAACGACATTCTCTTGACAAAACACAAGTATTTTTTTTTATGTTTAAAAAGACAATATTTTTCCATTAAAAACAAGTATCACTTTCCGTTTCATTTTTGAGATTGAAAGCTTCGACGCAGGGACAAATCATTGCAAACCAACTTGTTGAAGTCGAAGCGAAAAATTAGACTGGGACACTGTACCACAAGACATGACATTTATCTCACGAAAAATTTGACCAGATGTGTTGAAACTGCCTTGCAAGCTACTTTGAAGACTTGCATGATCTTCTTTCAGCAATGCTTTGGGAAGTCTACCATTCCTCGGTTTGGAATCAACCACTCCATACTGCTTTTGTTGAGCCACAGTATGTTGCACAATCGTTTTGGACCTTAAAGTGGCAATAGAAATCTCTTGCAACGACAGCTAGAGACTGTATCAGAGGGGGAACTTGTGGACATTTCTTGAGGTTGAATAGAAGATGGATAACTCCTTCATATTGTGCAAAATTATTAGAACTTTGTGGTAGAAGAAGTATTATAGTGATATAGCAAAGAAATATTCACAAATTTTTAAAGTTAATTGCCAATACCCGCGAATATTTCAAAGTTTATGATTGCTACCCTTAACTTTTGACCAGAGCAAAATTTAGTGTTTGAAGTAAAATATGGAACTATTCCTAGAATATTTGTCCAAATGCTTTGAATTTCATACGAATACATATGAGTTCTATATGAATATACATGCAAAATTTCAATAATGTGTGTTTTGTACTTTTATGAAATTAAAGATTTAAATAACTTGTTTTTGTCTACCCTTATATTTTGTCCGCTATTGTAAGTAAAGAAAAGTAGTTACTAGTTATTTCAATTGGAATAATTGTGTTATATACCAACAGAGAAAAACATTATTTCATGGTGATTGTGAATATTGAGAAGTAATATTTGCAGTTCTTCAGCACATGCTCCTCCATATTGTCACTCTGGATTTTTTATCATAACTTAAAATAGACTCGTCCACGAAAATCAATCCATTCATCTTATCCTTCATAAGCTGCATTACGAATACATTATATGAAGTCTTAGTGATATATTTAGAGGATAATTTCACTCAATTGAAATCAGGCTAGATATCATGGGTCTCTAAAGTCACATAAAATATGATTAATATTTTTAATCGTCTTGTTTTAAATGGCAAAATATCGTTTTATACACAGAAGGGTAGAAAAGGAGTTTATTATTGCTAAGGAACAACAATTGAACATTCTTGTTGATTGATGGGAAATATTCTATTAAGGGGTCGAAGAGAAAAAAGTTCGGAGACCCCTGGACTAGATGAATACAACAAAATATGTTGTACAGTGTATAACATGCTACATATATATTTAGAATAAAATACGAATGAGGGTAATAAAATCTTTTAGTTTATTTACATATAAAGTTATACGCTAACCTCGTTTACATTTTATACTGCAATAGGAAATACTAAAGTAGTTAGTGCCATCGCTATTTTGTTGCTATTCATTTGTTAACGGGAGATTAGAGAGATACTTTTCCTTATGTAAAGACTATAAAGTGTAATTAAAAAAGTCCTATAATTATCAATATGATTTTTTGATAAGATTTTAGTTTTAAACCTATTTTACATTGTTTTAGGTAACTTTTTTTTATTCAAAATAAGTCTCTTGAATGGAAATATAAATACTAAAATTATGAACTATAATGAAATAATCTATAAAAGAAAACTACTCGTGAGATCTTTATAATTAAAGTAGTTATTTTTTTTCTTTGCAAAAAATTGTAATTTTATTATACAAAATAATTCCTCATTACTGAAATACTTTATAGTTAACAAAGAGTCCTGAGTAAAGTACTAACCTCTATAGTAAAAAAATTGTCTTTAGTCTGCCAAGCATGACCATCGATTTTCCAAAACTGATGACCATTTTCAGGAGTACTAAAGACAGTTTGTTTACTATAAATATAGGCTACTTCCTTACTCAGGACTGTATATTCACAAAACAGGATTTCAATATAGAAGAGTTTTACAGCACTGTAAATCTGTATACAAATATACCTAATAACATAATTAATTCATTCATGTATAACATTTATATAAATCCGAATGAACTACTTCACTTCAAAAGCGCAATATATTATTCCCTAAAGTTGACTCTCCTACAACATTTCTCTGTAAATTGATAACATAATTTATTTACTCATGTATAACATTTATATAAATGCGAATTAATCATTGTACTTCTGAAGCGTTATATACGAGTCACTCAAATTGTATACTCTACAACATTTCTCTGTAAATTGAATCGCTCCAAGCGTCTCGTTTCACAGAATAAGAAATATTTGCACAACACTTCTCAATGACATTTAATTGACAGCTTTATTTAGTTTCCTCTGCCTTATCTAATTGAATAACATCACGGAGACATACGGAGTGGACTTTCAGGTTATTGAACATATCGTGATGTATCTTCAAGAACCGTAAGTTAACTTAGCAGAGAGAATAGATTGTTTGTCGAAGATTGAAAAGAGATAAAAATTTCCATTGTTCCGTCAACCTTCACTTTTTATCCTTCCATAAATAGTTCTAAAGAATGTTGAAGGAGAATATAATTCATTTTAGTGGAATGTATGTATGAATATCATTAAAATTCTTCAAAATATTCTATTCTAACCAGTTACTTTATCATAAGCTTGGATTTTTTTTCTTTTGATGGACGCTTCATTCAAACTTCAGAAGAAATATTCTTGGCAGATAATTTTTCTTTCTTCCAACCATGGAACAGGTGTCAGGCGATTTCTTTACGATTCGAATTTTTAATCAGACAAATTGGTGGTCGGGAAATGTGATTAAAATGTTTAATTGTTTGAGTTTTAAGTTTTTTTTTCTCGGAAAATGAAAAAGGGTTAAAATATGGCGTTTAATAAAGGTTCTACATATTAGTGGCCTCTTTCACTTATATTTTTGAATAGATGGAAATATATTCGATGAAAAAAATATGCTTGAAATACAATAAGAAAACTTAAGTTTACAAAAGACCGAATAAATAGTATTGTAGTATTACTGAACTGAATTATTGTAATAGAAATAAAAACTATTAGAACAAAAAATAAATAATAGAACCTAGCATAAATGAACCAAAACAGTGTATTGAAAATACGTTACCTGAATCTCAAATGATGTTTTTACTATATTTATTGCAATCTCCGACGAATAGAAATGATTTAATTTCGGTATAGTTTGAATGTTAGGTCAAATCTAGATTAGAATTCATGTTGGATTTCCAACACACTGTGTAATTGCAAATTTAGAATCTGAAAGCTAAAATCTGAATCTTGGTCTCAGCCTCCACGGTGTAATAACAGTTTCTTTCAGAGACGAAGTTGCAGAAATGGATCCTTGTGCTTTCAAATAAAAGATTCCATTCGGTGCCTTGCTGTGTTTTCAAGTAGATGAGATTTGGGATAAAGTAGAGTGGAGAAAATTCTAAATTTACCTCAAGTACGAATATAAACACAGGAGCACGTTCTTGGTTTTAAAATTCTATTTTGGTGTGCAAATAATTTTAGCTTGATTCCTGCATGCTCTAAGCAATTACTTAACAAATCATTCGTGGAATTATTTACATAAAATAATTTATCGAGTAATTTTGTATTGGCAGAAAGATATTGTGTTACGGTTGGCAAAATATTACTTCTTATTTTACAAGTTACAAAAATATGAACAAATTTTTGAATCTCTTGGAAAACATTATACCTGATGTAACTCCAAAATTACTTCATTCATTTAAATGTAAATGAATAGACTGTACTAGAATGCTTCCTATGGAACATTTCATGGAGTTGCTTCAGGGAAACAGACTGTTCCTATTCACTCCATGACTCCAATCCTTTCTCTCCCGAGGACTAAATAGTTCAGAGATTTCATCCAAAGTCATCGCCTCTCTGCTCTTTCTTCCACTAAATTAACTGTCTTCATAAATTCTCCCTACGTTTCATGTGCCCAGGTTACTCATTGAGTTAATTCTGTAAAATCTGCAGACTCTTTCAGTTAGCCGTGACAAGAGTACCTGATGTGTTAATCTCAACACCACACAAAGAATTCAGGATGTTTTTAGGTAATTAGTGCATTTTTATAGAATCTTCAGATTTAATTTCCCTCTTTAATTATGAAGTGATATCATTACCTAATTTTTCAAAAAATTTCAAATTTCATTTTTTAAGATGAAAGTTGATTTTGTTGGCTTCAAAGGATTACAGTTGAGTGAGCGTTATGTATACAAATTTTCTTTCTATAACTATCATATACTTCTTCGTTTATATTGTTCTAAATTTCTGTATCAAAATAAGAATTGCAACAATTACAAGAGTTAAAACCTTTGTTAATGAAATTAAGTCTTTCTAAACATACATTTAATTAATATATTGTCATTAAGTCAAAAAATATTTGCAGTTCATTTCCGAATATAACAAGACGAAAATTCATTGTAGTTAGGGATGGAAAGATCATCTCTCTATGACCATAGTTGGTTCGATGAAAATCCTTTAGTAATGTAACAAATTTAAAATCGCTTAAAGCTTCTCGTTTGACATTTCCACGAAAAATCTTAACCATAATGTCTGAAATTTACGATAAAATACGATGAATATTTACCCCAACTGACTATATTAGGGAATCTGACAATAGTAAATATTCCAACTGAGATCAATGTTTTCAATGCAATCCGCAGTATGAAAATTGCACCAATTGCTCTGTTAAAATAACACTGCCATTGGCTACGCTTTTGATGATTGCCGTACTAACGACTAAGTCGTGTGTAATTGGAAGCTATGAAGTGTGAATAATGGTTCATAATCATCAGCAATGTATGATCAAATAAATTGGTAGGAAAATGGTTTAATTTTTTTTCTTAAAGCTTCATAACTCCTGTTTATTTAAAATCGGGTCATTTAATTTCTAACGTACCATATTGTTTAATTGTTGAGTGGTTTGATATAAGGAGGAGAATATTATTTTTATGCATGTTTTTATTATGATGAATTGACAAACATTGTTAATCTCAAACAATTTTAACATTTTCTATAATCACAAACGTTAGCATCCCATTATTGCACCTCTAAATCTTTCCAATTCGGATAAGATTCTTATTGTCAAAGATCTCTCACGAATTTTTCTTTATAATGAACAGCAAATACAATAAATAAAAGCTGTATACACAAATAATGGTCACTCTCAGATGTTCTCTCATGTTGGTTTCATTCTTCCTGAAAATAGACATGCAAACAAAGAGATAGTATCGTGGCTTTTTTTGATATAATGACGGCGTGGATCGGAGAGGAGTTTATAGAATTCTTCCTTCTTTATATTCAAAAAGTGTTTCTCAATTCCAATCCTGTCTATGGAATGCCTGCATCGTTATATCTAATACTCTTTTATAAATTCCTAATTTAATGGAAAGTGCGAAAAACTTCATTTCCTCGACGCAACATGGACATTAAGGATCTCTGACCACAACAAATATGAGTTTAAATTTCCGAAAAGGAGCTCTTCAGAACAATAAACGAGCTGCTAGAATGGTCTCAAATATTTCTTTTGCAACAATTTAGATCTATGGAATGCCTAACCTGTTTATATCATTTCATATATGAGAACCAATACTCCAGAAGTAAAACCACATTAATCCTGCATTCGGTGAAACATATTTTGTTAAAATACTCCGAATTATTTTCTCAAGTTCATGTGCATCAAAATAATCGTTTATAATTCTACAATGCTAAAAAGACTTTTTACAAACATAAAAAATATAATATAATAAATCATTGTATGCTATTTTGCCTTTTTAATAACGTTTAAATTCACTGAATATGTACTCTAAACCTTAAATATACTATAATCAATGCTTATCAAAGCTAACGTAACAAAATCCTTCCTATTAGCATTCGAATCGAGGAAGAAATTCCAAATCCAATCGTTTTTGATTGGAGAAGAAGCAAAAAAAAATATCGTAGATCCGATTGCTACAATAGAAATTTGGAGTAATTATTGGATTACATCAGGGGAAATTTTGTCGAAAGAAGTTTTTGAATTGTTGGAGTTTTTGTATGTGTGTAGTATATTCTATTTATGAATTATTTTACATATCAGATGTTATTTAATCATATTATACTTATAATCTTATTCAATTATTATCACCAATTAGGTAGGGTTTTCTAATTCAAATATTGAATCTCTGAATTGGGTATAAAATTTATACCAATTATTTACCTGTCAGTAAACATTATAGTTAGAGAAGAAATAGTTATCAAAAATTACGAAGTTTAACTACTATATTAAAAATAAATATGTGTGATTGAAGAAATCCTTTTAACAATAATCGACTTTCAGTACAATTATATTTTTTTAGGTATAATTTTATGAATCTATTACTATTTAATTTCTAATTCTTTCATTCCAAAATATGTTTCTTTTCACGAACCAAACAGTACATTCAATCTTTTTATTAATACAATAAAAAAATGAAGTAAATACTATTCTAAAAAATATCACACAAAAAATTTCAGGCAGAATTCAGAAGCTTTGAATGACATTCAGAAGAATATTTGTCTTCTGTTTCCTTTTCTTCCTAAAGCACGAAATTGCATTTAGGAGACCAAATTTTTGAAGAGTTTTTTTGTGTATTTTCTTTTTCTTTTTCTTCGCTTGCATCAAATAATGAAGAAGAAATGAAGAATAAATTATTTATGTAACCTTGTTCACTGGTCATTTAACTCTAATAGACTGACAAAATTTAAGAGGATTCTTTACACAATGATATTTAGGAAACCAGCTTCTCGAATTATATGACTTTTTGTCAGTTCATAGCTTATATCCTATTAATGTACTGGGCAAAATTTTTTTTAACCATGTTTGATAGGAATAGTGTTATTATATTGAAAGTATTCGGTTTGTCGAGCTCAAACTCCACATTCAGTTTTTGTAAGGGTTAAAATATTAAATATCATCAAATAAGAAAATACATATTTTCTTAGTATTGCAATGTCGATTTATTATGTTCCTCGAAATTTACCAGATTGAGCTATCTTATGAATGCGCTGCGCGCTTTCAAGATCTTTCAGAATTCGCGTCACTTTGGAGATTGTTCAAGGCTCGTCAAGGAATGAAACAGCTATTGCTAAACAGAATGGAGAAGATAACCAATATATCTATTTATTTGGCTCATTTCATCAAAATATTATATGTAGTTAAAGCTATACATAATAACTCGGATATCGAAATAAATAGGTTGCCTCGTTTGATTTTGTCAATTTCAAGTTTATTTACTATTCAGAACTTTCGGGCGCTGCTTAGGTTGCTAAGCAATATAGTTGCAATTGAATAACATAAAATTTATAAATATTGAAAATATGTTCATATGTTTTAAATTTAGTTTGAATTAGTTAGCTAAAGAGAACTTAATCGATATTTCACTCATACACCATTCGCTCAATCTCGAGATTGACGCGTGATTTCAAAAGTCTAAAATCCCTCAGAGCAATGTTAAGATTGCAGAAATTTGGAAGCTTACTCGGAACAAACAGAATGTACTAACTATCAAAGAATTGAGTCACTGCAATCAAGTACTATCAGAAAAATTAGTCATTTTGAAGATGTACTATCAAGGAAACGAGTCAATAGTTTATCTACCCATTCCAATTTAATGTACGTATCTTCAAGCATTATAATTGGTAAAGTTTCTCCTTACCAATGTGAAATTAGTAAACTCAGATGAAATCATTACGAATACTATTATTTTGCCTTTGCCTCACACCTTCTTAATCGTTCTTTATACTTACGTTAGTTTCTTGAAATAATAATAACACTAATTATATGAATTCTGATAATATTTTAACCATTTTCCAGTATAAAATAATAAAAAAAAAATCTCCCAACCTCATGAACTGCCAATCAGAATATTTCCATTCTTCCATCCAATTTATCTAGATATTGCTTAGTCCCTTATTGCTGTCCGTTCTCTTTTATTTCTTACTGATGTACAGTAGCGGACAAAATATAAGGATAGGTAAAAACAAGTTATCTTAATCTTTAATTTCATAAAAAGTACAGAACACACATTATTGAAATTTATTCATATTCATATGAATATATATAGAACTCATATGTATTTGTATGAAATTTCAAAGCATTTGGACAAATATTCCAGCAATAGTTCCATATTTTACTTCAAACACTAAATTTTGATGTGGTCAAAAGTTAAGGGTAGCCATCATAAACTTTGAAATAGTCGCGGATATTGGCAATTAACTTAATAATTTGTGAATAATTCTTTAATATATTACTCTAATACATCTTCTACCACAAAATTCTAATAATTTTGAACAATATGAAGGAGTTATCCATCTTCTATTCATCCTCAAGAAATGTCCTCATGTTTCCCCTCTGATACAGTCTCTAATTGTCGTTGCAAGAGATTTCTATTGCCACATAAATCCAAAACGATTGTGCAATATATTTTGGGTCAACACAAGCAGTATTTAGTTGTTGATTCAAAACCAAATAAGGGTAAACTTCCCAAAGCATTGCTGAGAGAAGATCATACAAATCTTCAAAGTAGCTTGCAAGGTAGTTTCAACACTTCTGGTCAAATTTTTCGTGAGATAATTGTCACATCTGATGATACGTTGTCCGAGTCTACTTTTTCGGTTCGACTTCAACAAGTTGGTTTGCAATAATTTATCCCTGCATCGGAGCTTTCAATCTCAAAAAAGAAACGGAAAGTGATACTAGTGTTTTGTCATGAGTATGTCGTTTGGTCGATTGATCAGTGGTCGAAAGTACATTCTAGTGATGATGGAAGAAAAATAGAAGTCTTTGGTTCTTATAGGAAAGTACAAATTAAACGTGAAGTAGGATAAATGTTAACTCTGAACTGGGTCAAGAAAACGGTTAATTTTGAAGTAGGTAGTGTGATGGTCTAGGTGGTCATTTTTTCTGCTGAACCTGGTCCCATTGTTCGTCTACGAGGAGGAGTTATTGCAGAAGTATAAAGCAGCTCTTTCGTCATCAGACTCTCCCCTATCAACAAGCAGCTGACCCTCAAACAAGCAGGACAACTACTTTGATAAAAATGTTACGACTCTATTAGAAGAAGGAGAAACTTCTCTATTGAGCTGGCTTTCACAGAGTCCTGACCTCAATAGAATTGAGATTCTTTGGATAATACTTGGAGACTGCACTCAGAGAAGAAACACAAGAAATGTGGAAAAATTGTGGACATTTCTTGAGGATGAATAGAAGATGGATAACTCCTTCATATTGTGCCAAATTTGTAGAATTTTGAGGTAGAAGATGTATTGAAGTGATATAGTAAAGAATTATTCACAAATTATTAAGTTAATTTCCAATATCTGCGAATATTTCAAAGTTTATGATGGCTACCCTTAAATTTTGACCAGAGCAAAATTTAGTGTTTGAAGTAAAATATGGAACTATTCCTAGAAAATTCGTCCAAATGCTTTGAAATTTCATACAAATAAATATGAGCTCTATATGAAAATACATGCAAAATTTCAATAATGTTTGTCTTGTACGTTCTATGAAATTAAATATTTAGATAACTTGTTTTTGCCTACCCTTATATTTTGTCCGCAACTGTAGTTCACCGTAATGCAGTCCAGCTTTACTCATATTATATGTTTTAAAATTTGCATGATTTAAATTTGCATTTTCTAAATTTGGCATAAAATTTTTTGTGTGATATATTTTATAATAGTTTTACATCCTTTTTTTATTGTATTAATAAAATGATTAAAAACAAATTATATTCACAATTCTGAGATTCAATATTGGTATTAGAAAACCCTACCTTAATCATTGTTCTGTTTATTTAATTACATTAACATTTTCTAGCCTAGCAAAAATCTCTTTTTACAAGAAACAGATCCTACTTCTATAATCTATATATTATATAATCCTTTATAATCCATAATTTAATCTTGCATGTCACGCAACATGTAATTTGAAATTTGAATCCAGATTAAAATTGAAGTCTACAGTACAATGATATACAAGTCTAAATTAAAATTAATTTCTCAATTGAAATTCAAGTCTATGTTGAATTTTAAGTCTAAATTGAAATTAATTTCTCAATTGAAATTCAAGTCTATGTTGAATTTTAAGTCTATATTGAAATTCAAGTCTAGATTGAAATTTAAGTCTAGATTGAACTATAAGTCTAGTGTTGAGGTGGTATTTTCGAGTATTGGGGTGGAGGAGGATTCTTTAGGCTTGAGTTTCAGCTGAAGATTTAAGAATCTTCTAAGTCCCGAAAATCTATTTTTTGGCTAAATGTTAGTATGAATTGATTGATTGGAAGTTATATGTGAGCTGCCAGAGTCTCCACTTACCAAGCTTCTTTCAACTGAAGATGTGATAGAAAACATTTCAAATCGGAAAAATCGATCTTCAATTCTTCAGTTTCCGTGCCACACTCAGGCAGTTGAGAGGCACATTAAACTGGTCACTGAGGTATCAACTTCAGAAGTTGGCACATCTCCTCGATGTGGTAGGTTAAAATGTAATATTCAAACAAGGTAATCGAGCCCAAAACATGATTCTAAATGTTGAATTATTCTAATTTATATTATTTTGCATTCATGGTACTGCTGCTGGTAAATCAGCCACCTCATCGTGGTGAGTTCTGGATGATATCATTTATGAAGGTATTTTATTAAATTCATATTTTTGATTATTTCTAAATGACATTAGCCAGAAGCTGCATAACATATTGATTAATTATGATAGAAAAAAATTATATTCAATATGTGTTATTAGATGCTAATCAATATTTTTTTATTATTATTTTTAAATAGCAAGACATATGTGGATCACATTCGTCACTTATGCAATTTCTTATCCCAACTTTTAATGTGTGGTAACATATTTCTGAAAAAGGGCTAAATAATTGTTTTCGGGTAATTTATCGAATTTTCGAAGTACCGTTGTTGAACCTAAACATTCTTTTTATTTTATATATTTTTCTAACATCATTTTCTCATTAATTCGAAAATTTTCCGCATTGTTGCCACATGAAACAAAAGAAAATTAAAATCGCTCCACCGTAATGGTAATGTTACCTATAGTGTCATGATATTCATTGCACATTGATTTTTCTTTTAATATTAGGTTATTAATACAATAAGTCATACTATTTATTACATATTTTACTTTTTTTTCGCTAACTGTATCTCTATTTCACTATATTGACTGCCATAACTTGTTAAGTTAAAAGTATGATACGATATTTTTTGTTCATTAATTCCTTGTAAATATAAATCACTTTAAATTATTCATTTTTCTATTATTATAGAATTTAAACTGCATCCTGAACATTTCCAGGCTTGCTTACCAGGTTATTAAAATTCTCTTTTAACTATTTTATAATTATTTTATTTGAACAGAAAGTATGTAACTCATATTACTTAATACAAATATTAATCTTACAGTGTTAACAAGAACAGAAATATAAATTAAATACACTTATTAATAATTTAACTCCAAGCTTAAATAAATACAGAGTTTTAAATGCTCATGATAATTCTATTCTATTAAACGGATGATGTGTCTCGGTATAGTGTCTATCATCGACACAGAAAGATTCTACTGTAACATAACAAAAAGTTATGTTGTCATTTTCAGGTCATTCTACTATCAGACCAATATTACTTTACTTAATATTGTTACATTCGCGCAAATAAGCAATAGCAGTTTATATGACTGCTTCAATTTCCTGTGTAATTGATAAACAATAATTAGGTACTTATTGACTAAAAATAATTATATTTTAACCCTTTTACCCTAAATACCTCAATAATAAAGCATTAACGCATAAAATTCTAAATACTACAACATGAAGTATCTGACATTACATTTAAAGTGTAGGAAATGATACCTCTCTGCATTTATCAGACTTCCAATTACATCTATTCTGTTCCATCTTTTTTTGATGAATCTAAGTGCATTGTTATACTCTTCATCTTTTCATTTAGATGGTTCATTTTCTCTGACATATTCTCCAATAGTTCATAAATCTTTTTGATTTCTTGTGATTTTATATCATTGCAATCTTCCTTTGAAGAGTGGCTTGTAACTGTGTTTTCTCTTATACCAAAACATTTTGCAAAACAGTTCGAGGAGGATGCTATATCTCGTTCAACAACGGCGTACTTTTTTCTCAGATATGGAAAACAGTCGTCTATTAACAGATAACAAAATAAAATATTGCTTGCTTGATAAAAAACAGTTTTTTTGCTGTACGATTCGTAAACACCGGATGAATCTCTGTTAATCAGATTGAATACAAGAGATCCAATACCAAGTATGAATATCAAGAATATTAGATTGGATTGCAGAGGGTAATCGAGTTGATTATCTTCTGATAAGAAGGTATCGTCATATCCCAAGTCACCCACCAACCAAACAAGGGTTTTAATAAATGGAGAATAATAAGCCCCGTAGAAAGCACTTACACGAGATAGAAGCAGTCTGAAACATAGAGCAAATGTGGATAAAACCAATCCAATCATGAAAATGAGTTTCAGATAAATTCCATAGAATCTCTTATTAAATGGCATCAGAATGTTGAAGTTTGGTGTCCTGTTGATGGAGCTGATGAGACAAAAGCAACTCACTAAGACAGCAAATACTCCAATCTGCCACTGAATATCCTGAAAAATAATTCCACATGATATCATAATTATGTTTTCAATGGATACTACTTTTCCTCTATGTAATTTAGCATATTGAGATACAAAATAATATAAATTCAGTTGAAAATATAAATAAATACTATCATGTATTAATACTAGCCAATTAGTCATATTCTCATTAGTCATATTCTCACGAATATTCTCATTCAATTTTAACCTTAATCGGACTGCTACGGAAATCTTTTGGTCACATGAACTGATTCAACTCTTTACATGAATTAGATACAGAGTATATATGCTCAAAGCAGGGATATAATGATTGTGTAAAAAAAAACTTCGTGCGAGAGTTAGGGACAGACGTCACAAATCTCAGTAATGATAATATATAGTCAAATTTCAATATATTAGAGTTAATAGTTGACAGTTTAGATGAATAAAATATGAAAAAGATAAAACTAATCTAGGCCAAAGAGATCAGAGCTTGTTTATAATATTTTAATCGATATAAATTTCTAAACACAACTGACGGTTCGATTAGAGTTAAATCCATTCTAAAGTTTTTAAATTTTGTGTCATTAATTGTGAAGGGTGATTAACTCCTGTAACTCTTATTGATATATTTTTACATCACATTTATTTCCTCAGTGAATATTTTATTTCAATTAAAAAAAATGAATATGAACTTGAAATTTGAATTCAGCATAAAATTTCAATAATTTGATGTATTAACAATTTTGTCTTAATGTCAGAATCTAATCTATATTCAATACATCTACAAACATATGTATAATGTATATTGCATAAATAGCATGACTACATAAAAAAAACTGAAAAAAGACACAACATGTACCCTTTTCCGTTATACTTTCATTTCAGATCGACAAAATTTGAAGTTTTGCACAAGAAAATTCAGGAATATCAAAATTTATAAAAGAATATCGCTATCGAGATATTGATACCCTGATTATAGGGTGAATTAGTAAACATAAAAAAAAACATTTTCACGGAAACATATTTTTTTTAAATGTAGATTATCATAGTCCCCCTACCTAGATATTCACATGTAAGTTCCCAATAGAAGGTTATTATGATAAAGTAAACATAGCAGACAATTATTATTCATTAAATAACAATATGATAGGTACTAAGTTCTGTAATGTTCAATTTTACACTAATAATCATCAGTTAGGAACGAAAATAATTGTGAATATTTAGGAAGGAGTATTTCAAGAGTCAGTACCTATCTTGAAAATATAAATGATTTGATAATTTAGATTTTCATGAAACAATGTTTGTTATATGTGATATTCATTATTCAATGATGCATTTAAAAATATCATTCTAGAATCAGGGTTTAATATCTCGCTAATGAAGCAATTTTGTTAAATTTAACTATTCCTGAACTAGTTGAATTTTGTTGGATCAGAAAAGAAAAATTCTGTACAAATATTCAATACTCACATTTCTCATTCCTAGCTTGTAGTCACAGTAAGACCATGGCATGAAAATTATAGGCAAGAAGAACAAGCGCAACTGTCTCAGTGGTGAAATGGCGTTTACCATATCTCCTCGCTTCTGAAAATAGAAAGGCGACTGTTTTAATGTCCCATCAATCACTATATATTTATATCTATTATATATATGAATATAAATTATTCTGTTTATTAAGTAACATTATTAAGTAACTTGCTACTACAAATGCATTGCCTGATGATAAAAAAAAATATTTCTACACTATCGACTCATTGAATCAATGTATCTTTTTTAAACACTCAAGCCCACCTAGCTCAGGGTAGCACAACCATAGAAAAAATAGTTTATTTCAGTAAACAAATAATTAATTAATCGTACAAAATTAAATAATAATGTCCCCAAATTTATTAAATAATATGTGGTTGACATTCCATTTGACCTTTCTAGTTGACGAATATCATTTCAAGTAATGTATTAATATAATGTTATCAAAACATTTATAATATTATTAAAAATAGAATATTATTAGATTGAATAATTATAATAGTTCATAGTATATTGAAATAAAACGTTTCTATGACTGTACATTCTTTTCTGTCAAATCCACTCAGTTCTATTTTATTGATTTGAATTCTAAAATATATTTAACGTTAAGATTTTCACTGTTTTCTTTTATACTCACTTTGTGTATGAGGAAAAGCCAGATTTCCACAATTAGATGAAACAGATATATCACCCAACAAAAGATTTGCATTGTCTTCATTGTAATGGTATCCAGAGACAAAATATATCCAACACAATGTGAACAAGGAAGGCAGCTCGGAGACAAACCAGCACTTTTACAATATTCAATGTAAGATGCCTTACAATATATTGTACAATTGGGAAGTACATCAGTATTTAAGTCGATGAATTCACTAGAATTTGACATCTGCAATGTCTCGAACCCTGTACATACTGCTTCGTAACTCGTGTTGAATCTATCTCTGAGATGGTGAGTGTTCCTAAAAAAAATATTGAACTTTGGTTAATCGAAGAGTACCAGAATCCTATATGATTTAGTTATTTAGCCCTCCCTCCATAGTTTAGTTGCAATATTATTATTACTACCTATAATTAGAACATAATTATAATTCAATACGAATGAAACTTTGAATATATAAATATAAGATTCAATCAGAACTTAAGTAACTAACCAGAGGAGAGAGACAAAAGACGTGGTAAAAATTGCCGTCCCAAGATCCAAGATAATGTAGCAGAGAAGGATTATCCAAATATAAGTGTTATATTTATACCGCAACCACGATCTGAAATAGACAAACAATTGAATCGTTTGACACTTCATACAGTTTAGTCAAGATGATTATATTGATTTAAAATTTTAATTCACCTTGTTAAAATTTAGGCATAGGCCATGAACTAGACACAGTCTGACCCACCATAAAGATTCTCAAGTTATCTACAATTAGTTTCAACTAAATAATTCTCTATAATACATAAAATCAAAAATAATTTTCATCTCCCGAATTCACAAGTGTAGTCAACTTAACTTAGTTTTATCTATATTATTGTAAATAACATTCATATCTTTGTCATTTCATTAGTTATTCTGAGGGAATTTTCTCAATAATAAACAGATAGTTTCACAGCTAACATGATCGTTTCCTGTATCCATCAAAAGATCGTGTAAATAAGAAATATATTTCTTACTTGGTTAGATCATGAGTCAAAACACGATGATCCTCAGTTAGAGAAATCTCATTAAGTGGATGATCATATCCAAACATCACACCGGCCAACTCTTTTGACGTTTTCTTCAGTTTGTTATCTTCGTCAAAAGGGGAAGAATGTTCATCATCCTCTGTTGAGATAAATTATTTTCCTTAGAATAATGTAATTTTCATTTGTATGAAAACCAAAACGTCATAAGTGAGATTTAATGTAAGCATTGAATAGAAATGTAATCGAATTCTTAAAATGCATCCTTGTTCGAGTAATAAAAAAGTTTGTATATTCTACAAGCTTCAGCACGAAAGCCTATTCCATAAACATGAAACATATTCTTCAATTCTAAAAATGAGGATCGAAAACAATCTCTTTTGTTTAATCATCTAATACAATAATTATTGCAGAACATGTCTATATTTAACAATTTTTGGACTTGTACGTATATTGCTGCAGATTTTCGTTGAAAATTTCCTGAGGAGAGTAAGTTTTTTTTCATAATACATATCATACTAATAATTTTAACTGAAAAGATGCTGATCACATTTTGTATTTCTGAAATCTGTATGTTATTTTTGAGATTTGATTACCTAGAAGATTTACTGTTAGCAAACATCTAAACTGTTTTTTTTTCTATTTTAGAGATAATTAAAAAAAAGTGGAATTGAACTAACCGGATACATTATAATTGATATTATACTCAAAAGGAGCATAATTGTGAACTTCTTTGCCTTCTGTATCTGATATCATTCTATCCATAAATTTGCAAGACAATTCCGGACTCAATTTTGATAATGTTTCAAAAGTCAGGCATTTTCTTTGCTTTTCTTCCCTGACATTGTCACAGTAGAAAGTGTCACAGACGACTTTGAACCATGGACTGTTAATTGCTGCTTCGACAACTTGCCTGAAAAATATTATTTCATTTAATGCTCATTAAATTGAAGTATCACTTATCCAAGCTAAAACAATTATTTACTTACAGGTTGTTATTTTTAAGCCCCTCTTCACAATAAAGGTGAAGTCGGTTGCTGAATTCTGTTAATTCAGCGTCAAATTCCATATTGCTCAGAAGATATCTGAAAGTTTCCAATTGGCCACTATTGTGAGCTTTCTCTACAGGAAATTCACCGTTTGAATCTTTAATGGTCAGTTTCTCCACCTAGAAATCCAGATTCAATTAATGTAGCAATTTTGGCATTCAATAATATATAATTCATATATCAGTCAAGGGGTTAAACTCATCGAATTTGGTGGAAATTATCAATTTTCTTTTTATTACTGAAAAAGAGTCTTTATGTAGTGGGCTTTCCTGTCCCACATTCTTGTGAGGTTTCAAGCACTAAAATCCGTTGGACGTTTCTAAAATATCTCAAAGGGTTTTTTAATTTTCTCTCGTTTTTATTTATCACAGTTCAAAACTAAAAATATAGGTGTTTTGGTAAATTTTAGTTAGTCATCAAGAAATGCTCATAAAAAAAACAGGATGGAAAAAATTTGAAAAAACCTATGTTGATTTGTTAGAAGTACTCCAAGTATTCTAAAAACTGTTTTAGATTTTTTTTTCTAGCATAATCACTCATATATATCTCGCCTTTTTTCAATTAATAAATAAATTTTCTCGAAAATCAAAGCCAAAAGCGATAAAACTATCTTAATAAAAAAAAAATTTCTTGTGAAGTTACATATACCTTACAAATTTTCAAAACAATCGGTCCACATATAATAAAGTTTTATGAAAAGTGGTTTGACCCCCTTATATTAGAATATAACTTGATTATTAAGATCCCTACTTGAATTTGGGAACAATGCAAGAAATATTCATACAGTTTGATAAAAAAATACTCTACAAATCGAAATCGATATATTTCGATGATAAAAAAATATTCCCTTATCAGAAATTATTACTTGAAAATTTTCGGGTGTGCACTTCGCACTGTAGTGTCCTGTCACAAAATTGTTTATAGAAAATTAAATAGCAAAATTAATTATAGGAGTTTGAAATTGATTAATTATCTACAATACTGCAAATATTGAAACTTACCCTTGTTATCAATAATATATATTCATTATATTGAGTATAAGTTTATACCTTGAATTGCTTCATAATTGTTTTGCAGCAATCTAGGTGCCCGTTTTCAGCAGCTAGGTGAAGAGGATGAGGCTTCAAATTATTAAGTTCTTTTTCACTTGTTCTATGGGCTTCCTTCAAAATCCTCTTAAGAGAATCTTGATGTCCCGCTTTAGAAGCAACTTGAACTACTGTGAGGTTTTCATTATCTTTAACCATAACTTTGGCTCCCTTGAAAATGAGAGAGCGAATCATTTCGTTATTGCCAGATTTAGCAGCTAAGTGCAACGGTGTTTCTTTCTGCTTGTTAACCTCGTGTACTAGGCCATGACTATTTTTCAGAATCATTTTACAAACTTCAATACGTTTTTCTTCATCATCTGTATTGGGAAGTTTCTTGTGACTTGCAGCCAAATGCAAAGGATATTCATCTGCCATGTTTTTGATGTCTTTCTTAGCACCTATTTCAAGCAGTGATTTTGCTATATCATAGTTTTGATTTTTCAATGCTATATGTAAAAAAGTGCTTCCATCAATACTTTTGTCAATCAGATCATCAATTTTCGTTCGTTTCCGAAGAATTTGAAACATGGAAACTGTATTATTCTCGCATATTCTCTTCAATAAGTTGATGATTGTTTCATCGTTAATATGTACTGCTTTTTTAACGAGTAAGTCCAGAGTTTCATCATTCAGTTTGCATGCAGTAGAAGCAGCCAGATCCAATGGTGTTTTATTAAATTCATCTTTTATATCAACCTTTGCATTTAGGTTGAACAAATGATATATTGATAAGTTGTGACCTTTACGAACTGCATAATGGAGTGCTGTACTCAAAGTTTTGTCTTGATGATCAACTTCGACTTCTCCTAGTTCTCTGATACATTCTAGGTATCCTTTTTTGGCAGCCAGAATCAGAGGAGTTACATTTGTTTTTGTCTTCGCATTAATTATTTTCTTTCTAGTATCAGAGATTTTGATGCTATCTACAATAATCTTAACACATTCATTCATCCCATTGTCACAGGCGTAATGCAGAGGTGTGTAACCAGATATAGTCTTCGGATCTAATTTTGCATCATTTTGTATTAATAGCTTCAAGATCTTCTTTTTATTATGTCTTGCTGCAATATGAATTGGCAATTCGTGTTTCTTATTCATGATATTCCAATTAACGTTCGATCTATATTTCACTGCTATTTCGAAAACCTTATCAAATCCATTCTTAGCAAAGTAATGAACTGGTGTATTGAGATCCTTGTCTCCTACCACCAAAGTGTTTGATGATGCTCTTACGAGAGATTCAAAACATTCTAAATTTTGCTTTTCAACAGCCAAATGCGTAGCTGTCTTATGTTTCTCGTTTTTTAAAATTAAAGTTGGTTCATCAACAATTTTAAGCAATTCATTCAATATTACAGGATTTTCTTTTTCAACAGCTAAATGTATTAGCAAATTTTCTTTAATTTCATTTATATTGTTTTTTTCATCATTTGTATTCAATATTTTTTGTACGTCTGTGATGGATCCACTATTCACTGCATCAAATAAATTGTGGTCAATACTGCAAAAAAAAAATTGTCAGAAGTTAAAATATGATTATGATTCTGACAAATTGAACCACGTATGTTATTGTATGCTATATAATGATCACAAAATTAATAACAAATATGATGCTGACATAATAAGCAATATATGACGCGTTAGATGAAGGAAAGGTCTAAGTTACTTAACATGAAGCGAATTTTTTCATTCAAAGTTATCCTTATAAATATTGAATTTCAATTAAATATGTTAGTTTTTCGTGCCGTATGAATACTTTCTGTCCCCCCATTTTCTAATTATATCTCTGTAACTTTTGTTATTGATGAAAATTTGCTTTGAAATTTTTTGTGTATCATTATCGATGTCAGATCTAAAAGTGTACGAAAATTTGGAATTCAGGAATTGGTATTTAAGAAGTTATAAAGGAAAATGTTACATTTATCGTACGGTACGAATATTTTCTGACCCGATTGTATGCAGTTTCATGCTAAAAAGGAATCAATATTAACTTGTTCAGCACGTAAACTTTGAAATAAACTACCATATTAAGAATATTTGTAATTCTATTAGAAAAAAATTTCAATTGACTTGAGCTACCTCTAAATATTTTCCAATTGTCCCAGGATATTGTCTGAATTATTTTTTCATCGGTACGAATTATTTAACAAATGATAATCTAAAAATAAAATCTTTGAAATTCATAATGTCACCCAAATGAGCAATGTCACAGGGGTGGAATTTACCGGGGGGGAATATACCTGGGGTGGAATATACCGGGGTGGGATTTACCGGGGTGGAAAATACCTGGAGCCAACAGTATGATATACAAATTTTTTAAATGATTAGTGAGAACATAATAAAAAGTGTCCTAGTACTATACATATATAATGTTTGAACTAATTTAAATGTCGATTTGAATTGGCTAGTAGATATATAAAATGGGACAAAAAACTGAATTAAGTTATATACATAAGAGTTAATATAACACAATATAGCCGATTTTCTACTATAGTCGATAACAATTTTCAAAACTATATTCATCTTTTGGTGTGATGTAGCTAGGAATAATCCTTTTTCGCGCTGGATGACACTGAGTTTTATCGGCTACAGTGTATTATAGCATACTTAAGTGTAATATTCCCAACTGCATGTATCATCAGAGGCATAAACAAAAGCAACTGTATAATATTTAAAATAAGGGTTGCAAAATACTAGAATGACAAATATCAAGGTAAAACTTGAAGCCCTTACTTGATGGCTGTCTCGTTGGGTGGTTCTTTGACTCTTTCAATTAGAGGTACATTTTCTTTCTTCGCAAGATTTTCAAGAGATATCTCCATTTCGATTTTTTTTTCAGCAACGGTAACTCTTCACACTGTCATAGCATGACTGAAACTGAGCAAATTATAAGATATCACAGTTTAAGTTGAACCGTCAAAGCTTTAGGGATTACCAGATAGCAAATTGATAGAATAATGAGATTATCATTTCCTATAGATCAGCATTGCATTTTATCAAATGAAATATATAGACTGTGAATACTAAACTGTGAATATTAAGAGCTGGACATGAGTAATTGAAATGCACTTATATGTAAATATTGAATAAATGACTAAAACGTAAATAAGTACTAAATAGATTTTAGAAAATTATTCAAATACTCAGTACTCAACATTGAAGAATCGACTATCTAAATCTCGATCTTTTTCTGCTTTTCTTAGATAGGAAATATAGTTAGTTATTTTTAGTAATAATTTAACCTAAATATATATGAACGTGTAATTTGATTTGTCAAATCTACTTGTAACCAAAGAAGTATTTGAAAAATTCACTTTCGATGAAAACGAGAAAATATTTAAGCACCGAAATTTCTACTTAGAAATACATTTCAACTTCTTAATATATATTACAGTTGGAAAAGATAAACTTGAAATGCCTAAATAACTTATAGAAATACTAGTCAATTAAAGGAGCTTGCAAATTACTTGATTCATATACTCAAAGTCAAATTAGAAATTTAACTGAATTAAATCTCCCATTCTAAAGATAAAGTTTAAAGTTGAATTTAAAGATATTCAATTTTTCAGCCATTAGCATCTCTGTAAATGATTCATCTTCTAGATTCTATGATTTCAATAGCATATCAGTATATATAGACTTATATATTAACTTGTTATCTATGACACTTCCTGTGCGAGATTAAAATTTACATCTATCCTCTCTTCATAGGAGAAGCTAACATGTCTATGCAGTTTAAGAGAGAGCTTACCCACCGGAAATCAAATTCTTCAATACTTAAGATAAATTGGTCATACATTTTATTATGAACGAATGAAAAATGCTCTTATCAATTTACCAGCCTATTAAATTTGAGATATTCTTATGAATACATGGATATTGCTGTATTTATACATAACATTGGATAATTAACCCATGAATTTCGTGAAATATCCACCAATCTTCTAACCATCAGATCATTCACAACCAGTTCTATTTTATTCAATAACAGAGTTATAGTTACCCTGAATAAGTTTACAAAGATGGGGAGCGTCTCACAACTTTACTAGCGATATTTACCTATTTTATAACCAAATTGACACACCGAAAGTAGAGGAGGTTCTGTCAAAACAGCAACAACAGTAATGAAACCCTAATTAATTGCCTATATTTACAAAATTTGAGCTCGAAATACACTGCAATCAAAACATATATACCCTAGTGACTTAGTACCCAAAAGTTTGCTCACGAACCTAGCCGCAGACGCAGGCTCGCCAGTGCTCACTAAAACTCTTGTAAAATATTAACAAATTAAATTTTCGATATCTTTTCTTGATAAAACCTTCATTCTATATTTACACATTCATTGGTAAACACGAAAGAATATTTTGATATTTCAAATGAAATGAACAAGCAAATATAAGAAATAAATATTTCTTAGCTATCTGTATGAATGAGGCTTGCCAATTCTGTACGTTGGTTGGCGAGCTTCAAATCTCACACATCTAACTTAACCTCAAATAAGGAATACAATTGGAGGATTAGAGTGAGACATGAGAGATCTATGATATAGTCCTAATTTATTTGAATAAATACTCGAATTATGAGTATCTTAACCCTAATAAGTTTGGCGTGTGTTTTTAGGCACATCTTTTTTAAATTACTTTATATCTTGCATGCCATTCGTTTACATGTACTGGCCTTTCTTGACTTTGTTCTTACATGAATACCAAAAATATTTTTGTATTTAAAATTAAAAAAAAATTAACGTATCCTCATAAACTTTGAAATACAGTTTGGTTAGCAAATACGCACGAATTTGTCCATATTTTCATCAAGTACAGATACATGCGCGAGCTGTGATTGGGTCACACTCCACCCAATCACAGCTCTGGTCTCTCAGTTGCCAATGTCCTAATACTGATGCATTTATTTCTCCTTATATGTTCATTATTTTTACTCGATTTTTGGTACACATTAGTTTAGTATATATTTGAAGAAATACTATGTGTAGACATAAAAAATATTAAATAATATTAATGCCTAGTTATTTTTCAGTAATAGTTAGGTACTGTACGGTAGGTAAGAACATTAACATACATATATTTATAGATTACACCTAATGGGATATTTATGTATATTTACTTATTGAGTATGCTAAATTTGAATTTATTATATTTTAGGCTTCAACAACCTAGAGTTTGCATTTATTTTACTGAAATTCATTTACCACAGACAAATATCATTTATAGAGGAAAATCTGATATAGGTTTAATTTTAGACGTAACTATATGGCACTTGTAAAGGGTAAAATTATATAGAAGGTATATCAAATGCAATTGAAATTGAATAATTAAACCACTTCATACAGAAATAAGAAGATAATGATCGATAACTTTATATTCGGATAAAAAAAAAATTATGAAAACGATTATTGGGGCCTGGGCTACCTTTTTTATATAAATATTTACGCAAACTGTTAATATTTTTAGATTTACCAGATATCCTTATATAATGTATATATAATAATCATATTCAATCTGAATCTAAATTAAAATGAGCATAATAAACCTGATTCCTTTTGAAATTTTCAGTGTGATATCAACTCAATTTATGAAGCGCTGTTGCTGTTTGTGCTAAATTTCACTTATTTTCATTTTCAAATAACTCACAGTCCTAGTCTCTTATTGGTCAATCATATGCTTCCATAGCCAATCAGTGAGCTAGTAACCTTAGTACACAATATCCCAAACAACTTATCGGCAAGAAACAATATTTTCAAAAATATTGGCGTTAAAATTTTATGCGGTAGTTCACTATTCTTATTTGTCGTATTTTTATAACCAGTAACCTTCTGATGTATAACCTTGAAAACATATTCGGTGAATGCATTATCTTTATAATATTATTTGCTAAAATTAGTATATTTAGAGAGTTATAACTTTAAAAACATATCTCTAAGAATCGTATTTTTAGAAACATTATTCTAAAAAACATAACCATAATAGTCAATGTTTTTATTTTCTTTTTCGCAATATGGTATTTTCTTAGAATAATAACTTTAGAACATATATTTTAAAAATTATATTCAAAATGTTAGTAACTATATAATTTCTAACTTTAGAGGTGCCCACACGTTGTGATCTTTAAATTTGAAATTTTGAGATTCTGTTCAAAAAATAACGACAGGTGTAATTCTGAAGAGAGTATAATAGTAGCTATTTATATTTGACACTCAAAGGAAGTCTTGGCAAAATTTTGCAAATTGTTCTTAGCCTCTACTCTCTTCAACTTCAATTTACGAAGTTGAATTCAATCTTTTGAACATTTTATTAGATTTGTTTTTTGACTCCGAGCTAAGTTGGAATTATTTTACCATATCCTATGGTATATATTTAATATTAACAATAATATGTACCAAATATGACCCTATTCCTTGTGTTTTATGTATTTGCTATAAAAAAATATAGATTAAAAAGATAGTACAGAATGTACAAGAGGTGTGTAAATTATTTTTTAGTTGAAATCATTTATTTGAATCTTTCTATTATTTTATTTTCATATTGATTATTAAACAATTACTGTAATCACCCTCTGTGCTAGACCAAACCTTCCCTGTGCCGCACTGCATTATCAGTGAGTGGAAAGCTATAAATTGTCAGTGCTAATTAGAAATATTGGTGTTAGTCCGTGCATGGCTAATAGGAAGAGCCTGAGGGAGAAAGAGACACGTACGCTATGGTGTGAAAATTGCTGTGAGATAATGAGGTGATAGTAGGCTTGGTGATGGAAGTAGTGGAATTGCTGTGCAGTAATGAGGTAATAGTGAAATTGATGATGGATTTGGTGGAATTTATTTGCAGTAATGAGGAGATAGTGGACTTGTGTTAGATGTGTTGGTAATGATATGTACCCTCTCTTCAATAATTAACCGCGTATCTGATATTTGCACGAGTGAAAACGGTAAATATTGAAGAAAACTGTTAATGAGTTAACTGTAATCATGAATGGATTGTGATTTTTATGGTATTTGTGAAAGCTGAAAAATCAATGAATTGGTCAATAAAAGAGGATGATGATAGTTAGCAATCTTCGAACAAATGCACATTACATAAATAATTCAATGGAAATAAGTAAAATTTTGAGTGGAGCTTATAACGAAAAAATAAAATAAAATATATTCCATTATTTGCTTAATACAAATTTATCTCTCTTCATGGGAAGACTTATAACTAGTATTTCTAATAGTCTCATTTTAGGGTCGGACGGGGTATCACTGCACACAATCCCGCAAACTCTGTATTTACTCGAAAACTAAAGGTACTAGAGAAATTATTTTTCTCGTGATGAAATGTTCCTGAATGAGGATGCTTCTCAACCAGTTTCGAAATAATAGCTAAATAAATAAAATACTTATTGTCAATTTTTTGTGCGTTACTTTTAGTGAGTGTATTGGGGTACCACTGCGCACATGAAGGGGTATAACTGCGCATTGCATAAATACAGCACTTCTCTCCTCCACCTAAATACCTCCAGTTCCCATTTTAATGCCCCTCCTCCCATCTATCTGAGCTCCCTTCTTTCACATCTAAATATCCCTCTCCTCCCATCTTAATCCCCCTATCCTACCATTTTAATTACACTCTCTCCTCATTGAAATCTCCCTCTCTTCCCAATCTATTTCCCTCTCCTCCATCTATTTCCCCCTCTCCAACATCTAAATCCTCCCCCCCCCCTCCTCATCTAAACGTCTGTGTTTCCCTCTCCACATGCCCTCTTCCTAATCTACTTGTCTATTGCTTTTGAAACACAGATTTAGTAAATCTGCAACATATTTAACAATTAAATTGTACGCAACTAGTTAACTACTTACATCAAGTAATATAATACGATCGTACGTTTATTGTTAATCAATATTTAATTCAAATACCTCTCACCCCCCCCCCCCCCCTAAATACCCACTCTATCTATTCCAATACCCTCACATCAAGTTTCATAGTTACTAAGATCGTAAGTTTATTGTTAATCAAATCTATAATTAAATAACACCTTATTCAATATTTATGCCTTTAGTAAGAGCTAAGAACTCATATTTTTTATATTTATTTACAAACAAATATGGTTAATAATGATGCGTAGTGATACCCCTCTACCTTTAAACTATCTGGGGTATCACTGCACACGGTTGTGGAGGGAATACCGTTGAAACTGAGAAATTGAAAATTTGACATAATGTAATTGTTATAAATTTTGTTATAAGAGTTATTGGAGAGTTTGTAGGATTTAAAAATCACCAGCGCAAACTTTTTTCAGATCATTCTGACAGCACTACATGTATTGCGACTTAACTCTAGAAATACTAAGAGGATAATGGTGATTCTTGACGATTATGGGAGAAAAGAAGAGGCTTGAAATAATGGTGCAACCAGATTTAGGCTAAAACAAGTGGTTTTAAAATTATAAGGGGTGCGGAGTGATACCCCATAAAAAGGGTATGCGCAGTGCGCCCCGTCCGACCATATATATAGTCCGAAATAGCTAAATTTTGATGTTATTTTTCAAATTGAACTCTAAAAACTTTTCTTCGTGACATTTTTTCTATATTATGATTATCAATTCCAAAAACAAACAACAAAAAAATCATTTATTTCTTATTTTGTCAAATTTTAATATTCACTTTATCGAAAAAATACCATTAACAACAATTTCCTAGAATTTAATTTTACATATCATATCAAAATTTCCACAGCAGTGTACTTTCAATAAAGAAGACTGTTCAGAATCAATAGATCCTGTACGCTTCCATAAATCAGGAGTTGAATACATATCAATGATTCCTAAATAAAATCAAACTAATTCCCGTTTTGTTACAAAGTTGATTCCTGTATCACTTAACAAAACTATTTTTTTATTTCACTCAGTTAGAGAAGACAGCTGATATAATTAAGCTTTGAACTCAAGGCAATAATCATTAGGGATGAGCTCCTGAGCATTTACAATTTAAAGTTCATGTCGTTTAGACAAGGAGAGTGATAAAGTTTTCCTAATTTTACAGCTCCCTACCCAACTGGTAACAGAACGCAACCATTATCAGTGGCACAGAGAGAGAATTCCAAGTAAGTTTTGCCTATTTCAATCCCATCCCAGTCGAGAAAAATATGGTGCTGGAAAAATTCGGCTACGGAAAACTCGTCCATGGAAAGTTTGTCCACGAAAAATCTGTCTTCGGAAAATTCACCAACGGAAACTTTATCCACGGAAAATGTTTAAGGAATAAGGAATAGATGAAGTGAAAGACATTATTAAGTGGTAACAATAAATGGAAGAGATAAATGCAGTCATATAAAATCTGGTTTGATGAAAATAACGGTGACCAGACAACTCGCCGCCGGAAAATTCGTTCAAATAATGACCTGTAAAAAATACTTTAGTTTAAAATTAATACATCAGTGCAAAAAAAAAGGTTCTTTAACTGCGAGGTTGTTAGTTATGCAAATAAGATACAGTTACTATCACATCTTCATTTTCTCCTATATTCGTAAGCGCAATCATAGATGCTTGTATTTATTTTTATCTCATTCCTTGGTAAGTTATTGCATCCACCAACAAGCTTTTCTGCATTCATGAGCATTGTCACGGTCTGGTGGTTGGTGCCTTTGATCAAGAAGTAACTTTGTTGTCTGGCTTCTTCTTCCTGTGTGTTGTATTTAATTTCTTTTCAGCGTCAACTATTTAAGGCACTTCTTTTCGAAGCATACGTTAAACACTACTAAATTTAAATTAATAGCTCTAATATTTTTGCGGCCAGAAGTATTCTAACAGAGAAAATATGACAACAAAAGAAACTATATAATTTAAATCATGAAATCTGTCAACTACTAGCTGTTTTATGTCAGTCTTGAGCGATTAGAATTAAGTCCTTGTTAGAATTTTATAAAATTTTAAATATTTGTAAATGATATACTTATACGCCGGTGAAACATGAATCACTTTGCGAATTGTTCTGGAAGCGAGTTGTCCGCACGGCGATTGGTCCGGGGCTAGTTCTCTGACGCCGAATTGTCCTAAAACCGAAAATAACACATATTTTGCAGTTACATATGTTGATGAAATATTCATTCTATGTAGCTAATATATTGTATTATTTATTATTAACAATTTAACAAAATATGAAAGAAACAAAACTATTATTTAATACCTATAAAATTAATAAAAATAAATATTTAATATTGAATAGCTTGACTTTTTCAGCTATGCAAAACATGGAAATATTTGTCCAAAAAATTAAAGTTTCATTCGGAGAGTATTGCAATACTAAATTTATATCAGTTCGTCAATATCTCGATATTTTTGCCTTTTACGTTTTGCGCCACCTCTCTTTGTTTGAACTCGGTTAGTTTAGGTTAACTATCTTTCCCTCATTTTTGCACGATTGATTACCAAATATTAAGATACCCGCTCGTAATTGATGCTTTCATTACGGAGTGAAAACCTTTCAGAGCAATGATATTCACGGAGAACCGTAGGTAGTATTCTGTCTTTAACATTCCAAATTAAAACGGGTTTTCGTGTTGGTTTCGTTTTCCCCGTTTTGTCCCAATGTAGGTAGTTTCAAAGTAGTTATAAAACTCAATTAGCATCCTCGTATGAATCATAATTAACGGCAACAACATCTTCAGATGTTAAGAATCCTAAGGGACCAAACATTTTATCTCAAATTAAAGTGATAAATATTATATATCTATCAATATTAATATTTCATTAAACAATAATGAATTGCGAAGTAGAACAATCTTGATGGATACAACGAAGTACATTAACTAGGATAAACTAACACCTACATACATTAAATTTCTTTATATCAAAACTTTTATCTTAACATTTCCTTCCATTTAAATTAATTATTTGTGTTTAATGGACAAATTTTCCGGTCAGGATAAAACCTCCACTCCGACACCACCATATTCGTTGGTTTGGTTAGGATGGGATTTATAATTTTTCTGTTGGACAAGTAGAGTTTTGAATGATGATTTATAGATAGAATTCAAATCAAGTAGTGATAGACCATATCTATTGAATTTATCACACCATGTTAACTGAAATAAAATATCAAGAAATATAAATATTTTTAAATACTCATTACTCATCACCTAAAATGAATTAGGTATCGATGCAAATCTTAATAACATGCACATATTCCGAATTCAAGAATTCACAATTTCTCTTGAATCTCACTACATTGTAGCAATGAGGAAAAATCACATATAATATATCTTTTTATTAATATTGCCATTGTTCTGTTCTTGCGGTAGAATAATCCTAATTTGCTGCACTGCTGAATTCTCAAAGTTTGTAATTCCGAATATAATATGGAGGGTAGAACATATTTATTTCCCCGTACATGCTCAGCAAGTGTAAGACATTACTGGGAATATTATTTGAACATCTGGGATTATTTTTGTTGCCGGTTAATTTTTTAACGATACTCTGGTTACAAAAGGAGATACAGACTGATAGACATGGTGAGTAATCTCCGTGGAGTTAGTGGACGTGACGTACAGCAGGAGATTTAATTATTAGACTTCACATTTTTTGGAGAATCAACTGGTTTACAATCATGGAATTATGAATTATTATCAAACTGCTGCCATGCGTATGCAATGTTTATGTTTACTTTAGTTATTCAATTTATAGTGAGCACTTTAATTTTTTTTTAGAATATTGGTTCAAAAGAGCGAAACTGTTTCTATATCAGATTTCAATCTACTAATAATTCATATCTTTATGTTAATAACGTTTACCATGATTGATATAATAAACCATAAGAAATTTCCTTTTATTCTTTTATCATTTAGCACCCACTCTCCTATTACTGTTAGTTTAATTGATTGTCAGAGTAATTTAACTTCATCCTACGAATTATAAGGTTTACTGTGAAATAAGCTCCGTTTGTCATGAATTCAAATTCTTTTCTTAATTAATTTAACTCTAGTTGATAATTTAATCGAAAAACTCACACCTAAGCTAATTGCTCTCCTCCTGTTTAAAATACAACAAATTAAAACACAGTTCACGTTGTTCCAAATAAGCAAATAAGTCAATTATTTACTTGTTCAAGTTAAAATGAATAAATTATTGAAACTATCTGACAATGATGCGAATTGAATTTCAGTTCTAGTTAAATGAAATTGAAAAATATGGAAACCATTCTTAATTAAATAAAATGATGAAGAATTTCAATTATAATTTATAACATATCAGAGTATAAATTAAACAGAATATGAAGTATATTATTAAAATTTTGGAAGAATTGAAAGCTTCGGACGTCTTTCAACCCTGACGGCTCTGTAGCGAGCAATGCTAACCAAAGACTTCTGCTCTGTTGATTGTACTGAGACTATAACATGATGTCTATTCGTTATTATTGACATCGACTGATTTAGTTCTGCTTTAAACGAGTTCATCAGTTCAACTAGAAAAGCTTTGGATCATATAATGATGTGGTGACTTTTTCCTCTACACCCTTGACATCAAAATTGATGACGACTCGATAGCTGTTGTCTTTGCGTGACCAGATTTTTTTATAATGTTCGAGTGGAAACTCCCAGTACGTCTTTTTTTGCAAATGGTTATCCGCCATGTTAATTCTGTCATGTTAACAGAAATCTTTTACCAAAATTAAACTATTAATTTAATTTCAATTCGAATGAATGAATTCTTAATCGGTTCAGACCTATTTTTACTTTATTTATTACTGATCACCAAAGCCAAGTTAAAGTAAATGAGCACAACCATTTTTTTACAGAAATTTACAAGAAAATATAATTTAAAGGAAAAATAATACGACATACATCTGAAAATATGTATGCATTACCTGCATGAATAACTGTTCTCCTATATTTCTTCCTCAATATATACTTTATCTGAGAGCAAATTACAACTACGGAAACACTTCCATTTATAACAACATCTCGTGAAGAATAATCGCCGTAATTCATTTTATGGGACGGAATAAACCGCGGCTTTGATGGAATATTGAGTTTTGGAGGAGAGAATCGAGTCCTCTTGAAAATAAAAAAATATCTATCTGGAATGCCAATAAATTAGTCTTTCATCAATATGAAGTCTGGGAAGCATAATGAGAAATGATAAGTTTTCCATGCAGTCCATCAATGATCAAACCTATCAGAAAACGATATGATTTTTCAAATTAATCGGAGCCTGAGAATGGAAATATAGATATTTAATTTTAAATTTACGTATTAAAATAAGGACGTAATACTTGGATTAGGGTCGGACGGGGTATCATTGCGCATACCAATTTTATGGGGTATCACTCCGCACCTCTTTTAATTTTAAAACCACTTGTTTTAGCCTAAGTCTGACCATCATTTCAAGCATCCTCTTTTCTCCCATAAACATCATGACGCACCATTATCCTATGAATATTTCTAGAGCTAAGTTGCGATGTATGTGGAGCTTTCAAAACGATCTGAAAAAAGTTTGCGCTGGTGATTTTTAATTCCCACAAACTCTCCAATAACTCTGGAACCGAGATATAGATATTCATATTATTTTAACAAGTTAGCACAAGCATTAACAATTACATTATGTCAAATTTGCCACTTCTCAGTTTTAACGGTTTTCCCGACACAACCATGCGCAGTGATACCCCAGATAATTTAGAGGTAGAGGGGTATCACCGCGCATCATTAGTAACAATATTTGTAAGTAAATAAATATAAAAAGTTATGAGATTTTAGCTCTTAATAAAGGCATAAATATTGAGTAAGGTGTTTTTAATTATAATATTGATTGACAGTAAACTTTCGATCGTATTAGCTATGTAACTTGATGTGGGGGGTATTAAGATAGGGAGAGGGGGTATTTAGGTTGGGATAAGAGGTTATTGAATTAAAATATTGATTAACAATATACCTACAATCGAATTATATTACTTGATATGAGTACTTAACTAGTTACGTACAATTTAAGTGTTAAATTTGTTGGAGATTCATTAAATATGTGTTGAAGAGGTACGGGGCAATTAGATTGGGGTGAGGGCATGTAGGGAGGGAATCACAGACATTCAGGTGGGGACGGGGGAATTTATATGGGGGAGGGGGGGGGGGGGAAAGATGGGTGGAGAGAGAAATTTTAGATTGGGAATTTAGATTGAATTTAGATGGGAAGAGAGGGAGATTTCGATGAGAGGGGAGGGCAATTTAGATGGGAGGAGAATTGGATTTAGATGAGAAGAGAGGGAGATTTAGATGGTAAAGAAGGTGGTTTAGATATGGGAGAGGAGGGGTATTAAAATGGGGAGAGGAGAGTTTTAAGTGGGGGAGATAAGTGCTATATTTATGCAATGCGCAGTAATATCCCTTCATGTGCGCAGTGATACCCCTTCATGTGCGCAGTGATACCCCTATACACTCACTAAAAGTTGCGCACGAAAAATTGTCAATAAGTATTTCATTTATTTAGGTATCATTTTGAAACTTGTTGAGAACCATCCTCATACAGGACCATTTTATCACGAGAAAAAGAGTTTCTCTACTACATTTAGTTTTTGAGTAAGTACAGAGTTTGCAGGATTGTGTGCAGTATTACCCTGTTCGACCCTATATTATTTGGCTCAAAAGAATCGATATAAGAATGTTCTGTGAATCAGGACTTTATATAATAAAAACTCTGATGATCTACTTAAGCATTCCCTTTCAGAATACTTCAAATGTCCGTTATTTGAGTGATTACCCTATTTGTTTGAATTGCTTACAATCTACATTCTAGTTGATTAGAGAATCAAATTATGTGAGCAAATTACGTAAATCTGTTGAAAATGTCTATTTGAATGATTGTGTAAATCAATTATACAGATCAAGCATAAAAAACTTACATGCAAGACTTCTCTAATTCTAACAGTTACTTCTAATTAGGTTTCTAATTAGAATCTCTTTATTTGATAGCTAAGTTGTTGGTACGTATTTATACAGTGAAATTGAATTTTGTTTTATCTGATGAACAAGTACGTGTATTAAATTATTCTACGAATTTTTCGCTTTGATCGCTTGGCACTATGCTGAAAGTAATTACTAATGCAAATTAGATGAATTAATTAACAATATCCTGTAGAGACAATTGTAAATTCATTTACCATATAGGCAAAGTGAAATACCAAACAGATTTATTTTCTTGCTCGATCAAATGGACAATTTTAGCTACATTCAGAAGATCCTGACCAATAATTTCTCTCTTTTTCTACGACGGAAGACTGACACATGATAATAGATGAATAGCTTAACAATAGTTGTAGCTTGGCAATAGTTGTATAGCTTGATACACAGCTGTCGCTTGGCAATAGCTGTGTAGCTTGACACATAAGAATGTTACCTGGTAATTCTTGATTAACTGAAACTTTAATTTATTGTATTAAACTGTTTTATGAACCAGTAAACTTTTTAGTTGGATTAGCCATTACTATTAAAATTTAAGTTATGGAAAATATAGATAATTATATACAAAATTAATGATATAAAACATGAAAGTAATAAACCATATTTGCTGCTAATAATTGATCCATTAGTCTAACCTGTTCAACGAACTTCCATTATATCGTGTGTGTTTTGAATTAAAATCTTTTTTTCAGATTCTCCACATTTCACGTCTTCATTTGAACATTCACGAGTTTTGTGCTCTTGTTTCTGTATTTGTATTGTTTTATAAAGAATAGCATAAGATCAGATCTGAGAATGAAACTGATATTGTTTATTCAATAAAGATGTATTATATTTCATGTTACTCCAGCTCTGAATGCTCGGATTTTGAGAATGTTTTCAATAACATTTTCCTTTTCTCGATATAAGCAGCTTAGATGATATTTATAGAATTGAAAATGAAGTTTGAATATAATCAAAACCAGGTATGATAAGGTATTTATTTCTATTTTCTGGATATTTAGAAAGACTTTTAAAATCTACTTTTCTACGAATGGAGAATCTATCAACTATCTCACTCGCAAATGTTATATAATTTATAGCAAAAATTTGTAAATATATGTATAGTTCCTTTGTCCGATCAATGTTTCTCTTTATTTGTAGAAATAAATATTTTGATTAATTTGTTTTAAATTTTTAGAATGTTAGTTTTTAAGTAAGATTGACTATTCAAATTAAATTAAGATAAGATTAATCATTTTTCTTCTCGAATGTTCTTATTCAAACTCTACGGTAATTACCCCGAATATTTACAAAAAAGTGTCATAAAATTATTACTCTTCCAAGGAAGATATGAATTATATATTAAGATTAATATTATTATTTTATATATAATAAATATGAAATAACCTTATCGAAACAATAATCATTATATATGAAATTATATTATTTAAACTATAATTATAATACGATACAAATAATGCAATAATGATACCGAAATATAAAATTAAAAGCTAACTGTATACTGTGTAGTCACTTCAATTTAGCATAAATTTACCTCAGCAATATAACATCTAAGTGTTTGTGTGAATATTCGAATTCAGAACATGAATTAATTATTCCAATTTATAAATCAAAACATTTCATCTCTAATTACGTAATTAAATGAATTCACGGCCGAATTGAAGAGAAAAGAGCTGTTGTTGCTAACAGACTTCAAATAAGAACTTTACCTTTTGAAATCAGAGGAAGAAACACTCGCATGTAACGTTAATTACGTTATTCATCTATTGTAAATGCCTCATAAACATTAAATTAAAATTAGATCTTTTTGAAATGTGAGGTACTTGAAGATATTATATCTTTTGATGTGATACGAATTCATTATAATATTATGTTCATGTGAAAGGCTTTTACTCGTCAGTGGTTTAATTGAATTAATTATTCAACTTTAACTTTACACAGTTAATTCTGTTTTTTTTTTTTCTATGACGACACTTTTACTTCAATAATTTATGTACAGAGATGGAAGTTCACTAAATGTACTAATTTTTATCGATATTTTCATCTGAATATAATAGATGTTTATTTAGTTTTTGAAAACTCACACTAGATAACAGAATAATTTCGTAATGATGCTACCAGCTGTTACTAAGCGTATTATTTGGTTAGTGTGACAGACAGACAGACAGTTAGACAGAGAGAAACCATTTTTATTTCCATACTGAAACAGATATAGAAACATGATATACTGTTTTACCGATTTTCGTAACAATAAAGTTCAATTATGAATTATTTTTTTTATTTAATAAATATATCTTATTTGCATAAATGTGTTTCTATGATGAGTTAATACTACATAAAATACATAAACTCTTTATAAGTCATATCATTCATATACGTTTTTTAAATATATAAATTTCCAATCCATTTCTTCTGAGATATTAATTCAAACACAATTTGGCAGTCAGGAAATATTTCACATACAAAGCAGATTAAATAATATTCATATGAAAATGGAAAATTATACTGAAAATATATTAAAACTCTTTCTTTCATAAACACAATATAAAATCAACATTCTAACGTTCAATTAGAATAAAATGAAATCATTCCCCCTAAAAACAATCTAATAAAAGATAACAACATCTCTTCTCCCGTTAGCCCGACACAACAAAATATTATCAGTAATTGTTTGGATATCGCTGCCAATTACTCTTTAATTCTTGTCGAGAAGACGAGGAAAGAAAGGGAGGAAAACTTGGTAGCTGATGCTATTAAGGAGAAAGGAAAGAATACTAGGTAATTGATGCTATTAAATGAGAGGGGAAGTAATACAGATTTAAATATTTTATTAAATTATTCTTGAATAAACTAAAGAAAAAGTTGTCAATTTTGTGAAAATTTGATTGCAATTACAATTTTTTGTATATATAAATTTTTATTTATAGTCGACTTATATTTCAAATTTAATTATTTATTAGTGAAACAAGATATTTATTTTTTGTTATTCTCTCATTGAAACTTTTCTTCAATTTATAATAATTTAAATTATCCTACAACATGCAATATATTTCAACTCTATATTTATAGATATGATTTATATACATATTCAGACAGTAATTCGATAGCAATAATGCCTAACAAAATTGAAAATACCAACATTGAATGTGAGAAAAAAAATTGGTTTGTAAGAGAAAAATGTCAATACTATTGATGAACTGCAATCGACATATATTCACTAGATATTTCTCTAAATTTATCCTTAACCATTTAATTCTCCAATATACAGGGTGGGGAGAAAATCTACGATCATATAAAAATGTTAATTTAATGAAATAAAACAACACTTATTACACAACATTTCAATAGACCGATTTAACAGTTCTACCAATTATTTTTCAATATGACCACCAATGGCGGCGATTACTCTCTCGAGTCTACCTCTGAAGCTCTTAACTGCAGCACGGAACGTTTCTTGGGGAATTTTGGCCCATTATGGCTCGTGGGACTTCTTCAGAGATTCCGTACTATTATGAGCTGTAGCACACGCTTCCTTCTCAAAAATGAACCACACTCAAAAGTCTAGAGGGTTCAGGTCCAGCGATGAAGGAGGTAACAATTCAGTTTTGTTCGCTGTGTGCGAGGGCGCACCGTCATGTTGAAAGGTAAAGGGCCTGTCCTTGAAGTGCTTCTTCATCTCGACTTGTGCTGGAGTCAAAATACCCTCGATATACGATTTTACGTTAACTTTAGTGCCTTCTTTGAAGAAAATGAGAGGAGATCTCCAACTCTCTGATATGGCAGCCCAAACCATCACAGAGGCAGGCTTTTGGCAACGGAAAACAGTCTTTACGGATGTAGGGTTGCTGTCAGCATATTTTTGCCAATATTCTGTCGTTCTGGGAGTTGAATTTGGCCTCCACAGTGAAAATTTTCTCATCCGAAAAGACGATCTCACCAGCCTGCGTGCTATCTTTCATTGCATTCCAATGAATCTTTGATCTGTCCAGCCTCTTCTGTTTCTGAAAGTCCGTGAGCTGTTGCATGTTAGTTATCTTGAAGGGGACAACTTGAGGTCTTCTTAAACGATGGTTCTCACCCTTTTTTCGTCGATATCTATACTCTTAGCCATATTTCTCATGCTTCGCTTTGTGTTCCTTCTTATCCGCTCCCTAATGGCTTTGATTTTGGTTGGAGTGCGTGCAGTGCGAGGTCGTCCACTCCTGGGTCATTCACCTGTTGTCTCCAGTTCTTAGTAGCGTTTAAAAGCATCCTTAACAGTCAATTTCGGTGCTCTTAACAGCTTAACAATCACTGTGTTTGTCTTCCCTGCGCAGTGTAGCTGAATAATAGCCCCACGTTGACTCATTTTTGCAAAAGGCAATGTAAATCTATCAAAATTTAGACCTGGAACATTAAAGTATATGACTATAGAAAGAGAATGAGATATAAATGGATAAATTTAGTAAATAAATAACATCATTAATTTAAAAAATAAAATTTGATCGGGGACTTTCTCCGCACCCTGTACAGTATGGTGCAAAAAAAGGAAACCCAATTTCAAAACAGTTAATTTTAAAAACATTCAAACCTAGAAATTTTCTAAAAACACAGTTTTATTCATTCCCTTTTCCGCATCTATCACAATTATAGGTTAAGAGTTACGACGAAAATTGAACATTCTGCAGCGAATTAAAAAAAGGTACCTAAAATGGCTTGCGCTAGCACGAAATATGCCAAAAACATTCATAATAGAAATAATTTATTTCCATATGGTAGCTTGTAGTAAAAATTTAATCCTAGAATTTTTCATTCAATTAACGTTTTGGTTATTGACTCTTTCATTTGTGGAAAAACATCTTCATCACTAATCACGATATCTTCTACAAAATGTGCATTTTTTGGCAGAAACCATTTGCAAAATTTAGACGGTGCGGTAAATCAGTTCTAAGAGTTCGAGCCTTACATGCATCTTTAAAGGATAATATCTCAAATCGTGTTTAACAATTTAGTGAAATGTGCCTTAAATGATATCTAACTCTTACCATCTGATTTATATTTTTGTACTTTCAATATGCTGTTCATGAAAAAGATTAATGTTTTCATGTGTTCATTCTTTTCTCCTGCGAAATGATCACTTTTTGCTCAAATTTAAAGTGGTTTCTTCAATTTTAAACTTATTAACATTTGTCAATGTGGTTTTACAGTTATTGGAAATCTTTCCGGAAAGCAATGTTCAAAATGAGGTTGAACCTGCGTAAAACTTACAGTGTTTAAAAAAATTTGACAACAAAACTCTGTTCTTTTGGAAGCTGCATTTTGAGGGTTTCGAATAGGATAAAAAAATTAATAGCGAGATGATTTTATAAATATATCAATTTTACCTTCAAAAAACAACTTTCAAATGGTAATTAGTAGTTTTATTTTCTCTTACTTGTTACAAAAAATAGTAGAATTTAATGTTTTTACATCCATATAAAATGAAGTATACTTCTTATGATTTTTTTCATATATTTCGTGCTCGCGCAAGCCATTTTTAGGTACATTTTTTTAATTCGCTGCAGATTATGCAATTTTTGTCGTAACTCCTAACAAATTAATGAACTAGATGCAGAAAAAGTAAACGAATAAAACAGTGTTTTAGAAAATTTCTAACTTCGATAGTTTGTAAAATAAACTAGATTGAAACTGGATTTCCTTTTATTTTGCGCCACCCTGTATATCGTTAAATTAGTTAGTGTATATTTGTATATGTCGGCTACAAATTTATAATTAGGCAGGTTTTTTTACTATTTTCAACGATTACATTTCTAGATCAAGAAAAATTAATTTTCAGTAATCAATTTCAGGATACAATTGGACTGCGACTCAGGGAGGATCTCGGGATCCTCACTATTTTAATAAAAAAATGAACTGACTCTTTGGAAAGGTTCAAAATTGAGCGACATACAGAGAATATTACAATTCCTATGTTCATATTATCCATTTAAAATCAAAATCCACTCAAAAGGAATATTACAAATTAGAAATTTATTCTGAATGAAATTGAAAACGGCAAACAATTATTAGTTGCAACAAGAGCTCATCGTCTGTTCAATGAAACTTGTTTTATTATATAAATTTATATGTCACCGTACTAATGGTAAAATCAATAAATTATTGAGAAAATCTATATCCTTAATTCTAATAGTTTAGTTTCAAGACTCTTTTAGTTATAGTAAATATCAAACATTATTTGATAATAGCTATAGAATTTATATGAATTTATTGAATAGAGATAACAGGCAGATATTAAGGCAGATAACAGTGTAAATGTTTATAAATAATTCTCACATAAAGTAATTACAATTTTAAACTGATCATAGAATATTGTTTTTTTCTTCTTTTTTCCTTTTAGTTTCAGTAAACGTTGACTGTTTTCATACTCTTCCAGCATGGCAGAAGAAAATCTAAGTAGAAGTTAAGTTTCATTTAAGAGTTGCAACCAGAAAAAACACTACAAGAAGCAAAGCCTAGAGAACTCAGGACAATGAAAATAGAATGAGAGCTACAAATTTATGAATAGTAAACTAACCTCTCGTATGAATTATGAGTCTGTATTTTTTGCAAAGTTATATAAAGTCTGAGGATAAATAACGAGTGCTAAATTAATAACAATATTTGGGCGACTAAATGGGCATGATGAGATCACAATGGAAATACACAATATACGTTTATGTAAGATTTCGTAAATAATAGAATATATGAAATACAAATTTAGTTATAGTTAGCTATACCTTAATTAAATTACCTTGATCTTATTAACGATATTATCATTAGGAAGCAAGATTTAAGTTCTAATGGTAATGTTTACGCTCGGTTGGTACAACAATTGAAATTTGTATTATTGTTCATGCAGTGTTTGTAAATCGAACACTTGCTATATTTACAGAAAATTACAATGGCTGGTGAATTGTTTGAAAATGAGTTAATTAATTTGGTAGGTATTAACCCTAATGAGTTTGACGTGTGTTTTCTAGGGACATCTTTTTTAAAAAGTCATTCCTTTAAATTTACCGGCCTTTATTGACTTTGTTCCAACATAATTATTAAATATATTTTTGTATATAAAAGCCAATACGCACAAATTTGTCCACTTACCACAGCGCGAGCTGTGATGCTTGTATATTTATTTCTCCTTATATATTCAATATTTCTACTTGAAATTTGGTACACATTAGTTTAGTATATATGTATACTAAGAACTCGTAAAAAATACAGTACCGTAGGTTTATAAATAAAACATGAATTTTTTCAACACATAGACAAACCTTCCCGTTGATTCTGACAGCCAAATTCATTAGGGTTAAAGGTCTGCTTCTGAACCAAAAGCCAAATTGAATGGTATGGAAATTAACATTTCCGGTATCTATGAGAATCTTTTTGATATCAATCGTAATTCTTTTTTTTCTAATATTTAACTCTACTACCCTATATAGTCCTCAAAAGTTTAATCACTGACCAACAAGCATGTTCGTGCGAACCAGCTCTCATTGATGCTCATATTAAATCTTAAAATAAATTTAAAATTAGAATAACAAGCAAAGATACGAAACCAATATTTCTTATTTATTACTGTTAGCCACTTTGTACGAAAATCGGTTCACTTAATTATAGCACACGTCACCTAGGGTTACAGTTACATGATTTTATTGAGACATTCACTCTAATGTTCAACGAACACATTCGTCAATCTCTTGCCTGTTAGGGCAGTGAATTGGGCCTACTATATTTGAATAAGTGCTGATAATATATCTAACCATTTTTCATCTATTTGTCTTTATTATGTGTTTTCACTCCATTATGTGAAAAATAGAATGTCATGAAAAGACAGCTTCCAAATTGTTTTTGAATTAAGGTTATTATTATTTTCCCATGACATCTGGTGCGCCCAAACCACTGTCTAAGTGACCTTGTTTAATATAGGCATGAGGATCATTAAATAAAGATGTGAGAATTTGAATTATACATGATATGTATTATGTAGAGCGTGATGTTAAATTGGTTTGTTTCAGTTTGGAGCTCAAACATCATATCATCTTGATACTCAAGCTTTGAGATTTCTCTCTACAGGATTTCAGCTAAAACTGAACTTATTTATGAATTCGAATTTCTCTTTAGGACAAAGCTTCTGTTTTCGAAGTGATATTGCTTTGCTAATGCAGCGACTGGAACTGAATATTAAGCATGTTAACATGCAGGCTGCCTCTTAGTTGTGACTTGAATCGTGAAATCGAGTGTGTCTGATACAGCTAATTACGTTATTCATGTTTCGGAGTAAGAGAATATTGAACACAGTTTTCAATGAATAATTGCTATTACTGTTGTTAGATTTGAAATCCAATTAAGCCAGTTTGTTCCTCAATGAAACATTAAATATTTCAATTATTTTAAGTAACCGTGCTTTTCCATCATATACAACTTATTAGGAATAGAAATATTTAATGTAATTATACCCGCAATTATCTAATATGAAATATTCCAGGCACTCTCAGCTAAATTTTCTTTCAATTTACATATCCATTGTACCATGCATGCGGTGTAATATTCATCTGCATAATTTGGTGCTCCACAAATTGCTCTGAGGAAACCCTGAGTTTGTAATTCCAGTTGTAATGCAGATGAAGACAGCATTTGATTTCCATAGATGGTCAGCAGCGTGAGAGGTAATCTGTGAAGGAAAAAGAGATTCCTCATCACGCTCACTGGAAGGGGAAATGGGGAAACAAAAGAATAAATGAATTCTCAAATTGACGTCACGGTGGATAATTTCCCTTGCTCCTCTTAACATGTGGAAGTATACTTGAGTCTAATTACCGGACAGGAGAATTGATGTTCGGTAGTTGAGTAATTATTTAAAATAAGAAGAGTAAATTGAGATCAAACAATATTATGTATACTAACCACTCATGTAGTTTAATTAAAACATGCTTAAACCTATGAAACCGGGTTCACTGTTCAACCTTCTTTAAAAAAGTTCAGTCAGTTTTTATTTTCATAATATTAATGTTGAACGATCACTTAGTAAGAATAAAACATTCTTGTAGAATTAAACGGTTGAAAAAAATATAATAAGCGATATATAACATATTTTATAAATTCGATTTAGTTCCTGAGTCCTCCTACAGATGGCGCCACCACTTTGTACTATTTGTTTACATTTTACAGCTGATAACATGTGAACAATTTTTCTATCAACAGTATTAACTGGTAATTTATGAAGAGATATGGTTTTCTTTTCAAAACTAAATCTAATTGACTCTAAGGACAGTTTTCAATTTCACAATTTCTTTTCACCATTTTCATAAGTTAATAACCGATTCAAGTCTGGGACTGGTTATCATTTTGTTTACGTACTACAATGATTAGTTACGCGGTCCACCACAGTCCACAGATGGCGCCACTAATTTACAATATACTTTTTATATAAACGTTTCTAAAATCAACGAATATTCTAATGTTACATAAATAAATATACTAAATCGATTTAGGACCAATTTGGCGATAGTTTGATTTTGACTGAACTGCCCCTTTAAGATAACATCTGTACCTTATACTCATAGCAGTAAATATTATGTAGTTTAATTCAACAGTTGTAATCCTTCTTCAATGAAAAACATATTTATATTCAAGAAATTCATTTCTTTATTATATAATTTACAATTTATTGCATCTAATTTGTATTTATATTTCTTTTAATTTATAATCCATAGCTTATAATTTATGATTTACTTCAACATATTAATATTGTATTTATAATTGACAGAATCTAATTATTAATTGATTATTTTTTTTTATATGCTATATTATCAATTTTATTTTATTGATAAGATTTTATATTATATATTATACTAAGAGAAGAGTTCCAATTTAAAACGTGTTTCAGAAACATTTTTATTGTTGGTACGTACGATAGGAATATTATTTCGGTAATTGTTATTACCACAGTGCACCTAATTGATTATCATCTCGCAAACCACTTTTTCAAGAGTTCTTACTGTTAACTATTCATTAAATATGAAATCAAATTAATAAAGAGAAGATTTCAATATTATATTAACCTACTATCAATTGGCATAAATATCAATTGGTTTCCCACTACAAAATTCATTTCTCCAGGCAGACTATAAGTATATTTCACAAAATAAATAATGATAACTTATATAAATTGGTATGATACATGAACAATGAATAAAAATGTAATTCATATATCATAAAATGATTTCTTGAAATATTAAAAAAATTGCATTTTGTTAGAAATAGTATTTTGAGAAAAGGAGTATTATGAGAAAAAGAGCCTTTTGAGAAAAAGAGCATTTATAAAAAAAGTATTTTAAGAAGAATTGCTCTTTGAAAATAAAATAATGATAATATTTTGAGAAATTGCAGTTTTCTGAACCAGAGATGTTATTTACCAATATGGCAATGCTGTTCAGTAGCTCCAGAGCATTTCTGAACTACAAAGCATATTTAACTGCAAAGGATATAGCAAAGGCGGTCAAAACACTTTGAAAGCATAACAGTCTTTGTAATGTTTCTTCACCGTCCTCATTTCAAGGCTATGGCCCTTAGTTCGTCTCTTATGGCAGTTTTTAAATTTTATTTCGAAACACTTCTACATGCCCTCTGGTGGCCACGTTAACGCAAGTTGAAACAGTTTAGAAACTGGAAGGGACGACATTTATGGCGAGTGAGTTTTTACTTGCAACTACGGCCCAGAGAAAAAGTTGTGATTGGTCTCCGAAGATTACGAGTGGATCTCACAGAAAATTCTAAATATCCACCAAAAGGTGATATATTTTTTTATAGAATTTATTTCCATTGATCATTCCATTGATAAATGAAAAATAATTATTTACATCATTCAATTTGTTTGCGTTTTTATATTTTTCAGCCGGATTAAATTGTATGGTGATGAGATAAATTTATATATTTAATTATACTTCTACCATACTACAATCATTGAAATCAATTTTCTAATAAAGAAAAGCAAAAATCGAAATATTGTGGGATGTTAAAAATATTGAAACTTGTATCAGTATACTCATTTTTCTATGTTTGCAATCCCCAAAATAAAAGTTTGTAGGTTTTTTTGCCACTTCAGTGGAGTGATAAAGTCTCTGCAGCATTGGAAAGCCATCAGATTAGGAGAAATATTTAAGAAGCTCATATTTAATGAGCTCAAGAGATTTCTAGGACTGAAATTCTAATGGCTTCTTGTTTGGAATGTAAAGGATGCTAGAAACTTTATTTAAATCACATGAATCATTATTAAAAGCACGTGTTTGATTAAACCTTTATTAAAACCTTGTGTTTGATAGAAAATTCAATGATACTACATGTTAAGAGGAACTTTTATTAAAAAACACATGTTTGGAAGAACCTTTTATTAAAACAACCTGTTTAGACAAACCATTGTTGAAACAAACTTGCTAATTTGGAAAACTTTCATTGAAAGCCACTCAAATTGACAGAAACTTTATCAAAACCCACTTTTTGAAGTGAATAATGTATTTATTCCTAGATATAATCTTCTAAAATAGGTAAATATTTGGGTTATATAATATTTGTGTTCTAAATATAATTTATGATATTATATTGGGAATTTTATTAAAACATGTACATATAATACAACGAGACTTAAAAGAAATCATGTAACCATTGGACTAGAAATATATATTGTGTTTGTAGGTTTCTGTCATAGCGAATTTGAAAATGAAAATAAATATCATAAAGTTTGTAATCTTAATGTTAAAATGAATATAATTTTTTTTTTCAATTAAATATCATTTTATGAAATTATAATACGGTATACAATTTTCTGTAACTATTCACATCAATTTTTTTTAGCATAGAATCTACTATTAAATCTGAAACCAATTTTGACATAAGTTTTATCCTAAAAAAACATGAATAAATTTAATACATAATTCAAATTATAGATTTATCTTTAAAACAGTATTGTAATTAAACTCCTTGTAATATTTACTCTAGAATAACTGTCAGGTGACAAAAAATGTGTTTTCAATAATTTCTTAGTCTAATTACTAATATGAGGTTTGTCTACTAGGAGGTTGGTCTACTACGAGGTTTCACTGTATAGTCAGGTCTGAGAAACTTTGTAATTAGACTATCGAAAAAGTTCCCAACATGAACTATTCTTTTGAGCATCATACTCGACAATCGGTCACATACACAGTATTGTCTGTTCTCTGGTACGATAAATACTTGGGACAGATATAAATTCTTCGGATTTAAAGTTGCTATAAAATATGAATACTCTTAGAATGTTTACCATGCAAATATTTTAGGTGATTTCTGTTTCTCTTACCAATAAATACCAATGGTTGACTAAGTTGAGCTCTTTGAAAAAAGGAATGAGATAATAATTTTCAGTATGAATAGAAAAATGTACTGTATCTTTGGTGCCTCATTTCCATGGCTTATTGCTTTTTGGTAAAAGATAAATAAACACAGGTGTACTTGCCACTTAAACGATGATATTGCCGCTTCTAAAAGATCATTATTAAGGAGGTTGATGGTAGTTCAATTTCTGTAACAATTATTATCACTGACTATACTGTCACTAACTGAACAAAGTAAACCATTATTTAGTTATTGATCTATTATCACAACAATTTTTTTTTCCGACTACTAGCTCCTTATATAGCATATATTGGAATAATCTGACGAACAAACAGACATCAACAGCTTTTATTATGGTATTAATAAGGAAACTTAAGTTCTCTGAATAATGTACAATATTATAATCTCAATAAAGTTCCGATTTCAGTAGGTTTGCTTTGAGCCTGCATCTTTTTACACTGTTTTTATAGCTCGCAAAATACATTTTAGTGTATAGACTTTGTATGAATTTTCCAAAGAATTTTATTCAATGAACTTTGGCTTCTTGTCTTTTTCTGTCAGTGAGATAAATCTCTCCCAGTCTGTCTGAAACTGCATGAACTCGATTGTTAAATTGAATTGAGAAAAATCCGACTAGAAGTAAAACATAAAATGTGCGTTTCTTCAAAACTATAGCTTTTTATTTTTGCTTTCGTTGGAAATCAGATGGATTTCATTCGGTATTTCGGAAAATTTTGGTACGTCATTTACAAAAACAATTGAAGTTAATCAAACTTCAAATTTATGAAAGATAATAATCCATAACATAAAAAGATATGCTATTCAATATTATGAATTATCTTATTAAATATCAAAAACATTTTTATATCAAAAATATATTAGTTAATAAATTAATATTTGATAAATAATAATTTTAAATATATTTTTTCGAGTAAAAATAGAGTCACAAGATTCAGATTTATATTTAAAACTCAAAACATTATATTCATAATCATTAAGGAATGAAATCTAAAAATCTAAATTTAGCTAGGTACAAACCTTTCCAATTGTTTCTAATATTCTGTTCCTTTCCTCTCTATCTGAGAAGATAGATGTAGTTAAATATTCAATGTATTTGTCCTCTGAGACACATTCATCCTTCTGTTGGGAGTAATACTGTCTGTAATTCTCTACCCAAAAGGATTGCGAGTCCAGTGTGTTACTGTAGTGAACGTGATGTGAATCGAAGAGAGTTTTGTTTGTTTTAAAATTAGAAGTTTTCTATAATGAAATCCAATATACTGAATTTAGAGACCTGTATAGGGAAGTGACCTCCATAGTGTACAAATTTTCTTAAATCTGACATGATTGCAATTAGTTTCAGAAAATCAATTTCAATCAGTTTAAAAAAAATATTTGCCATCAAATTGCTGACTTAAGAAAATTTGTTCATTATTGAGATTTCTCCATTAATCAGAACTCTCTACATTCAGTATAAGGATATCATTATGAAGGATTTCTACTTCATGTATATTTCATTTGTTACAATAATGATTACGAATTAATGAATTCAGGGGCCAGATTAGAGGAACCTTCTATTGACAGATCAAGTATTTTCCAATAAATTAAGATGCACCTATAATACTTACATTGAGAAACTAAACTAGTACTACTAATAAAGAGATATTGCATATATATTTCTGAATAGCTGAGTTTTCCTCTTTTTTTTGGATTCAGCACTATTTTACGGAAGTTATACCTCCTAATCTCCACTTCTATTGACTTCTCCATCCCGTGAATTTACCAGCTACCTACTGACAAACTTCAAATGAAAGTTATTCCGAATATTCAAACAGAAGAGTCTCCTCTCCTTTACAACGGATGTTTATTTGGCCAATTGGAAGTTTTTTGTTTGAATTGGCAAGAGGTTACAGTTTGCAAACAAGAAGGCTTTCATTTCTTGGAACAAGCAATTAAAGCCTTAATAAGTAAATGAAGGTTCTGATATTTTATTGAAGGGGACCTACCATGGAAAAATCTCTATATTGTATCGTTTTTTTTTTTATTTCATAAATAGGTACCTAGCAACCTTATAAATGATTGTACAAAAAATCAGAACTCCAGATAGTGCCTGTGTGACGCTATGCTCCTGGGGAGAGTGGATGGGTATAGCACTCTGTTAGTTCGAATAACTCGTTTTCTATGGGTCTAATCGAAAATATGCCATGAACAAAAACGATATGGAATTCAATTTTATACATGAATACGGAGTTTCAGATCCGTTGCTTCATTAACAATTTTTTTTTCTTCAAAAAACATGGTCGGTCCCCAAATAAGTTCGAATGCCATTTTGAGGCACTTCAAAATTGCTACAAATTTTAGTATTCAAACATATAAGGCTTTATTTTTTTCTGAAAATATGGCATTATGGCTTTTCGTATTCAAATCTCCAGGAAATTATCAAGAACTGAAGGTCGAGTTTTGTTCAAATTTCGAATTATTTTTTGAAATATTAAATTTAAAAAAAAAAGTTTTTTTTTCTTAATATTTCGAAAATAATTAGAAATTAGAATAAAACTCCAGTTCTAGACAATCCTCTGGAGAATAGAATGCAAAAAACCCCAAGGCCGTAGCTTCAACCAAAATCAAGCCTTAAGCGTCTTTGGTTCAAATTTCGAATAAAAAAACCGTTCGAATTTCGAATAACTCGTTTTCTATGGGTCGAATCGAAAAAATGCCATTGACGAAATCATAATAGAACTCAAATTAGCTTGTAGGTACCAAGTTTAAGAACAGTAGCTTCATTAATATTTTTTTTTTCAAAAACCATGGTCGCTCCCCTTAAAAACATAGGACATTATGATGGCCCATTTCAGTTTGAAGCTTCTATGGCATCCTATTTACTTGTTGGAAAAGATTGGATAAAGTCATAATAAGAAGGTCATTAGAATAAGATTTAAAAAGTATAATGTATAAATCTTACAAGGGTTTGTGAATTATTATTAGCTTTGAGAAATTGGGCAAAATCATGATTTGAAGATTTTTTTGTTGTAATCTTATCACTCCAATAACCTAAAAATAATTCAAAAAATTGCCTGAAAATTGGTGGGAACATTGGTCATTATCCAGGAACCATTTGATTGGATTTTGGGAGCGATAAGGTAAAAGTTCGAGAAAGGGTTATAATGTATTAGAGCGGTGGCGAACGAGTGTCAATTCTAGTTCAATTATAGACTTATAAACCTTTCATCAAGTTTCAAATCGAACTTTTTATTACACGTATAATTAAACTCAAGTAATATATTTTAATTATGATAACGTTAGATCCGTAGTTATATATTTATAACATAATCTGATGCCCATGAATATTTTATTATGGATGTATGCAATGAATAGTAAAAGCTGACTATCTTGGGTTCTATTGAAAACATATTACCATTAGTCTGCCACAACTGATCATATGTTTTAGGGACATCTTTTTAACACCTAGAATAATAATACTATTAACCCTTATGATTTTGACTATTATAATGAACGGGAAGGTATGAGTATTAGTTAATGAAACACATGTCTTATTTAAAAATCTACGGTACTATATTTTTTACAAATTTTTAGTATTTATACTAAACTAAGGGGAGCTTTTCGAAAATGAGGTTTTTCCTGGTTTACCGTTTGATGTTTCTGAAACTTGGAAGGTATATGTAAAATCAAATTCTAAGACATTTTTGCTCATATGATTTTTCCAAAAAATTTGATATTTTGAGATTTTTGGGTTATTTTTGAGTTTTTGTGTATCATTTTCAAAATCTATCTTCTGTCACAATTTTAGACCAATATTTCTGCTTTAAGCTTTATAACATAGCTAAAAGGTATGAAAACATTTCTTCGCTCATAGTAATTTGAAAATCATAACCAGTTTTTAGAAAAAAACGAAAAAGTAAAAATTGAATTATTTTTTTTTATTTTTTTTTAGTTTTTTTATTTTTTTTTCATTTTCATTTTATTTTTTTGAACAAATTTTGAAATTCCTAAAACGAATAATTGTAGCCTAGGAATTTACCTTCATTTTGCACGTTGAATAACAAAAATCGGTTGAAAACTCTAGAAGAAGTAGGGATTTCAATTTGCAAAATTTGCAAAATATGAAGTAGGATAAAAATGGCTTTAAAGTTTTAGGGTTCTGAAGTTTGAAAAAGAGTTTTGCCTGCTGATAACAGCATACCAACCGTGGCATTATTGGTTACACACAACTTTATTGTGAAGGGGTACTTTTGAACTGTGGAAACCCCTCTTCCCTCCATTCCAATGAATAACCATTAGTTATTGGAAACTTATTAAGCTGGAAACGCTTTGAACGTATATGTGTAGAATGTTTGTACGTACATCTGTACGACTTGTAGTCAGAATTTTGCAATTCTGTTTTCACAATCTTGTAGAGTTATGTCTATATAATATTATCAGACAAAAAAACGAAAAAGGATATTTAGAGCGATTTTTTTGAAAAGCTCCCCAAACTAATGTGTACCCAAATATGGAAAATATTAGGAGATATGAATATATAGGTTTGTAAGACATTGGCAACTGAGAGAGCAGAGCTGTGATTGGGTTGAGTGTGACCCAATCACAGCTCAAACTAGTGTCTGTACTCTATAAAAACTTGGGCAAACTCTTTTTTATTGGCTAACCGAACTGTATTTTGATGTTGCAACACGTCACCACAGTAAAATTAATTCCATAATTTACGTATTTACTCTGATTTACGTCAATGCGTAAAAAACTAAAATTTATTAGGGTTAATAAGGGTATCCGGTATTAAACAAACAAATTACTAAGAGGGACATTCAACAAACAACCAATAAAACAGAAAAACATATAATATGATTAGTAAACAATGAATTCTCTGAGTCTTCCTATTAGTTGGTTAATTAATTTTCCATCCTACATGCATGTATAGCAAGTTAGGGCACAGCTGTGACAACAGGTGGCACTTTAGTGTACACTGTACACTCTGAATAACAAATTCCCAATGATTGGTGCTGTAATTCAATCGACATAAGAGACACCCGTAACCATCTTTAATTAAATTCTATTTATCTCCTTTCTCACACATCTTCTTCCCTCTTTTTCACTCCTCCCCCATCTGTCTCTTAGTTTAACCTCTCTGCCTTATATTTTATCTTCCCTGTCTCACCTTTTCTCCCCTTTGTCTCACCTCTTCTTCCCTCTCACTCACTTTGTCTCCCCTCTCTTGCTCACCTTTTCTCTCCTCTTTCACCTTTTCTCTCCTCTTTCACCTTTTCTCTCCTCTTTCACCTTTTCTCTCCTCTCCCACCGTTTCTTTCCTCTCTCATCTCTTCTCACCTCTCACTAGCATTTTCTCCTATATCTCACTCGCCTTTTTTTCCTCTCACGTTTTCTCCTTATCTCCATTCTATGCAAGTTTGACATCACAAACCACTCTCATTTCAATCCTCCGATAAAAACTTGTGAATAATCAGAAACTTTCGAGAATAAAAGTTTAGGAATATAATAAGATGTGTGGTGTGATTTGGTAGTCACCGTAATGATTGAAAAAAAAACTTTAAATTAAGGAAATTTGAACGTAGGTCTTAAGAATATATAGAAATATACTATTCGAATTAGAAATGATATGGGATTTTTAATGAATCAGATTTTCATTCTCAGTGACAAATTATTTACAAAGTTCTAGTTATATGTATTTTCCATGTCAGAATGCATGATATAGTAGATATAACATGATTATTTGTATTGAGTAGAAATTGAATTTTTTTACAATATAAAAACTAATTTAAATAGATACAAAGCAAACTAATATTTAAATTAATTCAAATAGATACAATACAAACTAATATTCAAATTAATTAAAATAGTTACTCTATAAAATTTCACTCAGCCTCTCCGTTCATTCATTAAGTAACTAAACTTATCAGCTAAATATGATCCTTCGAAGCATCCATAGAGGAATAATTTGTCACTGCCAGTTCCATTTCATTGAGATTATTCATCATCTTAACTTGATATTGTAGTCATTACGTTGATATTTCAATACAATGTTAATGTTAGTTCACGACTTTCATTCATCGTTGTCACAGTTGGTGATCTCGATGATGTCAGTTACCATCATTGGATGAACTCACCAAATTGGATCAGGTGATTGAGGTGAGACAGAATTGTTCATTGGACCAAGTATTGGTAGTAAATACCAAGTGTATTTACTACCTCCAACCCATCATTGGAATTTGAGGCAAATTAAATGGAAATGGTATAAATTATAGGTCGAGAAGGAAAATCTAAAAATATTAAATATATTTTCAATACATACAGACAAAGTTTGATAATTATCAGATATTAAATTTTTTTTTTATTTATCTTATTACGTACTTGATATATTGATAGTATAAGTTAACTAATAATATTACATCATTATAACATCATTTCTTTCTTGCTCAGAATTAGTAGCAAAAATTCACAATGTATTTTAAAATAGGAATAAGTTAATAGTGTTCATATATTATACTGAAGAGTAAATAGAAGTAGGACAGCGATCATTCAGTTCTTGCGCAATAAACATTTTGTTTGGAATGCTCGCTACAAGGAAATAATGCAAAATTTCTAGGAGACAATTTCTTTTTTTGTTACAATCATCACGTCTATTTCACCATACCACAATATTCCTAATGTTGATAGGAATGCATTGTACTCTGGACTCCGGTCGAGATTCCAGAGGCGAATTTCTGGCTGACAATGTCTGCTGCTGAAGTTCTGTTCCTTAATGGACGTTAGTGGAAACTTTCGTGAGATGAAGAGGAAGAGAACCTCAGAATTGACAGGTGGACGGAGATGAGAGACACCCTAAAAGTGAGATAATGATTATGACTTATGGTGATAAAGAGTTATGATAGTAGCAAGTTATGATGCATCAGTACGAATATCTATGTAGGGACTTTTATATTAGTTACCTTAATTTATGTTCAGTTAACTGTCGTACATTTGTAAATGCAAATTGTTTATTATTGCATTTCATACCTTTATATGAATATATTTTTTCGTGGATTTTTGTGCATATATTGATTTAGAATATATCAATTATTTCGAAAAATTGTTTTTGAATGGGTCAAATAAATTCAAACTGGATCTGATCAGTACATAATGAAATGATGACTCTACAATACCAACAAATATATTGTGCATAAAATAATACAAATTTTTAGATATTCTACTTCATAAAAGATACAATCCAGAGACTTATTTATGTTTTAGTTTCCTCTAGCGGCACTCAATTGCATTACTTAAGATTTATGTGTCTATATATTGCTATAAAGGCCGAGGCACAGAAAATAGCGGCATGGCTAACCCGTAAGAAAAAAGAACAGAGTTTGCGCTGAGCAATAGAAAGGCGCACAACTTTGGAAGTGATAAAAGATACCAGGGCGGAGGTTCTGTGAATATTTATCACCTTTCCTATGATTGATTGCGTGGCTTCTGTGGAGTTATGAATGCCAATACAAAGGACTCAAAAGAAAAAGAGAGGAAGAATTATGTGGACATGTACAGAGAAAATATGTTACCTGAATATGAGGTGGGTTCAAGGTATATTACACCCGGTATATTCCACCCCGATAAATTCCACACAGGTATATTCCACCCCGGTATATTCCACCCCAGGTATATTCCACCCCAGGTATATTCCACTCCGGTAAATTCCACCCCTGTGACAATGCTCATTTGGGTGAAAATAAAAAGTCAAAGTTTTTTTTTTTTAGATGGCCATTTGTTAAATACTTCGTACAAAAGAAGAAATAACTCAGACGATATCCTGAGAAATTTGGACAATATTTAGAAGAAGCTCATGACAATTGAAATTGAATCCTAATTGACAAAAATATAAATATTCATGATATGGCAGTTTAATTTACAGTTTACATGTCGAGAAAGTTAATATTATTTCTTTCTTAACATGAAACTGAAATATATGCTCTTACTACAATGATTATAAGTTCGGTTAGCAAGACACAACTAATTCAGAGTTTTCTCTTTCTGATTTAAAATATTTGTTTTGGATTCTAGGACCAAAACTCACGTGGACAAAATCTCTCCATGTAAGAACAGTCATTAATCTCTCCAGTCTTAATACCCTTAAAACCACCTGATCAAAAATAACATTTAAATTACCCCCGGTGTAAAAAACAGCCTTCAGTTAAAAACCATAAAATAAAGTCAAAATACCAAATTCAAAATGAAATTAAAATAACAAGTAGTACTATATGACATCATCTAACAGTTGATGTCTCAGCTGTGTTGGCGATAGTGAAGAAAATTAGCTTGTAATTGAAAATCTAAATGTAAAGAGAGTTCACACAACCTTTCCTCATTCTGTTCTATCGCATGGGTAGTGAAAGATATACAGCTTGTGATGTAACTCACAAAATGTTTAATTTGTTATAAATAAAATGCAAATTACCTAGTATTATACAAAATATTAATAAATGAATAATATTTATAACTAACCAAACCTAACCCCTATAGTTGGATGGATCTTACCGGGGTGGAATATACCTAGGGTGGAATATACCGGTCACCATCATGTGTTTTGAAAAGGATTAGTTACAATGTAATATTTATAGGAAATGAATGTAGAGTGTACAGTTTCATTTCATTGGAATCCTATCAATAGTACGTGATGGCATTTTGCTAAAAAGCAGGGGGAAATATTAGTTATTAATAAAAAATCAGAATAATAAACTCAAATATTTGCAACAGCTTCTTAGAAACAAAGATTAAATTTTATCTTGACTAAAACTCATTTCGAATTTTATATTTACATCATCAAATAACCCAAAAATTCATTTCTCTTCTTATCTTCCATTGAAACAGCGGAATTAATCACTACAACGGTCTTTATGAAGGCATTTCTAAATAATTTCTCCTAAGATGAAAACTCTTCCCGAAGAATTTTCCACAGAGGAGCTTCAAGAAACATATACTTAAAATTACCGTAAAAAGAGATCAAAGAACAACATCTTAAATAATTAGTAACTGAAGTTTGAGCTCAAAAAAGGATTCAGTGCTCAACTCTCTATGGTGACGCCCTCATTAAAAATAAACGGAATACTTTCAGAAAATAGAATTTATGAACCGGATTGAAGTATGTGAAAGTATTTAGTGAAATATCGTTCGGTAACAGGGTTTATATTTTAAACTTCTGGAACCTAAGAATAAGTTACTATAATGTAGAAAAATATATTGTGCATTAACGTTAACGTTGGAAAGATATAGTGATGTTTTCAAAAAATTGTTTCCCTAGTTAAATTAAATGATTTTTGAACGATAGAAGCTACAATGAATATCTGCAGTAAATTCCAGCACGGAACACTACACCAGTTAAATTCCTTTGCTGGGAAATTCCTCTACAGAAATCTTCACTGAAGAAAACTTCACTTCATAATACTGCCTTTCATTTAAATTACGGTTAACTTTCAGTAAGAGTTATTTATTTTTTGTTTTGTTAGTTAGCGAACTACATTTTATTATCTAAACAGTTCGTGAAGTACAGTGTATAAGTATCAACCATGGCGATAAAATGATTTGCATTTATTATAAATAATTTGCAGTGTAACTGAACCGCTACCCCAAGCTTATACACTTAACATTTCATTGTCTCATTGAACTGATTTTATGAAGAAATATTTGAGAAACTTCAATAATTCGAACTGTTCATATTTTCATAATGGTGACATTAACGAAGGAAGAGATTTCAATGGTGGAGTTTTCCACTGCTTGAATTTACCGCTTCTGTAATTTTTTGGTAGAACTTTCTGCGTTTCATAATTATACTTATCAACACCAAGCACAATTTCAAATACCACTATTTACATATGTGCACAATGAGACTTCAGAGTTATGAAGTATTGGTTCCTTCATAACTCAGAGCCACTTCATAACTTGAATACACTAAATGTTTTCTATGATTATAATCATGAGACAACTAGGGTCTTTGAGAGATAACTAGGTAAAAATTCTTGACATATATCATTTTCTATAATTTAAACATAGAAAATATTTATATATAACTCAGGTGCGTTTCATAATTTAGGTCCTTGATTACTCGAGTGTTTCATGATGCAGAACTTCATAACTCAGGAGTTTTACTGTACTTTATTCAACAATAATACAACAATCGCTATTTATTTATTTTTATTTCATTATTCTGAAAATAGAATATGAAAAGAATCATCAATCAAAATATATAGTGGTAGATAACTGAATTCCAGCAGGTCATTCATAACTAATGAAGTCTACAAAGGGAAACAATGCAAACTGTTCGATTTCAATGAGGTTATTATAATTATTATCTTTCAGAAGGAAATGTGTAAATAAAATTGTAAAATATATCTAAATGCACTATTTTCATATTCATATATAGATCTATTGACAATGAATAACTTTTACTTTTACAAAATCTAGTATAACCATTTTATAATTATATTCAGAAAACCCATGAAAGCGCAGAAATTCTTTAAATTTTTCATGAACTCACTCCAAATTTCTCTTTGGGAACATCATGTATGTAACACCTAAATTGACAATCCCCTTACTCAGTGATCTTTTATATATTTCATTTTCAATAATCGTTAGATTTCATAGTTTAGAGTGTTAGTGAATCAATTCAAAACCAATCTATGAGAGCGTTAGAAAAGTGTCTACAAATAAATCCTGAGTCTATTATTATCATTCAATTTCGTACTTTTTTTTGTGTGACAACAAACAAAAAAAGATGAATGTTTACAAAATTATATATATATATTTATAAATTGATTGATATTAACCCTCGGGTATCGGATGGCTTGTCTATGTGTTTAAGAAACACATGCCTTATTTATAAACATACGATACAGTATTTTTTACAATTTGTTAATATATATACTAAACTAATGTGTACTAAATTCCCATTAAAAATATCGAACATATAATGAGAAATAAATACATAGATATGTAAGACATTGGCAACAGAGACAGAGCTGTGATTGGGTGGAAGAGATGGTGTGTTTCTAGCGCGTGTATGTGTTCTCCATGAAAACGTTTTGACAGATGTTTCTTAAGCTGGTACCAAGCTGTAACAAATTACGTTACCACACGTCACCACATTATAATTATTTTTTTTATTTACGTCGTTTACGCTGATTTAGGCCGATAGCTAAATATTTTTTATCTTTCAAAAACAAAAATATATTTGGTATTTATGTAAGAACAAATTTAAGAAAGACCGATTAATTAAAATAATTGATATGAAAGATATAAGTAATTTTAAAAGAATGTGCTTAGAAAACACACATAATGCTCATTAGGGTTAAATTGAATTCCCGGTTTTGTATATATATGAATAAATCACGCGAGAAATTGGGTCACTATTAATGAAGATCAAGTGTAGGGTCGGACAGGGTATCACCGAACATACTCTTTTTATGGGGAGGAGATGGGGATTTAGATGGGAAGAGAGAGGGATTTAAATGGGTAAAGAATGAAGTTTAGATAGTTGATGAGAGGGGTATTAAAATGGGGTGAGTACGGATTTAGGTGGAGGAGAGGAGTGTTGTATTTATGCAATAAGCAATAATACCCCATCATGTGCGCAGTGATACCCCTATACACTCACTAAAAGTTGCGCACGAAAAATAGCTTATAACTATTTCATTTATTTATGTATCATTTCGAAACTTGTTGATCACCATCATCATTCATGATCATTTCATCACGAGAAAAAGAGTTTTTCTTGTACACTGAGTTTTTGAGCAAAAACAAAAATGGCGGGTTTGTGCGCGGTGATACCCCATCCGACCCTATATCAATAAATATTTAATACATATCAATGAAAACACAGTATATATCAATGACTAATTGGTATATATCAGTGAATATTTATTGATACAGATGTAACTGTATTATAAATTTAGATTATATATAGAAATAGAATATTTATTTAGTATTAATGTTGAATATTAATATTCAATGATTGTTGTAAAAAGGTCTTAAGAACCATAGGTATGGACCAGATTACTATTGCTAAGTTTTAGAATCAACTATTATGAAAAATGAAAAAAAAAATCCCTGCAATTTTTATTGAAACTAATAAATAAAATTGCCTTGATTTTAATTATTGAAAACTATTCAATATAAATAAGGTTTGCTGGAATATATTCATTCACAATAAAAAAAGTCCTTAAAACAGACTTCAACCTATACTGACCGCCCTGCTATATTTATCCATAGATATTTTCATCAATAGCATTTTCATCAATGATATTTTCATCAATGGTATTTTCATCAATGACATTTTCATCAATGATATTTTCACCAATTAACTTTTTTCCAATACTATTTTGTTCAATGCTATTTTCTCCAATTATAGTTTTTCCAATGCTATTTTTCTCGATGCTCATTAGCAGTCCACTCTTTTCCCCTAATTTATTGCTCATTAAAGCTCTGAAAAGCAGTGGTATTTAAGATGTACTCTAGAGAGAGAGAAGGGGTAATGCCCACTTGATAATGCTCAGTGTGGGCATGACAGCGTCATCTAGCAGTTAGTCTGATAACAGATAAAATGCATTAGGTATACAGGAATGAAATTAGGGAAAATATCTTCTGAACATGGAAATATATATATATTTTTTCAATTTGATTATATTTATTTTATTTGTTTTTGTTTTGGAAAACAAGAATAAGAAGGATATATACCTGGGATAACAAAGGAAGAATCTAGGCAAGAATTATATATTCTTAGGATTATTCCTAAATAACCTAGGAATAAATAATTATTGCCTACTATAACATACTCTCGTTAAAAAAATGCATTTAATATTCTTTGTTATTCTCGTGAACTTTTATCTTTATAGAATCTGAAATCATTTGATGGATGTAATACAATATATAAGCAATTAATAAATAGAATATTGGATTGAAATTTATTCACAAGGGACAATAGAAGATTATCATTTGATCTTCTTAATCTACTATGAGCCCACCTTAGCATTCTCTGTGTATTTTAAGTCGTAGAAAATGCACCGTTAACAATGGATTTAATAATAATTTTTAATATTAAATAATTGTTTTTTTATCAATAAAATTCGTCGACCGAATACTTCCATATTTGTTAATATATTTTCATAATATTATTTGACAGCTGATGATGAGCTTAAATATATTAAAGTTGTATTCATGCTCCATTTAATTCATATTCTAATTTTATACATTATACATTTAATGTAAGATATTACGAACTGATTCTCTTTCAATTCCTTAATTAAACACTTCTAACAATTGTACTACTAATATCGCTAATTAATTCATGCCCATGTCTAACATAAGAAAATAAAAATTTAATTTGGCAATGTGTAATATATAATTTGCCTTGTATTATTACAATATAACAATAATTAAAGTGCCTATTTTACAGTTAAGTATTTACAACAACATATCTCTAAATAATTGTATCATTAATACCTTTTAAACCAATAAGTACAGTGCTGCAATGAAATTCAAATAATATAGTTGAGTAGCTGGACTTAAAAATCAAAACATTTAAGAGTCCATGATAATATAATTGATACAGTCAAACGTAAAATACAGGAAAAGCTTTTTAAAATCTGAATTAAGTTCCTTTTAATGTTCCGCAAAAAATCTTCATTGGAACATTTTTCATATTGGGCCTTAACCTTCTTTATTCGCTTTTTTATGTGAGGTTGAGGCTCATGACCAGAACTACATATGTTGAGCCACCCGGTAAGTAGGAGTTTTAAGTAAGTTAAAGAACTTCCAATTATGCGGATGTGAACAACCACAAAATGAGGCAAACAGTCTGTTTTAAATGGTCATTAGTACTACAGTGGGTGTTCCACAAAGATACTTGGAATGTTGGAGGCCGACGTGTTTTACGATATTGCCTCCCAATATACATAAACATCCTCAAATAAATCAATATCTGAACTCCTCCTTCTGGCATTAGATCAGATAACGTGAAAAACACAGTTTCAATATCGTTAGGATACTTTGATACTTTGTTTATAAATAAAATGTCTTCTAAACTTATTAAAATCTGTCTGTCTGCATCCAGAGGAGCATTTTTTTGCGGAGGGGGCTTTTGTCCAGAGGGGGCTTTTATCCGAAGAGGGATTTTGTCCTGTTCCCAATTTATCAATGTAACTTATTCAGTATTTTTATTCTTCAGTATGTGATCTAATCAAAAATAGTTGAAACTCTCTTAATTGTCCGTTAAGTCTAATCAAAAATTCAAAAATCTATCTACGAACTTCAACATATGGCTTAGAGACTTTTATCCTTCCTCCTCATAACTTGTCAAACTATACAGCAAATTTGAGTTATCAATGAACAAAGTTTTCTATCTAAATGTTTCTATTCTATTATTAGATAATTTCAAAGAATACAATTGGTTGTCGGCATAGCTTTGCTGAAAGAAATAGTTATGTATTTTAACAGTTGGCTTTGATTCGTTTAAAAACAACCTCAGAGATTTTTAATTTTTAACTAGAAAGTTTAGTCTCTCAGGTTGACAATGTCTCAATATTAGCAACATTGTAGCCATATTGGCTCATCATTGGCAATATTAGTTCATTCACAGAAACAATTGATACCTAGGATACTAAATTATTTTCATCAACGGTTGATATGAATTTTTCTCTTAGGTTTCCGTTTAATATTTAACATTTAATTCACTAATCCTATTCAATGGTTTTATATATATCATTCATATCCCTTTTTGACAGTAAAATAATGTATACTTACTAATTGTAACAAACCTTATTCAAAACCTTAATAGAATCGTATTACATCACGTAGAGATATCTGAATGATTTTACTACCTACTCAAGAGATAAATAGTTTTATGGATGTTAATGATATTTTGATTATTCATGAATAAAATATTTGAATGCAATCACCAATGTACATATAACAACAATCTAATGAGTTGATATGATTTGAATAAATATTGCAGAATTGAATATAAGTAATGGTAACCAAATATTTCATATATATGAAATGAATCACAGTAGATGTTGATATTACTATTTCCACCATTTATCTTAATGAAGAATTCATTTTAACGAATTTATCAGTAACTCATCCTTAATCGAAGTTAATTTAATTGCGAAATCACAACATTTAATTGCGGTACCTTTCCTTGAAACTCAAAAGATTTTTCAAAGCAATTAATTGATCGAAACTGTCATCTTGAATTAAAACGTAGATGAGAAATTAGAAAGTCATTCAGAACTGTGGCACACTTCTGTAATCCGTTGATGAGGAATCTTAATCTGCTAATTTGCCTCTCTTATCTCACAGTTGACGGAAATTTGATCGTTCACATCACCATTAACAAGAATTTGAGATGACTCCAACTGGGAGATAGTTAAAGTATTTCAATTCGATTAAATTTAAAAATATATATATTATTTAATTATAATTCATTTTTTTGATATTTTTTGTTCAATTTCAATTATTTCAATTATTTTTTGATAAAAAATAATAAATTCTCATAATCACTTTCCTGATTTTAAATTATCTGATGGTTTCATTACAGAAATTATATTATATAATAAATAATATGACATTTCCAGTTCATTTCACGTTTATTTAAACTAAAATATCGGATAAGTTAACTTCAGTCAAAGTTTTCGAAATGTCTCAAACTCACTGACAATTTCTACCCAATTGAATCCATCCCTTTTTCTTTCCCGGGACAATTGATTCAGTCATTTTCTGTGTGATGAAATTTGCATAGACTGTCCACTAGCGTCGGTGTTTCATTGAATTTAAAATCCAGTAAGGCTAGTTGTTCTTTTGTTACTGTTCCAATAATCTATTCCAAATTAATGAATGAATAATTAACTTAAAAAAATTACAAATATTGATAGAAGTTCAATATTGCTTGAGAGTCAGCAAGAAATAATAATGAATTGAGTCTGTGAATGGTAAACTAAAAAAAAATGTTCATGAATGAAAATCAGTTCATTCTTTTGGGTAGAAGAACGTGAATATGGAGAGTATGTCATGTCGATATCGTGCACATGCTAACCACCATGAATATAAACATGAGAGTTGCTACTGACGCACGAGCTTTATAAAATTTAGTGGGTTCTTTATGCACTTCTGATATCTTGTAAAAATTTAATATACTTATGTTACTGGAGACAAAAATTAAACCAAAATCTCAATGGTAAATTGATGTTAACAGAACAGTCTTCAAATAAAAACTTTGTTCATTCTGCTGCTTCGAAAAGTTAATCTTATTTGCTTGAGGAGGTAGACACACAGGGGTATATTAATTCATTATTAAGAGCAGAGAGCAGTAGTTCTCATCTAAGGAAGAAGTTCCTTCGATTTCTTGTCTCAATCTCGAGACCAATACACAGGAAAACAAGAAAAAACACAAATTTGTTATCGGTATAAAAGATTACATCATGACTCCACAATTGAAAATGAACTATAAAGAGAATTATGATATTTAAAATTTCATTGTTTTCAGGAAGTAGTTCAATTAAATTTCCAAATGGCATCAAAAGTTTTATGATTAATACATTTACACAGTAGCTATAACCTTCACTCTTTTTATTCCATTCCTCCTACTAAACTCTGTTCTTTCAATATCATCTCAATAAAAAACTTTGACTATCAGAATTATCGGGAAAGTTTGACTATGTGTAACAAAATCATATCCTACTTATAAACCTACGGTACTCTTTTTTTTACAAGTTTTTAGTATATATACTAAATTTATGTGTACCTAATTTCAAGTAAAAGTATTGAATATATAAGGAGAAATTAATACATAAGTATATAAGACATGGGCAACTAAGAGAGCAGAACTGTCATTAGGTGGAGAGTAACTCAATCACAGGTTGCGCATGTGTGTGTACTCCTTAAAAACGTGGACATATGGTTATCAAACTGTATTTCTACTTTGTCACACGTCACCACAGCACAATTAATTTCCTAATTTACGTGATTTACGCCGATACGTAAATATTCTTAAACTTTTAAATACAAAGATATATTTGGTATTTATGTAGGAACAAGGTAAATAAAGGACAGTATATTTGAAGGAATTTCATTAATGATATGAAGTAAAATTAAAAGGATATGCATAGAAAACACACGTCAAAATTATTACGGTTAAATGTTTGAGAAAAGTTTTTGGTTTTTCATTCAATACATAATTGAAAGTCATCTAACTGATGTTTATTCATATATAGATATTTTATATTATATTCCATGTAAAGTGATAATTTCATTTCCCATAAGATTCAGATTAAATATTTGGAACTATATTTCAATGAAGTACATTATTCGTAAAACAATTGAAGGAAACATTGAGAATTATTATTTGTATTTTGCGTTAAAAGTCGAATTTAGAGCAATTATTACACTATCTCAAAAATACTATTTGTACCTTATATTCAATTACTTAAACTTATTCTATCAACGGTTATATATATTAAAACAAATTGCTTCTTTATGACCATTTTGATCTCATGTAAGAGGATTTTCTCATTGAGATCTGAATCTTCAAATGATAAATATTTTACGATGTTTACAAATGTTCTATCACTATTTTTCTCAAAAGAGAGAACAAGAGATTGAATTACTACCTATTTCTAGTTACTTGAGGCATCACACAGAGCTAAAAATCGTATGTTAATTTTTTATTCATATGTTAAATTATTTTACTTATTTCTATCCTATGTTAAATATTTTCTGTAAATGGATGCTACTTGCTTAGGAAATAATGATGGTTGAGTTACCGATGCTTACGAGGGGAACGAACTAAACCTTCTAAAGCCCCACCATATTTTATTGAACTACTTCTGATGTCTAGAAAATATTGTTTGAGCTAAAAATGTTGATAAAAAAATTAATTTATAATCTAACAAGTAGATCTAATAAGTTGAAGATTTAACCATTTTAATCTAAGAAGTAGAACATCTATCATATGTAAAATGTCACAATTGGATATAATAAGTATAATAATATTATAATTATAAGATGAATCCAGTTTCAATGAATTTACAGTAAGCGTATAGAGAACAATAAAATTATATTATTTGAAATTATCACTTTTATATCGAATATTGTACTATGAATTTTTCCCAGTACATTTTCCCATTGTAAAAAAGATTACGAATATCAGCTTTGATTTTCATTCGATGTTGAATCAGTTGATGAATAAAAAATATTTCATCGCTGTTTTAATATCAATATTCTCAACGTTACCCCTGAATCGTCCATAAGATTTTAACGTGATTTAGAATGCACACTTACGTTCATTTTATCTCATAAATCAGCGTTAAAAAGTATTTCTGAAGAGGTTATACATTCTGTATAGGCAGGTGTCTCATATATTACTGAGGGTCGGAACAAGGCAATAAATCAATTCTGGTAACGAAGAATATGGGCATCAAGATCTAACTTTGTGTGGCTTCAAAGTAAGAAGGATAACATGCGTCACTGGACATAAATCTTGCTTATTTTCTATTGGTCGTCACTAGTTTTTTATACTGCAAAAGAGAAGAGAAAATATTTAACATTATAGCTATTTGCATGTCTGTAATAATTGGAGACACTTTTATGATTCTTCACATTTATCATTCATTAATTTCAATCGTAACACAAAAATGTATTTCATTTTTTTATAATGGAAAATTATTTTATTTAAAAGATATAACATCAAGATCTCTTCAACATATTTCTATAGCATCGTATCTGATGTATAAGATCCGCTTATGATTTCACGTCTCAAATCCCGTTATCGTTTTGTTCACGCGTAGTTGAGCGTGACAGCTTCCCTCGTATGTTGAACAATGATCTAAAGTTTCAGTACTGAGAATTTCCAAGATTCCAAACAATGTCCTATTCCTTCAAATGTAGAATCTCTCTTAGAGTTTTCGCTTGGAAGCTTTGAAATTTGTATATTGCCTTAGTTCTCATTTGTTCGAACAAGTGGTTAAAGTAGTTTAAATTTCCGGTAAAGTTTTCATGGCCACGTAGGCACATACGTATGCACATAAGTGAAAGAATATTATGAAAAGATGGCTAACATAATTTAATTTGATCTTTTTGAGAACATTTATTTATTAAAAAATTAGATATTCTTCTTCACGATATACGTATTTAATTAATCAGGTTTTCAGAAATATGTCACAATCTAAAATATAAATAAGGATGAGTTCAAACACAATGTACCTCCTAATCCACACTATATACTGATGAAGGACTAATTACCATGTTTCCATTGTCAGTGTCAATTTATTATAAAACCATATTGTTTTCTGTTAGGTTTGACCCTTGATGAACTGCGTGGACAATTTTTCTAATTTCCTTATGCATCCCAGACTTAATATTGATGAAAGACTAATTTATTGGCATATCAGTTAAAGATTTCTTGGTCTAGAAGAGAACTCGATTCTCTTCTCCAAAACTCTATATTTCTTCACAGCGGCGGTTTATTCCATCACATAAAATGAATCACAGCGATTATTCTTCGCGAGATGTCTTTACAAATTGAAGTGTTTGTCGTAGTTCTACCATGCTCTCAGATAGTGAAGGAGATATATATTATATTGGTGTGAATGATTAATACAGGTTCATTTGTAAGGAGTATAGTTGCACATAATACAGTTTCCTTGTATAATTTGATTCGTTAGTAGAAATCTCACCAATTAAATTTGACCAATTTATAATCATAATTATTGTCATTTTTTAAAGTTTCAATTTGACTGTAATCAGATAATTTTTGGAAATATCGGCCAGTTTCACATTGTGAATCACGAAAGAGTAAATATCTAGAAATCACTATTTAATTTATATGTTTAATTTCATAATCATAGTATTGGGAGGCATTGTGAATACGAATTAAAATGACGAGCTGAATAGAAATTATTATATATCTTTACACTCGAAATTTATCTGACTATAGAAAACATAATGAATGGATGTATACGCCATTTTTTGCATTAGTAATATTCTCTAATTTTACATCACTATTATTTTTTTCCGTTATATAACCTTTTAATTCATTTAAAATGTTTAAGATATTATTTTGACAACGAATTAGATTGATTTTATCCTTCATGTGAAAAACAATAGGGATAAATAATAATGAATACTAAATATTGAACATTTTCAGAAGAAATATCTTCATTTTTAAATTCATATTTCTGCTGTTTCTTTGAAATTTTATAATAATTTACATGGATAGCAGCAGGTGAATTTCATCTCGTAAATCACTTTTATTTTTTCTCCATTGGGCATTTTTTAGCGGAGAGAATTAGACTAATTAACCTGGAGAATAAAGAAGCTAATAATCTGAAAAAACTGTGGATATGTGCTCCATTTCACTCAGGTATATATGTAACGAATATTAATTGTTTTAACTGATTGCCTCTTTAAAATCATACAAGGAGTGGGAACATTACACGAATATGGTGTACGGTAAATGCACATTGTGATAGAGATAATCTGAAATATATCTAGATTCAAATATTTAAAGTTGAACAGGATTTTAACAAATTTTCTTTCAAATGGTCATTAAAAATATTATAATGAATAATATCGAGTTTGGTCCAAATTCTGTCCGCTTCTTAATTTTCAATTCAATCTAATAGAAGTCGAATTTATTTTGCTGATATAATTTCAATACAAGTGAATTCTGTTAATGTCAATTCGCTCATAATAAACAAGAGTAGAAACTGTCCCGTCAGCATTTCATTCTCTTTATTGATTCACTGTGAAAGGATTCAAGTAGATCTTATAGACATTAATATAATGAAGAAGACAAATTGAAAAGAAGACAGATACAATGATTGGGATTAACAGAACGCAGCAGTACTCTGACACTCACAGTACTCGGAAAGTGGGTATTAAAAAAAGTCAATCAGACATTTCGAAAGGTCATATTGGTTTATAAATTAATTCCCACTTTCCGAATACCACGATGTTCCACTGTATGAAGTTTTAGTTGCATTTTCCACTAAAGGCAAATTGGTCTACTGTCCAAAATATATATCCCTAGCACACATTGGTGAATAGCCCAACATAATCTTCTAAGACCTCACTAATATTTCCTCGATCTCTGTCTATACTTACATAAGACTATTAATAATTCTTCTGATAATTCACATCTCAAATATTTATGTAAATTCTACTACTGACAATTCCTTTAGAATACCATTAGTCCATTAAGGAAAATAATCTTATCGCATTTTCTTTTTATGATAACTGCCGTTTACAGATAACTATTATCTTAAGCTTATGAACGAGTAACTTCTAATAACGTTGTATTATTTTGTTCTATAGGTTGATGCTATTATTTAACTAGTAATAGTTTTTTGTATAACATCATTTATGTGTCTATTGAAATGTAAATATGAATTGAATACTACAATAAAACATTATTTTCCTAAACTCTTTTAATTGAGATCATAATCAAATAAATATTATTGTTTATTTTTTCTGAAGAAAAAATTATCTACAATTATTTTAGTTTCAACCATCTTATGAATATTTTGCATTAATATGAAAACATAAGCCATATTTTTTCGCAATAGTATAATAATCATTTCTTGTTCCATTATTGATAAACCAGTTGAATCATCAAAGAAAGTAAGGTCTAACAATTAAATCTCTAGCTCTACGTCACGAGCATTAACTCTACGGAACTTACTCACCATGTCGCAATGTCGGCATCTCCTTTTGTAAACAGAGTATCGTTAAATAAAGTCACCGGAGACGCAAATAGTCCAACATGTTCAAATAATATTCACAGTAATGTCTTACACTTACTGAACATGTATGAAAAATAAATATGTTCTATCCTCCATATTATATTTGGAATTACCAACATGGAGAATTCAGCAGTGCAGAAAATTAGAATTATTCCACCGCATGAGCAGAACAATGTCAATATAAATAAAAAGATATTGTGTGAGGCTTTTATAAATTAGTAAGAGCATTTGAGTTCAAAATAATTCTGGAAATTTGTGATTCTAAATCAATTTTTTTTTTTTTTTATCTAAGAAAAAATACCATTTTTTTTCAATCAATCAATAATATTCGAAAGTCTCAACGACACTCGCACTTACAGTATGGGCCACAAAAATTTTTCTGCTTTTCCAAATACTTGTAAATCGGTAACCAATGGACGAAAAAATTGTATGTATCTTGGGTCTCTTTCCCTCCTTCTCTTATTGTACTATTAACAGGTAAAATATTTTTGAACTGATGGACATAGTTTGAGAACAGGTGAGCAACGAGTGAAAGTGATTGTTTTTGACATTGTGCAAAGGTAATTCTTAGAGCTAACTCTGTGATTTTACTTACTAAAAGGCAGTGAATAAAAAGAAAAAAAAATTAATTGTAGACATTATAATACAGGGTGGTTACACTTCTTCCTTGGAAACTATTTTGAAATAGAACAACTTCAGTGACATTTTGATCTCATTGAAGTTTTCACTCTGAATATCCATTATTTGCTTGTTCATTGCATGGTATAGGCCTGTTTCGCACTGGCATTTTTAACACCGCGGAAAAAATCTCTTCTTAAAATGTATTTACACATGCGTTTTTTTAATCGCTGATGAAAAAATCACATTAAATTTTCACTTCAGTGATAAAAAAACGCATGTGTGAACACATTTTAAAAAAAGCTTTTTTTCGCGGTTTTAAAAATGAAAGTGTGAAGCGGGCCCTTAACCATGCAATGAACAAGCGAATAACAAATATTCAGATTGAAAACTTCGATCAAAATGTCACTGAAGTTGTTCAATTTGCAAATAGTTTCCAAGGAAGAAAAAAACATTATTAGAATTATTGGAAAATTTCTAGTCTTATATCAGCTGAATGTAGAGTGTAAAATTTAATATTACTGAAATTTCTTAGAGTATAAGATGTGAATATCTACCAATATCTGAACCTCTGCCAAGTTCTTAATTAGTAACATTCCATTCTGGGTCTACTTCCAATAAAGAGCTGCTTGAATTCATTTATATTGTAATCGTTTATATCATTAAATATATCAAAACTTAATGTTACCTGATGAAAGATCATCCTCTTGTTTAGCTAACTGAAAGTAACAATTCTCAAAACTTAAAAATGTTACTCTATAATCCTTCTAAATACAATATATACCAACGTAGTAAATATTTCTAGCTATTGAGGTCTGAATAGCATTCAAGTATAAAGATAATTACTGTATGATCTTCACATAAATCTTCTACTTCAAAGAATATAATCCAGTGCATTCATTGTGAAGCTCATCAAGGTAATCTTCTCAGGAGAAATCATTTAATTATAATGGCAATGGGAAGGAATGAGAGGAAATATATTATGTAAATGTGTAAAATCCTATTCAATAAATATTATTTATTAAGATAGAAATGATTTGAAATATAGGAGTGAAACCGTGAGATACATATAAGGCAAGTTAATGTACCCGGAAACTGTTTTTTAACAGACGTAATGATTTATCAACCATAAATATTCAAAGGTCACTCCAACATACGAGACCATTTTTTTAATTATTAAGAGTGTCTGCTATCTGAGGGTTTACTCCTTCAAAGATTCTCACTATGAATAATTTGATGTTAATAAATACCAAGTAACGCTTTCATGACATAACTCCTGCTTTCCTCTCAATAGAACCTAGTTACCAATTCAGATGGTTCACTTTTTGTAATCTAAAGAATCTTCAACTTCTCCTGACCAGAAAGAACGAAGTGCTAATCTTAGACTTGATACTCCTATTACATTCATTGGTAATTCGACTTGAAAGAGTTTACGAAGTAAGAACTGCTAGAAATATCTAATGATCCGTGACACGTTTGAACACGGACCAAAATTATGGTCATGCCCAACGTCTTCCATTCTGTTTGATATTTTATAATAAAAAATAATGAATCCATTGAAACAACGAAAAGCAAGCTTCTTAAAATTATTTGTGTGAGGTTCAGATAATGAATCTGTATTACGTAAACAACTATCTTTACTAATATTTTACAATTGTTTACAACAAAAGCAACAAATTCATCGTGAGTCAAGTACAAGGTGTTAAATTATTGCAGTTTCAGAGGCCGAAGATATCACGGCATTGTATTTGCGTCTAAATCTGCCACAGCACAGTACATAGAGGCCAGAGATTTAGTCTCAAAACTGCTGGCGAGTCATTGTGAGGCAGAAGAACTTAATCTACGGGCTTATATATTTCCTACAAGTGAGTCAAATAATATGAATCTTTTCAAATATTGAAACAATATTTATCATTTATTGATCAATCGGTTGATCATATCCAACATTCAACAATACCATAATAATAATTCACAAAACAGTATTATGCCAAATTTACTCTCACACCCATCTGATACTGTCATTCTTCAATATTTCAATTATACACTCCCATACATCCATCACCAAGCTCACTATCACCTCATTACTGCACAGCAATCTTCACACCATAGCGTACGTGTCTCTTTCTCCCTCAGGCTCTTCCTATTAGCCATGCACGGACTAACACCAATATTTCTATTTAGCACTGACAATTTATAGCTTTCAACTCACTGCCGATAGCGGCACAGGGCAGGTTTGGTCTATCAGAAACGTGGAGATATGCTTTATTTAATTGATCAGTATTAGATATTAAGAGCAAGAGCATTTTAATACTAGATACACACACTGGAAGGCAACAGGATTGTTGCACAGTAATGAAACCTTATTATCGCACAAGAATGAAACTGTATAGTCACACAAGTATGAAACTAGATTCTCGAACAAAAATGAAACTGGATTACCGCAAAAGAATGAAACTGGATACTTGTACTAGATTGAAACTTGATTCTTGCACAAAAACAAGCTTGTATTCACACAAAGAAGAAGATATTGTTATGACACAATATATCTCAATTACTAGAATTGGCACTCGTAGGGCGCAAGCCTTCGCCGCCGCTTATAAAGGATATTTGGCAATCATACGATAATTGAGTTATGAGTGACCTTGACCTTGACCACTAACTAAATGAAATACATCGACTACACTATGAACGATGATACAATATAAATTCATCATTCAAGTAAAGTTAACTTAATTATTTGCGATAGCAATTTACTTTCGACTTCATTTCATTTTTTCATGAATATTTATTTGGTGTTGTATATGGCAGATTCTTATCAAAGAATAGAAAACAGTTATAATTACCACTTGGTGTATAAGATGACTGTACAGTATATCGAAGGTCATAAAATTCTCATTATAAGTTACTAGTAAAATTTAGCATTATCTCCTGGTGCACCAAACGCCAAATTTATTATTAGGTGCATAATTTATATTTCACATTATATAAATATAATTTGCTTTAGAAAGAAAAAACATTTAGTTGATGGTAATCAGAAATTCATGGTCTTTAGATATATGTATTATAATTCATATATTTATAATATAATCAGTGTAATGTATGAGTTTAAGGTTACCACCCAAAAAAATTTCAATCTAATTATTGTCGAGCTCTTGATAAGGTAAATGCATATTGATTTTTTCATTACACAATTAAACAATATACCTCTCTTTTCAATTTTCTGTTCAAATTAATTAATATTATTAATATTTCAAATATTAGTATGAAATTTCTGTTGTTATTAATTACGAATATCTGGTTAATTAAAATTCGTATTTTTTTTTCATTTACGTTTTTTTTTATATATAAAATTACAGCAATGAAGAACGGGATATTGAATATTGGATCTATTTAATAGTTATAATTCCCATATTTCCAAATATTAGACAGACTATTACCCGAGTTGCCCTTCAATAAATGTGTTTTCTATTTTGAGAAATTGTTTTAGTTTAGTAAGCTTAGAGACTAGACTCTTATTTTCACTCATTTTCTACATTCTTTTCCACACAATATTCTGCACCTAGCGATGAAGGAAAGTTATTACTTTATCTGTTGTATAAACATGCAATGTCGCTGACAGCTCTGATAAATGTGTTAAGATAACATACAACCGCTTTACACGTTGAGCCCCGTTGAGTATTAATTTACTGTTAGGTAATTTTCTTAAAGAATGATTAATTCATGTATGCATGTTGCATATTTATAAATATATCGTAGATTCAGGGCGCACATTGATTCTGAGAAGAATTTTTTTTCTGGGAAGGAGGTACTAAAAAGTCTGATCTTTCTTACGGAATAAACAGACATTTTTAACCATACCAGAAGCGCCTGTTCTCAACTCATTTCTCAATCACAGGAGAGAAATAAGAGAAATTATATGGTGATGAAAGGTCAATTTAGCATAATCCACCGCACTTTTCAAAACAACTGATCTTCAAACTTTGTATTCTTAGTGCATTCTGTGATTTTCCAATACAATTTTGAATACAAAGTCACTTAAAGACTAACTAACTTCTCCACTGATGCATTCGGATATAAAAACTATCAGATAATATATGGTAGTTATACGATATATTATATCGTTAGAAGAGCAGGCACAAAGCTTCCAACTATTCAATATTTAACGGAAATTTCAGAAATATTTTTACTAACATAAAAATTTGTATATCAAATTTTCATATCTCGATGTAACTACCCAGGTAACATTTGAATATTCCGGGAATGTTCCATCCGGATTTAATGTTCCCCAATATTCCCACATTCCATACTGATGCTCCCGGAATCTTCCTGGAACATAAGAATGGAATATAATTCCAATTGAATATTCAGGGAATGTTCCCTCAAGCTCATTAAATTCATAACATGTAAATTCATTTTTATGAATGTTCAGGGAATACTCGCTGAACATCAGAAAATTTATTCCATTTTCGAATCTTTTATGGAATATTCAGGGAGCATTCCCTGAATATTGACCAACCTTTACATAATTCTATCAATAAAGTATTTCAATGGAGTATTCGAGGGATATTCCCTGAACATATGTTTATCCATACTATCTTTTACAATTTAATGGAATATTTAAGGAACATTCCTGGATTATTGGAAAAATTGAAGATAATCCTGAACATTCATCTCTTCCATGGGAGTATTCAAGGAATATTCCCTGAACATAAAATTTTCAACCTATCTTCTACAATTTAATGAAATGTTTAGGGAACATTCCTGGATTATCGGATAATACTTTAAATATTCTTCTCTTCCTTGGGAGTATTCAAGGAATATTCCCTAAACATAAGATTTTCAAACTATCTTCTAAAATTTAATGGAATATTTAGGGAACATTCCTGGATTATTGGAAAAAACTGAAAATAATTCTAAACATTCATCTCTTCCTTGGGAGTATTCAAGGAATATTCCCCGAATATAAGATTTTCGAACTATATTTTACAATTTAATGGAAAGTTTAGAGAACATCCCTGGATTATCGGATAATACTTTAAATAATTCTAAACACCCATCTCTTCCTTGGGAGTATTCAAGAAATATTCCCTGAACATAAGATTTCCAAACTATCTCCTACAATTTAATGGAATATTTAGGGAACATTCCTGGATTATCGGATAATACTTTAAATTATTCTAAACATTCATCTCTTCCATGGGAGTATTCAAGGAATATTCCCTGAAACATATGGTTTTCGAACTATCTCCTACAATTTAATGGAATATTTAGGGAACATTCCTGGATTATCAGAAAAACTGAAGATAATTCTAAACATTCATCTCTTCCATGGGAGTATTCGAGGAATATTCCCTGAACATAAGATTTTCGAACTATCTTCTACAATTTAATGGAATATTTAGGGAACATTACTGGAATATTGGAGAAACTGAAAATAAATCTAAATATTCATCTCTTCCATGGGAGTATTCAAGGAATATTCCCTGAACGTAAGATTTTCGAACTATCATCTACAATGTAATTGAATATTTAGGGAACATTCCTGGATTATTGGAAAAATTGTAAATAATTTTTAACATTCATCTCTTCCTTGGGAGTATTCAAGGAATATTCCCTGAACATAAGATATTCAACCTATTTTCTACAATTTAATGGAATGTTTAGGGAACATTCCTGGATTATTGGAGAAACTGAAAATATTTCTAAACATTCATCTCTTCCTTGGGAATATTCAAGGAATATTCCCTGAACATAAGATTTTCGAACAATTTAATGGAATGTTTAGGGAACACTCTTGGATTATCGGATAATACTTTAAATAATTAAAATAATTATAAGGAGTATTAAAGGAATATTCCCTGAACATAACTAGAAGCATACGATATTCTACAATATAATGGAATGTCTAAGGAACATTCCTGGATTATAGGAAAATACTTTAAATAATTCTAACAAACAACTATTTCAATTGAGTATTCAAGGAATATTCCCTGAATATAAGTTTATTTATTCTATATTCTACAATTAGGTGGAATTTTTAGGGAATATTCTTGGATTATCGGAGAATACTTTAAATGATTAAACTAAATAAATGGATTTCTTGAGGAGAATTTCCATAACATAAGTATAGATGCAAACAATATTCTACAAGTAAATGGAATCTTTAAGGAATATTCCTGGATTATCAGAAGATACTTTAAATAATTCTAACATTTTACTTTATCATTTGAGTACCAAAGGAATATTTCCTCAATATTAGCATATTCATACGATCTTCTATAATTAAATGGAATGTTCAGGGAACATTCCTGAATTATCGGTAAAACAATAGAATTATTTTAAGTTTTACCGATAATCCAGGAATGTTCTACATTCCATTATATTGTAGAATATTGTGTGCATATAGTTATGTTCGGAGGTTTTTTCTTTAATACTTTGCAAGTATTATTTGTAATTATAAGAATATTTGTAATATTTGTAATATTTGTAATATTTATAATATTTGTAATATTGCAATATTTGTAATATTTATAATATTTGTAATATTGCAATATTTGTAATATTTATAATATTTGTAATATTTGTAATATTTGTAATATTTAAAGTGTTATTCGATAATCCAAGAGTGTTCCCACAACATTCCATTAAATTATAGAAGATAGTTTGAAAATAGTATGTTAAGGGAATATTTCTTGAATATTCCCAAGGATTTTTAATTCAGAATTCTAATTAATCAATATTATTGCTACCTAGACTTGCAAGGGGTGTTGACTACTGAATTTAAATATATAAAAAAAATTCTACTGAATATGAATATATAAAACAATTAAGGAGGATTTATTAAAATTATTCTGGTGTAATGTTAATGGTTATAATCATATATTAAAAACTTTCGATATGAGATAATCAATTTCTTAAAGTTTGAATCATCTTTTTATATCTTGTGAATTATATTTAAACCCCGTGCGAGGCTAAGCCATTTCTGATATTCGTTGAGTTTTGCAGTGTGCGTGACGTCATCACAGCAACACTCGAAAGTCAAATTTAAAGTAACTAAAATGTGTCAAATCATAATAGTTTTAATTTTTGGTCAATATATGAATGCAATAATAAATTTAGTTTATTATTTAATCACAAAAGTCTCTAATTTTCTATTTAATAGTACTGCCTTGATGACGTCACGTACACTAAGCACATGATTTGCCTCTGTCAAGTAAAAGTTCAACTGGAACAGTTGAAACTTGATCAGTTCTATTTTCCATTTCACAGCTAGTGGTTGTGCGAATTGTTGTGCAATTAATGAATCGAAATTGTTTGCTCTTTTCGTCAAATATGGAACAAATACTATTGAAAAAACAATTATTATCAGTTCAACTTAGAGAATTATAGTAGCTACATTCAACGCTATTGAAAATACGTAGAATGGTAAAGATTTTACTTTCAAAAACGTGCCCGTGAAGTAAGTGTCGTCGCCATATTGAACAGCAGTTGTCCGCTAGATGGCTTCCTGCTACCCAATCGGAAGTTAGCCATATTGCAGCAGTAGCTAGAGAATATTATACTATTTACACAGGCTACCACTAAACTACAAAGAGATGATTCTTATTGGCTATTGTGACAGAGCTACTCTGATATCATCATTAACTGTAAGTATAGGTATAACTACTTAGGTATCATCAAATTAAATAGGTAGTTTAATCAAATTCCTATATTGTTTTACTAAATTAGGTCCGTAGGCACATGATCTCGAGCAATCTAGTTAGTATCTTAATAAACAATGAAAAAATGAATACATGTTGCAATAGTACCTACCTTGTTACGTACCTATGTGTAGATATGTTATTAATTTTACTCTCTTACAGTTATATAGGCTTATCTTTATTATTGTTTAGGTATGCTTAGTTACCTTTGTACTAGGGCTAGTTATGAATTATCGGTCAGTTCCACATCTTCGATCATATGAAAAACTATACTAGGAGCTACCTATCTCTAGACTATATAGGTAGAGTAAGTGACTAGTAACTATATCCATGATACCTTAAGGTATCATGGATACCAATAAAAGTAATAATTTTTATATATTTTTTCTTATATGACCAATAATGTGATTGTGAAACTGTCCGATTATTCGTAACTTACCTACCCTAGATAACTATTAATTATTATTGAATTCTTGTATTTATCAATGTATTATGGATGGTAACGGTGTCATATCATGGATATAAATTATTTAAACATTAGGCTAATTAATTCTTGTTAGGTACTACCCATGTACCTAAATCGTTTTCTCTTCTGAGTCTATGACCGAAGATGTGGAACTGACCGATAATTCGTAATTTGCCCTAATATCAAGTTAGCGATGACAATTCATCATTATTCATGCCTATAAATTATAAAAGTCATCAGTCTTGCCAATAGTTTTTTCTACTGTCCACTGATAGGTAAAATAAAAGTAATAATTAATGAGGTGATAGAATGAGTACCTAGCAAAAGGACCTGCTGATAGGTATAACTGATCGAATTGACTCACTTCAGGGCAACTTTATGATAAATCTATTTCTAGTAATGCATGAGCCATGATTTGAATTGAAATGTATATAATATAATTTATAGCTATTGTTAATATAATCCCTCCCCATAATAAAGAGCATTGTGTTTTTATAAATATATATATAAATCCATCATGCTCAAGAATTTTTTTTATAAAACTCAATTTTCTTATACTAGATATTTTCCAAGTACTCCAAAATTTTCAGAAAACTACAAAATTTTCCTTAAACTAGAAAATTTTCCTAAAACATTTAATTTTCCTAAAACATTTAATTTTCCTAAAACATTAAATTTTCCTAAAACATTAAATTCTCCGAAAACATTAAATTTTCCGAAAACATTAAATTTTCCGAAAACATTAAATTTTCCGAAAATATTGAATTTTCCGAAAATATTGAATTTTCCGAAAATATTGAATTTTCCGAAAACATTAAGTTAGCCGAAAACATTAAATTTTCGAAAACATTTATTTTTCGAAAACATTTAATTTACCGAAAATATTTAATTTTCCTGAAACATTTAATTTTCCTAAAACATTTAATTTTCCTAAAACATTTAATTTTCCTAAAACATTTAATTTTCCGAAAGCATTTAATTTTCCTAAAACATTTAATTTTCCGAAAGCATTTAATTTTCCGAAAACATTTAATTTTCCGAAAACATTTAATTTTCCGAAAACAATTAATTTTCCGAAAACATTTAATTTTCCGAAAACAATTAATTTTCCGAAAACATTTAATTTTCCTAAAACATTTAATTTTCCGAAAACATTTAATTTTCCGAAAACATCAAATTTTCAGAAAACATTAAATTTTCCGAAAACATCAAATTTTCAGAAAACATTAAATTTTTCGAAAACTCAAACTTGTCCGAAGATCAAATTTTCTCTCAAGAAACTCATCCAAATTCATCCAAAACCTCAATTCTTTCAAAAACTCAAAATCCTTCCAAAAACTCAAATTTTCCGGAAACTCAAAATTTTACAAAACTATTTTACGGAAACACTCAATTTCCGTTTTCCATTAAAAACCCGTTATTCTTAACGGGATAATAACTAGCTTAAATCATAATAGCCAATACAGCTCATGCAATTGTAATCTCATTGTATACCCCTCTCTTACAGTTCCAGCTCTTCTACTCTTAAATGACGAATAACGATGTTCACACTTCATAGCAAATTGGGTTCTCTTCACTGATGTAAATCAAAAAAAAAATAAGGAAGCATGTCACAGTAACAACTACAGAAAATACGAAATCTTAATATTTTTTTGACAATCTTGATCGAAAAAGCTAGGTGAGTATTGTAGCAATTATATTCTTATGAATAATTCATCAATAATATCTAGTTAATTAGCAATATCTGAAAATTTAATTGAAATCATAGTTCAATATTTCAGATAATTTAGTAATATTTTTAGACACCAATTTAATTGAACCAATTTCTTTGGTTCTTGAATGAGGCCAAACTTTCAAATGCTACTTCTAATATGCATCCTGCATGCAATAATCTATGGATACATACTTTATTTTAATTTCAGAGCATTAGTACTCTTTTAACTAATAATAGGGTTAAAGTCTATTATATTCTTAATTATTTTAATTATATCCAATGCTATTTATTTGTAGCTGATACATCACTTTAATTTTTGCAGAATAATAGTTAAGCTAATGTCAATTTCAGATACTTTGAGACGGACATCTTATGGGAGAATGGCTGTACAACTTCAGAGATCTACTCTGTGGTCGGACTGTGGGTGCGAAGAACAGGAAAATGGATGAGAAGAATGAATGAAGTTATTCCCTTCCTAAGGTTTCCCCTCTATTTGTTAAATCTGGTGTCTCATGTTCAGTAATCGATGAGACTATTTACTCAGCTATGCTGGGTAAGTTACAAATTGATGCACAGTTCCACATTTTCGATTATACTACCTATAAAACGAATATATTTAATATAACTTTTCTATACGTTAGTTTTATTGGTCACCAATCTAAAACGTTCAATTTTATAATTTTTACTTCTATGATCGAGAATGTGGAAATATCGATAATTCGTAACTGACCCTAAATAGTGAACCTCAAATTATGATATTTACAATTTGTTTAATAAGCCAGGCGGGGATCTATCCTGAAGCTGTATATGGCTAATGGAAGAGAATGAGAGTAGCGTCTCTTGGGTTTTTACGTGTTGTAATTTTCATTATGGATTGTCTTTTTTCACTTTTACCAAGTTTATAATTTTATTAACGCTACTTGGAGTTTTAGAGGATAATGCTAGAGATATGTTCTTCAACTACGAGGTCTTAGAGATTTGTGTTAGGTAGAGAGGATCGTATAGGCTTTATTTGGAGACAATTTTGTCCTTTATCGTCATATACCTTGGTAAGTGACTGTATTCACGATGTAGCTTTTCTGTATCCATGAGCATTGTCAACTTGCCCTAATCTAGAGACAACTTGCCCTAATCTTGAAACAACTTGCCCTAATCTTGAGACAACTTGCCCTAATCTTGAGACAACTTGCCCTAATCTTGAGACAACTTGCCCTAATCTTGAGACAACTTGCCCTAATCTTGAGACAACTTGCCCTAATCTTGATACAACTTGCCCTAATCTTGATACAACTTGCCCTAATCTTGAGACAACTTGCACTAATCTTGAGACAACTTGCCCTAATCTTGAGACAACTTGCCCTAATCTTGAGATAACTTGCCCTAATCTTGAGATAACTTGCCCTAATCTTGAGATAACTTTCCCTAATCTTGAGATAACTTTCCCTAATCTTGAGATAACTTGCCCTAATCTTGAGATAACTTTCCCTAATCTTGAGATAACTTGCCCTAATCTTCAGACAACTGACCCTAATCTTCAGACAACTGACCCTAATCTTCAGACAACTGACCCTAATCTTCAGACAACTGACCCTAATCTTCAGACAACTGACCCTAATCTTCAGACAACTGACCCTAATCTTCAGACAACTGACCCTAATCTTCAGACAACTGACCCTAATTTTCAGACAACTGACCCTAATTTTCAGACAACTGACCCTAATTTTCAGACAACTGACCCTAATTTTCAGACAACTGACCCTAATCTTCAGACAACTGACCCTAATCTTCAGACAACTGACCCTAATCTTCAGACAACTGACCCTAATCTTCAGACAACTGACCCTAATCTTCAGACAACTGACCCTAATCTTCAGACAACTGACCCTAATCTTCAGACAACTGACCCTAATCTTCAGACAACTGACCCTAATCTTCAGACAACTGACCCTAATCTTCAGACAACTTGCCCTAATCTTCAGACAACTTGCCCTAATCTTCTGAAAACTTGCCCTAATCTTTAGAAAACTTGCCCTAATCTTCAGAAAACTTGCCCTAATTTTGAGACTACTGATCCTAATTTTGAGACTACTGATCCTAATTTTGAGACTACTGATCCTAATTCTGCAGCTATAGAACGTTTGTAAATAAAGAGTTAAATATATAGTCTAAGGTAGAAATTTTGTTAGATAGAATGTTATAGATAAATATTAAGTTTTGTAGTTAGTTTAAGTATTTTAATAGATTTTTTAAACGTTTTTTATAGCCTTCAGGGTAATGGAATTTGAGCAGCTATACGTATCAGGTACCTGAATAAAATATCCTCTTACTTGCTAATCATTTCCCTATAATCTATATTAATTAAACTATAGATGAAGCATCCATTTGAACAGTTAGTTTTTATCCAAAAATAGCACAATATTTGTTTTTCAATAAATCTATTGGTTACATCTTCAATTATCGTGTTTTCTGTTTTTAAGGTAATTATTTACTATAAACTGTTATTCCTTTATTTTTACCGTCTGTCATTTCTTCCTTTAGTTCCTTGAGTTCATTTTCATTTTGGTTTCTGCAATATTGCCAGAGTGCGCTGGGTCGACACTGTTACCTGAGATATCAGAGTAGTCGACCTAGTGCATAGAGCTTAGTTTTACTTCCCCCCTCTTCCATGATGTCTTCTTTCTATTTTCTTGATGGAAAAAGTCACGTAAAATAGGATGCGAGAGTATACTGTAAAACCATTAGATAGTAGTAAAAATATATTACCATTGATTCCGCAGCAAATCTTGACTCACTATAGCTTATATAGTAGATTACTACCATCTTGACTCAGGTGACATTTAACATTCCCACTATAAATTCTCAGTTCTAAGTTAGTCTTCTGAAAGTGTTCCATAGGATTCTTCTGACATTGTTCCAAAGAATTCTTCTGACAGTGTTCCAAAGGAATTTTCAGAGAATGTTCCTAAGGAGTCTTCAGAGAATGTTCCAAAGGAGTCTTCAGAGAATGATCCAAAGAAGTTTTCAGAGAATGTTCCAAAAGAGTCTTCAGAAGTTGTTCCAAGGAGTCTTCATAGAATGTTCCAAAGGAGTCTTCATGGAATGTTCCAATGAGGTCTTCATGGAATGTTCCAATGGAGTCTTCAAGGAATGTTCCAATGGATCTTCGAGGAATGTTCCAATGGAGTCTTCGGGGAATGTTCCAATGGAGTCTTCGGGGAATGTTCCAATGGAGTCTTCGGCGAATGTTCCAATGGAGTCTTCGGGGAATGTTCCAATGGAGTCTTCGGGGAATGTTCCAATGGAGTCTTCAGGGAATGCTCCAATGGAGTATTCAGGGATTGTTCCAGTGGAGTCTTCAGGGAATGTTCCAATGGAGTCTTCATGGAATGTTCCAATGGAGTCTTCAGGGAATGTTCCAATGGAGTCTTCAGGGAATGTTCCAATGGAGTCTTCAAGGAATGTTCCAATGGAGTCTTCGGGGAATGTTCCAATGGATCTTCAGGGAATATTTTTGAAGATTCCATTGGAATATTCCTGGAATGTGTCAGAAAAGGAACATTCAGGGGACATTCCAGTGGAACATTCAGGGAACGTTCCAATGGAACGTTCCTGGAATCTTCTGGGAAGGTTCAATGTTACCTGGGTAACAAGTACTATTTTAGAATATCTGGAACCATCTGTATATGATACAGCTCTTTTTTTGCTAAAGAGGAGCCGCTTCGAGTCACACTATTATGTTTTTCATATATTTTTAAATTAAATCATAAATTTTATTTAAAAATATTTTAACTTTTAATTCATGAGACACTTTTAGAAGTTTTTAGTTAGATAAGTGAATATATTTCATATGACTAAATAGAAAATAATTTAATTTAATTTTTAAAATATGTCACTTATTAGATAAAATTGCAGTACACACATTGTAATTAAAATTTATTAGCCTATTTCTTTATTTATTTAGTTAACAGTTCATGCTTTCAGTGTAGATGTATTCAAGATTCTGAATTAACAAGACAACAAACAGTATACGTTTGAAATGAACTGTCTCACCTAAATTGGAATTTAAAGTAAACCATTTAGTGTTTGTGTTCTGAATTTGAAATTTGGTTATATTGCGCAGCCAGGTATGATTTATTCGAAAAAATTGAGAGTTTTCGTACACATTTTAAACGAATAATTCAGAACATGTAAAATGGTTAAAAAATGTTCTTTTTCAGCTTTAAATATACTTTTATATGAACACTTATTTGTTATCTGAAATAAAGACACACAAGCATAATGTTTATCTTTATGATTAAGTTATATATTCCTTATGACTGAGTATTAATAGGTTTTTGCTGAATAATAAAATGAGATTCCTAAATTTGTCAATAAAATATTCATCTTTCGAGAATTTTTTTTTTTTCGAAAATATCATTTGTGAATTATATAACAAATTTTATGTATTAACTTTCGCTTTTATAAAGAGAATCAAATCTTATATTACTTTGATGATACAGTATTTACATCCATTTCAATCTATGTGATGTAAGTACCTTAAAATCATTCAATGGATAATTAGCAAATATTTGATCGAAATTAGTATCAGTTCTCCAAATATTCAAATGGTAAATACATAACAACAGAACGTGGATGAAATACTGTAGTAAATCTAATGGGTATATCGAAAGATAATTCGAAAACCTTCCGTTCTCTTTCCAATCTGTTTGCACTGACTACAAATAAATTTGCGTCACAAACAGAAAAACTCCACGGTAAAAGGATACACATTTTCAAAGTTTCAATCGTTCATGTGAGAGTTCAATTCAAAAGTTTCTCTCCGACAAAAAGTTCCCCGATGGAATTCAAAAATTACCCCAAATTTCCATTGTCGCAATCGGATCTACGAGATTTCTTTGCTTTCATTCTGACGACAACGATTGGATTTGGAATTTATTTCGAATGGTTAATGAGAAGGATTTCGTGAAATTAGATTTTGTTAGCGTTGATGATAGTATATAATATATAAGGTTTCAAGTATATATTTAGGGAATTTAAATTGAATGGAAATAGGCAAATGATACATCCTAGACAATTCATATTCTAAGTTAATAATCAAGTGGATAAACTTGAAAGGATAAAGATTGATAAATGCGGAATTTGAATGATAATGAGCAGGTAAGGTTCTATTGTTTCTGTTTATTCCTGGAGTGTCAGATATAGGATATGAAAAATAAAAAACAGGTTGCGTTCCATAGTTCCATATTGCCGCACAGGTAATATTTGTGACATTTGCTGCGTCTCTTTTATTGTCATAAAGAGCTACTTTTCGGAAATTTTCAGCTCATATTACTTGTGGTCAGAGATCCTTAATGTTCTTATTCCGTCAAGGAAATGAAGCTTGTACACACATATTATATGTAACGATGTAGGTTTTCTACAGACAGTTTGAGAATTGAGAAACAATATTTAAATATCCCTGCAAAAGGACAAATTCCTAAAATAACTTCTACGATTTCTCTGTTTGCATTTCTCTTTATAGAGAAAATGAAACCAACAAAGGAGAATATCAGAAAAATTGAGAAAGACAATTATCTTTATATATTTTTGGTATTTGCTGTATAATCTTTGCTGTTTGAGAAAGACCATCATCAGTGAATACACCTTATATTTATGTTTTTACTGCTAATTGTAAAATACAATTCAGGTGAAATTTTGATACTATGAATCTTTACCGAAAGAGAAAGATTCAGAGTTACTGTTTGGGTGTGCAATGAAGAGATGCCAACCACTGTAGGTATTGAAAATTATAAAAAAGGTATTGAGACAACCACCATTTTTAGTAATTGTTAGTGGAAGAAATTACACAAAAAAGCTATAATTTTGAGAAAATAGAAATAGAAATCATTAAATATATGTATTAGAATAATCAGAAGAGTTTAAGATTTAAATTGATAATAATAGTGTCATATAAAAAACAAAAATTTAAAGAGGTCAAACAATCAATATAAATAATATAATTTTGGAAAATGAAATAAATATGAACAAAACCACAGTTAGTTAAATAGTTTCATAATATTTCCTCTGGTGAAATTGCTAGTAGGAGCTTTTAACAGTCAAACATAAAATTAATTTTATGTTCTATAAAGTCTGAAAGTGGGAAGTTTTGATTTTTGGGATAAATTTAGTAGTAAACAAGTTGAAGATGCAAGATATCGTAGAAAAATATTTGTTAAGAAATCCAAAGGTGGGAAAGACACCAATTTTGTGTCTAGACACGCTGGCTGCGGAGATTAAAAACCACGCAGTCAGAAATGACGAGAAAAGAAACCTGCATCACTGGATGATAAAACAGACGATTGCTCACGAAACAACGACTTACACCAGCCGAAAAGAGGTGATTCGGAGGCTAATTATTCAAATTATTTGATAATTATCAGATTCTTTTATACACAATGCCGTTAATTCAAATTAATCAATTTTGCTCTAGTCTTTTCATTTATATTACAATTTTGGATATAATGATTCTTCGTTATATATACATATTATGTAATTGTTTAAATTTTCGTAAATTTAAAAAAGGATATTTATTCTTAACATAAATAATTTTAGCCCTCAAATTTGTCTATTTAGAATTCACGGAGGAATCACATTAGCAGAGCATTTTTGGTGTTGCGATTAACACATCAGGTACTTTTGTCACGGCCGACTGAAAGAGTCTGCAGATTTTGCGAAATTAACTCAATGTGAAACCTGAGCACAAGAAACAGAGGGAGAATTTATGGAGACAGCTAATTGAGTGATAGAAAGAGCAGAGAGGCGATGACTTTGGGTAAAATCTTTGAACTATTTAGTCCTCAGGAGGGAAAGGATTGGAGTCATGGAGTGAATGGGAATTTTAGAGAAGAATTCAATCTAATCTTTCTCTTCAAATCATAATTTTAAATTGTAAAACTCTTTTTAAAATAGTCTATGTTCATCCTCCTTTGATTTTCTATCCTTATTTAATTTATTAAAACTTATAAATATGAATGAAAGAAATTTCAATGGGTTTCTTATTCAATAATCTTCTCAATTGTTGATCAAAATTGTTCTGCAACCCAAAATACGTCAGATTTGTTTTCCATAAACTCTTACATCGGATAATCTGGAAATAATACAATTCATTTTAATCATTAAACAACGTTAGAATTTGAATTAAACTTTCAGTTGCATTCTCACATCCAAGAGTACAAAATATAATGCAAAATAGGTAATAGATAGAAAACAAAAATGATGAACATGAAACATATTCCAAATATGATTCACAATCAATCATTTCCATGGTTTTTCAAATCAACCGAAAAAAAGCAGTTAATAGACTGAATTCTTGAAGCGTGCATTGCAAGTTTTACTTTTTAGCCAATTTCGAATTGGTTATTTTCTTCCATTGAGTGCAACTAATTTTTAACTCAATTAACTGGGATAAAATCCATTTGATTACTCTTTAGCAACAAATATCGCCTTGATTGGCAAGTCAATCTTTTGCAACTCAAATAAAAATGAATTATAGCTCTGGAATGAACTTATTTTAAGGTCGTAAACTCCAATTTGTGATGGATAGCAATATTAAAATTCTTAAGCGAAGATTATATCTTCGGTGAAATATGGTTGTATTTTGATTATGAGTAATTGAACAGGGTTGTACTTCTATAAATATTTTATCAATATTGTACAGATATTAAAAATGCTATCTATTCAGCCACTGACAGTAGTGGAATTAAGTGTGACAGTGGTTGAAACAGGTTTTACAATGGTTGAAACAGGTTTTACAATGGTTGAAACTATTAATGCTTTTGGTGTTACTTATTGTCTTTTAGTCATTAATATTTTAGGGTAATAAGCTGACTACCCTCTTGGGTGTTATTCACTATTTTTAGGAATTCTTATTTTGACTTTTGATTAATTCTCTATAGTACTACTGGCAAGGAGAAATGAAACGCAATTCAATACACACTTATATTCACTAAGAAATGTTAGAGTACAGAGTATTGACAATTTAGTTTGCACAGAGTGACGGCGTACAGGCGACGATTGACTCGTACTAATTACGGGTGAGGGAAGATGATTACTGAACTCACTATGAAGGGAACTTGCCTCTTTTATAAAGATACTTTCACACGTATCTTGGTGCGGGGAATTTGGAAATCGGAAGAGAAATTGTGCCGAGGTTGTTTTTAACTAAAATCAAATAATACAAAAAATGTATTTACTAATTTCGAGCGCTTGTTAAGGCTCACGTCTCTCCCATAACTGTCCGACAAATACAATAAACTTATTCAATTTACGATCGTCTTTGTAGACTTTCTATATATCAGCTAGTTTTTGTGCCCTTTTAGGAGTTGTTCCCTTAGAGAATAAATATGCATGTGAGCAAGGCAAAAAACAGATATCTAATTTAGTCAAGGTTTCAACAGATGGTTATTCGTTTTACAGATAAATAGTATACTCATGACATACAAAATAATAATTAAGTATATGTGTAATTTAATTACTGTAACTCTTCAAAGTAAACATATAAATGAAATATCAAACTTTTCGTTTTTCTAGACCAATATACCGTTAACACTATCCCCCCCTTAAAAAAGAAAATTACAAAGTAATTTTCAACAGAAAAGCAAGTTTAACTAAGCCTAAACAAGCAAAGAAAAGTAAACTATGATCTATTACAAAGTAATGTTAGTGAACGTAAAAAACGTAAAAGAAATTATAAAATAAAAAATTTTCGAAAATGGGTTGATGTAGAGGTTGACGTGTCAGCTATCATCGGTCATCTGTGGTGTGGGTGGTCCCATCGTGTCAGCGACAGGAGGAACCGGCTCACAGGATTGTGTGGCAACCTTCATGGTGTGTGTAGGTATGTATGTAGACCGCAAGTGCTGCACCGGGCGTAGCCACGACCTTGGGTGGCTGTCGTGATGTAACACGGCTCAGCAGTCCATGTGACCTTGGGTGCCAAAGGGTCCAATGGCTGGGAGGTAAGTGTTCATGGACCCACCATCATGCCATCAGAGGTTGGTGCCACTCGACCATCAATGCCATCATCAATGCCAACGGAAGTTAGCGCCCATGTGGTGTTGAATTTTGGAGATAATAATAATACAGAATCAATTACTTATATATGATTAGGTGACAATTGGAAATACTAATGACCAGCGCGGATCGAAGGTGCGTAAGACCAACAATTGTTGCTTCAACGTACTTCCATTGTTTTATTATCAACAATATATTCAACATAAAATAGAATTTTCATCCTTAAATGTAAACTAGAAATTAGGGTTAGTAATCTTACATTAAATCATACATGATTGCCAATTGGCATTTAGATAGCAGGGAATCAACTTACAATATTATTCATTTATAGGCTTTTAAGGGAATTTCTCTAATTTTATCACGCAACTGAGGTGTGGGCAGCGTTGAAGGAAGTGAGGGATAAATATTCATGGCGGTGTTTGTTCCTACCGATCTTACCGAAGCTTCCGAATCATCTGAGTTATTAGAGGATCTAGAATCCATGGAATGGTTTCTTTTCCTGATTCGTTTTATGGAAGAATTTTTCACTTTCGTTCTCACTTTCCTGCTCTTCCGTCTCAGTCTATCGTTTATCGATGATCGAGCGGAATTAAACCTGCTATGGGAGTTTTCGTTAATCTCTTTTTTTAGATTCTGTAGTTTGTTTTGGATTCTACGAAAACTGCTCCTCAACGGTATTGTCAAAGAATCCCTTGGATTCAAGTTATTCCCTGATTCAATATCATCTGAATTTTTAATGCGGTGGTCTCTGAATTTCAAAACATATAATATTATAATGAGAATTAAATTTATCAGTACTAAAATGATTAAACTTCCTTGAGTTACGATTGAGTAAGTATGAACCTCCTCTAGTGTGAGATCCATGTCATCAAATGGAATAACGAAAGGTTCATCTGAAGGTAATTCATCTATCAGCTTCTTGATCGTTTTATGTAAGGGAGTTGACTCATTTACTGAAAATATAGGTAAGTTCGTAATGTCAAACGGATTGGGTTTAGTAGTATTAGATACTAACTTAGTAATGTCAATCTCATGGGACAACCGTGCAGGCCATTCTACTCTATCAGTCATGATGTCACAATTTAATGGTAAGTAATGTAATCCAACTAAAGAGTCCCTGATGAGGCCTGTAGGGCATTGCAATTCTATTTGGGTAGATTCTGTTACGTACAACAGTCGTTTCTGATGAGAATCTGATAGCAAGATCCCATTATTGACTCCTAAATCTCTAAAGCTGCATAATTCCATCATGTTTGTGGTATTCATCATAAATGATTCAAACTCACAAGAAGAATGTTTAAAACTCCAAATGGGTTCATTTTGTCTTAAGATGTGAGTTTTATCGTCAATAGAATGAATATTGTCTAGGTCTGTGGTGACATAGTGTTCCTTGTCATACAGGAATATCTCCTTTAGGTTAGCTATTACTAGTTTGTCTGAGTCTATCTTTATTGGATGGGGCATCAACGTGACGAGTTGATATTCATTCCTATGGAATAAAGGAATTAGTGACACAAAGTAATCGGAACCTAAGTTTTTAATTGTTATGAAAGGAATGATATCTTGGATGGTTCTACGATTGACCTTTGAAATGGGAAATACTAAATCGGGGTAAATTCTAGTCCCTTCCTCCACTACTGCCTTCACCGTTTCTATATCTAATAAATCTGAACTGATGGTTCCTGAACGTAATAATGTGAGTGAATTTTCTGCTATCCTTATTAGTAATAAAGAGTTCACGGCAGCTTGCTTTAGTTGTTCAAAGTTCCAACTAAGCATTTGTAACTTCTCTGAACCCTCCACTACTTTACTCAAATTATCTAAAATTATTTTTATATCTTTAACCGATTTTTCCACTGATTTTGACAGTATATCAATCCGTTCATTTGTTATAGTAATTTTTTTATTAACTTTATTTATGTTATTGTTCAAAGTGGATATTTCTTCGGTATGGTCAGATCCTCCATAGAGTGATCCGAATATGGTACCACTTATACCCCCTACAGCCAATCCCGCCACAACTCCGAGAAAGGCTTCTGGATTGGTAGTATTTTCCAGATGGGTGGAAGGGCGAGCTGCTCCCAGGTAGTGAGCAAGTGAGCTTGTTGTTTGCTCTGGTGCTTCAAGTTTAGCCCATAATAAACTTAGTTGTTTTTGCAGGGTGTTATGATTATAATTAATTTCCTCATGGAGGTTTTCACACATTAAATTTCTTCCTAGATAAGATATTATTTCAAGGTAAGTAGTTTCTAATCTGAATATAATAAAAGAAAGCCTACGTACAAAGTTTTGTCGACCCTTGGCCGACTCTAAAACTGTCGAGGTAAGAAGAGCTTTAATTGTGGTATGTGTGAAATGGAGATTTGAAACTAGTTGATCACAGACACTCGAAATGAATGTCAACCTTATGGGTGATAACAAAAACGCACCTTCCATCCTTGCGGTGCCTTGCCAGGGGTGAATGGATATGGGGGGTGAGTCTGCTTCTAGAGCCAGGCAACCAGCCACCATCAAGAGCGGTAGAATCCACTTCACCAACACTGGAAGGTCAATATTGATTACAATTCATTCTTATAACTTATTATTATTACTTATACAATTCAAAACATTATTACAATAGGTTTACAACTATTATTACAATAGGTTTACAACTATTAACTATGCCTCACTCATCTTCGAGGTCTTAAGTTATAAGGTTTCTTATCCTTAGGTTGGTTGTTAGTAAGGTTAGTCTGGTTAGTATGGACACTCGTAGGAGTTTCCATTGAAATTGTTTGTTTTACAATCAATTTGTCGGGGTGAATTACAAAGGTTCGAGAAGAATTAACTTCTTGAATCGTAATCCGGTTTCCCTTCTTGTTTGTCACGACAAACGGTCCTGAGATGGGTAAGTCTAACTTTCTCATCTGGGTATGTTTGTCAAGACGTGCATACACTCGCGAACCAACTTCTAAGTCCTTTTCCTTTCGTTTAGAGTTAATTCTACTTGTGTATTTATCCTGTATTTGCGTCAGATGAACCTTACAATGATTTCTAACTTGTGTTATACGTTTCAACCTTACAGCTAGATCACTTTCACTATAGTCCAAACGAGGCTGAGTAAGTACTTCGGTAGGACTATCATAACCATATAACGCAAAGAAAGGGGATTCCCCTAAAGATGCATTGTAGGTATTATTGATTGTCAACTGAATAACCGGAAGTAGCTCATCCCAGTCCTGAGTGGCTAAGGTGTGACTGTAGGTACGTAAAAGTTTAGTCACTTCCCGGTTTATCCTCTCTGCTAATCCTTGTGACTCTGGGTGGTAAGGTACCACCTCCCGCTTAGAGATGTTGTAGAATTTACAAAACAACTTTACCCGCTCACTTATAAACTCTTGAGCGTTGTCACTTAACAAAACTTCGAAAGACCCATAGTGTGCTATCACCTTTCTTAACGCGTCAATAATGCTGTCTGTTTCTTTATTAGGTAGAGGGATTATGATACTATATCTAGTGTAAAAATCTCTAAATACCAAAATGTATCTATTACCCTTTTCTGTTATTGGTAATGGTCCCAATATATCAGTACTTACAGATGCAAATGGTCGGTTAGGAATTGGATACATTCCAATTGGAATAGGTTTTGGTGAAGCCTTAGCCTGTAAACAAGGTATACATTTATCAATTAGCTCCTGTACTAGTTTACCCTCATGAAGATTGAAAAAGTTCTTCCTAAAGGTGAGCATTGTTCTATCATACCCTCTATGACCTGATGTGGTACTATCATGAATTATTCTAAAAGCCCTTTGCATCAGTGTGTCTGGAATGTATGGTACTAGATACCTGTCAACTAAGCTTCCCCTGGTAATGTTTCTTACTACAAACACGATTCCACGCAATATCCGATAGCTTGCTAATTTCACGGTCCTTTCACTTGTTCGTGACATTAATTTCTTTTTAAGTGATTGACAGTTCGCGTCTGACGTTTGTAGTTTCCTGAGTTCCTCTTCGGTCCAATCTACTTTTCTAGGAATATAGGACTGTAGTGGTTCCTCTGATTCTTCCTCCTTAGGTTCCTCTTCCGTTACCTCATTGATTTTTTCTCCAAGCTTATCATCTAGTTCCTGTGGAAATTCTTCACAATTGTCTTGTATGTCCACCATTCGGGACAGAAAATCTGCGAACAAATTCTTCTTTCCAGGTAAATATTTTAGATTTATCTGGTATTCTTGCACCAGCAGAGCCCACCTGGTGATGGCAGCATCTTTAGTAGTTTTAGTCATTATTCCTAACAAAGGTAAATGGTCCGTGTACACGGTTACCTTATAGTGTAGGATGAGATGTCGGAACTGCTCTAGTGCGAAAATTAGAGATAACATCTCTCGTTTGGTGGCGGAGTAATTCCTTTGGGTCTCACTCAAGCACTTACTGACATAGGACAATGGGTGTAATACCCCGTCTATTTCTTGCATCAAGGCTGAGCCCAGGCCCACTAGGGATGCATCCGTGTGGATGAAAAATTCCTTAGAGAAATCCGGGATCTTTAAGATTGGGCTGTGGCATAGCTTCTTCTTAAGGATATCCACAGCCTCCTTCTTCTTTTCATCCCATTCGAATTTTACGCCCTTTCTGAGAAGTTGATACAATGGATCAGCTATACCTGAAAAATTGCGGACAAACATGCGGAAATAGTTGCAGGCTCCTAAAAAAGCCTGCAATTCTTTCTTACTCGTGGGATATGGTAGTTTACGGACTGCCTTGATCCGGTCCTCATCCATCCTCAGTCCATGTTCATCCACCGTATATCCCAAGAACTTCACGGACGAAGTGAAGAATCGACATTTGGTGATCTTTATTTTTAGGTTGGCCTCCTGTAGTTTCTCCAACACTGTCTTAATCTTGTCTAGGTGGGTTTCCTTCGTAGCTGCAAATATAATGATGTCATCCATATATGACAATGCATGTGTTCCTAAGATGTCATATAATACTTCATTAATGACCCTACTAAAATACCCTGGTGCCGAGGAGAGTCCAAACGGTACTCTCCGAAATTCGTACTTTGAATTTCTTACCGTGAACGCGGTTTTATGGCAGTCCTCTGCCTTAATTTCGCATTGATGGTATGCCGAGATTAGATCTAAACTGGAGATGACTTTTGTTTCTTGCAGCGAGTTAAGGAGGTCCGCTATCTTGGGAATAGGAAAAGTTACCGGTTCCGTGATCTTATTTAAACATCTAAAATCTATACAAGGCCTTATTCCACCGCCGGGCTTAGGTACTATGAGTAGGGGTGAATTGAAGTTCGAGGCCGACTTCCTTACCACCCCCTGTTCCAACAATTTTTTAATTTCTACATCTAAGGGTCCTTGCCTGGCGTGCGGTATCCTGTAGGGAGGCCTGTTTATTACTCTGTCTTCTTTCAGAGTAATTTCAAGCGGCTGTCCTCGGTAATTTCCCAGCGGTTCTCCCGGCAGCCAGCATACCTGCCTATACGTATTGAGGAGCGTCATCACTTTCCCTTTCATTTCTTCATCTCCACAGGTTACATCTTCCCACTGCACTGGTGGCGGTGTTTCTGGTTCTTCGTGTTCCTTCACTGATGAATTATTTGCGGTGATGCTGTGGATATTTTCCGTCTGCGCTTTTTCTGCTAGGCACAATATTGTACCCTGACTGAGGGTTACATCCTTATCACTTGCGTTAGTTACACTGACCGTTATTTTCCCGTCAGTTACCCTCGTGATTGCGTTCGAGGTTAATAACCCGAATCGAGGTTCTCCGTGATGAATAATTAAATCTTCGTTTTCCTTGATCTTCTTATTGGCAATTCTCACTTGCATTGTGTTTATTGAATTCTTAGCTATCGTGAGTTCCTCTTTCAGGTGTATACTCACTGTACTCTGTCGACCAGTATCCTTTTCAGCTTCGTTCTTTATCCTTGGATCATTTTCTTCTTCGTTTTTATCGAGCGCTTCCTTTCCCTGCTCTTCTTCTAACACTGTTATTCTTGAGTTTACCGGTACCTTATTATATAATTTCTTGGACTGAATGATCATGGTTACAGTTTCTTCCGCCTTCCTTTCACTTACTGATTTGTTATCTATGAACTGTAACTTCTGTTGGGGAAAGTTTACTATAGCATGCTTAAGGATATTCATGCCTAATAGGACTTGTACACTTCCCTTATTTAATTCTTTGAAGACTAAAAAGTCTCCTTCTAATTTCCCATTCAGTGTGTCTATTGACATCACCACCTTTCCTATTATTGGAATTAGGTTTCCTTGCGCGTCGTACACCCGTTTGTTTTGAGTTTCTATTTTCCCCTGCTCCCCTAAATTTCCTATAATATTTTCAGCTACTAGGGAGACGCTAGCTCCACTATCTACTAGAGCGCTTAGTTCTTCACTCTTATTTATACCGATAAGCTGAACTTTTATCATGGGGATCTTAAGTCTATTCTCTATCTCGGTAGTATTGGATAAACTAACTAGTCATTCTGACCCTTCGTCCTTTTGTTCGTAGTAGTAATCCGGTGTATCTTCTTCGGATTGTTCTTCTAGGTGATGTACCTGATCTCCTCTCCTATAATCGTTATCGGAGTATTTTTGTTTATTCTCAAGTTTGACCCTGCAGTTAATCTTGGTGTGTCCGCGCTTCTTACACCTACTGCACGGGTTCCGACAGTGTCGGTCTTGGTGTCCGTTCTTCTCGCAGTTTGTACAATACTGTACATTACCTCGCTGTCGTTTCCTGCAGTCCTTAGTATTGTGTCCCTTGATTCGGCAAAAGGAGCAGTAATCTTTTTCTTTGGGACATTCTTTCGCGAAGTGACCTTGTCGACCGCACGCGTAGCATTTCTTTTCCATCTTTCCTGGTCTCGTTTGTTCCGTTTGGAGTGCGTAAAGGACTTCCGGTTGCATGTTCTTCTTCTTTGCGGCCGTGTCCACTACCATGGCGTGTGCCTTCTTGACACAATTTATGGCGTGTGCCGTTATTCTCGTTGACCTCTTATCCGGTGTAGACTTAGATGACCTTGTCAATTGCTTGTAGACATCCTCCTGTAGACCGTTCACTATGAACAAATGCAGCAACATATTCTGCAAAACATCCGCTAAAAGAATTGGCTTTCTATCTGGTCCTGCACCTCCTGCTGCAATTTCTCCTCTGGCAATCCCATCCGCTGCGGCTGGACCCACAGCAATGTCTTGTGTTAGGGGGTCCTGTAGGTAACATCCTGCTCCAATCCGGAGAGCTCTCATATCGTTTCTCCCCAGATATGCGTCCACTAAGGCACGGGTTTGCGCTTCTAGCTTCGGCAGATCATTTTCAGGATTGGAGATGTCGTTACGGAGCAGACCGCGTGCCGCTACACGGAACTCCGACCGCTCAAACTGGGGATATATTTCCAGGAGATCTTCACAAACTTCTTCATAAGAGATTTGGCGTCCCGCGTAATTGGCCATTTGAACTGCCGCATCACCCCTTTGAGGATCTATACGACTATTAAGAAGCCTAATCTTGGCCGCATCATCGGTGATGCGGTTTGCGTGGATGTGCGCGTCAATATGACGCAAGAATGACCGCACATCCACTTCCCGACTACCTAATCCCGCCCCATCGCTAGCAGTTAATTTCCCGCAAAACAATGGTAGGTTGTCGAGCACCGTGATGGAGCGCTGTTCTGTGGCGGACATGGTGTTCTACTTAATTAGCGCGCCAATATCTCTAAACTCTCAAAAAGGGTTAGGTATTAGGAATGGTTATTGCTGAAATTAGTACAAATATAATTACAATGTAAAAATAAAATCAATAGAAAAAATATACGTGCTACAATAATTATTCGGTTCCACTAGCAATTGTTTTTAAAAGGTATAAAAAGGTATATATGGTTACACGCTATACATAATATAAGAATTCTTGAAGATCGCTTCTTGATTCCAAGGTACTCACTCTTCTCGAGACTCTGTCTATGTACCTCACTCACTGACTGCTCTGATACTACTGTACTTGAGTTGGTCGTGACTCCTCTCTCCTTGGGTAGTGCTGGTGACGCCTTCTTCTACTTGTTTTCCTTGTTGTAACGGTTGTTCCCTGGAGTGTGCTTGCCTTCGTCGATGGCTGTTTTCTTGAGTAGTAGCTCGATGTACTGCAGAGATTTTCTTCTCAAGATTGATGGTTGATAGTGTTACGTACACTGCGCTTCCCTTTACTAGCGACTTATTACTGCTCCCAATTGAAAGACTTCTTGCGCTATACGTAGCTAGCGGCTTTCTATGCTCACGCTTAGAGGCTTCGGTTGCGCTAAAAAACTAGCGGCTTACTATTACTCACAATTAGAGACTTCAATTGCGCTAAAAACTAGCGGCTTACTATTGCTCACAATTAGAGACTTCAATTGCGCTAAAAACTAGCGGCTTACTATTGCTCACAATTAGAGACTTCAATTGCGCTAAAAACTAGCGGCTTACTATTGCTCACAATTGGAGACTTCAATTGCGCTAAAAACTAGCGGCTTACTGGTTCAGTCGTTCCCGAACTTCTCCCCCTATGTAGACGGTGTAGGAGTATCAGTGTCTTCCTCTGGGTTCGCCTGTATCTTCAACCACCTACTGTTTAGGCGGTGTAGGAGTATCAGTATCTTCTTCTGGGTTCGCCTGTATCGCCGACTACCAGTTCCCTTAGCTTCCCAAGCGAGTTGCTTGCGGTGCTTGACCTGTACGCGGTGCTTGACCTGCTTAACTGGTTTTTTCGCCTGCCAATGCCTTGTGATACAGCGTATTGCCTAAGGCTATGCTTTGACCTGTAGCGGTGCTTGACCTCGTCGACTGGTTTCTGCGCCTGTGTGTTACACTGTATAGCTCGAGGCTACGTCGCGATGTTTTTACTTTTTTATTGGCACTGTTCACTCACTGTTGTATTATAATAATAATACATCAACATCAAACCTTGCTGTAAGTAATATAGAGAATTTTATTTCACAAAATAAGGTCCCGCCGGAGGTTCCAGATATATTAATGCTTTTGGTGTTACTTATTGTCTTTTAGTCATTAATATTTTAGGGTAATAAGCTGACTACCCTCTTGGGTGTTATTCACTATTTTTAGGAATTCTTATTTTGACTTTTGATTAATTCTCTATAGTACTACTGGCAAGGAGAAATGAAACGCAATTCAATACACACTTATATTCACTAAGGAATGTTAGAGTACAGAGTATTGACAATTTAGTTTGCACAGAGTGACGGCGTACAGGCGACGATTGACTCGTACTAATTACGGGTGAGGGAAGATGATTACTGAACTCACTATGAAGGGAACTTGCCTCTTTTATAAAGATACTTTCACACGTATCTTGGTGCGGGGAATTTGGAAATCGGAAGAGAAATTGTGCCGAGGTTGTTTTTAACTAAAATCAAATAATACAAAAAATGTATTTACTAATTTCGAGCGCTTGTTAAGGCTCACGTCTCTCCCATAACTGTCCGACAAATACAATAAACTTATTCAATTTACGATCGTCTTTGTAGACTTTCTATATATCAGCTAGTTTTTGTGCCCTTTTAGGAGTTGTTCCCTTAGAGAATAAATATGCATGTGAGCAAGGCAAAAAACAGATATCTAATTTAGTCAAGGTTTCAACAGATGGTTATTCGTTTTACAGATAAATAGTATACTCATGACATACAAAATAATAATTAAGTATATGTGTAATTTAATTACTGTAACTCTTCAAAGTAAACATATAAATGAAATATCAAACTTTTCGTTTTTCTAGACCAATATACCGTTAACAGAAACAGGTTTTACAATGGTTGAAACAGGTTTGACAGTGGTTGAAACAGGTTTTACAATGGTTGAAACAGGTTTGACAGTGGTTGAAACAGGTTTTACAATGGTTGAAACATGTTTGACAATGGTTGAAACAGGTTAGACAATGGTTGAAACAGGTTTTACAATGGTTGAAACAGGTTTTACAATGGTTGAAACAGGTTTCACAATGGTTGAATCAGGTTTGACAGTGGTTGAAACAGGTTTTACAATGGTTGAAACAGGTTTGACAGTGGTTGAAACAGGTTTTACAATGGTTGAAACAGGTTTGACAGTGGTTGAAACAGGATTTACAATGGTTGAAACAGGTTTGACAATGGTTGAAACAGGTTTTACAATGGTTGAAACAGGTTTGACAGTGGTTGAAACAGGTTTCACAATGGTTGAAACAGGTTTGACAGTGGTTGAAACAGGTTTTACAATGGTTGAAACAGGTTTGAAAATGGTTGAAACAGGTTTTACAATGGTTGAAACAGGTTTGACAGTGGTTGAAACAGGTTTTACAATGGTTGAAACAGGTTTAACAGTGGTTGAAACAGGTTTTACAATGGTTGAAACAGGTTTGACAGTGGTTGAAACAGGTTTTACAATGGTTGAAACAGGTTTGACAATGGTTGAAACAGATTAGACAGTGGTTCAAACAGGTTTAACAATGGTTGAAACAGGTTAGACAATGGTTAAAACAGGTTTGACAATGGTTGAAACAGGTTTGACAATGGTTGAAACAGGTTTGACAATGGTTGAAACATGTTTGACAATGGTTGAAACAGGTTTGGCAATGGCTGAAACAGGTTAGACAATGGTTGAAACAGGTTTGACAATGGTTGAAACAGGTTTGACAATGGTTGAAACAGGTTTGACAATGGCTGAAACAGGTTTGACAATGGTTGAAACAGGTTTGACAATGGTTGAAACAGGTTTGACAATGGTTGAGAAAGATTAGACAGTGGTTGAAACTGGTTTGACAATGGTTGAAACAGGTTAGACAATGGTTGAAACAGGTTAGACAATGGTTGACACAGGTTTGACAATGGTTGAAACAGGTTTGACGATGGTTGAAACATGTTTGACGATGGTTGAAACAGGTTTGACAATGGTTGAAACAACTCAGACAATTGTTGAAACATGTTTGACAATGGTTGAAACAGGTTTGACAATGATGGAAACAGGTTTGACAATGGTTGAAACAGGTTTGACAATGGTTGAAACCGGTTAGACAATGGTTGAAACAGGGTTGACAATGGTTGAAATAGGTTTGACAATGGTTGAAACAGGTTTGACGATGGTTGAAACAGGGTTGACGATGGTTGAAACAGGTTTGACAATGGTTGAAACAAGTTTGACAATGGTTAAAACCGGTTTGACAATGGTTGAAACAGGTTCGACAATGGTTGAAACAGGATTGACAATGGTTGAAACCGGTTTGAAAATGGTTGAAACAGGTTTGACAATGGTTGAAACAGGTTTGACAATGGTTGAAACAGGTTTGATAATGATTGAAACAGGCTTGACGATGGTTGAATTAGGTTTGACGATGGTTGAAACAGGTTTGACAATGGTTGAAACAGGTTTGACAATGGTTGAAACAGGTTTGATAATGATTGAAACAGGCTTGACGATGGTTGAAACAGGTTTGATGATGTTGAAACAGGTTTGACAATGGTTGAAACAGATTTGACAATGGTTGAAACGGGCTTGATAATGGTTGAAACAGGTTTGACGATGGTTGAAACAGGTTTGACAATGGTTGAAACAGGTTTGATAATGGTGAAACAGGTTTGACAATGGTTGAAACAGGTTTGATAATGGTGAAACAGGTTGACAATGGTTGAAACAGGTTTGACAATGGTTGAAACAGGTTTGATTATGGTGAAACAGACATTTGAAAATATTAAGACAGGTTTGGGATGAAAACAAAGAGAAAATTCCTTATTGAAGAAATATTGTAAAAAAATTTCTTAGAATATCATGATATATTCTTAAATATTAGTCTTTAAATTTAGATTTTTCGTATACTAGAGGAACGTCATAGTATTTGGCCACCTAAATCTAACATTTCAATTATATAATCTTATTTTCTTCATTTTTATATACCTGTCTAGTATCTATCTTACAGAACAACAAATTAACTGTTTTCCAATTAATTTACGACTCTGCTTTCTTCTATTTAAATTTATATCAAAACATTAATTTTCTACTCGTTATTCATGTCTTTCCCTGGACAACTATTTACAATTAATAATAAATCATTACCAGTAATTATTCCAATTTCATTAATTTATAATGCTTAACATAATATGACAATGATTAGTTATTATGAAAACAAATTACTTCCGCTTTGAATAGATAAGCATCCGAGTATTAACTGATGATAATTTCCCATTGCAAATAACTCTCGAATAACAATAATTTACAAGCATTACTATTTGGTGAACTAAAACTAATCTGTTGATTTTTGATATCTGTGTCTTCGAACGCTGAATAAATTGTAAAACCTAATTTAGAATGTTTGATGTGAACGAAAATCCTCAAATTGTGAATATTGTAAATCTGGGTTCATGTATGAGGTTCTAATAGAAATTATTATTCTCTTAATATTTATTCGATAATTACTAATGGAGATTGTTATATAGTTTTTCTTAATAATCAAGAAACTTGAATAAAAACTGGAAATTATTATGTATGATTAAAGAAAAAATATTTCACCACGAATTTCGTAAATTTAAGTATTATACAAATATTGTCTGGAAATCTGCGAAACTGAATTTGCAATCATCTACTAAAATATTCCATCTTTTAGCGTAAAAAGTACTGTAGCTTCCTATAACAATTTAATATTAGACCCATCAGTTTGACGTAAATTTACCAATACAGGCTTGGATAGTAACAGATAGCGGCATGCTTTAGTAACGCATTATTTTATTTTGTGAACTAGGATGCAACATCCCAATGAACATTTTTTTGTTCTGCTGGAAATCATTTTGACAGATTCCATAACCACTTTAATTGTAAAAATCCCAAGATTAAATTTTTAATGAAAGATTTATAGTTATTGTTTCGAGGTATGTATTCAACTTTAGACGTCAGTTTATATGAATCATGTGAAGCTTTTGGAATTAGCATTTTTTTTAAATATTCAATCTTGTAAGATTGTCAATGATATATCAGAAACTTATTTAAATCTTCAAGAAAAAATATGACCATGATAGAAACGAAATCAAAAGCCTTATTCTTAATTCGAAAATAATTGGACTATACCCAATAAAAGAATATTGTATATATATATATATATATATATATATATATATATAAAGAATGAAAAGCTACAATCTCTGCCGACACTAAATTATAATTCCAATTAAAGTAATGGGCTATTCAGTGAAAAATGTGGCAGTGCATGGCAATTTACGTGTTTTTACTTCAGATTTACTGGAAGCAGTTGCACTAAATATTTGTTTCAAAAACAAATCTTAATTGAAATTTGAAATGAAAGATGACTGTACTTTATGTCATAATTATACATTTAATTATAATTCTTGTGCGAAACAATACATTTAATTATAAAAAAGCATGTAAATCATTTCCAAAACAGTTGGAAAATTGTAAACTAAAATGTAATCAATGCAGTAATACAGAAACAATAATACAATTCATTTAGATATATCTTACAACCGGTAGAGTGAATGAACATCTTATGAATGAATGAAAACCCCAAGCGACATGGAGCAATGATTTATTCAACACCCCTGCTGAAGCTTAGCAGATGTTCATTGTTCAAGTTCTTGCTATTCTACCTTGCTTTACGTCGTAAACGAATCAAGGAATTTGTTATAAAGCAGTATAATAGTAATCATATCCATAGCATACCTAGTAAATAAATAAATGAAATATAACCTATATGTGATAATAAATGATTTAACGAAAATGCAAGCGTATTGTATAATAAATGTACGACGAAATACCGATTAAAATGTCCGTGTGAATAATTAGGATGAAGTTATAGATGATTAATTGAAATCTCCTCTTTATCTTCTATGACCTAACCATAATTGAAGCCCATTTAAAGAAGTTTTGAACCTAATTTTTCACACTAAACTTTCCGCATAAATAATTGTGAACAGATTATCCAGTAATTATGTCATGGAAGACCGGCTTCCGATACTAATAATAATTTCGATGTAATTACAGAATTATGAACCAATTTGCATTTAGATGACAGTAAACGGATGTTGTGGGTGGTAGAATTCGACAGCTACTCTTCATTTACATACTCATTTACATACTCATTTACATGATCATTCACACATTCTCTGGGTCTTAAACATACAATACGATCAAATAACAATAACAGTACTTTGGGCATAGGAATTCGTAATTGATTGTCAATATCAAACCTATAGATGTGCAAAGTGCTCACTCAACTGTCAATAATCTTCACACACCTCTCTGAGTGTTTAAAGGATGTGGGACACGTTCATCGACAGTCATGTTACTAATTATTCGTCAGAGTTTAATTGAAATCGATCAAAACTTCAAATGATTGCGTATTATCACAAAATTAAATTCATCAACCCTATCGTTATGGCTACTGTTTACAAATTTAAACAATTTGTAAACATTGAAAAGTAAAACAAAGGTAAAAGATTTATGGTCTTATTTTCGAAGCATATATTTATATAATTTTTAATAACAATTTTACTTTATTTATATTGCTATCATCAGTAATAATAAAAAAAGAATTAAGATCTTCACCGTGAGAGCTAATACCAAGTGAAATAATATATTTGAACTGACTATAAATAGATATAGTGTGGATTTTCGTCACCGTAAGAGTTCATTCCTAGTGGAATATAATTTGTATTAACTGGAATAGGAAATGTATGAATAATGAATGTTCTTCACCGTAACAGTTCTTTGAAATGATATTCATTGTAAATTTGGGGTAAAAACGAATTTTTTAACTTGCAAAGAACAAATATTTGTATATCTTCAGCATATAAAATAATGACAATATATGATAGAATCTAATAAATGGTTACAGTGGAGGATAAAGGGTGATGGTGTTAGTCTTCTTAGCTGAGATAAAAAAGACTGAGGCTATGACTCAACTAGTGTTGAATCTATAATGAACAACATATCCTACATTAACGGTCATTTTATGCTCCTAAGTTAATACTCCTTAATTATCTGGTTACAGCATGAGTGGATTGTTAATAGTCTATGAATTTACCTGAGTATCACAAAATGTCTATTTCACATATATGAAAAAATAAATTTATTATCTTCACAATATCCGAGCGTTGGATCGGCACTTAGACAAATTGGTTCACGGCGTAATTCAGACGGGTGACTCTCACAGATATTTAACCAGCTTCAAATAAATAAAAAAAATCCCCCACTTGTGTACCAAATTAAGGTACCTCAATTTTACAACAACAAAAATTAACTCATCCCATCAACAAATTTATCTGAAAAATCATATATTAACACCAGAAATATCCAACTAAAAAATAGATCACATAAAAATACAATTGGCGTTGAGTAAGAGTAGTTTATTTGTCACATTAGTTTATTTGTATCGTTTCTTTCACGCATCCTTTTATAGCTTTCACATTCACTGTGCGATTCACATTTATGCATAGGATAATTATTACTTTATGAAATTCAATTAAGATATATATATATTTGAATAATTTGAAAGTATTTCTTGTAAACAATATACCTATAACTTATGAAAACCTTAACTTATCATGAGTGATCTTAATATTTAGAAATATATATCATTAGTTATAAATTACTCAACTAAGGATCTCCTATAACCTCATAATAAAAATGCTGTTGAAAATAAAAATAAATCTCGAGATTTCAAAATAATTCAAATACACGACTGAAACGCAAAACAATTCGAAAATAAATCGAATTCCTCGACCACAAATTTCTCTGATTTAACTAAGTTTTTGAAAAAGAATTCGAATCGTGAAGAGATCACCTGACGCCTGTTCTATGGTCGGAAGATAGTAAAAAAGAACTGTCAAGAATATATCCGCTGAAGTTTGAATGGAGCTTCCATCGAAAGAGAAAAAATAATCCTTAGCTATAGATAAAAGTAGCCGGTTAGAATAGAACATTTTGAAGAATTTTAGCGATATGTATTCCACTAAAATGAATAAATTCTCATTCAAATTTCCGTGGGAACTTTTGATGAAAGTATAAAAAGTGAAGGTTGATGAGGTAATTGAAGATTTAATCTCTTTTAATTAATATTTGAAAACTGAAAAAAATAACATTATTGATAAAATGATACATAAAAATAAATATTTATTTGGTATTAAATTTTCTTTTTAAATTTTATAAACACCTTAATTTTGATATTTATTTTGAAAAAAAAATCAGATTTTAATTCCTTGCAATATTTTAAGTATAAATTATCCTCATTTTTAAAAAGGTTATGATGAGTTGACAATTAGCATGTACTATTTTATTATATCTTAACTACAATAATTAATCATTTATCATACCTAAATTCGAATCAGATTTGACATTCATAAAAAACTGTAAGTTGAACCCGAGTTATAAAACGTTGAACTAATTCAAGTATTAGCTTTTTACCAGAGTTAAATTTACTATTTGAGTTGAAATATCGACCGATTGACAGAATGTTAGTTCGATTACTTTGAAATTTGATACGAATACATATGAAATCATATGAACGCTATTTTCAAATCCGAGCGAAATTTCAAGAGTATGGGTTTCTTATTGTTTTCAATTCATGATTTTGATACTGACTTAAATATTTTTGCCCCTAATTTTTTAATGGTTTTCCTATAGACTCATTACAATACTCTTAAAAAAAGGTTGGGCTCATTATGTTTCTATATTAATTTATTATGCATAAATAATTATTTATAGTTACGTATATTGTATGCATATTTAGTTTCAAAAGTATTCGGAGTATATTTTTCCAAAACTTCTAATAGAATCACTTTATGTCTCATTATCAATTTGAAGTTATTTCAACATTACTTCTAAAATAGGAAATATTTAACTGAACTTGTCTATTTCAGTCAAAGTCTATCACAAATAATATAATACATGCAATCTTCTCATTCAAGCTTTCCTAGAGAGTACAGTACGTTAACGTGCAATGTGCACGGATACCAATAAATTTAAAAAAATATATCTTTAACTTGCGTTTCTTATTACACTCTATGATCTCCTCGTTCAGTCCAGAATTTCATGCGGAGTGTAATGTTTTTTTTTATTTGAAACCAAGAATTCCCCTCTAGAAATTCCAGATACGACTTTTCTAAATGATTCGACAGCTAGGATTAAGATTACCGCTTCTTAAAAGAGCAATGCAGTTAGATGATCTGGTATATTATGAGATATTTAATTTTGATATATTGAATAGTGCAGAATTGACGCTTCACTTGATGGTGTTCAAATAAATACCAAATACCGATATCATAATTTTTTGTTAGCAAATTTAGAATTTTGAGATAATCACAGGTTTAGAAGCTGCCCACTTATAATATTTAATAAATGTAACAACAGTGGAACCTTTAATTGATTTCCAACTAACAATGTGACAAAATTTAGTTGTTTTCATCGTAGCATGAACAATTGAACATACATGGAACCGTTTCACATGATTTGAAGGGATTAATAAATATTTATACTCTGCATGAGGTTGGATCAATTATACGACTAGGAATGGCATATAAATGACAAAATGTCGAGGGTAAGATGGGTGTAATCGTACCGTTTCATTTTTTCGATCATATAAGAAAAACTATATAATAATTAAATATAATATATTTACCTTTAGATTTAAGTTTCTTGAATAGGATCGCCTCGTAAATGTATATGTTACTCACAAATTTAAAATCATAAGAAATGCAAACCTTCAAATTTGGTAAGAATTTGTATATTTTTCAATCGATTTATATTTATTATGAGTACACTTATTAATTATAATCCACATATTTACAAGGCTAAATATCAGTGAACTGTTTTATTTTATCACTTTTTAGTTCTATACTGGTTTTCACCTCTGAACCTTGAATAATATTCATACTTAACTCTTCGAATCTTAAGTGATGTAATCACTCTTTCAACTTCAGATTCAAATGAAATTGTTTCAATAATTCATCCCATTGGTACCAACATAGTTCCAATTAGTGTTCTTTTGCCTATAAATTACAATCAAAATTCATATCAGATTGAAGTCGAGAGATTTTTCGTGTACAATGTACATTGATCATTCTTTTCGTGATTTCCAATACTGAGTTACAATCTATTCCTCAAAAAGTATTTGATGGAGAACCCTTTCTTTTAGATTACACAAACCCGATTTGGTGGATATAGTGTCATTTATGATCAGTGAACGGTAATATCGACAAAATAGATACTATTTTTCAAAATATATAAAAGAATTCAAGATTCAGGGGGAAAAATCATTATATAGATAAGAATGATATCCTCATATAATCTAAAATACGATATATGAGCACAAGATGTGACGATTAAATGTTTGCAATATAAAGAAAAATTAGAAAATTTAACAACAATTTGGAAAACTGTACATTTTCAACTTGAATATAACTCATTTTAAAAATCATTTTCAAATTAGTGTGGTAAGAAATATTTATAATTAACTCATCAAACTAGATTATAATAATAGATGTACACTAATCATGTTTTTTCTCAATAATTATGTTTCAGAGATATTCAATTAAAATAATTAACATTGTTGACTCTGTTAAATTACATGAATTTCCAACCCATCAGTCATTAATTAGAGAGTAAATGGATTATTAACGAGTACTGCTAATTACCACTTTGATGTCAGGATTGATGTTAGAAAAACAACAAAACATACATGATTAAATCTATTAATAAAGATTACATAAAATAGATAATCAACTTGTTATTCATCTCGTACAACTATTTAAGATAGAGTAACAATGTGTATAGTTGAATATAATGATTTTCATCAGCATCATAACAAAAGGTCTGCATCTTAATTGAGTACATTTTTTACTATAATATTATATATGATAAAAATGGTTTATTTGATAATATTAATGCATTAATATAAAATATCATTTTGTATGAAAACGTTGGAAACTGATAATTCAAAATATACTATAAATCATTTTGAAAATAATTAGTTCTCGTCATGTATAATATTATTGATAAATGACTTTGTTCCTACAACCCCCTTCTTATCTGACTTCTTTTTTGATGTCCCTTGTACTTATTTTATATTTAACATCAGTTTGAAGCAGACGTTAAAACTAACCTTTCTATCTGTATAATTTTAGATATTTTTTAAATCACCTGTGCTTACTTCGTTTCATTTTACCGATATTATATACATAAGAGTGAATTGAAGACAAAAAAAATTGTGAAGTTCAATATATTTATTTACAAAAAACTTTTTAAATAATATATCGTAATAGAATACCTTTTTTTCTGTTGAAATATTTAAATTTTCTATTATATTATTTTTGGTGTAAGGTTGAATAAATCCTCTTTGTTGGAATCAATATTTCTAAATCAGAGGTAATTAATTACATATGGGTTAATTTAATTGTAAATACGATAGAAATCAATAAAAGGTTGGAACAAATTTATCAATAAAATTCACAACTTTTTTAATTCGAACAAAAATCCGTATATCTTCCATTCCATACAAAATGTTTTCAAAATTCAGTGGAGTCCGTTAATTCCACAATTCAGAAGTTTAACCGTTCTTTCTATAATTATAACTATACCTACAGTGTTTTAATAAGCAATTAATAATGAGAATATGACCCTATGTTTGAACTTCAAAAGTATACAATAATATTCTATTGCCACATGATTACATTTTACTAATTAACTTCATTCGTTTTTTTATTAGAAATTCTCTAATTAATTAAATTATAAAGTTGTTACAATGATACATTATTCTTAATATAGATAAAAGAAAAAATGTAACTGGTAATTACATTTGAGTAATTAATCAAATTCACTTTTAATTAGATTGCATGAAACATGATGGTCTTAATTGCTTTACAAATTATGTTGTCCATTCATTATGTGATATAATCTTCAATTTTCAATCTTCAATTAATAATGATGGTCTCATTTTATTGATATATTTTAAAAATGCCTAGAAATATTTATAGGAAAATATATATCAGTTCATCAAATACAAATTTTAGTCAGAAAAGTTTAATAAATATTTCATATATTAATAATTTTTCAAATTTGCAAATTATAAAGAAAATTCATATGATAACAACATATATTTATTTCATATTTATTACAGTATCTCCCGATAGCCAATAAACATCGAACTGTTTCCAATCGAATAATGTTCCCAATCTCGAGATAATCTGTTGACCAAATCCCATAGGAAGTTATTGGAGTCTTAGCTAAAATAGCGTGTCTATACACTAACACAAACACATTAACATCCTAATTTATGCTAAACACACGATCTGCGTTTAATCTGTTTGAATAGGCATTTCACAAATATTTATAGAAACTGGTTAGGTGTAAAATCTTAATGCTGATGACTAAACCAATTTTGAAACCCAAAGAATGGATGTCTTGTATATTCATACATCGCCAAAATACTATTGATATATTAGCAATTTAGTTATTATAATAATTGTGATAATTCAGAGTGTTATAAAATAACAGAGAGTGTTTTGATAACTGCATGAGTTTTATGGTAAATTAGTGTTATGATAAATTAGAGTTCAATAAGACATTCTACGTATATTTCTTGCACAATTTACTATTGTTTCAACTACTAGGTAAAGATAAATTATGCTGTTTATGAAATCATGTAAGTATTGTGAAATTATTCCAAGTTTGTTCTCAAATTTAAAAGAGTAAAATGCACATGAGCTGACTAACTAATTACTTTGTGGCCATACAAAGGAAGATGAGTCCCCTACTAAAGATGTTATCGTAATTAAAACAATTCTAGTGAGATATCATTCCAATAAATCAATATCTATCCTGTTTCCTATCTATTAAATTTGAATTTAATGTAACATTTATTGAATATATATATTAATATTTATACTAACTATATTCTAAATTATCTACTCTATTCAGTGCTTTAATCATGTCTTCCATTCATGATAAGAAAATAAAGAGAATATTTAATTAATCAGTCAGTACCTCAATCTCGTAGGAGATTCTGAAAGAAATTTTTTGCAGTTCCCACTTGATGTTTGTATTAGAAACAAACTCCATTTAATTAAACTAGAAAGAGTGTATTTATATCGGAAGGAAATTTTAGTTGTGTGAGAAAAATTGGATAATATAATGCCAAGTCTGGGCAAAGAACCTGCAATAAAACATTATAAAGTTCTCCCAAATAACAGGAATTCAATATGGTATATAAAGGTGTGAATTAAATAAATTAAGTATTTATATTGATTATATTTTTTAGCTGAATAATTTATAAGTGGCACAACCTGAAGATTAATTTTTATACTCAAGATACTTTGCCCTGTGCAAAGTAATATATTATTAACATTCAGCTATGAAAAATAGGACATAAATTGACACAAAAAAGAAAATCAACTTCTATTTAAATTATTTTTCAAATAATTAATTATACAGACACCATGATATCTCCGTTATTTAATATATCAATCGAATCGACAACTTTTAAGATAATATAATAATAATCTTTCTTCCACAAAGTCATTGTAAATTAATAGTGTTTTTGTTTCTGCTATTAATTAAATAAGAAGATTTTCTTTCAATGAAAATCAAATGGCTAGCGTACGTATAAATGCTAATTCTGGTGAACTCAATTAACGTCAAAATAATTTCTGTTTATTATACAAAAAATCCCCTCTACCGTAACATATCTTGACGTTTATGTGCTATGAATAAAGTAAATAAATTATTTTTCTACGTCTCATTGCGCCATCTGCCTGTGGGACTTACAATATAGACGCATGATATCTCATGGGAGAAGAAATATTGTGTTATATTCTGTCCCAATTTAAGCACCAGAGTAAATATTAGTGAGTTATATCTGTCTCAATTTAAGAACCAGAGATTAGTGAGTTATATCTATCCCAATTTAAGAACCAGAGTAAATGTTAGTGAGTTATATCTGTCCCAATTTAATAACCAGAGTAAATATTAGTGAGTAATATCTGTCTCAATTTAAGAACCAGAGTAAATATTAGTGAGTTATATCTGTCTCAATTTAAACAACAGAGTAAATATTAGCGAGTTATATCTGTCTCAATTTAATAACCAGAGTAAATATTAGTGAGTTATATCTGTCTCAATTTAAGAACCAGAGTAAATATTAGTGAGTTATATCTGTCTCAATTTAAGAACCAGAGTAAATAGTAGTGAGTTATATCTGTCTCAATTTAATCACCAGAGTAAATATTAGTGAGTTATATCTGTCTCAATTTAAGAACCAGAGTAAATATCAGTGAGTTTGAATTGTTACAGACTGGTGGTCGGTGACTTTGTTAACGGAACCACTTTCCTCTCTTACTGCTTTTACGAGATACTTTTAATTTAACTTGTTTCGACATCAGCATTCAGTAATATATTGGAAAATAATTCGTATGTAAGAATTGAAAAATATTATGACATATTATTGTCTTCGGTTTGATTTTACAAACAGAAACGTTATTTTATTTTATAGTAGGAAATGTAATGCATTTTAAACTGTAGTAGGTAAATAATTCGTTATATAGTGGAATATTCAATTAATTTTATACTATTTTAATTATATGATTTAATGTTAGAAAAAATTATTAATTTTATAGTAAGAATAATGAATGATTTTATGGAATGAAAATTAATTGCAATTTTGGTATTCATTATCCACTTATCAATATCTTTATTTTGATCATTGAAAATCCAGATAATTTTAAATTATATCTGAATGTTATACATATGCTAATATGTTAATTTAAAACATTTTACTGTACTTACTAGACTGTTTAGGAGAAATATATAAATTATGTTTAGAAATATGTAACTTATGCATTATTCTGAAATTCAAATTATATATATAAATACTATGCTAATTATTTCATTTCTACTTTCTTTGTATGTAAACTTAATTGCCTGGAGGAAATTACTTAAAAAAAGAATACCGAAAAAAAGTATTTAAATGAGCATAAATTAAGTTCTAGAACATTTCTCTCGTAATTTATTGCGTCTGATAACAAACGAATACTGAATAAATAGATAATAAATTTAAATGCAAAGTTTGATAGTTTTTATTGCTGCTGAGACAGATGACTTTTGGGGAAAATTCTAACGAAACGAAGTTTTACTCTGGGGATCTTTGTGTCAACTACGAGTAAGGAGATAGCATTGTTAAATATTGCATTATCATTGTCTCGATACTTTTACAACATTGCCTCGATATGGTTACAACATTGCGCCGATATTGTTATACGTTTACCACATTATTGTTACAATATTATGACGATATTGTTACTGCATTGCCAATATTGTTACACCCTAGATAATATAGATATAATAGTATTATTACAGCACGTCAGTGCAAGAGGTTAAAAATCCTGTTAAATGATTTAACTGAGAAAAGTGTTCAATTTTTAAATTTATCTAAAATATTATTGTTCTACATCATTTGTCTCGTATAATTATATATTCAATTATGTACATTTACATTTTCTGAAATTATCGATATATTTGAATATTGTGACAGTCGTATTTTCTCTACCTATCTTTTCTTTGAAATATTCATCAGACCGCTGAATGAATAAATTAAATCAAACACGATGTTCCTAGTTTTTCTGTTTTTATCAGTGAGAACATCGAAACTTGTTATTGAAGAGAGAGGAAATGAAAATTCCTGTAAAAATTATTCTCGTGTTACTATGTTATATGTATTGTTCCTGTATTATAATAATTATATACTGTTCTCTTGTTACTATATACTGTTTTGTGTTTATTCCTTTTTTTTGTGATATTGTGTTCTGTTGTTGTGTCACAATGTTATTTCTTTATTACTAAGCAATTTATATATTCTATAATAAAAAATATATATTACGCTTAAGTATATATACGGTATACAGTATACATACATTGAGAATTGTTTGAAATATTTTAAGGCTTACCATAAACAAACCAAACTGATTATAAAATACAGGGTGACTTGAAAAGGTTTACTTATAATATCTGAATTATCATCAACCTAATTCTACGTTGTGCTTCTTTTAACATTTTTCTGTTTTTTTTTTCAAATACCAAACAATGTTCACTTCAATTTCCATGCATTCATTCCAGATATTTTAGAAATAATCGCTGATAAGATTTAGCGTGATCAGATTGAGGTTATTTAGAGTGCTGGCGTTGGCACCATAGATATCCTCAAACAGCTCAATGTGTGTTGCAATATCTGAAAACAACATTAACAGGCCTGTACAAATCCCTGTAAACCAATTATATAGGAAGTTATTTCTATGGTGAATTTTTTTTTTAACAAGATATATTTCCATTAAAAACAAGAAGTTAATTGAAAGAAATCCACAAAATAGAAACAGAAAACTACCGAAGGAATTGATGAGTGTCTTCTAATCAACGATGCAGAGGCTGAACAGCGAAGTTTTAAATTCAAATCCATATGAAAGCAGTTTAGGCAGCTTGATTTAGAGATCTCTACTAGGTAATGACGGGACAGAGGCAAGTTGATATTGCAAGAGCTCAAGCAATCCGCAAGCACTTTTTTAATTTGATCAAGCGAAAAGATGTTCACGGTTAAGGTTTGTCGTCAATAGTCAGAATCACTGTGAGCTGCTCTTTGTAACTATCATAAGCCTTATGTAACACAATAATCCTGCTTCTGTTGACTTAGTGTTAGCTATAGAAACGGATGAGACCAAGTCTCCTTTAGTCGTTATCGATGAAGCAATCATAGTCAAAAACTAGATTACGTGCACTCGTTAGAGCGCATACCTTCGCTGCCGCTTTGATCTGTTCTCTTCCAAAATTTGAAAAACTTCTAACTGGATAATAACCAATCGTCCCCCCAAGTTTCATACAATATGGTTCGATACTTTTTGAGTTATAAAAGACCTTGACCTTGACCGTTGACTGGATCGCTCCTAAAATTCTACTAGATGATTCCTGGACATTGACCAATTGTATTATCAAATTTCATAAAATTTGGTTTAATACTTTTTGAGTTATTGAGTTACAAATGGCCTTGACCATGATCTTTGACCTTTGACCCAATCGCTCCCAAAGTCTAATAAAATGGTTCCTGTTTATTTACCAATCGTCCCACCTAGTTTCATGCAATATGGTTAAATACTTTTTGAGTTATAAATGACCATGACCTTGACCTTTGACCTGGTCGCTCATAAAATTCTACCAGCAGGTCACTGCACAGCAGGTCACCAATCTTTTCACTTAATTTCAGGCAATTTGGTTGAATACTTTTTCAGGTTAGCGAATAACAAGATGATAAATAAATAAATAAACGACGGGTAAAATATGACCTTGCCGCATTCTGCGAAGGTAATAATGACTTTTGTATATATTGCAGGATAAAATCCCTCCTTGGTTCACCGAATCATTCGGAACCTATTATATCCTCATTCATTACCTAGTACCAGCAGGCTCGCCAAATGTGCAAATCCTAGTTCGATTATCTATGTGATAAAACATTGTGCCTGACCTCAATTCCTGACATCTATTTTTTGACTTCAAAAACTTATCCATATTTGAAGTTGAGATTTCAATTCAATTTGAACGTTAGATTTCAATTCAGATTGAGCTTGAGATTCTAATTCTATTTGAATTTTAGGTTTTAATTCGATTTGCATTTTCGCCAATATTGCCTGATACGGTGTTCAACTCTATAATGTCCTTAAAAAATATATACATATAAATTGCTTGCCAGTAAACGTGTTGACACATATAGCATAAATAGTGGCACAAACTCTTTATCACATATTGTAAACCTTTCATTGACAACAGGCAAATTTCCTGAATGCCTGAAGCTATCGAATATCGAGCCAGTTTTCCAGGGAGGTGATAAGTTGAATATGTCAAATTATCGTCTTATTTCTATTTTACCTGTACTCCCTAAAATATTTGAAAAACTATTTCACAAGCAAACTTAATATTATTTTGAAAATAAAAAACAAAAAGTAATAGTTAGTATGGATTTAGGTCTAACATGAGCACCAATCAAGCTTTATTGAAGCACACAAATTTTACATATGAGCCACTTGACAACAATAACGTTGTTTTTTTTCCTTTATCTGTACCTACGAAATTCCTTTGATAGTATTGATCACGATGTGATGTTAAGTAAATTAGAGCACTATGGTATACGAGGATTACCCCTTGAATGATTTTGCTCATACATTTATAATAGACAGCAACGTGTTTTAATAAATAATTGTTCATCTGAACTAACTAGAGTTATCCATGGGGTTCCCCAAGAGAGGAGTAATCTGGGACTGCTGTTGTTTCTCGTCTACACTAATGATTTACCATTGGTTACTGATTTCTTTGAGTATTCAATGTTCGAAGATGATTGTGCATTTGGCCTAGTTGCGAAATATGACTCATTTGAAATACAAAAACTCGATCCAACTCCTTGATCTTAAAATATGATATTTTGGTGTTTGGAAAGAGATGTCTGTCACGAAACACGATTCCCTTGGAATACAAAAATTAGATCCGACTCCTCACATGGTAATTAAATCGTATCTCTTCAGTATTCCTACGGGGAGAAATTCAGGGGAGTCGCTTTTCATGACAACTTTATAGAGACGATGTTAAAAAAGTCAGACTCCTTTTGATTAACATTCAATTATTAGTAATGAAATCATTTGAATTCAAGAATAATTAGAATAGGTAAATATTATAATAAATTTTTGTATAATAGTTACGGCAAACTATGCCAACTTATTTTTGTGATTGCTTCAAATATTTGATGAAGGATATTTAATTGTATTATAAGGTTTAATAAATTGTACTTATTGAATTGTACTTAAATTGAATAGTATGAACAGTTGGTTTTACGTTTTTCGTAAAACAAGAGGAGGCGTGTTTCGTGACAGCCATCTTTTTCCAATCACCAAGATATCACATTTTAAAATCGAGGAGTTGTGTATAATTTTTATATTTGGAAGGTGTCGCATTTCATGACAGCCATCATTTAAAACACAAAAAAAAACTTATTATCCATTGGAGGGAGTCTTATTTCGACACTGGGCCGTGCATTTTCATGTAATGTTGTCAAGGAATTAAGATCTTGCTATTTTTCACACAGTCATTAATAATTATTTAAGAAAGATTTATCGATGGATGTGTGGCAATAAGATAGTTATAAACGCTGACAAAACTAAACTACAGTTTATCTGAGCAGATTGCTGTTGGTACAGGCGAGATAGGTAGTGTGAATGTTAATAAATACCTGGGTATTTGTTTGGACCAAAAATTGACGTTTTAGCATCAGATATACTCAATATCTACTAAAATGTATCGTGTTATAGGAATGTTATATTAGTTAAGAATGTTCTATTCTGCTAAAGTCTTGAATTTATTATATTATATATTTGCAAATCCATATCTGTTGTACGGAGCGGAGTTCAGTTTTGGGGTACCAGTTTATCTGTCAATAAATCAGTTGTATTGCAGAAAAGGGCAGTTTGTTGATTAAATCTACTTGATGCTGGTGCACACACCAGGGACTCCTTTCGGAAAATGATATAATTATAACTTTGCAGAACCTAAATGAATCGAAAATTATTGCAATCCATATGTAGAAAACAATAAATATTCAAGAATATGATAGGGAACTAACTGTGCAATAGATTAACTCAATTTGAGCACACTCAGAGCTGTATCATATGTAGAGGCATTAAAATATTATATACTATACCAAATGATCTACTCTGTCAGAAATATTCCACTTTTCGAGTGAAATATAAAGATATTCTACGTAATTAATAAATGATGATAATATGGCCACTAACGATACGAGACCTCATTTCTAGGTGTCAATTTTTATCTTCCTTTGCATTGTGGTCTTTAAATTTTGCATTAATTAACCTTTGGATGCCCAAAAATTAATAAGCTTAATTAAATGGTAAATCTGTTCTGAAATCCCACTGCATTTTCAATTGTAATTGACGGTGGGAATTATATCCCGACAACAGTTTGAAATCAATAAATTTGAGGTTTTAATTCAATTTTGAAATTGAGATTTCAATTTGATTCGAAATTGACGTTTAAATTTGTTTCGACCTTAATCTGGACTATTTGAAGGCAGTCAATAGTTCCATTTAGGCCAAGTTTTACTAAGAAGTATTGCGGCGCTCTTGTGTTTCAGTCTGAATAAATTCTTCATTAATTCCGTCTAATCATATAATTGCAGTCCTTTCATAGGTAGATATACTTGAGTAATAATGCATCGCTTAGTTTGACCAGATATATGACACCGAGGTTCATCTTGTTCCCATAAGTGCCAAACTATACCGTAAAGTTAGATGAGGTATGATGCAAGTAACTTCTTCTGAATGAAAGTACCATGTTATTCGATACCATAGGAAACAGTTTCTTGGGAAGAACTGTATGGACATACAGTACTAGCAAGTAGGAAATGTGAAGTGAATAGATTGGATATCGAAATGAAAATCTGTAGACTTTCACTTAGCATACAAAATTTCTTAAATCAACTATTAGACTTTTATTGAGCTTTCACAAAAACAAATTGATATATTGAAATATGAATCTGTAAACTTAAAATCAGACTTAAGAATGTAAATCCACATACTTTCAATCGGTTTAACAAATCTGAATCAGGATTCCTCTGATTGAAACGACCAAATTACTATTGACAGTAAAATCTATTTTGCGTTCACTTAAATTACAATTAATAACAATCTTTCTATCCATCAAATATGAATAACATAATTATTATAAATATCTATTTTAATTTCCAAAAATCACCCTTCCATACGTTTTGTGTGTTTTCTGGAAGGTAGACGGTGTGTTTAACTCACATTATTAGAGTGAAGTAATCTGCTTACAGCCTCAACTCTGAGGGTGAACTTAGCATGAATAACATTATTGAATAAAATAAAGTGGATTCAAAACAAGATGAAGGGTAAAATTCAAGTTAATTATCAGATGGTTTCACATACTAGAAATAATATATATAATACCTAATATTATTATTTTATTTTAAAAAGTATCCATGATACCTGCAGGTAGAATGGGTAAAAAATCTTTCAAGTCAGATAATGTTGAACCATCAAATAACTCCGGGCTAACGGTTGGTAGAATATTGGATCTTTTTCAAAATGTCTTACCCTGTTCTCAAAAGATCAATTAAGTCATTTAAAATATTCAATATAAAACGGATTTTACATTTTACATGTTGAATAATATAAATTATGTTAAATTTTTAGCTGAAACAATATAAATATGTTAATTCAACAGAATGTATAAATATTACCATGCTTTATGTAGATTAGCCAGAGGTTACCTTCAATTTTTAGGAAATGTTAATTTATTCTACAGTGCTTTAGAAGATAATTTGGTCTGTTGCACTCATTTGAAATTTAAACTCGCCGTGAGCAGAAAGAAAAAGAAGTAGTAATCAGTGAGTAATGAACATAAAACATGCTACTATACTAACTAATTTACTTAGATGGAGTATGTAGAAGTTAATTAAAAATTATATACAATATTATATTTCGAATTGTATATAATCACATATTAATTAAGCAATAGATCTCTAACAATAGTGATTATAGTATTACTAACAGTTTTTATCATGAATTGGAAAAATATTAGAATACAACCTTATAAGCATCAATAGTATATTATCCAGAATTTAAAATAAACTCTGATTCTGGATCTGTATTCTATAAAAAAAATGTAATTTACATTAAAAAAATTATATTGTGATACTACCATAAAAAAATTGACCGGTATTAAAAAAAAACCTTATGGTAATTAATAGCACCTCAGTATATCAGTTCCCTTCATCGTCAACAGGTTACAGTGTTGAAGTCTAATGAAGATACATTGGCAATCTAAGTGAGGAGAACATGAGTGGGTATTAAATCATAGCGACAATAATCTTTGATCTTCATTTATATCATGTGATGGATAATGGGAATAAAAATGAATTATGAGTATTAGTGAGCTTCATAATATCCCTGAGTAGAAGAAATTATGTTTCTTTATATTATGGAAGAATCAGTGATACACATGTGATATGAGATTTTTTGTTTAAATATCTTAACCCTAATGAGTTTGACTCTCAAAAACTACGGGAGAGTTTGACTATGTGTTAAAAAAACACATGTGTTATTTATAAACCTACGGTAATGTATTTTTTACAAGTTGTTAGTATATATACTAAACTGATGTGTACCAAATTTCAAGTAAAAATATTTAACATATAAGGAGAAATAAATACATAGGTATATCTAATGAACTATATATTTCATAATAATATTTCGATGATTGAAATAAAAACAATTTTTCTTTTTATTCAGTGTATATTGAACAAAACATTTGTATAATATTTTTATATGTCAGTAAATAAATTACACGAATAATAAGAAAGGACTACTTTGGCATAATTCAATCCATTATAATGACGAAACAATAACATTGGTACTATAAGTAGGTATAATACATGCAATAGCTTATTATTCTACATGCAAATATGCAGCATACTCATTTTATCATATTTATAAGACTAAAGTGGTAGACTAGAACAACAAAATAATATATATTCCAAACTGATGAACTTTCATCTCCAATCGTGTCTTCGAACAAAATGTTATTAATATCTTCGTCTGACTTGAAAGATATGAAGTAATTTTAAAAATGTGTGCTTAAAAAACACACGTCAAACTCATTAGGGTTAACTCTAATGAGTTTCACTATCAGAATGAACGGGAAGGTTTGAGTATATGTTAAAAGCACATGACTTATTGATAAACCTACAGCACTGTTTTTTTTTTTTACAAGTTGTTAGTATATATACAAAACTCATATGTGCCAAATTTCAAGTAAAAATATTGAACATATGAGGAGAAATAAATACATAGTTATGCAAGACATTGGCAACTGAGATAGCAGGTCTGTGATTGGGTGGAGTGTGACCCAATCACAGCTCGCGCATGTATCTACACTTAATGAAAACGTGGTCAAATTTGTGCGTATTAGCTAACAAAACTGTATTTACGTTGCCACATGTCACCAAAGTACAATAAATTCTATAATTTACGTGATTTATGCTGATTTATGCAGATACGTGAATATTTTTTTACTTTTTGATACAAAAATATATTTGGTATTCATGTAGAAACAAATTCAAGAAAGGCCAGTGAATTTGAAGGAATGACATGCAAGATATAAAGTAATTGAGAAAATGTGTGCCTAGAAAACACACGTCAAACTCATTAGGGTTAACTTCTTCCAATTTAACGATACTCTACCAAAATTTTACTCTATTGAGCAGCTACACAGAAAATCAGCTTTTAATTGCAAAGTAAACTAACTATAAGGTATTTGTGTACAAAGTGTTTATCCCTAAGTAAATTGCAACGGTGTATGGACAACTGCCATGCAGACAACTGCCATGCGGACATCTGCCATAGCGGACAACTGCAATGCGACAAACTGCCATGCGGACAACTGCCATGCAATTTATTATAATTTTATTGTGGGTAATTTGTAATACACTTGTAAACTTAACCTTTCTTGGATTGAATTTAATGTGAAGTATATTATTATTTTAATCTAAAAATTTAGTATAAAAATGTTAATTTTTTAGTCCGAAATTGTGAATGAGGAAGCATGGAACTTAATATCGAATTAACACTAAATTTCTTCTTTGTTAAAATCATTTTCGTCCACATTTAACTCCTTAAATAATCAAATGGTTGACAAATAGGTTAAAATTTACAGATGCAAATCTTTCTTTTTAAACATTTTAAAATACAAAGAATAGTACAAACATAAGCTTTACAGGTTAAAATTTCCAGTGCATCTTATTATTTAAAAGTTGCTTTCACCCATCACTGGGCATCTATGAGTTAATTAAAATTTTGATTTGTTATTAGTATAATAACAAATATTATAAAACATATATCAGTGATTAGACGCTTCTTATATTTATAAGATTTTTTAGGTGCGGAAGTTGGAAATGATGAAACGATAGTAAAACCAATTCAAATTTCAAAGTTACCGAATAAATTGTTATTTGAAAGAAAATGTTATAGACTTACTTTATTTGGAAAATATGATTACTACTTCTGCTTCTAATCCTGAATCTAGCAGCAAAGTTAGTTTTTACAAATGAAAAGTATTAATTAACCCAAAGAAAAATTTTACAAACTCATTGTAAAATCTAACCTGTAATTCTTGTACTATTCTTTGAATTTTAAATGTTTGAAAAGAGAATTGTGCATATATATGGTTTTTAACCTTTTCGTCATCCATGCGATTATTTAAGGGGCTAAATGGGTTAAATGTGAGATAAAATGATTTAACTAAGAAATAAATTTAGTATACTTCAATTTTTAATTCTGAATCTACCGTCAATATTAATTTCCACAATTTCAAACTACACAATTAATAATATTATACCAAATTTTTAGATTAAAATAATAATACACTTCACGTAAAATTAATTCCATGAAAATTAAGTTTACAAGCTCATTACGGTTCACAAAAATATATAATATTGCATGGCAGTTGTCCACTATGGCAGTTATCCGCATGGCAGTCGTCCGCATAGCAGTTGTCCGCATGGCAGTTGTCCTAGAGCCAATTGCAACAATCCTTTATCTGATTATCGTTTGGAATAATTCGACTATTGAGTATTGCAATGTTTACATTATTGAGTTGATGACAATAGTGTTGACGCGATATAACCTTTATATTTAAAATTCCTTGTTCCGGATAAAATGAAATGAATTTAGTAAATTGTTTATATTGTGTATTGAATATTTAGAGTATTATTATACTTTTTAAATTATAATATACAAAATTGGTGAAAATACTGACAGTTATAATATATTATTCCATTTTACTTACACCTATATGTATTGAACTTATATATAATTGAATTAATTTATCAACAACCGAATAGAGTCATAATCTCCTTTGGGTACCTACGCCTAACAACATTTCTTTGCTTTATATAAAGTCTGTGAAGATATCAAGAGAATATACTCTCATATTCTAGCCAATGTCAAGCAATTAAATAGCAGTTAGGAGTGTTAACGAGCAGATGAAAGCTTTAGAGACTGCTGAAGTTAGGGTGGAGAGTCTGGGGTGAGCAGACTGCTGAAGTTTGGGTGAAGAGTCTGAGGTGAGCAGATTGCTGAAGTTTGGGTGTAGAGTCTGGGTTGAGCAGATTGCTGAAGTTTGGGTGTAGAGTCTGGGGTGAACAGATTGCTGAAATTTGGGTGGAGAATCTGGGGTGAGCAGACTGCCGAAGGTAGGTGGAGAGTTTGAGGTCAGCAGACTGCTGAAGGTAGCTGGAGAGTCTGGGGTGAGCAGACGACTCACTGTTGGGAACAGGAGGAGAGGTGTCAATAATTTGCTTTCACGTCACTGTGATTGTGTTTTTTTTTGGGGGAAATAGACAAAAAACTAAAAGATATTTCCGAGAAAATATGTTCTGATCAACTCGGTTTCGTATAAATATGAATTTTTCTGACAGTAAAAATATCTCATTAATTCTTTAAGTTGAAGGAGTCCCTAATTTAATATGTCACCTGACCATTATATTATAAAACGGCATTCGTTTTAGTAAAATAGATATCATCTATTTTCAGGAAATATTTTGAAAAGAATCCAAATGGATAATTTGCTCTGATATTTTTCTTTCTGATCCTTTTGAAAGGTCTGCAAAAAGATCAATAGACTAGAAAAAGAATTAAACTTTCAGAGAGGATAGCCTCCTATCTCAGAAAAACTGTAATTGAAGATCAAAATAGATTTAAGAAGTTTTGATTATATATTTATCGCTATCATCGTTATACTTCTAAAATGTGGAAAAAAAATCAGTGGTTCTCAACCAAGTACGGTTAGTTTTGTAGTCATGAATTCTATTATTTGGAAATTATATATAATAGAAATTTTATAATGCAGATGTAGTTAGTCTTTGTTGGTATCGAAAACGGAAAAACTAGCCATAAATTAATTTAGATGTATAAATTTGTATTTATTTATACTACTACCTGAAGACGATAGATGAATATTGAGCTTGATTATCTCCCTATTCAAATCTGCTTATAAAATAAAATTAATAATAATCCGATGACACCATTCATAATAAGATATAATCAATATTCTTCGTAATGAATGAATTATCTTCCTTTAGACTTTTATGCTAAAATTATTTTAATGGATACAAAATCTTGGATTTTTTGAACTTTAATATGGTTTTCACAGCAAAATTCATATTTTCGCATACTTTGAAATTCAGAATTCTAAATTTCTAACATTTCATTATTCATACTGAACGGTAAATATTCAATAAAAATACGAGTTCTGAAACAGAACACACGAGGTTTAATTCACAATCATTTCACGAAAATGAATTCGTTTTGGTTGGCTGCACCCATTTCTATTTTTATTCTAAAGTTACCGCTAAACTAACTAACGAATGTATAATAAAATATATAACTCTAGAGATGGGAATTCACCTTTGATGTGTATATTTAAAATTTTGAGTTAAAACACCTTAAAATTTTGGTACAGTAGAATTGAAGATTTTAGTAGCTATCAACAACACTTTCCTGCTTTGTTACTGCTCTGATTTTTAACAGAAAATGGGGAAAAAATGTGTACTGAGAAATATATGTTCTAATTTACTCTATGTATATATCTTTACTTATATATAAAATGATAATTTCATTTTGTCTGATGTTAATCCAAATGAGTTTGATGTGTGTTTTCTAATAACAGCCTTTTCAAATTACTTTATATCTTTCATGTCATTAATTTGAATTTATCGGTCTATCTTGACTTTGTTCCTAGAATGAATACCCAATAATTTTTTGTATTTAAAAGTTAAAAATATTCACGTATCGGCATAAATCAGCGTAAATCACGTAAATTAGAAAATCAATTATAATGTTGTGACGTGTGGCAACGTACAAATACACTTTGGTAGCCTCTAAACAGGTTTTCATGGAAAACACACACAAGCTGTGATTGGGTCTCATTCCACCCAATCACAGTTCTGCTCTCTCAGCTGCTAAAGTCTTATGTACTTATGTATTTATTTCTCCATACATGTTCAATATTTTTAATGGAAATTTGGTACACATTTTTAGTATATATACTAACAACTTGCAAAAAATACAGTACAGTAGCTTTATAGATAAGACATGTGTTTTTGTAAAAATGTAGTCAAACCTTCCGATACATTCTGCAAGTCAAACTCATTCGAGTAAAGGATACGATATTTAAAATTTATATTGGAATATATATATAAATTGAAATAGTTGCAAGCATAAACTGTGTTTACCAGAGCACCTATATAATAAACTTTATTATAAAGTACACTACTAAATATAACTTACCTGATAAATTATTTTGAGCAACTAATGTGTAGTCTTACTCAATTTCAAGTTAGCAAATCCAGGTTTCCTTTTATGAGATTAATTTATAGTATATTACTGTTCAAAGAATATAGATGAAACAGCCAATAAATTCGATCAGTAAATCTGCTAGCTAAAAGTGGTTTTTAATGTACATAGTTACAGATGTATTCTCACACCTACATTCGTTCCGACATACATGTTTGAACGAGCAAGACTGATTATACAGAGGATGCTTTTTGAATAAATAACAGAAGATAGTGCGTATAAGGTGGGGTAACCAGCAGAAAATATAGTATCTAAATTCAGTTTATAGAAATATAAGCTACAGAGCAAATTAGAAATGATCTTTTTGCATATATAAATGATTAAAAAATCAAGTAGAACTCCTCCTCTACTACAAGATGTTTATCTGTTCATAACAGAGGATTGTTCGTATCTGAGGATGGTTTACTTACAATAGTTACTCTTTGATATATTTTTTTGTAATTAAACATAGAAAATGATATAAGCTTGGATAAACTATATTATTTTGAAAAAAAGGTAATGGAACAATGATAGATATGTTCCATTGGCAGGATTAAATCAACAATTCATAATTATATTTCAGAAACAAAATAACCTGCAAGAAGGAACTACTAAATTTATTTACGTTAAAAAAAATTTAAGAAGTGTCAAAATAACTAACCCCAATTTATCTTCAATGAAAGCGCTACTGAGGAAATTTAAAAACAGTTCACAGCTAAAGAAGGTCATAAGTCAGAAGCTCCTAAATTTGGAAGTTCATGTATCAGATAATTCGTAGTTTAGTATTTCTACTTATATTGTTACAAGAGTATAGTAAAACATAATTTTTTCAGCAAATTTTTTATAATTCACAAAAGAAAAAGGTAGCCCAAGAGATCAAATATTTTGAAGAATGAAGAATGTGGAAATGATTTTCAGTAATTATTAAATTCTCTTTGAAGCAATAAATATGACTTCATTATCTTGAATTGTCACTAAGATAACTGAAAATATGTAGAATCGAAAGAGTATTTATTTTACTGAATATTGTATTCAACTAAAAATCGCCATATCTTCAATGATCAAATTACAAGTAAAGAAAAATAACTGAATTATATAAATGTACTTGATATCTAATGAAAACATCAGGGAGTTTCATTTTAAAAAATAACTTAAACTAAATGAGTCTATTTGAGAAAATTCAGTAGCAACTTCCTCATTTCAAAGCTCTTTGATCTTCAGTGGTGAAAAATGACATATTTATTGTGTAGAAGGATCCATTTTGAGTGATTGTAATTTTTAGTATTATGAAAGGTTAGAGGAAACGGTGTATCAACTTGCAGAAATGAACAGTTGTTTTAAGTCTTCAAAAGAACATTTCAAAATCTTTTTTGATTAAGAATTTAATGTATATATTGTTAAAGTTATAGATATATGCATCCAAAGGACTTCTGGGATTTATGCCAACACACTTCACATTAGGAATACAAATATCAAGAAAAAAAAGTAATTATTTTAATTCAGTTTATAGATAAGTTAATAGTTATTTAATTCTTCTCCTTCTTTAATTAATTCAATTTAATTTAAATCTTCTCCATATTCACATTTTTCAGATCTTTCCAAACCATACTTGCCGGTGTCCCTCAATTCTTTAATTTATATCTTAGAGCACAAACCTGAAGTTTCGAATCCAGCTGAAGAAATTGAATTCTTCTTTTTCGGAGATATTTCTTGACATTCACAATGTTGATATCTTTTCATACTAGCAGATGACCTTCAATCCTTTGATTTACATGTAAAGTACCCAGGAGAAATATATGTGCGTATAATTTTACCATATATGAACATTTAGCTGTAATGTTTTATCACTTAGTTAAATTTCAAGATCTTTTATTTTATAGCGTCAAGAAAAATTACTTATGCGTTCTTCACTTTGTAACTTCCATGTCTTTGAATAGTTTGCAATAAATGTGTTTACGAACTGAGTAATGCAATTAGTGATGTACTATAAGAAAAAACTTTGATCATCGTTTTCATATTTCCGATAAATTAAAAATAATAAAATTACATCAATTCGCATTATTTAATAAATAAATTGTGTAGGTGTTTCTTATATATATTTCTTCTTATATAATTTTCATATAGTTCTTAACTACGTTTTATATATTTTTTATTGAGTAGTTAATTAGCATTTTAATATTTATAAATTCTCGAATGTTTATAATTGAAATCCTTGCATCAGTGATTTTTTTTTTTTTGGTATTCTAATAGTTTACAACTCGATTTTGCTGAATATAATAATTTATTGGGAATCGTATTGGAGGTTAAAATTTTGAATAAAATACACTTAGTACATATAAGACAAGAATACAAATGACTTTCTGAGTATATCATTCGAAATAACCGGGGAAAAAGTTAGGGTTCAATTACCGGTAAATAACTATGAAAAAAAAATGAAAACGATATCACATATCATAATAATTTAGAAAACAAAGGATGGAAGGAACAGACTTCGTTTTTGGTTTTACTAATTGGATCAACTCTTCCTCTCTTCTTTCATTAATTAGTTACTATTACCTTCATTTAGTAGAGACTGAGAGAATGTTATTTAAAATCAAACATTAGTTAGACTCTCCTTTCAAAATAGAATTTCTTTCCCATCCAATGAACGACAACATAATTAATTCATCACCTTTCCCGTCCGATCGAAGCTTCAATTAAACTTCAAGCAAAATATAATAAGTAGTTTTAGACTTGTTCAGGAATATCCAGGCTTTCAGAATTCCTTGGAACAAAGTTAAATAAGAATTTCTGAGTTGAAGCAATAATTTTCTCAGCAAGTATTAACAAGAATTGAGTTTAGGAGTACAGAGCGACAATGAGAATTTTGGTGGAAATTTACAACCCTATTAGATATTTTCGAATCAGATTCTCAGACAATCCAAAGGCCAACTGGAAAATTGCAGAAATTGTATATATTTCAATCTCTTAATATAATTCAATTTAAAATTAATTTAAGATCGCCTACTTGTCTTTGAAATTAGTGAACATATCAGCAGTAAAATAGGAATTTCTTCAGCTTGAATCTTTCAAAATCTATATTAGGGATATTGAAACACATGAATACTACCATCTATCATAATGGTATTTGTTTAATATTATCTTACAAGAGGAATTACAAATATTCAAAAAGGTAGTTTCATCCTTAAGTCATAATTCAGGTATATTTATATTCTCATCAAAATGGAATGCTTTTCATTTTTCAATATATATGCAGACCAATATATTAAATAGCCATCCAAATTTTCTATTATTGAGCGTAATAATATGGATACAAAATAACGAGTAGCTATATAAAGAGGAAAATTGATAAAAATTTTAATATATTATTATTTGCATTTCCACGAATCGAGCAGAAAATCAAGCAAATTGATTCTACATATAAAGATATGTTTTTCAATTAATATTATTATAAAGGTTTTTTATTTAAAGATAAATACATAATATATATCTATAGTATATTACTATATAGAATATCTCCTCCACCTTCGCTTTATAGATATAGAATAGACAAAGTAAAATTTAGTGCAACTTCACATTGATTTAAATATGAGTTCAATTTAAATTAATTATTCTTTAAAATTCTAAGAAATATTGAAAGTTACTGAGTTCTGACGTATATGAACATTGGATGATATTTTAACGAGCTTTTACCGGGAGAAAGCACCTTTGAATTATTTCCTTTACTGGTATCTGTATCTAAAGCTGATGCATTGCTATCTACTGAGTCTGACGTATTCTGAGGATATGATATTTTATCGTGAAAAGACGAGGAGTTTCTATGATCTGAAGAAACCATAGAAGAATGCGGTGGCTGATTGCTATTACCAGATGGGAAAATCATTGCTATCGGAGACGAAACAGATGACACTACTGAAGACTGTGACAGAGGGATTTGAAAAAGACTTGTAACCTAGCAGATATACTGATCGAATTTATTGGATGTTCCATCTATAATTTTTGTGCTGTAATTTACTAAAAATTAATCTCATAAAAAGAAACCTAGAATTGATAACTGTAAATTGAGTAAGACTATACATTAATGTAAATGTAATTTCATATATAGTTGCTCAAAATAAATTATCAGGTAATTTATATGGTAAGGTGAGTAATCTTTGGGATATACAGTACTTACATTGGAATGATGAGATAGATTATAATAAACTTCGCTAGAGGATGCTAAAGTCATTGATATTCTAGGCGAAATTTTGTCCTCTTGCTCACTGAAGAATCACGTGTCAACGTGCCATGAATCACAGGTTTGATTTCAGTTCCATTTATCATGACCATTGTTCGACCACCAGAATTGCTACACTTGAGCTCCTTCAATGACAAAGCAGTCAAATTAGGTGCAGAAGCTTGTAGGTAGCATCTTCCAGAAGATATTCCGTCATATCCCAGTGTGAATATGTTTCCTCCTTGAAATCCTTGATTGCTGGTCATGCCACTCAACACTCTTGTTGTATAGTAGTTTATGTCTATCATTCCTTATGCTAAAGGTTGAGAATCTAGTGCAACTGCTTGATGAGTTAGGATTATTGGAATTTGGTAAAAGGGTATTTGCAGAAGTTATTAAGTATTCGTGACTGGAGCTGTTTGTAGGATCAGAAAATATCTTGGAGGAACAATTTGTTTCTGCTTTAAAAATTTCACAGGACATATATTTTTTTTCCAGTTAACACTGTATACGTACGTCACCGTTGAAAAATCATGATTTTCGTAAAGTTTAAAGACGATACGTATATGCTATTTCACTCATAATAAAAAATAAGTAAATTAATTGATTTTGTTTTCAGAACGGGTAAAGAATTTCTCAGTTTCAGTTAAATGTATGATTACTTTTATAATATTTTATTTAAAACTTTGTTTAAAGTTTATCATACGTAATATTAATAATTCATTACTCAGGTTCAATTCTACAATACACATAAATGTTTTCTTTCATTTACACATAAGATATGTTTTCATATTTCAAATTACTTAATAAAATTTCAGAGACAAACATTTAACTTTACCTATAATTTTGTACAGTTTATAGCTTATACTGAGTTATTATGTACAATTGGTTTGAATTCAATATTTATTTTAACCTCTATCAAAATCCATTATGTAAGTTATATACTATTTTTTGTGATAACGAAAAAAGAAACAGTTCAGTTTAAAGATCATAAAAATATTCTTGCACCGAAAGCCCCAAATAAACATAAAGTTTCTCCCAAAGAGTCACCATAGTTACTCGAGTCTCACTCACCACGCAATTTATTCACTCCGACAGATCTGTCAATGTCAGCTTAATTGGTCGTTGTGACTTGAATGTTCTCTTTCGTGAATTCTTGGTCATCTTCAGAAACAGATGCAGCTGCTGCTGCTGCCTGTAACCAAGTATGTAGACAATTAGCAGAGAATGAAAGCGTAATGATTCTTCGCTGCATTGCAGTTACAAACCGTAAACGGGAAATGAGAGACCGCACAGATGGCGGGTCAGAGAATTATGTACTAGTTTTGATTGATAGGATTACTCGATTAAAATCTCCTATACTTCTAATCACTTTGCGTAAATCATTTCCACTATTTACCATATAATAAACACGAACAATGCTATAGTATATACAATAGCTTCGAATAGGTTTATGTAGCACAAGATATTATTCACGGATATGTATCTTCTCAACTAGTGTTGTAATCTCCCTAGTTTGAATGACTCCAATGTCCTACTACATTCTCTGAGGAGACAAATAAGGCATATAAATGGTGGACATTTAAGACGTTCTCTCGCTGATAAGAAATGAAATATATACTCACATGTTCCATTCCTTCCTCTGCCTAGCACTCCTTCTTTTCAGTGCGAATATCACAATGGTGGCAATCATGACAATGCTTATTAAGGAGGCTGCAAGAACAAAGAACATTGGCGGGATGAATAACCAGTCTCTAGTGAACCTGTCACTGGATATTTTAGACCGACCGTTCGTTTCCGGCTTATCGTTGTTATTGTCGTTGTTGTAGTTGCTGGTGAGCATACTATGGTCATTCATATCAATGGAGGCATTCCCCGATTACAATTTATAAATAGCGATATTGAGTGGACGGTGAGTCTTGTCTAGACAATAGCCGGATATCAAAACAATTACCATGCGTGTTGAAAATATCGGTTTTATTAAATAAGATGTTTCATACTACAATCATTTCTATGAAACAACGATCCGAATGTCATATGCGCATATGTATGAGCAGTTTGATACTGTAAAATTATGCAATATTCACATCGAACAAATATACTTTTTCCTATGCAAATATCTAGCTGTTATTGTTCTTTCTTGACAGAATAATAACAATATATTCTAACTATGAATGAATATTATGTTAATCCATATTATCGGAAGTGCACGTAACTGAGTTACTACTTATGTACTGAAGAACACTTTATATTTATAGCAGAACTGTGCTGTAAACAATAACAATAAAGGAATCTCGGTTGAGACATTTGAATTTGTTCATCATTTATGTACTACATAAAAAAGTGTAACCTATAACTGTCTGGGCATTATCTTGCTGGGTGAAGGCAGACAAGGCTACTGGAGGACTTACTCCCTCTACATTGATGGCTGTAACTACCACTGCAAACTCTTAGCGTGCTTGAGAACCCCCGACTCTGGGAGACATGAAATATCCAGTGTTTGTTATTTAGATTTATGCATTTACTTTATTTAATCACTTTGTTAGGAACAAAATAAAAAAATTCTTTCTCTATAATAAAAATTACAGAATTTGAAATAGCTAAAAAAATTTATGAGTTTTGAATTATTAAAAATATCAAGTGTCCAAATTAACTAGAAGTCATCAGTCACTAATAACTGTGCTGAATTTTTTCAGGAAAACAACTAAAAACTTTATTAAAAAGACTTAAAGTTAAAGAGTTATAGAGTTAAAAAACTCTATTAACAACTATAATTTAAAAACTGTGTATATTTTTTTTTTCTTTTTATGTAATTGAACCTGTAAACTTTTTAATATCTTCAATAAACATGAACTGAGGAGTGGCCCTTGAGATGTTCCTAACCAATCCTCCTATAAGGACGTTAGGACACTTGAGATAGGAAAATGCTAAGATATATTTTGATGGTGAATAGCAGTAAGTCAGTGTTCTGGTGGTGAATAGCTGTAAGTCAGTATTCTGAAGCTGAATAGCAGTTAGTCAGTATTCTCATCGTAAATAGCAGTATACCAATGATTACATCAGTTTAATAATGTTCAAGAAGCAGGTATGACAAGGATAGTTCCTCTCAAGAGCTAATGGTTCATAATGTAGTGCAGCTCATGTGTCAAGATGAGTATTAGATGATATCTAAGTGATGTGTTTGAACGAGACAGGAACAGTCGGTTATAAGTTACGAAGATATTGCGAGATTGGTAGCTTGGTATGAAGTTATAGTTGAGCCGTAGAAGATTTAGTGGGCTCTTATTTATATCGAGAGAAACATAGTGGGGGTTGTAAAAGATTAAATGTTGTATCATCTAAATTTTGGTAATAATTGTAATAACTTCGTGATTTAGGTGAAGTCAATCTAAGTATATTCTCAATTTATTTTCGAATCATTTTGTCGACTCTTAGAAAAAAAATTCTGCAATTACCGGGCAACTTTGATTTATAAATGGAATTAAATGTCAATTATTCGTCCACTATTTATTGCCAAATGAAGTCATCATTCGTGCAGAAAATTATGAGCTGTCAAATGCAATAGATTGGAAATCTGTAATAAAGTTCAGAAAGGTTCGATGAAAAAATACCAGTGACATGACTGACATTCCCAAAGGAAAAGTTACGGTGGAATGAAAGAACATTTCCTTTCGTCTTAATTATGTTAGTCTGTTCAAATCAATTTTTATATAAAGAGATATAAAACGGGTTTATGTATGAAAGTTTATATTTGTATAAAAAACTGCAATAAAACATTTATCCAGTTTAAAATTGGCACAGTTGAATTTCATATTTCCTAAAGACTGCAAATTCACTGAACCAAGTTTTAACTGGGTTGAATAATTGAACAGGGCGAAGACTTTTCGGCAAACTTGGCGAAGAGTGTAGTTAGCATCAAGGGGCGTCCTTCTGCGAACCCAACATATTAAAAGAGAATTATAATGAAAAATGTAAAGAGAACATTTAAATATTGATTTATAAGATACTTTAAACTCTCACAAATATAATATATACACTTAAAAATTCCCATATAAAATGCTATCGTGCGGTCATAAAAAGAAACAACCAGATCCACCATAACCATCCATGGTTCCACCATATAGGTTTTGAGCTCACATTATAAAATCAAGTGATATTGTAGACTTGAGGATTAGTGACGATATGACATGTCAGAGCTACGGAAATTCTCACCCTGACAGTTACGCTAAATTTCTCGCAAGGCGGATTATTCTCCAATTTGGTCTGATGGATACTATCACCAGATGTTGGCATGTCAGATCCAGTGCCAGGAGTCATAACAGCCAGAACATTAAGTATTGCTACTGGCACATCTAAACGTGAATAATGAGAGAGAATACGAAAGGTTAATCTTATTCTAACAATCTAACCTCTCTTAACTCTTCTACAATACAACTGTAAAGTGATATTAATTATCTGAATAACACACATAAGTTGGAGTAACAAAACCATTATTTATTTTTCATGAGAGGAAGAGAAATGGCTGCTCAAATCAATCAATGGTTCGAGGAAGAAAGGATGGAGTCAAAGTCACTCGTGGGAAACCATCTATTTGTCAACACGAGCAAAGTGTGAGGTGATTCATATCAATCAACCTATTGGAGGCCCTCTATTATTTTGAATTATGGTTTAGGGAACCATTTATCTTGAAAAGTATATACGGTATATATATTTTTTTTATATATAGATATCTTTTGTTCTCAAATAATAAATTGATGTGATTTCTGAATTCTTCCTGATCCAATGTAGCTTAGAGGACTGGAATACATTATTATGTAGTGAGTTAATACTTTCCTTACATGATCAATACTTTGAGAATTATCTTAATACATAAATACTACATGTGTTATGTAGAATAAATATTAAATAACATACTGTATGAGCCAATATTGAGAAACTCACAATGACAGTTTAGAAGAGACTGGTCGTGAAGAACGGTGCCCGCAAGGTTGGTTGAGAAAGATTTATAGACGAGTTGTGTGCCATCATCACCTGGCTCTGCTACAAGTCCGATTGTACTCACACTAATATTCCTGCTCAATCGAATGTGAATGTAAAGGCGTAACATTGGAAAAAGACCAAAGACAGACAGTGATTTAAAGTCAAGTGGAGTTTCATTCAGATAAAAGGGAAGAACTTGACCAGGAACTGTTTTTCGAAAGAGGTAAATAATTGTTAATGGTTGGAATTATAATTCAGTCGAATCAGAACGGTGAAAATAGGAACTGTTATTTGACATATTCTAACAAGGAGTATAAATGGATAGAAATTGAATATTCACTTTTATTCTTTAACTGCACGAACCAATCACCATAAGAATTAATTTCTCTGTACCTGAAATACTGTAGAACCAAGATCTGAATGATCACTCGATGTTTACTCTGCTATCGACATTTAAGACTGTTTGCACAGCTCAAACAAACTGGTTCGTATCAGTTTCCAGTACAGACAAAGAGATTCGCATGTACAATGGAACCTCAAATTGAAACGGATATGTTCCAAACCATTAGCATCATTCGAATCGGAAAAAGCTATTGTACAGTCAATGAAAAGTATTGTCTTCCTTGTTAGAATGTCTAATTTTTTGTTTTCGAATTAAAATCATTAATTCAGTAACTCAGATTAGGTAAGAAATCTAACCTTTATTATACAGACTACCCCGTTCTTAATATTCTCTGACTTATTACAATCGAATAAGTGTGGGACATGTATAGAAAATATTTTAGGTATGATTTTGGTAATTTGGTGCGTCTTTTTCAGTTAAGCTTTTTTAGTCATAAATTACCAAAGTAGGATAGAAAAAAGATAATTCAATTGTAAATAACGTATATTAGAAAATGATTTTTTTATCGCACCTGCATAAGTTAGGATGAAAAAAGCTTAACCAAAAACTACCAAAGTTTCCCCTAAACAAAATTCTATTCCAGGAGAAATAGAAGCAAGACATGTCCCACACTTATTCGATTGTCATAAGTGTGTGAGGTAATAAGAGTGTGTTATGTCTGTATAGCATATTTGATAATGGGAAATATCTCCTTTCAATTTATCTCCATCCATGTAATTTGTTACATCATTCAAATTAAATTTTCAGTTTATTAGTACATTCATTGTGGTCTATGTAAAATAATCATAAGTCCTCCGAACTACTTGAATAATCTCTTATAGATTAAATATCTGAATAGAATTAAGTGATCTTTTGTGAAATTGAATTTAATAACAACATTTGAGGAGTAATATATTATTAGTGTTTCGCATTAGTTAGAATTCCAAGTAATTTCCATCATCATTCTAATTAATCTTCAGCTTATTAACCCATTCATTGTGGTTTATGTAATTATGTAACATGATCAGACATCCGAATTACTTGTATATTGTCTTCATTTAATGAAGAGCGCAATATATTCTGAATAGAATAAGGTAAACTAAAAATAATTATAAAGAATAGACATATTTGAGGAGTAATATATTAATGTTGATCGTCTAGAACAATGTAAAGTGTAAGTTTAAAATTTTTTTAGGATCAAAAAATCATATTAATCTGTTGGCACAGTCAAAATAAAGCAAAGTTTCCTAGCTATAAATATTTTTTCTCTGAATAACCTTCTTTAACTTCAGTATACACTCTAAACACCCACCATGTTGGTTGCTTCACTGAGTTGTCTCCCGTTCAACCACCATTGCACCTCAATGGTTGGACTTGCGCCCACCACTCTGCACTTGAAGATGCTCTCAATTCCCCCTGTGATGTTGGGGCCTGGCTTTAACAGCTCCACTGATAATGGTGGCACTGTCATGGGAAATGCAATCTTCATTCAAATGATTCTAAATTAAGATATAACATAGCAATTTAAATGGAATTAAATAGGTATATTCAGAATGGAGGGAAAACATGAAAGTTATAAGAAATAGTCAAAAATATTAATAGAAATTCTATGTTTGCTTCGTGATTTGATATCAATATGCAATATATACAATCTGAATACGCAGCTCTCAGAAAGTATGCGTTAAAATAGTTCGTAACATACGCTTTACCTTCTGAAATTTCTGATTGACCTCCCTAGCCATTGTAAGTACTCATTTTCTCAATATTGTGAAACTACTAAAGTGTTCGAGTTCTGAAATGTTACCTTATACTTCATTTTATATTACAATTTATTAGTAACTTAAGAGAATTTCATGATTGGGCCATAGATGTTTAACCGTAGGTTTCTTCAATATAATCGTTGCCTGCATTACAATTTCTCTCAGAAAATTCACAGTTGACACGGAGTATCACTTCCACGGTTTTGTCTGATTTTGCAATAGAAGAAGTAGTTGAAGAGTAGGCGGCTGTGCAAGTTACATGCTTGTCCACAGTTTCACCACTCGAAACAACCGTTACCTCAGTTTTTACGTCAGAGTCTGACATATGGGCAGGAGTTAGATGTCAGGACTATTTAATATTAAATAATTTGATAACCGATACCAAATTAGATCATTTTTCTAAAAAAAATTTATTTGAGAGTCATTTAATACATTATAATTCACTAAATTGTAATATAAATTATCGGATACAAAAAATTGGTAATCAACGAATTGATTTAATTTAATGCAGGATCATAATATTGGGTTTCTCAAAAAAAAAAAGTCAGCTAATTTTTTTCAAAACTTCTATTTTTATAATGAAAATTTGTCAATGATATCTAGATAGGGCAAATCCTCACCTCCTAATGTTATCAAACTTATGAGATAGAGTCAGAAATCAATTCATGTTTGTTCAAAAATATTTCAGTATCAAACATCTACTTAACCCGACTGACAGTGGAGCTTGAGCACGACAATAAATTAAAATAACGATAAAATATTTCTACATGATTTGTGTCAACTAAGATTTCATGACTTTTTTCATTAGATATATTTGTTAATGGTCATACTCTAATTTTTCTTCATATGCCAACAAGAACATTATGCCAAGCATTCTGGTGAATAGTATTCTATAATTCACTGAGTATATGTGTAGTGTGTCTATCACCAAAGTACTCCCGCAAGACCCTAACGCACATACGTACACATAGTTGCCAGTGGTCGCTACGCACCAAGCCTTAGCAGCCAAGAAAGTGTTGTACTGTTTATATATAATTTTATTGAATTACCAAATTATAGTTATAATTTGAAATTAATTATCCTAGGAATAACAGTAACTTGGCAGTGGTGCAAGTACACATTACTACTAGATGTGGCAACGCGCGAGTGTCTCATGTTTATCCACCCACAATTTCGGTACAATAGGACAAAGTATCGAAAGACAGAATATCGAAATACAGAGTATCGAAAGACAAAGTATGGGAAATTCGACAGAATATAATAATGGAGAATTGATCGAATAGAAAATTAATAAAACGAAAAATTGATCAAATGGAGAAATCTTTCTTTAAAAATAACATACATTACATTAGTTATACATAAATTGAATTATGAATTTTGTTCATTGACCGACAGTTGGGCCCAAGTCAATTTCATGGGTCCCGACAATTGGACTCGCTGAAAATTAAGACGAGGACATTTGGGCCCGTGGCAATTGGACCCCAATACAATTGAGCCTAGTACAATTGATCCCCAAGAAATTTTGGACCAAGGCCACTATTGATCACATTAATAAAATGGTTACTGTAGACACTATAGAGAAGCTTTACTTTGTTATTACAATAACAAATTAAATTGATACCATAAACTCTGATAAAAGTGGACACTGTTACAACCCGGAGAATTTAGATTTTGCCTTTCTATAAAAGAACACTGCATACATAATATTTGAATTTTACTTAGCCCTAATGAGTTTGACGTGTGTTTTCTAGTCACATCTTTTTTTAAGTTACTTAATATCCTTCAAGTACTTCATTTAAATTTACTGGCCTCTTTTGACTTCGTTCCTACATGAATACCAAATATATTTTTTTATTTAAAAGTTAAAAAATATTTAAGTAGAGGCGTAAATCACGTCAATTAAGGAATTAATTGTATTTTAGTGACGTGCGGCAACGTACGCATGAATTTGTCAATGTTTTCATGGAGTAGAGACACATGCGCGAGCTATGATTGGTTCACACTCCAATCAATCACAGTTCAGCTCACTCAGTTCCCAATATCCTAAATATCTATGTATTTATTTCTCATTAAATGATAAATATTTTTACTTGACATTTGGTACACATTAGTTTAGTATATATACTAACAACTTGTTACAAGTACAGTACCGTAAGTTTATAAATAAGACTTTTGGTTTATTTTCCGAAACATAGTCAAACCTTGCCGTTGATTCTGACAGTCAAACTCATTTGGGTTAATGCTTCATTAAAGTTTATTTCATCGATATGAAGGCCATTCAGAAGAAATAGAAAAAAATCCTCTTTTCAAACCATGTGTGTGAAGATTCTTCATCCGTGTCATGGAAGATATGACTCGTACCATTAACGTAATTGAAGGGTGGTACAGATCGAGCGATGCACAACCCAACTCAATATCGTCACCCTACTATTTTTAACTTAGAGCAACATTAGAGAGCAAGAAATAACGTTTAAAATTAATCTATACGTACAAATACTGAAAATCAAGATTGCACAAAAAAATAAAGAATGTTATAACAGTTTTTAATGTGCTCAATTATCTCTGGCCCAAAAATTATCTTCTTGGGGCCCAATTGTTTCGGGCTCAATTGTAAATTGGCTCATTCTGTCTTCATTGAACCAGGCTAGGGAGGCACGGCCTCAACTTTTTTATATTTTTTTTCTTTCTATGCTATATGTCCTCATGTTTTCGTCTTTCTATACTTTCATTTTCTATATTTTGTCTTTCCTTACTTTATCCTTCTATACTTTTTCTTTCGAAACTTAGTCTTTCGATACTTTGTCTTTCGATACGTTGTCTTTCGATACGTTGTCTTTCGATACTCTGTCTTTCGATACTCTGTTTTTCGATACTTCGTCTTTCGGTACTTCGTCTTTCGATACTCTGTCCGCACATCCACAATTTCACCCCTACCGCCAGAACAGGGTTGCGCAAAAAAAAGGAAACCCATTTTCAAATTAGTTTATTTTACAAACTATCAAACCTAGAAATTGTCTTAAAAAACACAATTTCTGCATCTATCGTAATAATCTGTTAAAAGTTACAACAAAAATTAAACATCCTGCAGCGATTTAAAAAATGGAAATAAAAAGGGCTTGCGCGAGGACGAAAAATCCCAAAAACTTCATAATTATTGGTATAATTTATTTCCATATGGTAGTAGCAAAAATAAATCCTACTATTTTTCATTCAATAACGTTTTTCATTCATGGAAATACATCTTCATCACCAATCACGATATCTTCTACAAAATGTGCATTTCTTTGCAGATACTATTTTGAAAAATATAGACGGTGCGGTAAATCACTTCTAAAGGCCCGTTTACACGAGGGGCGTGAAGCGCTTGACAGGCGCCTGCTCGCCCCACTGTGAGGCAAGTACGTGCGCTTCTCAGGGGCAACGGAGCGATCGACGAGGTAGCGATTGGACAGGCGCCTCACAGGTGCTTCACTCAGTGGGTGACTGCCCTTCAGTAAGAAAGGTTGCTTGTACACACGCTGCGTGTGTACTGCGTGTCAATATTCAAAGACTTCAGTGGTATAAATGTATATTAGTAAAATTGCCCGAATTTTTGAGTAATTGGATTTATAAATTAAGCATTAAGTGCATAATAAGTCATTGAATTTTTCAGAATTATTGCTTTTAATCAAAAAATAGGGTCTTTTTCTATACCATAAATTATATCTATGAGTCACTTACAAAGTGTGTCAAATTAATCACATTATATGTTTTACATAAAATAACTGAAAACAATCAAGTGTGTTATGTTATATGTATGTGTGTTATGTTATGTATTATATACTGCTACCCTATTCGTATTGCGGATAATCAAAAAAATGGACAGTGAGTTTTATATTTATAGATAAAGGAAATGTTGCTAGTAATATTAATAATGAAAAAGTTATTGAATAAATTACAATCCAAGCCATATCTCTCTGCCATGATACTGCTCCCTCTGCATTCACCCAAATTCTACGACGCCTGCTTTTCGTTTTCTTCTTAATGCACACCCCAATACAATTGCCCAGAGATCCTCTTCGCTCGCATCCATCCTCACTGGTGTCTGAGAGCAAACTGAATCGCGAGGGAGGTGCGTGTGTTGACTGTGTTTAAAAACCAGTGTGAACAACTACGGGCGTCAAGCGCTGCAGCAGGCGCGTGACAGGCGCCTGCTCGCCCCGACTGTTGCCCCTCGTGTAAACGGGCCTTAAGAGTTCGAGTCTTACATGCTTCTTGAAAGGATGATATCTCAAATAATGTTTAACTATTCGGTGAAATGTCTCTTAAATGATATCTAATCCTTACTTTCTGATTGATATATTTGGGTTCCCAATAAACTGTTCATGAAAAAGATTTTAATGTTTCCATGTGTTCATTCTTTTCTCCTGCGGCATGATCAATTAAAGTGGTTTCTTCAGTTTTGAACTTTTTAACATTTGTCAATATGGATTTATAGTTAGTGGAAATCTTTCCAGAAAGCGTTGTTCAGATGAGGTTGAACCTGTGTGTAAAGCTTCCAGTGTTTAAAAATTTGTCCCAACAAAAAATCTTTGTTCTTTTGAAAGCTGCCTTTTGAGGGTTTCGAATAGGAGATAAAAATTAATGGCGAAATTATTTCATAAATATATCAATTTTATATCAAAAAGCAACTTTCAAATGGTAATTCATTTTTTATTTTATCTTTTTTTTTTTTAAAATAGTAGAATTTTTTGTTTTCATATCTATTTAAAATGAATTATACCTCTTATGATTTTTTTTCATATATTTCGTCCTCGCACAAGTCCTTTTTATTTACCTTTTTTTAATTCACTGCAGGATGTTTAATTTTTGTCGTAACTCTTTAAAAAAATCTCGATAGTTGAATAAAACGTAAATGAAAAAAACTGAGTTTTTAGAAAATTTCTAAGTTTGATAGTTAATAAAATATACTAGTTTGAAAATGGATTTCTTTTTTTTTTTGCGCTACCCTTTATATCGTACACAGTTCATATATATTACATCATATGAAATAATTTTGTTCCTTTCAATCGTCGATATATTAAATTTCGCATAGTACATTTATATGATCAAAGCTATGAACTGACATAAAATCGTGCAACTCAAGCAGCTGGTTTCCCTAAATATCAATTGTGTAGCGATTCCTATGCACTCAGTCTTTAGAGACCTAAATTTCGTTATTCTGATTAGGGTCAACGCTTGCATAACAATTACGTAATTTTCTATGCTCCAAATGTTTCAAATAAACTCAATTTGTTAATCCTCTTAATGGGTAGTTGATCGTTTAATATGCTACTGTAAGCTCCTTTGAGCCAACCAAACAACAGAAATCGAAAGATTAACTGCTGTAACAATTAATTCCATTTGGAAGCCATTTGAGAGTATGAATTAATTGGTGGATTATTGAGAACATGTTGTAGAAAATGATGATTAACTATCTTCAATTATTAAGTTATGAAACATGAATTCATTGGAAATTATTTAATAAATTATAATTATACGAATATATAAGTACGCAAAAATCGACCATCTTCGTGCTACTCAAACAATAGTTAATTTGCTTTTTAATCTGGATATTTTATTCTTATAAAATAAAACTGTTAGATGTTAGACTTACATAAAAAGATTTTGAACTTACTGAATGATATATTAGAGTTTTGGATATGTTGGAGACAAATAAAGATATTAGAATAGCTATTACAACGTGTGTTACATACGATATAGAAGTTATTAAAGTGAATGTTACAGAAAGTGTTACAGGGTATCTTACAAAATAAATTTCTGTAGATGTTACAGAATATATTAGATCTAGTAGTTGTTACGTTAGAAGTTACAGAAGTTGTTACAGTCCAGTTAACTGATAAGATGGCAGCTACCAGCTCTGTATGTCTAATTATAATTCAATTTGCTAACTTAACGCTCTTCGATCATCATTTGTAAATACTTCGCCCAACTTCTGTCTCTCCATTTTCCTCGCTAACTCTGGAAACATCCAATTAACTACCTATTTGCATTACAAATATTGGAAGAAAGTCAAGAGATATCGAATCTGGAGAGTAGTTTTACCATTTAATTTAGCCTTGAATTTTTAGAAGACAGGAACAGCTGATTAGCCGGAGCGACTAAATTAGGTAATAAAAGATTTATTAAATTGGACCAAAAAAGATTATGTTGGGTCGTAGAAAACTAAATTTCGTCAAAGAATATTAAATAATGTAATCTCCTACTATTGAGCATTTGAAGATAAATTGGGTGTACACAACTTTAGTTCAGAATGAATAAATCTCATAAAGGAATGAAAACTGTCAAAATATTTCGAATAATAATACATTTTCCTTAAACTTTAATTTGGCTTTATCTGACTGCATGGAAACATTATTCCATATTGCATGGAAACATTATTCCATATTTATATTTTCCAACAGTATACAGTCTCTAGTGTTACTGAAGTATATTATATTTTTCAGTTGTCTTGTAAGACGCACGCGTTTAGTCCAGCATTTATGCGATGCTATTCACGTTGAAGGTTATTTTCTGTCTTGTACGGTGTGATGTACTGATGCCAAAGAGAACTCGGAGAAAAAATGACACATTTCTGGACATAGAGAGTAAAATATTTCATAAAGAATAGAATAAGTTTGAATTATTAAATTTATTTAAACAGTTAAGAATAATATTTTTGAAAACTATTAATATTTCTTTAGTTCGGTAATCTATACTACTGGTCTGTGTCTTCAGAGTTAGTTAAAATTATTCATTGAATAATAACGATAAAAGTATAGTAGTCTATATTCCATACCTAGGTCATAGGGTATAAAAATTCAGCATTAATGTCAAAAGTTGTGAATAGGTTTTTTTTTTCTATTTCGTTGTACATTAAAAAAAAATATAATTGGATTTAGTTATTAAATTGATTCATAGAACTCATTTCAATATTTCTATTTATTTTCGCAGAAACGAAAGTGACAAAATTTACGGTGATATTATAGCAAGAAAACTATTTTCTATAAAAAATAGGCCTATATTTCCCAATTCCATTACTTTTTAGTTAATAAAGAACAAAAGTCACTAAAAAAATTTCCCAGTTTAATAGTTAGCTATTGAAATATGTCTTTAGTAAATTTACAAAATTGAAATAAATGTATTTGTAATTTTCATTTTTCTCAAAGCTGTATCGTATATACGTGACACAAATATAAATTCAATGCTCATTTCCTAAATTAAATCATAAATTATAAAATAGGATAACAAAATGCCCGAATCCCCTTTTTTCGGCTGATGTAGGTCGCTGTTTCGCGACCAGTCGTCTGATTTATCATCCAGTGATGGAAGTTTCTTTTCACGTTATTTCTGACTGCGTGGTTTTTAATCTCCGCATCCAGCGCATCTAGAGACACAGAATTAGTGTATTTCTCTTTTCCAAATTGTTATTACCTTCGGCTCTCGGTCGACTATTCCATGCTTCCTCCCACGATTCTATGTACTTCTATACATCCCCTTCCGTCGAATTACGCTTGAAAGTTTGTAATTAGAGTTAATATTTGACCATTTATATCAGTTTTTGACAAATACTATTATTGCATAGCAAGGAAGATAATTTTAAAGATAATTTTAAAGGAGCTCTCCTTATATAGTTTATGTTCCCACCATAAAATTTCTCTCTCAGATAAAGTTAATTAATCACTAATTTAGTTAAACTATTTCATCTTTCAAATTCTTATGAAACGAATGAATGTTGACCCAAATTGATGACTGGAATTCAGAGAATTCTATCAACCTAATTAAATCAGCCTTCCCTCCTCTCAAATTCCAACATGAAATCTTCTCCGCCATTGAAAGAAATGTTGTGACCCTAAAATATTATGAGAAATTCCTCACTTCGATGCAAGACGTACCTATTATCATTTTGGAAGCTAACGGTAACTGTTACTATAGAGATTATATAATAGCCTTCTCATTCGCTAATATAGGTAATAATAATTTTTGAATTATTGTGAGTAAATCAATAAAAAAAACTCTTGCAATAACCATGATACACATTTTATTACGAGTCTGATGAATAAATTCATAAAATAAGTTACAATTAACCAAAAACGACAGCATCAGTTTATGACCAAAAATGAAATATTTAAAACCGTTGACAATTGCAATAAAGTTATTTACTCTATGCTACAATATTATTAACATTATTCATTTAATAACTTTAACTTTCTCTGCGAGCACAAACGAGAGGTGTCGATACGTAAATTAGATAAATTCGTAAGCTATTGAGAATTCGTTATTCTTAAAACTGGAAATAAAGTAAGCATCTAAATTCTGTTCACTACTATACAGGGTGGCGCAAAAAAAAAGGAAACCCATTTTCATACATGTTTATTTTACTAACTATCAAAGCTAGAAATTTTTTAAAAACACAGTTTTATTCGTTTACTTTTTTTGCATCTATTTTGATAAACTATTAAGAGTCACGACAAAAATTAAACATCCAGCAGCGAATTAAAACAATGGAAATATAAAGGGTCAACGAAAAACACAAAAGTTCATAATAGGATTAATATATTTCCATATGGTAGTAGTAAAAATTGATTCCTTCCATTTTTCATTCAATTAACGTTTTTTTATTGACTCTTTTATTCATTGAAATACATCTTCATCACCAATCACGAAAAATTTAGACGGTGCGGTATATCAGTTCTGAGAGCTCGTGCCTTACGTGCATCTTGAAAGGATAATATCTCAAATCGTGTTTAACAATTCGGTTAAATGTGTATTAAATGATATCTAATCCTTATCTTCTGATTGCTTTTTTTTTATTATCAATAAGCTGTTCATGAAAAATATTAATGTTTTCATGTGTTCATTCTTTTCTCCTGTGACATGATCACTTTCTGTTCAAATTTAAAGTGGTTTATACAGTTTTGAACTTATTAACATTTGTCAATATGGTTGCCTTTATAGCTGGTGGAAATCTTTCCAGAAAGCGTTGTTCGAAATGAGGTTGAACATGTGTAAAGCTTCCAGTGTTCAAAAAAAATTTCACAACAAAAAATCTTTGTTCTTTTGAAAGCTGCAATTTGAGGGTTTCGAATAGGAGATTAAAATTACCGGCGAAATGATTTCATAAAGATTTCAATTTTATCTTAAAACCAACTTTCAAATGGTAATTATTTTTTTATTTTCTCTTATTTGTTACAAAAACAGTTGAATTTAATGTTTTACTTCCATATGAAATTAGTTATATCACTTATGATTTTTTTTTTCGTAAATTTCGTCCTCGCGCAAGCTTTTTTTTTACCTTTTTTTAATTCGCTGCAGGGTGTTTAATTTTCATTGGAACTCTTAACAGATTATCAAGATAGATGCAGAAAAATTAAACAAAAAACTTTTTTTTCAGACAAATTTTTAGATTTGATTGTTTGTAAAATATACTAGTTTGAAAATGGGTTTCCTTTTTTTTGCACCACCCTGTATTACATTTAGTGTTGAACAGGAAGTTGAAAAGCTAATTGGATCCATTTATCAAGTGTATAAACAGAATAATATAAATTCATTAAAATAAGATAGCAATCCTGATTGCTTAGGAGTTATTTGCACGCGTAGATGAAAGAAATAATAACGATGAATTATATAGTTTATGTTTACTTTATTTACATAATGAAACAGCATACGTCAAGCTGTTGTAGTAAAGCTGTCAAGCTTATAAATATAATATCAAAAAATATAATATTATACGTTTTAATGAAGCTGTCAAGCTTTTAATATTATATCATAAATAAAATATAATACGTTTTATTGTAAATTACACAATAAATGAAGAAATGTGAATAATCTTATAATTAATTGTCAAGTTTACCAAGTGGATAAACTCTTAGTAAATGGCAATAGCGTATGAAAATTTGAGGGCTGTTAAAATTTTGCCAATCATTCAGTATGTATGATACCATTAGTTCACTAGTTATAGTTTGTATACAAAGATAAATCATGTAATTATTATTATTTTTCTTCTGGCTCAATAACATCAGAAGTAAGTTTTTGTTCGAGCAATAGCCTCAAATTAGTGTCAATAATACCTACCATCACGTAAACTTTACGCAGAAAAATATCAATCAATGTTGATTTTTAGAAGTGTTTCTGATTAAAACTTTTGTGGAGGTTTCATGTGATTGCCTTAAAGTTGTGGGTGGATTGAACCTTTGCCATCACTCGATTATAGGTCGGAAATTTGGATATTTTGGTAAATAAGAGCAAGGAGATGAGCCCGTAATATGAAATTAGACTTTTAGTTTAGAATAATTCAACTTTAATTAAAAATAATTAATTAAATAATATTACTCATTTTATTTTAGCAAAGGTAAATACGACACAATAATTAATTGTAAAAGTTAATAATTAATGGATATGAAATTAAATTATCACACAATTTGACCAATAATTATATAACTCTAAATACTATTTTATACTTTCAACTTTATTATCGTATGTTCTTTAAAGAATGTCCCGCTGCATTGTTTTTATGTTCATATGTTGGTAATACTTTAGTAAAACAATTAAAACCAACACCTTTACATTAACTTGGGACAGCCATTGTCAAAAATGTCTCCCAACAGTTTCTTCTGAAGGAACAGATAAGTAATAAATACATTTAGACTCAGGCAAACTCTTGCTCATAGTTCAGGTTTAAATAGAAACGCTAAATAGAAATGCTGGCAGAGTTGTTATTTAATATTGTATAGGAATGTACAGTCAAATGAAAAAGATCCGTGATAATCTTTTTACTGTTTACGAATAAAAAATTAACAAAAAGAAACTTTACTAATTATATTGCTTGCTGATATTTTAAAATTGGTTTGGGTACACGACAACAAGTTTGTTAGATTGTAAAATTAGAAAATAAATAGAATGTGATATGTGAAATTAACATCATGTAGTGACTATTTATCTGATAGTACATCATCACAGAAACACAAAACAATTAAAGAGAAGAGAACCGTGAATATCTAATAATTTTATTAACAAATAATGTCAATACTTTCGACAAGTATTGAGCAATATTCAATATTCTATTGAATATTGTTTGCAAACGGCCCCGTATGTGGCTCTAATTTTTGCTCCTCCGAGAGATGGAAGTAATGCATTTATACGAGTTAAGTAACACATTTAATCTCAGTTAACTCGATTAGATGCCTCTGAAGAAGGTACAGCTATTCTGTATATCTGAAGCGAGAATCACATGTCAGCAATTGGGTACTAGAATTAGTTAAAAACAAATAGTTAACAATGAAAGTGTGGTACAAAAACTAAAATAAGAGAGTATAAAATTAGCTATGAAATTATTCTTGGATACATGGGGACACTATCTAATTTTCTATGGCCTGCTATGACTTTCTTTTTGTGTATCGACAAATTCTTCATCTATAACTCAATCAGATATGTATAATATAGTCGGACAAGATTGAAATTGGCCTGACTACTTTTCTTGATCTTGAATTGCATTAACATTAGTAACGCTTCTAACGCTTCATCTCATTCCTGCAGTACTGTGATAACTCTTCTCTTTTGGCTCTGGTTTCGCTTTCGTGATACGAATTGACTTTGAAGATTTCATTTCAAATTAACTCGTATAATTCAATCTGTGTCAACAAACAAGATATGAATCTGCAACATTTTGCATTCTGGCGTGGCACAACCTACACTGATAGAAAAAAGTACAAACCCATATGGCCATATCTAATGGGTAGGTAATCAATTTTTGCTTTGGATCAATATTTATTACCTGAGTTGGTTTGACAATATTCATGTTTTCATGCGTGTTAGAACAACTGTGACGTGGTGTGTCAGCAAAAAATAAATTACCTCGATTCGTTTCATAGATTGAATCTACTCACTATGAGAGTTGATAGTTACTTTGTTGATAATTACAAGTTGAATCAACTATGACAGAGAGTATTGTAGTAACTCACAAAGACTGTTCATCCAATGTATCTGGTTTATAAATTAACCTACTATGAGAGTTGGCGCTGCCTTTTTTAAGTTTAAGTGTGAGTCAAAACGACTCTTATGTTTTAACCAACGTCAATTTAACTACTTTCAAGTAGTACCTGCAACTCACCACATAGGAAAGGGCAAAAATATGCCATTCATATAAGTCAAAACGAATCAAATTTGATTTTATTCAACTAATCCTTTCTCTGTGTGTATGTAGATAGTCATTGTAGGACAGTACTTAGGTGAAAAAGTATTTGTATTAAAATACCTACATAGAAAGTATTGGTATGAAAATAGCAAGGTAGAAAGTAGTAGTAGGGCAGTACCTAGATAGAAAGTATCGTTAGGCCAGTACCTAGGTAGGAACGGTAGGGCCATAGAAGAATAGAAATTGTATGAATTAGTATCAATAGTTGAAACATATTGTGAAAGAAAATGACTTCTCCATTTTCTAATTTAAAACAGAAGGTGATATTCATACAACATATTGATACACTCTGCAGGTGATAGTTAATACAGTATACAGTTACTATAGCATACAGTTTCTACAGGCTACTGTACTATTCACAGCTCAGGATAATCTATAAAGTGTACACTCTAAAGTCTAAAAGTTACAGTTTTCTACAGACTACAGTTTCCACACGTTCTTTTCCCCTGTTTATCTTCACTGCCAAATCTTCTAACCGATCAACAAACATCAAATTAACTTTTGTGTACCCAACAAACAAGAGAATGTTTTACGGCAATTAAGTAATTTATAGGTTGTTGTAGCAGTTTTACACGACAAACATTGTTCATCAACGTACTGAAACAACTTTATTTTTTAATAAAAGAAGATATTTTTAATTCAAGATATAAATTCCGTACATGAAAGATAACTGCATGTATTATTTTGATTACATATTATTTTTGTATATTATGTTTATTATATACAGTATATCAAATTAATTGCTGTTCTGCTTCCCCATTAAATTCCAATTTCTACGGCAGGCCTATGACAGTACTGCTAATACTCTGCAATGCCTTCACTTTTCCAAAATATCTTGCTTGCGATAACGCCACTGCTAGTCAGCTTAAGTAAAGTAATCAGGAGAATGAAAACAGAGAAAAACTAATGAATATCAGATGGAGCAGTAAGTTTTACTTTGTGAGGCTAAAAGAAGTTACTCCACAGAGCTTGAAATTAAGTCAAATATATTAGGTAAATTAATATATACAAAGATAGCACTGTTTCTCAAGTGTTAATATTAGTGCAATGCTGTCCAAAGAAATATTGCTACCAGCAATAAATATCAATTTGAGTTGTTTGTAGTGATAATAATAAATTCTTCTTATATATAAAAGTAATGACAGTCGGTGGGAGTCACAAAATGACATTTTATCAACAGTGTCTCATAAAGTTGGTGAAAAATAAGGGAATAGAAGTAACACAATTAAATGAAAAATCTGATAATCTGAGGCAGTATCATTGTTAAGGGTCACACTAATATTAATAACTCAAAATATCGTAGTTTTGATATATGAGAACAAAAAAAAATTAGTTAAAGTTGTAGATCTGTATGCATTTAATAAATTTTAATCTTAAACCAATTAATTATATTAATTGAACTCTCAATGAATGAGTAGCAGGTACTGTACGAGTACAATATAATAGTTGTAGAGTTTTAAAAAAATTATATTATCAGTTTTTTTTACTCACAGAGAAAAATATGGACAATATAATCAATAGAATTTCAAAGAATATCATCGTATGTGAGAGTATAAGAATAAAGAGTAGGTTCAGCCATTGCTAAATATGAATAGAATCGCGTAAATGTTATATGTACGAAATGGATATTTATTCAAAAAGAAAGAAGAACACTTTTCAACATATTTTTTTTTCTATCCGTCTTTTACCCATCAAACACGAGTTTTATCCAACTCTTTCACCACGTGTTTTTCACCTCAAACACGTTCATCTTTTTTTAAACTATCACCACGGTATTTGGTAGCTATTAAGTCTAATTACCAGCAAATAAACACAATTTCAGCTATATTGTTCAGTTTTGAAACAAAGTGGAATGAAATTGTGTGAGTGAGATGATAAATTGGAAAACAATTCTACATCTGAAATGAACAAAGGGAAAATTCCACTAACTGATCATTTTAAAGGTGAATACATACTTTAATAAAGGATGATATCATACTAATGCATCTAAATCTCACTTGGACTTATTGAATTAGCTAGCAATCTAGCTACATTAGAATAAGAAATGGATATTATTGATTCTTTTTCAAGATAACTATCACGTCTCGATCTAGCTACCATAACTTGCTATTAAATTCTACGGTACTTGAAACCAGTATTTGATTAACTTTTCGAAAACTTAAACGAAATATCAACCTAACGCATTGTTTCAAAAAGCAGAAAAATGAATTATTTTAAAGTTAGAAGCTGTAATAATTCTAGCATCTTAATGTAAATTGAATCTATTTCAAAAGTAGCACATTGACTAAAATCACTACTTATCGTGAACCCTAAAATAAACCAACGCTCAAAGTAATATTTTTCTAAGTGCGCCTGCCACAAAAATTTTCATGCCGTGAGTGCCTGCCTTGAAAATCACATAAAAAAAGACAGAACAGCTGGAAAAAGAATATAGGTAAAGCTAAATTAGGGATGTATTGTAAGGATAGGATACATTAGATATATATATCATAAAAAGCTTATTTGAGAGACAATTTATCACCTCAATAAATATTTGTAATAAATAATAATGCTATTAATAACTGCGTTTTTCACTACATTATTTACTAACAAACTTAATTTTACTTCAATATAATAATTTAAAACTAGTAATAGTCTCTTACGGTGAAGAATGTCCAGAAAATATCTATCTTTGTACATTTCTTGCTGAATTATAGACTCAGCATCACAATTCACAGCGCTACAACTTCTAAAGATTGGATAACTCACAAATTACCATAATGTTAGTCCCTAATTCCTCTCCTAATTTTGTCTCTACAGTTAAAATTGTATCTTGGAATTCATTCCAGTGATTCCCACTCATAGATCTCCTCCGTAAAACATTCCGTATGTACGAGACTCGTTTTATCACACCATAAGTATGTACGCTCTGAGAGCAATATTTCATCGCATTGTTTATTTGATTGTCACTTTATTATTCGAACGTTATTACCCTTGAGCATAAATAATGTATTATTGATATGAAATATTCAATAACGTTAATAAATAAAACTGAATAGTATTGCCAATTTGAAATTGAACATAAACATCTTTAACTTTGGTAATAAAATGCATTTGTTGTTATGTAATGAATTTGTTGAAAGGAATATGTGATGTATTTATTGATAGGGGATAAATAAATTGATTGTTATGTAATAAATTTGTATAGAATATTATAGAAAATGTATTAATATGTTATAAAATAAATTGATTGTAAATACTTTATTTAAATTGAAACATGAAAATTCTGGAATGTTGATTTATTTACAATACTAATTTTTGAGAAAATATAATTTGAATTAAAACCTACAAAATGATAATATATATGAAAACTAGATTAAATATTTATCACTGATGTTTTAAAAATGGATTAACAGCAACATATCTTACGTAAGAATGCAATAATATACACTGTAAACTTACTATATCAAATTCTGTCTCTCACTCTTCAATTTATCAAATAACTTTATCGAACGGAGCAGTAATTAAGGCTGAGTTTAATTTCAGAAGTGGCAATTACAACAGTATATACATATCTACCATCAACTGGTCAGCATTACAAATATTCTAATTAATGTTAGTAATGAGTAGGTGCATCATATCTATTCGTTAACAGTAGTAATGAGTAGGCACAGTATATATACTCATTAACTTTAGTAGCGAATATAGATTATTAAAAAATTAATGATGGTTACAGTCAATATTAACAGGCAAATATTACCGGTTGCGGTAGGTATTATCATAATTTTGCGGTAGGTATTATCATAATTTTTCTGTAGGTATTATCATAATTTTGCGGTAGGTATTATCATAGTTTTGCAGTAGGTATTATTAAAATTTTGCAGTAGGTATTATCATAATTTTGCGGTAGGTATTATCATAATTTTGCGGTAGGTATTATCATAATTTTGCGGTAGGTATGGTCATAATTTTGCGGTAAGTATTATCATAATTTTGCAGTAGCTATTATTATAATTTTGCAGTAGGTATTATCATAATTTTGCAGTAAGTATTATTTTAATTTTGCAGTAGGTATTATCATAATTTTGCGGTAGGTATTATCATAATTTTGCGGTAGGTATTATCATAATTTTGCAGTTAGGTATTATTATAATTTTGCGGTAGGTATGGTCATAATTTTGCGGTAAGTATTATCATAATTTTGCAGTAGCTATTATTATAATTTTGCAGTAGGTATTATCATAATTTTGCGGTAAGTATTATCATAATTTTGCAGTAGGTATTATTATAATTTTGCGGTAGGTATTATCATATTTTTTTCGGTAGGTATTATCATAATTTTCGGTAGGTATTATCATAATTTTGCGGTAGATATTATCATAATTTTGCGGTAGGTATTATCATAATTTTGCGGTAGGTATTATTATAATTTTGCGGTAGGTATCAATATAATTTTGTGGTAGGTATTATCATAATTTTGCGGTAAATAATATCATAATTTTTGCTGTAGGTATTAGTATAATAATTTCAATATTTGACGAAAAATGATAGACTATACAAAAGTGTTTTAAATTATCGATTAGCAACTTTTGTTTTTTATCGCATCATTTATAGTCTTAATTTGAAAAGAAAATTTCACCGAGTAAATAGTCGATCGAAAGTCAACAATCAATGATTACAATTTTCAAACTGAGAATAATAGAGTCACTTGGAATATCTTTTAAAGTTTACTAATAATCTATTAAAATCTAACAAACACATAAATAATAGTTACCATATAATTAAATAATTTAAAGACAGAATTTTTATTCAGTGAGATTGCTTTTCATTTTTCATAGCATTAAAACCCGCCCGTTTAACGTGTAAAATAAAGTATAAAATTGTATTATTTTATAAGGGATTGCAAACTAAATTTGATCCTTAAATTGATCTATTCAACATCATGGTAATTTTATTCTTTTATTTTGAGTAAAGGATCTCTCTATATATAACACCCTATACCCTATTTGCTCTTCAATTTACTGTTTCATGTCATTTCAAGTGAATCACAGCAATTTTTATTAGCTTAAATCTTATGCTCCCACACTTTCTCAAAATATCATTGTTTTAATATTCACTGTACAGAAAACAATTGATTTAAATCACACTGAATGATGTTAAATAAATCTTATACAAGCTAACAAAACACATTTATTGGATATCTTCTATCATGTCAGATCTTTTTATGAGGTTCAACAGAATAATTTCCACAGTAGCTGATAATTTCTTTGAAGTAGATATTTAATACTATGGATATTTACTTCCTTGGATATTTATTTCCTTGGATATTTACTTTCATGATATTTACTTCTATGGATTTTTCATCATTTTAGTGTCAAAGGAAAAGCGACTCCAGTTCAAACGTACTCTATTATTAAAATTTTCCATTCTATGTAATATGATATGAAGTTAAGATTAACTAGAATTATGAAAATATTGAAATTTTTAATTTAAATAATAAAATGTATTGATAGAATTTGTGAAACTTAATTTGAAAATAATTGTGGTTCATAATTTTCAGACAATCTCTCATCCCCGTTCACCTGTCAATTCTCAGGATCTCCTCCTCTTCATCTCACCAAAGTTTCCACTAACGCCCATTAAGGAACAGAACTCCTACAGCAGGAATTGTCAGGCAAGAATTCACTACTGGAATCTCGTTCATCGTTCCAAATTAATTATATTCCGATTCAACATTTGGTTCTGTGTTTCAAGCTGATTCCTTCCTATATTATTATATTCTTTAAAATTTGAATCTAAACATCTTGATTTTTTCAGTAAACACATATTATTATTTAATTGATCGTACTATTCAATGCAATAAAGGTAAATCTGTCAATTGAAAACTAATTTCATTGAATTTATATAGTAACATTAACTTCAACAAAAGAGTTTTATATTAGTTGGAGCAACCAATTCAATCTTTAATTTTCTTTCTCTCGTCCTAATTTTTATATTCGAATTATTATTCCAACGACTGCACGTTCAAAGAGCCAAAACATCAAATCATCGCAAAAAAATTTTAAGCACAATAACATCTCAATAAAATCTAGCAACGCTACAACGTGTGGATTAAACACAATTATAGAAATTTGCAGTGTATATAAATATGATAGTTTTAATTCTAACAAGAAGTTGATTTAGAACATTTTAAGCTGTCATAGGTTGATGAAAATGATGATAAAACGTGGAAGTATTACACCAATCCTTTTAACAATTTCTTTGAATCAATAACTCAAATATTATAATAATCCAACTCGGGCTTGAAATGCTCTCAAAGGAGATTCACGCATCAAGATTATTTAAAAGAGGGCTATGAATCTAGTGTCTATTTCTGATAAAAAAATTATATATGGTGTAGTTTAACTCTCACATCTCGTTCATGTTTCTCTGCCAATCATTGAGGAACAACCCCCCTCCACTCCACACTATTCGAACAATGTCTCATTAGTTGAGCGCAATATGAGGGATATTCCAGAGCATAAATCACAATGATTACCTCGCCAATCATTCCCAAACTCGCAATACCTAATTCCCGTCTGGTAACCAATTCTTTGATGAAATATTCGACAATGACAGGACCACAAGATCCTAATAAGAATTCAATTCGAAAGCCTTCAATCGGATATGCCCAAACAGACATTTGAATAGTGGCCCGTCGGAAGCTCCGCCACATTCGAAATTAATTGTCCCTAACTGCGCTATTTGGAAATAATTGCCTTATTCTTCGGTAAATTATTTGTCCGTTGTTATTCATTATCCAAATGAATGATAATAAATGATCGACTTTACGAACTAATAAAAATGACAGAAAAAATATTGCCGCTGCAAATTGAAGTTAAATAGATGTTATATTTTTACTTTATTATGCTATGAATACATTTTAAATTAAATGGTTACTATTTTATTTCTATTTGATATATTTCTAACCAGCTATATCGAATAATATATAACTATAAAATCACCAGAGTTAAATCTTACTTTATTTAATTAAGAAACTCGCATCTTGCACTTATTTACAATGGGAAAAGTTTTCTCATCCAAGTCTACGAATCGAATAAGGTTATGTTTATTTTATCTTGGATTCCCTTTTTTCACTTTATTGATGAATTAATTTGAGATCTTCTAAAAAATAATTACCTTCCTTTTTTATTAATTATTTCGTAGATAGACTCATTAACCCTTGGAGGTCAGATGAAGTTAAAATCTTGGGTATTGAAGGAGAATTGTATGAAATGTGAGAACATTAGCAGAGATATTTACATCAAGATGTGAAGGATGATTACATTTGTATACATAATATAGGAAGAAAACCTTGCAACACATTCACAAAATTTGTTATATCATTTTCATACCATCTGCATATTTGTCAAACCATCTCGACATGAAGTCACAGAAGATGTTTTACTTCGCTACACTCCTCAGTTGCTTGTGTAGGTTTTACCATCTCGACATGATTCAGAAGTTGTTTTGCAAGACGCTCCTATGACAGTCAACCAATTTACTCGCATCTCATTTGAAAGCAAACTGCATTACTGCTCCTACTTCGGAAGTCATGAACCTAAATCATGTCGTGAGGAATATTTTACTGAAATTGCTGACAATATGTGTACTCCTTTATACATAGCACTAGAAATTGGTGATATGAACATTACTGGAATTGAGATTGCTGCTCTTACTTATCACATTGTTAGAAGAAAAGCAATTCAGTTTCATTTTATATTTACAAATTTTCAATGTGAGTCAATATAAAGTAAATTTTTCTTAGTTCGTTGGCCTAAATTGAAGGCAGGTTTTAGTGCTTCAGGTCACAGATGATGTGATGAAATTCAACTTCCAATTGCCACTTATTGAGGAGGAAAATGAAGAGTAATATGAAGAGTGCTTTGAAATGAGAAGAAAGATATCAGATATATCTGGTGGAAGTGCATATCTTCTCAATGCACAGCATATCTTCTGAATACACAGCATATCTTAATTCTTAATCTAAAGCATATCTTAATTCTTAATCTACAGCATATCTTAATTCTTAATCTACAGCACATCTTAATTCTTAATCTACAGCATATCTTAATTCTTAATCTACAGCATATCTTAATTCTTAATCTACAGCATATCTTAATTCTTAATCTACAGCATATCTTAATTCTTAATCAACAGCATATCTTAATTCTTAATCAACAGCATATCTTAATTCTTAATCTACAGCATATCTTATTAATCAACAGCATATATTCTTAATCTACAGCATATCTTATTAATCAACAGCATATATTCTTAATCTACAGCATATCTTATTAATCAACAGCATATATTAATAATCCACAGCATATCTTCATAATCCACAGCATATCTTCATAATCCACAGCATATCTTCTTAATCCACATCATATCTTCTTAATCCACAGCAAATCTTCTTATTCCACATCATATCTTCTTAATCCACAGCATATATTCTTAATCCACAGCATATCTTCTTAATCCACAGCATATCTTCTTATTCCACATCATATCTTCTTAATCCACAGCATATCTTCTTAATCCACAGCATATATTCTTAATCCACAGCATATCTTCTCAATCCACCGCATATCTTCTTAATCCACAGCATATCTTCTTAATCCGAAGCATATCTTCTTATTCCACATCATATCTTCTTAATCCACATCATATCTTCTAAATCCACAGCATATCTTCTTAATCCACAGCATATATTCTTAATCCACAGCATATCTTCTTAATCCACAGCATATCTTCTTAATCCACAGCATATCTTCTTAATCCACAGCATATCTTCTTAATCCGAAGCATATCTTCTTAATCCACAACATATCTTCTTACCCCACAGCATATCTTCTTAATCCACAACATATCTTTTTACCCCACAGCATATCTTCTTAATCCACAGCATATCTTTTTACCCCACAGCATATCTTCTTAATCCACAGCATATCTTCTTAATCCACAACATATCTTCTTACCCCACAGCATATCTTCTTAATCCACAACATATCTTTTTACCCCACAGCATATCTTCTTAATCCACAGCATATCTTTTTACCCCACAGCATATCTTCTTAATCCACAACATATCTTCTTACCCCACAGCATATCTTCTTAATCCACAACATATCTTTTTACCCCACAGCATATCTTCTTAATCCACAACATATCTTTTTACCCCACAGTATATCTTCTTAACCCACAGCATATCTTCTTATTCCACAGCATATCTTTTAATCCACAGCATATCTTCTTAACCCACAGCATATCTTCTTAATCCACAGCATATCTTCTTAACCCACAGCATATCTTCTTATTCCACAGCATATCTTCTTAATCCACAGCATATCTTCCTCATGACATGCTGTTCTATTTTATCGTCTTAATAAAAGATAATTTAACAGAGCGTTTGTACCTGCAAATGAAATGTGTGCACCAGACCATAAATTCTTCGTTATTCGGCAATTACGTAGTAACAGCCTTGGATTTGAAGATTTCAAATGCATTGTCTCAATATGGATTTATTCGAAATTTGGTACGTCACTTGTTGTAACAATATTATAGAATAGAGAGTATCAGTGATAAAGAAACACTAATTGATAACTACTTTTAAATATTGCCCTATTGAATAGTTATGTACGTGAAATGCAATGAATTTATGAATATTTTGAGCTCAGAAATATACTGAAAGATAATACTTAAACGAAGTCTTTATGAAAATATAGATACTAATTTGAAAGATTATTTAAAATTTATCAACTAATTGAATTACTTAGAAATATTTTTTCATCCCAGTTTGTTTTTAACCATTTCGAAAATATTAGAATGAAAAACAAATATTTGAATGATATTCCCTTTCTGTTCACTCGATATCCAGGGAAGATCCCGGGAATAAATAATAAAATGTCCCTTAAAGATCCCCTGGATATCAAAAGGGAATATCGCCTTATCGCGAAAAGAGTAAAATAGGAATATTCCAGGGAACAATGAAGGGGATATCAGGGGAATATCGCTGGGGATAACCCGGGAATATCCCGGGAACAATGAAATGTTACCTGGATAGAGGCCCATGCTCCCCAAAATATCTCCCCTACGCTACCTCGTGTCTCCCCACGCCACCTCGTATCTCCCCACGCTACCTAATGTCTCCCAACGGTACCTAATGTCTCCCCACGCTACGTAATGTATCTCCCCACGCTACCTTGTATCTCCCCACGCTACCTTGTATCTCCCCGCGCTACCTCATGTCACCCCACGCTACGAGGTATCTCCTCACAATACCTAATATCTCCCCACGCTACTTAATGTCTCCCCACGCTACTTAATGTATCTCCCCACGCTACCTTGTATCTCTCCACGCTACTTAATGTCTCCCCACGCTACCAAATATCTCCCCACGCTACTTAATGTCTCCCCACGCTACCTTGTATCTCCCCACGCTACCTCGTATCTCCCCACGCTACTTAATGTCTCCCCACGCTACCTAATGTCTCCCCACGCTACTTAATATCTCCCCACGCTACCTTGTATCTCCTCACGCTACCTCGTATCTCCCCACGCTACTTAATGTCTCCTCACGCTACCTAATGTCTCCCCACGCTACTTAATGTCTCCCCACGCTACCTTGTATCTCCCCACGCTACCTTGTATCTCCCCACGCTACCTAATGTCTCCCAACGCTACCTCGTATCTCCCCACGCTACCTAATGTCTCCCCACGCTACCTTGTATCTCCCCAACGCTACCTTGCATCTCCCCACGCTACCTAATATCTCCCCACGCTACCTCGTATCTCCCAACGCTACCTAATGTCTCCCCATGCTACCTTGTATCTCCCCACGCTACCTAATGTCTCCCCACGCTACTTAATGTATCTCCCCACGCTACCTTATATCTCCCCACGCTACTTATTGACGTTACCTTGTATGTCTCCCCACGCTACCTTGTATCTTCCCACGCTACCTTGTATCTCCCCACGCTACTTAATGTCTCCCCACGCTACCTAACATCTCCCCACGCTACCTCGTATCTCCCCACGCTACCTTATGTCCCCCACGCTACATAATGTCTCCCCACGCTACTTAATGTCTCTTCACGCTACCTTGTGTCTCCCTACGCTTCCTTGTATCTCCCCACGCTACCTACTGTCTCCCAAAAATACTTAATGTATCTCCCACGCTACTTAATGTCTCTCCACGCTACTTAATGTCTCCCCACGCTACCTAATGTCCCCCACACTACTTAATGTATCTCCCCACGCTACCTTATGCCTCCCCACGCTACTTAATGTCTCCCCACGCTACCTTGTATCTCCCCACGCTACCTAATGTCTCCCCACGCTACCTTGTATCTTCCCACGCTACCTAATGTCTCCCCACACTGCCTTGCATCTCCCTACGTTACTTAATGTATCTCCCCACGCTACCTTGTATTTCCCCACGCTACTTAATGTCTCTCCACGCTACCGAACGTCTCCCCACGCTACCTCGTATCACCCCACGCTACCTTAAGTCCCCTCACGCTATCTAATGTCTCCCCACGCTACTTAATGTCCCTTCACGCTACCTTGTAACTCCCTACGCTACCTTGTATCTCCCCACGCTACCTATTGTCTCCCCACGCTACTTAAAGTCTCCCCACGCTACCTTGTATCTCCCCACGCTACCTAATGTCTCCCCACGCTACCTTGTATCTCCCCACGCTACATTGTATCTCCCCACGCTACCTAATGTCTCCCCACGCTACCTCGTATCTCCCCACGCTACCTTATGTCCCCCACGCTACCTAATGTCTCATCACGCTACTTTGTATCTGCCAACGCTACCTTGTATCTCCCCTCGCTACCTAATGTCTCCTCACGCTACCTTGTATCTCCCCACGCTACCTAATGTCTTCCCACGCTACCTCGTATCTCCCCACGCTACCTTATGTCCCCCCACTCTACCTAATGTCTCCCCACGCTACTTAATGTCTCTTCACGCTACCTTGTAACTCCCTACGCTACCTTGTATCTCCCCACGCTACCTAATGTCTCCCCATGCTACCTAATGTCTCTCCACACTACCTAATGTCTCCCCACGCTACTTGTATCTTGTAATAACTGTGTAGTCTCTAAGTCTAATAATTGTGTAGTCTGTAGGTCTTATAGCTGTGTAGTCTGTAGGTCTGATAGCTGTGTAGTCTGTAGGTCTGATAGCTGTGTAGTCTGTAGGTCTGATAGCTGTGTAGTCTGTAGGTCTAATAGTTGTGTAGTCTGTAGGTCTGATAGCTGTGTAGTCTGTAGGTCTGATAGCTGTGTAGTCTGTAGGTCTAATAACTGTGAGGTCTGTAGGTCTAATAACTGTGTAGTCTGTAGGTCTAATAATTGTGTAGTCTGTAGGTTTGATAACTGTGTAGTCTGTAGGTCTGATAACTGTGTAGTCTGTAGGTCTAATAATTGTGTAGTCTGTAGGTTTGATAACTGTGTAGTCTGTAGGTCTAATAATTGTGTAGTCTGTAGGTCTAATAACTGTGCAGTCTGTAGGTCTGTTAACTGTTTAGTCTGTAGGTCTGATAACTGTTTAGTCTGTAGGTCTGTTAACTGTTTAGTCTGTAGGTCTGATAACTGTTTAGTCTGTAGGTCTGATAACTGTTTAGTCTGTAGGTCTAATAACTGTTTAGTCTGTAGGTCTGATAACTGTTTAGTCTGTAGGTCTGTTAACTGTTTAGTCTGTAGGTCTGATAACTGTTTAGTCTGTAGGTCTGTTAACTGTTTAGTCTGTAGGTCTGATAACTGTTTAGTCTGTAGGTTTGATAACTGTTTAGTCTGTAGGTCTGTTAACTGTTTAGTCTGTAGGTCTGTTAACTGTTTAGTCTGTAGGTCTGATAACTGTTTAGTCTGTAGGTCTGTTAACTGTTTAGTCTGTAGGTCTGATAACTGTTTAGTCTGTAGGTCTGATAACTGTTTAGTCTGTAGGTCTGTTAACTGTTTAGTCTGTAGGTCTGATAACTGTGTAGTCTGCAGGTCTGATAACTGTTTAGTCTGTAGGTCTGATAACTGTTTAGTCTGTAAGTCTTATAACAGTCAGTTCCGAAGAATATAATCAAGTTACAGTCCATCCAATTTTGAGGTGAAGATTCGTGGAGTTGGTTTGTGTTTTGGTGGGAAAATTATCCTTCCTTGAGTGTTGAAGCATTCAGAATTGGAATTGAAATGATAAAGTGAACTGAAAGGTTTTGTCAAACTTTTTAAATGTGTTGGTAAGTGAATGTGTTCAATAATTGAAATATTTATATATATATATCAAAGTCATTAATATTTTATGATTTTCACCATGATATGAAATTGACTATTTAATAACGAGTGCAATATAATGAAATATTAATTTTAGTTATAGTTTTTTTTTAGTATTTAAATGTATTCATAATTTGAACGTTAAAATTATCATCAGATGCAGTAACTCTCACAAATAGAGACAATAAATTTATAATTCAAACTCCGAATCCATTATGAACTTCTATCAATTATTCATTTAATATTTCCCCACAACGCCGACGTGGCATTCTTCAATATATTTTTCAGCTGAATTATTCCAGAGTGGACTTTTTATTTAGTTTATTTATTTATTTATTCTTAGGCAGTCACCGCCTGTGTATCATTTATTCATCATTTCGAGGATATTTCCAATGAAAAATTTAGTATATCTGGGTCACTGAGATGTTATCTATTTCATTGCATATGCCGTTGTATGTTTTTGAAATATTTACTTTAAATCATATTTTTAATTTCAATCTTTTGATTTGCTGTATTGTACTATAAATAAATGAATACATAAAATCGAGACATATATATGAATATCAATAATATTGATATAAATCAATAAAAATCATCAGAATGGCAACATAACATTGTTTTCTAACCGACAATATTCTATAGATATAAATAATTAATTAATATATTTCAGATATTTACAATTTATCCAATCAATAACTTTTTTTTTTGCTTTTTACCGGTGATGATTGGCTTAATTTTACATGACAATGAATTAATTAGTTATATAATATTATTCTCCTCCAATAAGGCCTCATTATTAACTTCTTTCCATATAGCCACAATAAAGTATCTCATTCGTGCCATTAGCGTGCTATAAGCCTTTTTATCTCTCCCTATAAACACTCTATCGATGGCACTAGTGATAGTATTTAGCGTGCTATAAGCCTATTATCTCTCTATATAAACGCTCTATCGATGGCACTAGTGATAGTATTTTAGTACCACCAATGAAAAGCATCAGTGACGTTCTTTTCTACCGAAGTCTTTGATCCAGAAATCAATGCATAATATTTTGAGCTCATATGAGAGTGTAAGGAGAGAATCAGAAATGATATTATGCAAATAGTTATATTTATGACTACATGATGTCGAAATAGGTCTTTCGAGAACATTCTGAAATTATTCTTATTCTGAAATTATGGTAATTCTAGAATTATGAATGTTTTGGGAAAAATGTATTTTCTGGAATTTGGCAGATTCTGGAACTCTGCGAAATTGAATGAATAAAAAATGTTCCTGAACATTCAACATTTCTTTAGGAATTTACATATTTCAATTGTTAAATACGTGGCCGGTAAATTCCATCGCAGAAAGTTCCACCAGGAAGATTCCACCGCGGAAGATTCCACCGGCGTTAAATACCAGATGTGGAAAATTCCATCGTGGAAAATTCCACCATTTTGAAAAAAATATACAAATGAACAGTATAAATAAACAGTTTATTTTAAAATGAATTTCTAAGTCTAGGTACTAGATAATTATAAAATTATGAATGAACAAATCTTCTTTTTAAATATGTATAACAATCGATAATCCATTCATCATATAGGCATTAAATATTTAACTGGTTAATCGTGATAGAATATGACGCTGGTATTGTCATCAACCTGTGGCAACACTGCTGAATTTAGCTTCTTGAATCTATCAACAGGAACACAAAGTTCAGATTTTGATGTTTGAAACATAATAATTTTTTTGGGGTTTCATAATTGAAAAGGATTTATATTAAGCAGCAATATGACAACTGACAAGCATGTTTTTAGTGTCTATTTCTTTAGAGTCAATTTAAATCAGAGACCTACTGAACCGAATTTATATTAAGATGTTGCATATCAAAAGAAACTCTATGCGTGCTATGATTTATATATCTTATGTGAGTTTTGAAGTTATGATTTTTATTCGTGTTTCTGTGGTTTCAGGTCGGAGCTAGTTAATGTATCGCAATTTTCCTGCCTAACCCTATGTTCAAAATTTAGTTGAAATGCATTATATTTAGACTTGATTTTGTATTAGTTTCAATAGAGATTATTAAACAGTTTCAGAAAGTGTCATCTTGGTAATTTTTCTTTTTATAATAAAATATATCAATACTTATTAAACATTTTATTTCAGTACGTGTCAAATTTATTTTTTAATTCCACCTTTCATCGTTGCTGATTCAAATTGAAACATATATTAGTACATTTAAAAACTAGGGTGATAGATAATATACATATATAAAATAAAATTTGTATTACAAAATAATGTAATCCTTAATTTCAGTGTCAACATATATATGTTAAAAGGATAATCAAACGGAATCTTAATTGTTGGTCACTGGAGCAGTGGAACTTTTTTGTTGAATTTACACTATTTAAAAATTTTCATAAATTGAATTGATTCATATTCAAAACACAGATTGAGCTGTCTATTATTTCGTAAGTTTTCCTTAGCTTATTCCACCGCTGGTGGAACTTACCAGCGGTGGAACTTTCCTGGTGGAACTTTCAGTGGTGGAATTTTCCGCGGGGGAATTTACCTAGAACCGTTAAATAATATATCTTTGTTTCCCAAAATGTTTTATTATTTTTATTTTCCAATTCTATTTTTTATTCGAATTCAATGGAATTGTCCAGACCCCAATCCAACACTGTCCAAATGTTTCAATTTAAATTGATCGGTTTATAACATGGATGTAAAATGTCCACATCGGTCAGAGCTAATCTCCGTCAAAGTAAACTCTGTACAGCAAATTGGTTGTTTGTTTTACTGCTTGGAAACCACTCTTTTGATTTCATAGATAATTCATCGAAAATAACTGTTATTTTCGTTTCTGTGTAGGCAGTTTAAGGCTTTGAATTCATATGTACAGTGTCTTACACAATACATCCTTAACTTTAATTTCGAGTTGCTATATTTTTAAAACTAATTAAAATTAGAGAAAGAACTAAAGGATTAATTGCAGCCAATTTCAAATAGGTACTCCAATTTCAATGTTTTACAGACTAGAAAATCAAATGGTCATCGATTGAATTTCATTTGTGTTACTGCATTTGATAAATTTAAATATGAAGATAAATTCATTTTTTTATTAAAATAAACATATATATGAAGAATTCTAAGTTTAGGGTATATGGGAGCAGGTACAATATATACCACATTTTCCCCAATACCTTTGATTCAAAGATTGCTCACAGTAACTAATGAAGCGTAATATTCAAAAGTACATCTTTTACGATGATGCCTCAACTTTTCAGCTTGCTTCTATTCATAACTTTGGCCAGGGTTGAAATTAATCCTGGGGCATTGGCCCAGTGAGATACAAAAAGAAAGTGAGCTGTGAAGAAGAGATATAGATCTACAGCTTTGATCGATGAATAGTAACTTGGAATATTAGTGAAGAGATGAATATGACACGAATTAGTTGTTTGAGAGTCGGAGAGGAAGTTATTTCAACATTCAAATGATTTGTTGTGCTTATTTTGATAATTGAAATTCTGTTTAATATAGAAATGAATGTATGGTCAGGCTACCAATGATTAAGAGTGGACCAATTTAATCTTCTATGTATATGAAGCCACCATAACTTACTTCTCTAAAACTTCGAGAAGGCTGTTCATCAGTTCCGATAAATAAATATTTAATAATATATAGTTTATCATGTCATACCAAATTCAAATCAATACTGAACAAATATCCCAGGTAAGAGAGATGTTTTCCTGAATAGTTCCTTACTTTCCCAGGAAAGTAAGATTCTTGGATACCAAGAATAAATTGCAACCAAACATAAGTGACGTTATCAGTTTATTTTTGCCATAATATTTTTCTAACTAAACATTGGTCACGTATGCCAATTTAAGTTCTTTAGTGAGTCACTAATTACCTTCGTAAATTTTGTCGCGTCTCAATTACTCCAATTGAAGACCTAATGACAGCAAGCGAATGGTGCAAGTTAAAGAGTTCTAAACTGTCCGTGCAATAATTAAACCATTCAGTCAGGGTGAATAAAAAGGAGACTTAACGTAGCGTCAACTTATCCGTAATTTTCGTATTTTGCTGATTTGCTTTCCGTTACGAAACCTAGGATTCCAAGCGATAGAAAACTACGATGAAGTGTGTCCATTTATGCCATTGTTGTTTGTGTTTTTTAAAGGTTTATGGGAGGCTGATATCTGTGGATTTTTTAGAAAATACTTTAGCAACTTTTAGAGGAAAACTTTCTGTGATAATCAAAGTAAAGTGAGAAAAAGATTTCCTGTTATTTCTTATCTGATAAAAATTATTTCAATCGTTGATAGATACATATATCATTGTTTATAAAAATTGGAACTTATTTTTGTTTAAACTGTTTATTTTTATTTATTTTAGTTTACTTATTTACTTATTTTTGTTTAAATGTCCAAATAGCCATGAGCTACCTATGGGCTAGATTCGCTTCTTACAAGATTGTATTTTTACTTTTCTAATTATTTATTATTTTTTAATTTTGAAAATGTATTATTTTTGTATTTTGATTATGTTTTTCTTGTATTTTTAATTATATGATTAAGTATTATTTTTGTATTTGACAATGTATTATCTTATATTGTATTCTATTTCCTTTTTTTTTCTTGTGAGAGTGTATCAAAAAACTTTATTATTATTAAATAAAGTTTAATGTATATTTAATGTACAGGGTGACCCATATAAAGGTGTACCCAACTTTAAATTTATATAAATATTGTATTTAAATATAAATATAAATTAGAGTTCAAGTAAAATTAAAAATTAGATATTTTTACTTATGTCCATTAAACCACCGTCATTACTGATTAAATTACTAATTTATAAATTCGATATTTATAAATTTCGAGTTCAAAAAAGTGTACCCATTTTGAATTAATATAAATATAGTTTTCATAAATGTATAAGGAGTCTTAAACAATGATGGTGGTGCAATGGCTACTAGTAGAAATATATCATTTTTCTTTTGCTTGAACTCTAATATCTAGTAATTATTAAATACAATATTTATATTAATTCAAAGTTGGGTACACTCTCTGGTAAGTCACCCTGTATAAGTTGATTGTTCATTTGCTTTCATGACGCATTGGAAAATACTTTAATATGATAAAATTTTGAAATAGTCAGACTACCGAAAAAATAAGAAGGTGAAAAATAAAATATCATTAAAGAGAGGACTTTCTTACTTCGAAATCTTCTATAAAATCGCAATAAATCAATTTAGATAAATATAGAAAAAAGATAGTTGTGGTGGACTTATAGACTATTAGGAAGGAATACTTTTTTTATCTTTTAATGAATAAATGAATGAATAAAGAGACTCGCTCAAGCCAATGGTTCAGCAAAATTTGTCCGACGTAACGAACCCGGTGTCGGTGATGGTACTTCCTGTTATCGAACTGTTAGCTTTACCGGAGTAATTACGGTTGTAAATGTGAGTACTACCGGTGAAAAAAAGGCTGTGGGTGTGGAAAGAGTATCTCTTCTTGAAAAAGGATTTGTAATAAAAATAATAAAAAAATTGGGATATTGGTCGTAAAATATAATTATTATAAACTATTAATTAATTTTTTAATTGGTTACTATTTCAATAAACAAAATTAATAAAATTTATATTTTTAAAGTTCTAAATCACGGTCCTTAGGATATAAGGGCCAATATGACCAATAGCCTAGGTTCAAATTAGGAACAAAAGTTTTGCAAGCATTATGCTGTGCCTCACACTACCTTTTCTACCTGTGCTAATTAACACTCACTCGTTAGCAGCTCACGGGAAATGGATTAGTGACAGTGAGTCGTAGCTGAGCCTTCATTTGAATTAGAGTCAGTCATGCTTCACCAGTCACTTGACGACATCTGTGATACTATGTGGATAGACACCTAGTTAACTTGGTCTGGTATATATACTGTAGATACCTAATAATTGGGATAAGATATGGTGGGCTAGAGAGTGGATTATGGTGGCCTAGAGAATGGGTTATGGTAGCCAAAGAGAGTGGGCTATGGAGGGTTAGAAAGAGTGTTATGGTGGGCTAAGAAGTGGGTTATGGTGGGTTCGGGAGTGATTTTTTGTAGGCTATGGAGAGGCTTGCCACTACCATAATTCATTAGTTAACTACCATAAGATATCTATATTTTTTTAATCATAGATAGCCATAGCCTGAATTTTATCTCTGAACAGATAACTGTTACCTCAGACTAAAATTTATCATGGAGCCATATATGATTAAATTATATCCTCTCCTAATCATTTGTATCACCAACTACAAATATTATAAACTTTCATAACTTTTCATTAAAAGTAAATCAAATATTCGTTGTGAAATCCGCAAACTTTTTTGATACAAATTCAAAAATTATTCTCACGACTTCATTTCCCACACTGGTGAAAATTATATTCTAACGGATTGATATTGGGTAAGAGATAAGGCTGACAGTAATCGGAAATTGCGTGTTATTATACATTATGATAGGTCAATTAGAAAATCTTGTGGACAGATTGGTTAATAAACTGTGTTAACGCCATTTCCCGTGTACTGTGTATGTCTGGTGATAATAAGTTCATTCATTAATTTACTATCAAAGAAAATAGAGTAGTAATCATTTTTCAGTGTGAATTTTATTTACTACTGTAACCGACAATTAATAACCAAGTGACAGTGCAGTCTTTGTCATTAGAAAAGTAGTGACAGTTCATGTAAATTTATCTAATTCAAACTAATAAACTAATTTAAACTAATAACTAATTTAGGGGACCGTACTTGGTTTTGATAATATTTTTATTAATGATGCTACGGTTCTGAAACTTCGTACCCTAATATAAATTCGAATTCTCTATCGATTTTGTTTATGGCATTTTTTCGAATAGACCCATAGAAAACGAGTTATTCGAATTTCGAACCGTTTCCAAAAAGCCTAACGCTTCTACAATTTCGAAACTACGGCATTGAGATTTTTTTCATTCGATTCTCCAGAAAATTATCTAGAGCTTGAGGAGCTTTTTTTTTATTTTCAATTTTTTTTTTTGGTGAAAAAAAAAATGATTTCAAAATTCAATATTTCGAAAAACAATTCGAAAATTGAAAAAAAACAAGCTGCTATAGCTCTAGAGAATTTCCTGAAAAATCGACGCAAGAAACCCCAATGCCGTAGCTTCAAACCTGTAAAAGCCTTAGGATTTTGAATACCAAGATATATCGGTTTAGAGAAGTGCCATAAAAGCGCGTTCAAAGTTAGCGTATAGCTGGGTGCACTTTGACACGCGACATCTTGTCCTTATGAGACAACGAGTGTGACTGAACCGTATATCTGCCAATCGCCATTGTGTATGATCTCAGCAGTAAGAACTTTAACAGATATAGCTAAATAATTAATTATTACGATTTATTAGTGGCTGATAAGAACTGTATAAACTATCTAGCGCCACCCCAATTCTCGCCTCGCCCCCCTCCATTTCTCTCTCCCTCCACTAGGTTATCGTCGCACTAGAGCTCTGATATTTCACTCAAACATCTAGAAGGGTACTAGGTAGCTATTTACGAAATAAAATGAATGATAAAATTAGGTGATTTTCCCAAGTACAGTTCCTTTAAAACCAATAAGCTAATGAAAAAACTAATAAACTAATCTAAAACTAATAAACTAATCTAAAAACTAATAAACTAATTAAAAACCAATAAACTAATTGAAAATTAGTAATCTAATTGAAAACTATAAACTAATAAAACTAGTAAACTAATTTAAACCGATAAACTAATTGAAAATTAATTATTTAATTGAAAACAAATAACTAATTTAAAACTAAAAAACTGATTTAAAACTAATATACTAATTTAATACTAATAAACTAATAAAAAAAATATTAATTAAAAACGAATAATCTAATTTAAAACTATTAATCTAATTTGAAACTAATTATCTAAATAAAAACCAATAAACTGATTTAAGACAAATAAACTAATAAACTAATTTAAAACTACTAAACAAATTAAAAACCAATAAACTAATTTTAAACAAATAAACTAATTGAAAACTAGTAAACTAATTAGAAACTAATAAACTAATTTAAAACCATCAAACTGATTAAACACTTTTAAACTAATTGAAACGAATAAACTAATTAAAAACTAATAATCTTATTAAAAACTAATAATCTAATTAAAAATTAATAATCTATTTTAAACTAATAAACTAATTTATACTAATAAAAAAATTAAAAACCAATAAACTAATTTGAAACTAATAAACTAATTAAAAACCAATAAACTAATTTGAATCTAATAAACTAACTGGAAACTAATGATCTAATTTTAACTAATAAACTAATTTAAACTAATAAACTAATTAAAAACCAATAAATTAATTGAAAACCAATAAGCTAATGAAAAAACTAATAAACTAATCTAAAACTAATAAACTAATCTAAAAACTAATAAACTAATTAAAAACCAATAAACTAATTTGAAACTGATAAACTAATAAAAAAAAAATTCAAACTGATAAACAAATTAAAAACTAATAACCTAATTTAAAGTTGATGACCTAATTAAAAACTAATAAACTAATTGAAAACTAATAAACTAATTAAAACTAATAAACTAATAAAAACTAATAACCTAATTCACCAGTATAATCTAATTACAGGCTGTTAGTGTTAAACTGATTTAATTTTAACTTTGCAATGTGTTATGCCCTGCAAATTATATTATTGAAATTTAATGATGATATGATGTAATTAATCTAATATATAACAGTAGGGTGGAATTCAATAATATCATTATAAAGACAATGAAAGATTCCATAATATCTTACACATGAGACAAAAAGCGTGTTTTTTAATATTTCAAATATATATGATCATTATTTCATAGATAAATATTTTCAGTGCGACGAATTCAATTCAAATTAAAGAGTAATTTATTCTTTTTGATATTCGCCATATTTTTTAAAGACTGCATGATTCCTGTGCGGTATTTTTTCTTCATGTTAACAATATACAGTTGATACAAACACATTAATTTTTTACAAACATTTTCTCATTGCAATCAAATTTCGCAAAAACAAAAGTTAGCCGCCACGCTCCTCTACTAATCTATGTCTATACTATAATAAGATTCGCGTCCGTTTGTCCGTCCGTCCGTCCGTCCGTGTGTCACACTTTTTATTAAGAAAAACATATTAAAATAAAAAATAAATCATTTGTGGCAGTATCATGATTACAGGCTACAATAATAATTGACACTAACTATTTAAAAAAAAAATTATATTTTGGTTTTTGGGATTATTTGTTCAATCAGAATATGTTTATCCATGATACATAATTCCGTTCGCATATAATTTAGATTCAATAACAGGTACTGTAGTAGTCTATACTATAATAAGAGCCACGTCCGTCTGTCCGTCCGTCCGTGTGTCACACTTTTTATTAAGAAATTCATATTAAAAGGAAAAACAAATCATTTGTGGCAGTATCATGACTACGGGCAACAATAATAATTGACATTAAAAATTATTTACGAAAAAAATTATATTTTGGCTTTTTTTATTTATTTTTTTCGTTTAATCAGAATATGTGTATCTATAATACATAATTTCATTTGAATATAATTTAGATACAATAACAGGTAATGTACTAGTACACTATAATAAGAGCCGCGTCCGTCCATCGTGTGTCACAAAATGGTAAACAGTCATTCTATAAACAGCGTTTCATAAAGTTGGTGTAAATCAAAGAAAAATCAAAGAAACACTAATAGAAATGGAAAACTAATAATTTGCTGCAGTATCATGACTACGTACTTTTATAATATTGACACTAATTATTTAAAAAAAATAATTTATATATTGGCATTCGACAGATTTTTTTAGTTTAATCAGAATATGTTTATCCATAATACACACTTCCATTCGAATATAATTTAGATTCAATAACAAGTACTGTACTAGTGGAAATAGAAACAGATGTAAATGCTCTTCTACAATTCAGTTGGTGGAGGGGCTATGTACAGTGCGCACTGAAAAGTGCTTCTTTTATCGACAGCATATCACACTATGGTCAACTTCCTTTATCGACTTCAAGTTCAACTTCATTTACCCACCTCATGTTTAACCTCATTTACCACTTAATGTTCCACTCAAATTATTCACTTCATGTACAACTTCATTCAACCATTTCATGTTCAGCTTTATTTACTAACGTCATTTGCAACTTCATTCATACTCTTCATGTTCAACCACATTTATTAATATTCTTCACTTCTCTCTTTTTATCACATTAATTAAAATTCATTAATAACTCACATCGTTAAATACCAGATAAAATTCAATTTGAGAAAAATGAAATAATATTGACCCAATTCTCACATTGTTTAATAACAAGTTAACAAATTTATTATTGAATAACTTTAACTGATGATCAATTTATTAAAATTTAGGGACCCCTCTTAATCTTCTGTGTCACCAATCCAAATTTCTGACGAGAGAAGGTAATAGTGGGCCATAGAAGATTAAATTGGATCTCCTCCCTTTAATTAGTGGCACCACAAAAAAATTCTATTCACAATACAAATTTCATAGTAAAATTATATTTCTCAAAGCGCATGACCTATTAAATGATAAATTGGACGTATATTGACATGTTTCAATGTGTATGAACTTACCAGAGTGAATCTATATCCTTTTTGAAGGAATCTGAACACACATAATTAAATGGTCATCACTTTTCGGACGTTTGCGGCAGAAATTTTTGAAGTCATCTAACTGTGATATTTGTATTGCGTTGTATCAGTGTGGTCCACTGTGTTGTATCAGTGTAGTCCACTGCGTTGCATTAGTGTGGTCCACTGTGTTGCATTAGTGTGGTACACTGTGTTGCATTAGTGTGGTCCACTGTGTTGAATTAGTGTGGTCCACTGTGTTGCATTAGTGTGGTCCACTGTGTTGCATTAGTGTGGCTCACTGTGTTGCATAAGTCTGGTCCACTGTGTTGCATTAGTGTGGTCCATTTCGTTGCATTAGTGTGGTCTACTGCATTGCATTAGTGTGGTCTACTGCGTTGCATTAGTGTGGTCCATTTCGTTGCATTAGTGTGGTCCACTGTGTTGCATTAGTGTGGTCCAATGCGTTGCATTAGCCTAATGGAGTCAGGAGCGACACCTTATTTACTCAGGTATCTTCAGGTAACTAATGACAGGTGTAGATCCTCGTGATGTGATGGTATGACGTCATAAAGAGATGATAAAGTAAGAGTAATCACCTTGGTGTCTTTTATGTGGAAATAGAGCTATGTCAGAGTGTAATATTAGGTATTAATTTGGTGCTCGAGGGAGGAGATGACACGGTTTAGTGTGTAGAAGATATGAAGGAATTTTATTATGGAAGATTTGAAGAAATTTTCAGTATGGAAGATTTTACAAGATTTCCAGTGCTAGCTTGTAAATATAACTTGCAAAATATCAAAGACTGTTGGATTACTCAATAGACTCAAGTACTGCTTACCAAATGAAATGTTACTTCGTTTGTACGACTCTTTGATTACTCCTTATTTAACCTACTGTATTGAAATATGGGGCGTTACCTCTGCTTGCTACCTTGATAAAGTGATTAAAATTCAAAAATCTGCCATAAGAGTTGTCAATAACTTATCATATATTTCGCACACCTCTCTCCATTTTAAGAATTTAAACATACTAAAGTTCCCCCAACTTGTTGAATACCGTATCCTAATATTGTTGTATCGGGCAGTTTTCTATAGTTTAAATTCCTATCTGTTTATGAACCTTCCACGGAATAATGATGTTCACTCCTATTCTACAAGAAACAACACTGATTTGCGAATTCCACGTTTCTTGAAGTCTAAATCGCAGATGTGTGTTTCTTTCATTGGTCCTAAACTGTGGAATGCGCTGCCGGATGCAATAAAAACATCTTCCTCTCTGTCGGTGTTCAAGAAAGCTCTCAGAAGCCATATGATTGATGCCTATTAGGAGGTAATTTGTGGATTTATTCTCGTAAACTGGTTGCTCTTAGCATTGTAATACCCGGATTACTGTCTTATTTGTATTTTTTGTTCATTTTGTTTTCACAATGTTGAAGCTTAGTATCGATGTCTGTTACTCTACCGGCATTTTTATTAGTGATTCTAGATTTTTTTCAATTTTTTGCCTTAACAATTGCACTTGAATTTTTTAAATATCTTATATAGGTTGCCCTGAAAGCCTTTTTTGAGCTTCTTGGGCCTTGATTACATAAATAAAAAATTATTCAATGTAATACATTTCTATATTATTAAACATCAAATCGAGAATAAAAGACCTGATTCATTTAACACGTTCATTATTCCTTGTCAAATTGTTCAATTCTCAATAATTTTCAAATAACTAAGGAAAATATTTTATTTAAAATAAAGCAGAAAATCAATTCTGTTAGATGAAAAATGATCAATGTTTGATAAAAGCTTTTAACAAACTGTCTCATATTTCATGTTTGGAACATGTATAATTTAAGATAAATCTCTGTTTGAAACTTTATATCATCAGTTAAAGAATTTCTCAGGTATAGAAGTCGTCCAGTTCCATTCAACAAAACATAAAATAAAATGAAACACTTCCGTTACATACGTATGCATAGTTATATATATTAGAGGTTATTTAAACTCTGCGTTGAAGGTTTTTTCAGATATCCATCTTTCGAATAGAAAGATTTCTATTCATCATCAGGAGAAGGCATTTTACATTACAATGGCATCACCCATCTCCTGATGATGAATAGAAATCTTTCTATTCGAAAACTTGATATCTGAAAAAACCTTCAACGCAGAGTTTAAATAATCTCTCATATTATGGATTTCCCGTTGAGTTTAAATCTTTTCAATAGTTATTTATAGCTAGTTTATATATATCAATAATTTATTGTGGAAAATATGGAATTAAATACTGTAATATCTGACTGCTCTGGATGGTTGGTGTTCGGTTCCCTACTTGGAAATTTCATTTTTCATCTTTAAATTTTTGTTATTCAGGATTTTTTTCCTTACCCTGATATAACATAAATTTAATTAACAAATATATAATTAATTATTCAAAGTTTATTATTCAGGAACATTTTATGTTCAAGTTGAAATATTTTGAAGCCTATTCTTCCGTATGCTTCGAAAACTGTATTATATATAATTATTTACGTGTTTAAAACTAAATAAAACTTAAGACTAATATGTAATACAAGTTTAATTCATTTAATTCTGTTATTACATAGATTATCGTTCAGGTTAATTTGTTGATCAATCTAATTGATGAAAGTTCTCTATAAGCAGAATCTATCTAACGACTCTCACTCATGTTCAAATATTTGTACTACTGATTAGATATATTGAGAGATGAAGTCATCAAAACTCTTCCTGGGTACGACAAGTTATATCACGACATTTGGTCGACACCCTTCAGAAGTTTCCAGGGATTTGATCAATTGGGAACAGTCAAGGAACATTCCATGGAGAGATTGGAGTTATGTTGGCAAAAGATATTCTCGGAAGATTATTATATAAATTAAATCATCAATTTCATTATTATGATATCAAATTGTGGAAACTCCTCAGTCTATACAATTTGGTCAATTTCTAAAATACTACATGAATTTCTCATCCTTATATAGCCAAAAGATTTATCATATAGAAAATGATTCCCATGAAAGTCTTTACATTCAATAATAAAGAGAGCATCAGAAGTTAAGGGATCTCCCCCTAACTATTATATCTACTAACAGTTCACCTGCAAGTATGAACATTTAAAAATAAAGAGACCATCATAAGTTCCCAAGCGACATTTTTAATCTCTGCTCTTTAAGAAAATTCTGCTGCTTCTATGTTGGTCGGACATAAAAGTTAAAGAAACTCTCCATTTTACATTACAATGGCAAACTCCTTGTATGAGCTTTTAAAAGTTTGTGGAAGTGGAATGAACCTGAAAATTTCTTTAGGAGCTTGAATCTATTTGGCGAGTACTCATCTTTTGTTGTCTTCTTTGAATTCTAAAAGCCTTTCTTAGATTTTCTTTCTAGGTAGAATAAAGTAAACAAATGGTACTTGAACACAAAAGAAAAACTAAATGCTCAATCTTAGCTCATAAATAAGTCTATATGAGGAATATGAAAAGAATTTTAGAAATACAGTAGTAAATTTTTGATAAAAAAATAAGCATTTAAGCATAAATCAATGAAGCCCTATCATATATAAAATTATTTTTCAACTTTTTATTTTTTCAATATCCAAAAATACATAATGGCTTTTTTTAAATCATTTTAAATAATTTTATAACCCTCATCTAGAAAATGTCTTGTCAATGAATTATCTTTTTTCTGAAAAGCTTAACGTATTCTTTAATATACCATACAAAATAAACTACTCATTAATTTTTGAACTGCAATCTGAACCTCATAATAATCATTACTGAATAAATAATAATAACTAGACATTAAAATCTTGATATTAATTATCCATATTATCGATAAAAATAACGTATAATCAAAATGTTTTTTCTTTGCTTCATTACATAACAATGAAATATTATCAAACAGTAAATATAATAATTAATAAGCACTCTATTTCTTATTATGACATCACAATTGAAAGATATTATTTTCTGGATAATAGATGATTTCTTGTATAATTATTCCTACGACATTACAACTTATGATTGATTATCAAATGAATTTTATGTATAAGCAAACAAGTGTCTTCATTATTAGTTATGTAAGACACTAAACATGACACAGTGATTTATATTGTTTTATATATAATAACATAAAACAACATAACATAAAATAATAGGTATATCAAATTGTAATCATTCCCTAAAATAATTCTTATGCAATACCAAATGAATATTGTGCTTTGATGTCGAGGTAAAGAACTTTTAACTCCCTTCTAACTGGACCGAAAATAGAGAAATGTTTCTCCCCGAACAAAAGTGTTGATAAAAGAAAAAGAAATTTATGTGTCATAGTAGATATAAAAATATCGCTTATTAATTTCAACTGAAAGAAATTTATTTTGATTAACGTGCGCCATCTTTTTGAAAAATTACGAATGTATAAAAAGAGGGATGAAACATAAATATATTTGTCTTTATTAATAGTCTGAGAGCTCTGAAATTTAGTATACTTATAAAACAGGACAAAAGGAAATATTTTTGTTTTTTAATAAAAGTTTGCTACAGCCAATGCATAGCGAGTTTATTTGTAGAAAACTAATATATATCCGCTTCCAAATTTCACTTAGAGAGATGAAATAGGATTCATTTAAAAGAGGAATATGAAATAATTTACTAAATGAACGAGAATGAATTAATCTACTAAATGATATAATATATGTAAGAAAGTACATTCATTAATTTTCATATCAATTTCACGGAATGGTTTCCGGTATTTTCCATTTTGTTCGGTTTTTTTTTTTTTAATTTAGTTACCCTGCAAATCTACCAAAGAAAACTCATAAAAAATTCCATTCACCTAGTACGTTTGTACGTGTGTCAAACGCGCTTCTCAGTTTGGGGGTTAGGGAGTTATTCTCTTATAGAGAGTGGGTTTCACCCACTAACAATCTCTGTTTTTGTGTTCTTTCTGTGTTGTTTTTTTGCCTTGAAGGCTTCGTCGCTGCCTGGGTTGACCCCCGAAGCGACCTGATGAGTCTTCTTGGCTGGGACGAAAAGCATATAGTTTTTTTTTAAATTTAAAAAATTTATTGAAAAATATTTTTCTTCCTCCATTATCTCAGTACCATTTTTTCTCAAATTCTCCACGTTCAAAAGTATAGAACTTTTTGGGGGTTGGTGCTACAGAAAAATGTATGAGAGCTAATATGTTCAGACCGAAATTCCTAAGGTCGTGGTGAAGCCCTTTTCCTATAACTTTTTCTATAAACTTAATTTTTTTCGAAAAACAAAAAAAAAAAAAAAAATATGACAACTTTTTTTAAAATTCAAATAAAAATTTTTTCAGATGGAAATTCAAAAAAAAAGCTGCACCACGACCTTAGGATAGTAGTAGAGAACATATTAGCTTCAATAAATTTTTCTGTAGCACCAACCCCCAAGCCGTTCTATAGTTTCCCGGGGGGGGTCGAAAAAGAAGGTTTTTCGACCCCCACGGGGGAGGGGGGCCCCAAAATGAAAAAATCTCAAAAGAGAGCATATGATTTCTTTTCACTTTACACCTTATGTTAAAATCTCAGCTCAATCGGACAAGTATTATTGGTACATCCTAAATACCGGAAACCCTCCCTTCATATCAAGTTCGTCAAATAAAATATACTCTTTATATTAAATTCTCCTCAAAGAAATCCATTTCTTTACTCATGTTTGAAAAAAAAAATTATTTAATTGGTTGTATCATTCAATGTATTTTATAATTTAATTTGCAAGTGTAGTATGTGTTTCTTGGAATATCATTTACACATTGAATGGAATTTTATAAAATAATATCATAAAGGGTATTAAAAAAGAAAAATATATTAAATATTTAAAAAATGTAAATGTATTTTCAGTTCTAAAATTGCAATGATATCTAAATACAGAAGACAAATGGTTAGGGTTAAAAACGGTAGAGTTAAACACCATGAAAAAAGGGTTAAATACGATAGACAAAGGATCAAAAGCACGGTAGACAAAGGATTGAACACGGGAGGCAGTTATAAGTTTCTTCTTGTCATCCATATAAAAACATGTAATTTTTTCACCAACTTCTTTGCCACTGAATGAATTCTTTATTTTTATTTCAGAGCGAAAGACAGAAAATGTTTGCCGAGAAGAGGAAGCAATAAAATTTTATATTCATTCGAAAACTGAACACTTTGAGAAATATTTTCACGTGGGAATATTTGAGAAATACAGAGGCTTTAAAATTTATAAAAGCTGTTCTAGAAATATTTGGATTCATTTCGTGAATCAATAACAACGAATACCTTAAAAGCTGTTAAGAAAATTGAAAAATCATAAACACTAAAAACACTGGTACTTGATAAAAATGGAACCAGTTTCATTTTGCTGCAGATATGAGGACTTGAAATGTAATGAATGGGCTGCAATTGGATTGTAACTATTTTATTTTTGAAAATGGATGATTTTGAGTGTTTTACCAGAATCACTCTATTTATTAAAAAATAGTACATACAAACATTAAATTATAATTAATGGTGAAACGAAACGGTGAACAACGAGTTTTTGATCCCATAAGAATGCAACGTATAATAATCATTGTTTAAATTCTATTTCATTCTTAATTCAAATTGAAAATGTGAAACTGTCTGATAATTCAGAATGAACACTTTTGTTCAAACTGTCCATTCATAAGGTTATTATATTGTAATTTATAATTCATTATGTAATTATAGAATAAAACTATGATTGTACTTTTGATATTATATTTTACAACAACCATTTATAGTAACACTTGAGTGTGATGTTGAAAAATATTTCAAATGATTAATAATTTTATGTTCCTCCTCAAACAGAAAGATGATCGAATTTCTACAATGTATTTTTAATAATTTGTTCGAAGAAATGTAATTGAATTCAACTAATAATGGCAATTGAAAACTTATAAGTCCTTCAGGCAAAGTCCACAATTAACTATCACCTATATATATAATATATTTAAAGCTCATAATGTTATGTTATTAATTAGTTGCAATTATAAAAACGATAGTGTTAAAGAACCAATTTGTATGAAAACAATCTTTCAAATAATTTTCTTTTTAGTATCAATAATTTACAAAACATTTCGCGGTCGGTAAATTCCACCGTGGAAAGTTCCTCCGCGGAAAGTTCCACCAGGAATATTCCACCGCAGAAGATTCCACCGGTGTTAAATGCAAGATGTGGAAAATTCCACCGCGGAAGATTCTACCATTTTGAAAAAAATATATAAATAAAGAGTATAAATAAACAGTTTATTTTAAGTCTAGGTAATTGATAATTATGAATGATCAAATCTTCCTTTTAAATATAAAACAATTAATAATTCATCATATAGGCATTAAATATTTAACTGGTTAATCGTGACAGACTACTTGTGGCAACACTACTAAATTTAGCTTCTTGAATCTATCAACAGAAACACTAAAGTTTAGATTTTAATATTTGATACAAAAATAAATTTTGTTATGTTTGATTATTGAAAAGGTTAATATTAAGCAGTAATATGACAAGCAAGATTTTAGTGTCCGTTTCTTTTGAGTCAATTTAAATCAGAGACCTGCTGAACCGAATTTATATTAAGATGTTACATATCAAAAGAAACTCTGTACGTGTTTATGTGAGTTTCGTGTGTCTGTGGTTACAGTTCGAAGCTGGTTAATGTACCGCTATTTACCTGCTTAATTCTATATTCAAAATTTTGTTGAAACTCGTTATATTTAAACTTAATTTTTTAATGTTTTCAATGAAGAATTAGTAAACAGTTACTGGAAGTTTCAGCTTTGTAAATATTCTTTTTATGTTAAAATATATTGATAACATAATTAAAGATTTTATTACAGTACGTGTCAAATTTATTCATTAATTCCACCTTTTATCGTCGCTGATTTAAGTTGAAATATAAATTGGTACGTTTAAAAACTTGTGATATAGATAATATTTATGTTACAAACAAAATAATGTCCTTAATTTCAGTTCCAATATATATAAATTATATATGTTAGAAGGAGAATCAAACATAATATTAATTGTTGGTCACTGGGGCAGTGGATCTCTATTATTGAATTAACACTATTTAAATTTTATTATAAATTTAATTGATTCAAATTTAAAAAATCGTTTGATATGTATATTATTTCGTATGTTCGCATCAGCTTATCTCTTAGCCCTTGGCTTAGCATAACATATTCTTTTAATTTCTTAACTTTTTAACTATAATGAAACGTTCGGTTACCACAAAAAAAATCTTCAAATCAGTTAATATTAAATGTTAAACCTTCTGTAAATGAAATACATTATTATGCGGTGGAATCTTCCGTGGTAGAATTTTCCGACTGTGAAATATTTCGTGGTGGAACTTACCAGCGGTGAAACTTTCCTGGTGGAACTTTCCGTGGTGGAATTTTCTGCGGGGGAATTTACCTAGAACCCAAACATTCATATCACCGATTTCGTTAACATATACAACAAATATACCATGTCTCTGGTATTGGTTGTTTTCAACCAACTACAAATATTTTCCTGAAGTTTTAAGAGCTTTGCAAAAACTAAGACACACAACAAGTTGATCCGAATCTTTGGGCTTTTGAATTCTGAATTCCGTTTGTAATTCTAAGCAGGAAAAAGTAGCCCGAAAATTGCTGTTCAATGGCGGAAGTAAAGCCTCTTTGGCTCCATTCATTAAAGCATCAGTTCAACTTTCCTCATACTATTATATAATATTAACCAATAGACATACAGCAGAACTCCTCTATAATGAAATCATGTATAGTGAAAAAAGAATCATGAGTAAGGAAGTAGTCTCTATATTGAACAAATTTTCTAAAATATGCCATGAATGGCAATCAGGTTTTTAATACTAATGACCATTTATGGCAGACAAAAGAAAATGTATTCACTATAGAGACTATACTTTCTAAATGAGGACTCTACATTCACTATAACTTTTTTAAAGTCCCTAAACATCACAGGCTAATTCCACCCCTCTTAAGATTTCTAGTCATCACAAGCTAACTTCACGCCTCGTTTTAAGTCTGTAATTCATACTTAACTCTAAATGAAATCTGCCTAACATAACATTGCATTATTTTTCACTGCATGGATCAAAGTTTTTTGTAATGAGGGTGATAATTTAAAATTTCAATCTGTTGAGTAAAAAATGATGGTGAAATGAACGTTTATCCAGAATTAAATAATTATTATTTAAGAAATGAGAAACCAAATATTATTGCCAAATATTATTATTAATGTGTTGATCACTACATATTGCAGCAATTAATGTTCCTTCTAAAACTTTATTAACATAACAAACAGTGAAGCCTTCTCATCTCCAACCCGATTATTAACATTAATATCCTTCTATATTTTAATTTATTATTAGTGATACATAAATATATATTTTATATAAATAGAATAATTTAAAGTGAGGGAAAACATCCATCACAGTACACTGACACTCACAGTATTTGGAGAGTGAATATTAACATCGAACATGTCGATTTATTCATATTTTTCGAAAATTCTTAATTTTCATGCCAATTTTCACACCCCACTGTCCGAGTATTGAGAGTGTTAGAGTATACTGCTACTTACCCCTTTCACTTTAATCGATTTTATCCATATTCCATTATATCCATTCACGCTATATATAACTATCATTCCAATATACAAGTTTTTAATTAAGAGTTGATTAAATATGAGAGATTGAAATTAAAAATAGTGTTACACTCGATGCAATATATGGACAAATATTTATTTCTAATTATCAAGGGAAGTAATTATTATTAAAAGAGTCTAATGAATAGATGTGTTTTTAATTTGATAATTAAAAGATATCCATTGAGCTTGTAATATTTTATACAGAATATATAATACATGAGATGATAATAGAACAATATAATTTCCATATATATTAGCTGAATTTTAACTGTTAAAAAATAATGTGAATGTGAATTAAAAAGTGAGGCAACTGTTGATCCGAAAATTAATTAATTTGATACTTTGACACATGATTGAATTTTATATTATAAATAATAGTTTTTTGAGATCAACTGATTATCTTCTATGGCTTAATGTGAGAGAACTTTCATCTAGTACTGAATTAATTTTTTCAGATTTCATGAACAAAAAAGTCCACGGAGATTACTATGAATATTTAATTAACTTTTACATCGGGAGTATATTGTAACCCAGGTTAGAAAGATTAATTCCTGGGATGGTGAGGGAATAACTCAGTGATATGTTTTTATTCTCCTGAAGTATTTGTTTGATATCCCAGGAATGTGAGCTTCTTGCCTGGAGAACAAAAACAAATTAGAAATATATCATCAAATTAGAAGGAAATTCTAATATATTTGTATGTTCTGAAAATATTTTAAATGATTTCATTCCTGTGTACTTCATCTATTCTCAATGAATTTTGACTTATACAAAACCTGAAATTAAATTTAAGATGGGTTGAAATCATGAAAAATTTGTAGGATTTCTGTGATTATTTTTTTGACATTCTGAATATTTTTATAAACATACACTATATTCTGAAACTGATTTGCTGAAACTGAGAATTAAATATGTGTGTGTGTGTGACTGAGTGTGTTACTTTTATATATTTTGATATTCAAACAGTATATGTATAATGATTAATACTATGAATTTATATTTTCATTATTTTATCATTTATATAATTAGAATAAGAGCCAGTTATTCATTGATGATAAATCATAAATGAATATGAAAATAGTGCATTAATATTTTACATTTTTTGCAGATGATAATGATTATATTAAAACAAATTTATTTATATTTAATAATAATGAAGAAACTCACAAAAATCCAACAGTCTGCTGTAATTTCTTTCCTTTGTAGGCTTCATTTACTAAATCCCGGATTTGGACCTCAAAGCTTTTTTTTGTGAGAGAGTGATGAATGACCTGCTGGTATTCCATTATCTACCATTATTTGGTTTGAATTATTATTATTTTTATTTTCTAGTTTAAGGAAACGGAAATATATAAATGAAGTGCGATTGTTGTAGTACCGTTAAATATATTACCTTGGTAGATATAAGCAATCGAATACAAAATTGAAGTCGGTGATAATAAATAAACAAAGGCTTGGTGAATTACACCGCGGAAATTTCCACCAGCGCTAAATTCGAGCAGAGGAGGATTACATAAGATGGAAAACACCATCTTGGAAAATGCCACATTTATGAAAATATGAAGGGCTTAAATAATTGAAGTTACTCAAATATTTCATCTTAAAATCAGTTAATGAGAAAATATGTCAAATATTAAATGTTAGGGTAGCGGTCCAGTTACACTCTAAGTTGTTATAACTAATTCAATGAATGTTTTCACCATGGTTGATATTTATCACCAATTCTTATGATTTAAGAACTATTTACTGTAGTCCGCCAACCACCAAAAACATATTTTTTAAGATCAATTGTATTTAAAAGAATTCTTAATATAAGCGAAATGCAGTATTATGAAGTGGAATTTTCTGTAGTGGTGTTTTCTGAAGCGGAATTTTCCAGAAGCAGTAGAATTTACATGGTGTACTTTTCAGTAAGGGAGTTTTCCGCAAAGAATTCACTGTAGATTATATCGCTCAAGAATCATGTATTTTAACTGATGAAAAACATATTTTGAAAACATCTCTATTTTTTCCAACGTTCACGATCTGCTCTCCAATTATCAATATATTTGTATACATTATAGTAACTCATTCTTCAGTTCCAGAAGGTTAGAATATGAAACCTGTTTCCAAACGATATATTTCACTAAATACAGTAACTAACTTCCATCCGGTTCATTAATTCTATTTTCTGAGTGTATACCGTCTAATTTTAATGAGGGGGACACCGTAGAATCTTTTGGCTGCTATGTTTAGTGCCCAAACTTCAGTTGCTAATTATTAAGATGTTGTTATTTGATCTATTTTTACAGGGATTTTATGTGTAGATTTCTTGAAGCTCCTCTGTTGGAAGAGGAGCTTCTTTCCTTTGAAAAATACTTTGAAAATGTTTTCATAAATACATGGCAGTGATTTTTTTCGATGTTTTAATGGAAGGTACACAGAAAATGAATGTTTGGGTTATTTAATGATGTGAATATACAATTAGAAATTAGTTTTACTCAGGATAATATTTTTTTGCTACGATGCTGTTGGAAAATTTGTTTGAATTATTATAATTCATAAATAAATAATAGATTCTCCCTGCTTTTCTCTTGATTGATAGGACTCCAATGAAATGAAAACATAGTTTCTACATATAATAGTTCTGTTTATTCAATTCTAATAAATATCACATTGTGATTAATAACTCTCCCATTCCTTAACAATAAACACCAAATTTAGTTAACACATTTTTCTCTGCACATGTCAACATAACTCTCTCCTCGGTATCTTTTATCACTTCCAAAGTTGCGTGCATTTCTATCGCTCAGTGCAAACTCTGTTCCTTCTCTTACGCGTTAGCCATGCCGCAATTTTCCCTTCTCTGTCACGGCTTTCAAATCAATAAATAGACACATAAATCAAAAGTACAGCAATTGAGTGCCGCTAGAGGGAACTAAAACATAAATGAGTCTCTGGATTGTATTTTTCAAGGAGTGGAATATCAAAGAATGTTTATATATTATATAAAAATGAAATATTTGGCATTGGATAGCAATTATTACATTGTGTAAAGATCAGGGTTAGTTCGTATCTATATATACCCTTTAAAACACAATGCCTTCAAATGAATTATTGTTAATCAGTATATAAACAAGAAACAATGAAACAATTTCAATCTTTGGAAGTAAAGGATTGATATTTTGCCTCTACAAATGGATGTCAGTGAACTAAACAAAAATTCATGACCCTATAAGCTCTGAGCTTTTAAAGGCAGCCTATATGAAAGACACTATACTAATATGGGTACTCATAATGAGTACTCTCTACTATCCTAACTCTTTACCATCATAACTCGCTATCCTATTTTAGAGTATCTTTCATTCCCGTCCACATGTTAATTCTCAGGTTCTCCTCCTCTTCATCTCACCAAAGTTTCCACTAACATCCATTAAGGAACAGAACTTCAACAACATGAATTGTCAGCCAGGAATTCACCTCTGGAATCTCACCCAATGTCCAGAGTACAATGCATTCCTATCAACATTAAGAATATTGTGGTATGGTGAAATAGACCTGATGATTGTAACAAACAGAGAAATTATCTCCCTGGAATTTCCCCATCAATTCTGGATGAATGCTTTCCAAACAAATTGTACACTGCGAATGTGCTTCATGGTCACTTTCGAAATTCTTTTTTCTTATCAGTGACATAACTGTACTGTATTATTCATTTTATCTCATTTCTGAAATCGATTGTTAATTCCATATAAAACACTTATGAATTGTAAACAGAACGACTGAAATTTTTGCGAATAATTCTGAGCAAAAAAACAAATGAATTAAAAATTATGTGAGAGTCTGTATCAAACATCTGATAATTTTTAAACTTTTTCTCAAATAATTATTTTAGATTTTCCTTCATCGATCTTTGATATCAACCAGTTCCATTCATTACGCCTCAAATTCCAATGACTGGTTTTAGGTAGTAAATTCACACGGTATCCATTACTACAATGAACAATTCTGTCTCTCCTCCATCACCAGATCCAATTTGGTGAGTTCATCCAATTATGATAACTGGCATCATCGATATCATCAACAATGACAACGATGAAACTAAGGTTATCATTGTATCGAAATATCAAGTTGAGGTGATAAATATTATCAAAACGATGGGGGTCTATGGACATCTCGTCCACGGGCATTTCGTCCACGGACAATTCGTCCATTTACGATTCGTTCAAGAATTGCTTTATTTTGTATTTTAGAGTATTTATGGGATATATTTCATAATATTTCTCACTATTACATTAATAGCCAGGTGTAAAGATACCGAAACATTTCATATGAACACATAAAAAAATGTCTATCTATTGATAACATTTATGAAATTAGATATGCTAAACGGGTTGACTGTAAATATAATACAAAATAAAGCAATTCGATAACGAATTCTATGGATGTTTCGAAGGATTGTGTTTAGCTGATAATTTTAGCAAAATATTTTCTTACTATATATAGGTACGGAACTGTTGAGTGTGAAATCCTATATAAATTTAGTATCTATTTGAATTAGTTTCTATATTCTAGCAAGTCATCATGTAAAAGGTATAAATTTTTACTCAATACAAACAATCCTGTTACATCTATATCATGTATTGAATTGAAATGCTTGATTTAATACGTGGAGTATATATTATTAGAACATTATAAATATTTTGTAACTAAAAATATAAATCCTACTAATTAAAAATACAATCCTATATCAATTCTTATTTGAAAAATATGTTTCTATATATTCTTATGGGATAGGCTTAAATTTCCTAAATTTGAAGTATTTTTTCATTCACTACGATGACAACCCAATCACTGCCAATATTCCAGAACTTTAATTATTATTAAGTTTCATGAAATTCACCAGTTTTGTAGGATGATTGAAATAAGAGGGGTTTGTGATGTTAAGCTTGCATACAATGGAAAAAGATGGAGAGAAAGTAGAGAAAGAGAGAGAGAGAAGGTGAGATAGAACGGGGGAAGGCAGGTTAGATAGAACGGGAGACAGAAGGTGAGACAGAGGGAAAAGAAGATAAGACAGATGGATGAGAATGTGGGACAGATGGGGGAGAAGGTAAGGTAGAAGGGAGTAAAGGTGAGACAGAGGGAAGAAAATGTGTGAAATATTGGAGAGAAATAAACACTCTCAAGCCGATTGAAGTACAGAACATACATTAGGTTTTAGTTACTCAGAGTGTACACTAAAGTTCCACCTGTTGTAAAAGCTCTGTACTAACTTGATATACATGAAATGCAGGAGAGAATATTGCCCCTAGCTGCATCTCTTTTCTAGTCATAGCTACCAACTGATTGGAAGACTCAAAGAGTTTGTTGTTTACTAACCAAATTGTATATTTTTCAGCTTAACTATTTTTTTTCAAATATTTCTGAAAAAAAAATCCAGATACCCACTTTAATAGTATTATTATATTAGGTGTTCAAAAGTTGTTCCTAAAATTGATGGTCAATCATGGCAGACTCGCAGAGTAATGAAAATTAGTTTCCTAGTGATCTCAAAATAGTCAGTTATTTTTATTCAATGCATACATTCATAATAAAATATTTATGGACATAAGATTATATTACATAACTACCGATTTTAAGTTATCATAATTAATGTATATTGTTGAGTTAAGTATTTTATAATAAAAAGATCAATTTGAAACATGATAGTAATATCAGTCAGTAATTCTGATAGAATTGGCACTCATAGAGTGCCACTTAAATCGAATCTAACCCTTTCGTGAAATATGATCCGACCGCTCCCAAAATCATATCAAATAGTTCCTGGATAATGATCAATATTCCTGCCAAATTTCAGGCAATTTGGTTGAATAATTTCTGAGTTATGCGAGAAACAACACTATAATAAATATTCAAATCAATATATTCTTCTATTTTTCGAAGATATTATTATTTCACGACCCCTTGTTAGGTTTACATTCTATTCTTAAAACTTATTTCCATTGCAGCATACCATGAACTTATTCAAACTTTCAAACAAGGTAAATAGGATGCCATAGAAGCTCCAAACTTTAATGAGCCATAATGTCCTATGTTTTTAAATGAAATATTAGCAGCTTCGTTTGCGTATCCAGGAGTTAATTGCTTGTTTCACGAAATGGAAGACTTCCATGTTTGTAAACCCTAACCTCTTGTCAATTCAAACAAATAACTTTTAATTAGTCAAATAAACATCCGTGGTGAAGAAGAGAAGACTCTTCTGTTTGGATATTCAGAATAAGTTTCCTTTTGAAGTTTGTCAGTAGGTAGCTGGTAAATTCACGGGATGGAGATGTCGAAGGAAGTGCGGATTATAAGGTCTAACATCCGTATAATGAAAGTAACGAAAGAAATGAACAGTCATCTATGTAGTAAATATATTTACATCCCAGGTAACAAGGATATATACCTGGGATATTAATGAAATATCCCAGGAATATATCCTTCTTCCCTGGGTCAATCCCTTAATATCACAGGAGTAATGCTTGCTACCTATGATTGAGCAGTATCTCGACGTTATATGTATTATCACATACTAATCGATAAGAAATATTTATTGATATCAAATTGTCATCTGTTAACCAGATCTTTCTCTAATCTGTCCTCTGAATTCAACAGTTCAGATTCATTATATATACAAATGAAACATAAATATGTATAGTAGAACTCATCTATAATGGTATCCTGTATAGTGAATGTAGTGTCCTGAGTGAACAAGTAACCTCTTCGGTGACCAAATTTTCTTAAGCTGCCATTTGAGGGCCATTAGTTTTTTTTTAAACTGATTGCCATCATGACAGACTAATGATTTATTATCCCTACACCAAATTCATTATGCTAGAATCCATTACAGAGTAGTTATTCTTCAAAACCAAACAAAACTCCCTTCGTTTCACATCACGTTCACTACAGTAACACACTGGACTCGCTATCCTTTTTGGGTAGAGAATTACAGACAGTATTACCACCAGCAGAAGGATGAATGTCTCTCAGAGGACAAATACATTGAATATTTAACTTAATCTGTCTTCGCAGATAGAGAATAAAGGTACAGAATATTAGTAACAATTGGCGCCAAGTTTGTACCTTGCTAAATTTAGAATTTTAGATTTCATTCCTTGATGATTACGAATTTATTTTTAATATAAATTTGAATTTTGTTACTCTATGTTCACTTTCACAAAATTAATTTATAATCTGAAATTATTATTTATTAAAAATTTATTTATTATCAAATATATTTATGATATATATTGAGATAATTCATGATATTGAATAGCATATCTATTTTTGTTATGGATTATTATCTTTCATAAATTCGAAGCTTAATTTACTTCAATTGTTTTTGTAAACAAAGTACCGAACTGTCACCTCACGAATTAAATATTTTATTAAAAAATACATCTGATTTCCAACAAAAACAAAGATAAAAAGCTACATATAGTTTTAACATTAAACAGTTCATTTTTTACTTCTATTCGAATTTTTCTAAATTCAATTTAACAATCGAGTTCTTGCAGTTTTATACAGAGTGAGAGAGATTTATCTCACTGTCAGAAAAAGAACAAGAAGCCAAAGTTTATAGAAGAGATACCTGCTCAAAAGAGAAAAAAGATACCTGCTCAAAACAAACCTACTAAACTTGGAATTTTTTATTGAGATTATATTATTATACAGGGAACTTAGATTTCTTAATTTTAATATTAATACTATAATAAAAGCTGTTGATGTCTGTCTGTGCGTAGATTAATCCAAAACACGCTATATATATATGGAGCTGGTAGCAGGATAAAAATATTGTTGTGATATCAGTTCAATAACTAGTTTCAATAACTCAATTATATTTTACTTTGTTCAGTTAAAATTAGTGGAGTGAAAGTATAGTCAGTGATAATAATTGTTACAGAAATTGAACAACCATCAATATTCTTAATAATGATCTTTTAGAAGCGTCTATATCATCGTTTTAGTGGTAAGTACACCTTTGTTTATTTATCTTTAACCATAGAGCCATAAGCTATAGAAATGAGGCACCAAAGATACAGTACATTCTTCTATTCTTATGAAGAATTATTTTCTCATTCCCTTTTTCAAAGAGCTCAACTTAGTCAACCATTGGTATTTATTGGTAAGTGGCACAAAAACCAGCTTAAATATTCGCATGGTAAACATTCTAAAAGTATTCACATTTTACAGCAACTTTATCTCCGAAGTATTTCTATCTGTCCCAAGTATTTATCGTACCTGAGAATACACAATCTTTTTATGCGACCGATTGCCGAGTCTGATGCTCAAAAGAATAGTTCATGTTGGAAACTTTTTCGATTTTCTAATCTTATCGAGAGGAAAAAAGATTACAAATTTAGTATACTAATTTTCCTTTTTTTCAATTTTCTATGACAGAAAATTATGAGCACGATATATGTAAATGCCTAGTACAATGATTACATGATTTCATTCAAATCTAGTTGTATCTAGTTGTCTAGCCCCTTTTTTTATAAGTAAATTTTTGTTGTATAGTTCAGGAAGGCCCCGGCCCTGAAACTAATGTAAAGGGTGTTTTATGTTCAATAAATAAATAAATAAAATATATGTTTTAATTTAATTTAACTTTTGTTGCCAAACTTTAACATAAGGTTGCATTCATTGAAATAAACACTTTTTATTTCATGGAGATATGGTCTAAAATGCTTAGTTAAAGAGTTACAAGGTTAGTAAAATAGTATATGTACCATTTATTATTTCATTTTTTTAATGTTGCAATATGAAACAAAACATTTTTAACAGTAATTATTAGGAGCACAAGAAACTTAATCATAAATTAAGTTACATGTTTACTAAATGTGTTCAAACTGCCTCCCATTTGTTGCGATGCAGGCGTTAAAACGTTTGTCCAATGATTGGCGGACGCGAGCAAAGACACCAGGAGTTTCACGAATCCTTGCAGGACAAACGTTTGAACGCTTGCATCGCAACAAATGGGGGGCAAATTGAACACATTAAAAAAAATAATGTTAACTAATAATAATAAATGGTACATATACTACTTTCCTAACCTTCTAACTTTTTAACTAAGCATTTTAGACCATACCTTAATAGAATAAATAGTGTTTATTTCGACGAATGCAACCTTATCTTAAGGTTTGGCAACAAAAGTGTCGGACTCCCTGTATACTATCATAAATTATATTTAGAACACAAACTATATATAATCCAAATGTTTACTTATTTCAGAAGATTATATCAAGGAATAAATACATTTTTTCACTTCAAACAGCTGGTTTTGATGAAGTTTCTGTCAATTACGTAGCTTTCAGTGAAGGTTTTTCAAAGCTAGCGGGTTTAATATAGGTTCCTTAAAATACGTTATTCTGATAAAAGTTCTTTCAAACAACAATGATTCATTCAAACTCGTGAATTTATTAGTGAATATCATAAGTATGTGATTTTAAAAATGTTTTTTTCAATAATGGTTCGTCCAAACAGATTGTTTTCATAAAAGGTTCTTCCAAGCACATGTTTTTTTAGTAAAAGTTCTTCTAAACACTTGGTCTCAATGAATTTTCTATCAAGCACGTGGATTTAATGAAGGTTCACGTGGTTTAAATAAAGGTTCTAGCATCTTCTACATTTTGAACAAGAAGCCATTAGGATTGCAGTGCTAAAAGTATCTTGCGCTCATTAATCATCCTCTTCCTACTTCTTAAATATTTCTCCTAATCTGATGGCTGTCGGATGCAGGAGAGACTTTATCACTCCACTGAAGAGGCAAAGAAACCTATAAACTTTTACTTTGGGGATCACGAACATCGAAAAATAAGAAAGTGATACAATTTTCAATATTTTTAATATCCCACAATATTTCGATGCATTGATCTTAGACTTGAGAAATGTTTGCTTTTCTATATTAGAAAATTGATTTCAATGATTATAGCATTGTAGATGTATAATTAAATATATAAATTTATATCATCAACCTACAATTCAAGTCGTCCAAGAATTATTTAAAAAAAAAACAATCAAATTGAATGACAATTATTATCAATTGAAATTAGTTCAATACAAAAATTATATCACCTTATGGTGGATATTTAGATTTTTCTGTGAGATCCACTTGTAATCTTCGGAGACCAATCACAACTTTTTCTCTGGGCCGCTTTGCCAAGTAAAAACTCACTTGCCATAAATGTCGTTCCTTCCAGTTTCCAAACTGTTTCAACTTGCGTTAACGTGGCCACCAAAGAGGATGTAGAAGCGTTCCAAAATAACATTTACAAACTGCCATAAGAGACGAACTAAAAGCCATAGCCTTGAAATGAGGTGGGCGAGGAAACATTACAAAGACTGTTATACTTTCAAAGTGTTTTGACTGCCTTTGCTATATTCTCTGCAGTTAAATTTGCTCTGTAGTTCAGAAATGCTCTGGAGCTACTGAACAGCATTGCCAAAATGGAAAATAATATCTCTGGTTCAGAAAAATGCAATTTTCTAAAAATATTATTAATATCATTTTATTCAAAATACCATTCTTCTCATGATGCTATTTTTCTGAAAATGCTATTTTTAACATAAGGCAATTTTTTAGTATTTCATGAAAGCATTTTAAGACATATAAATTATATTATTATTCATTGTTCATATATCATACCAATTTATATAAGTTATCATTATATATTTTGTGGAATTAAGAATGGTTTGATTCTAGCGGAACATAAAATTACGAGAGTGGTTAGGAAAAACAAAATTGTTTGACCTCATTTTACTCTTTTTTTACATTTACTCAACTAGATTAATATTCAATTAATATTAAAAATCTAAATTAACTTTCATTTTATTCATTTGAGAATATTGGAGTGAAAGAGGAGTCTGGGTATAATAGTTATTACATAAATTGAATTACCATCAGAATAAATAATTCGTATAATAAATTAGGAAAAAGTGTCGTCATAACCAATCAGAATACTGAATTATTAACAGTTTATGGGTCTTATTATCACTCATCTTCAAAACTAAACTCTGATTATTGCCACTGAAGAGAAAAAGTCTTTCACGTGATCATTATATTATAATGTAATTCATATCACATCAAAGAAATAATATACTTCAAGTACCTCCAATTTTTAAAATGTATAATTTTAATTTAATGTTTATAAGGCATTTACAATAAATGAAATAACGTAATTAACGTTACATGCGAGTGTTTCTTTCTCTGATTTCAAAAGGTAAAGCTCTTATTTGAAGCCTATTAGCAACAACAAAACTTTCCTATTCAATTCGGCCGGGAATTTATTTAAGATGTTCAATTATTTAATTATAGATGAAATACTACACTTAATATTACAAATAAGAATATATCAATTCTGCTTTTGAATGCAGATATTAATACAGACACTTATATGTTATAATGAAGAGATAAATGTACACTAAATTTAAGTAAATATATAGTTTGCTCTTCCAGCTATACGGGTATATATGTATCTTATTTTAATTTCATATTTTATTATTATTATTTATATTGAATGTTTAGGTAGAATTATTGCTGTATTTGTATCGTCTTAAAATTATTGTCTAAATTTTATCCTTTTTTTATTTTAATATTATTATTTATATCTTATTAAAATTGTTTTGAAATGATTATTTTATATTTTAATATATAGTTTTCTTTTGATATATAGATAGGTAACTCTTCAGTCTTCATATCTTATGTTTTTATAGTGGAGGAGTAATTTCATGACGATTGCAAGTCAAACATTCGGTGTACTTACCGTAGATATTTGAAGAATAAAACTTTTAATCACGAGAAGGAAAATAATAGCTCTTATTTTAATTCCATTTGAATTGTCAGTCTTAATAGACATTGACTCCCATTGTAAAGATTAAAAGCAAATTTATTTTCTTTTTCTACAAATAATGAGAAACATTTATCGGGCAAAGGAACAATCTAACATTAAATATTCTCTACTCGGGGATAATAGAATTTTAAAAGTCTTTCTGAATATTGAAAAAATGAGAATAAATACCTTACCAAGCCTGTTTTTTAATATATTCAAACTTCATTTCCAATTCGATAAATATCGTCTAAGCTGCTCGTATCGCGAAGAGGAAAATGTTATTGAAAACATCCTCAAAATCCGAGCATTCGGATACATGGTAATATGAAATAAAATACATCTCTGTTGAATAAACAATATCAGTTCCTTTCTCAGATCTGTTGCGATGCCAGTCTTCATTTAAAAAAACAAATACAGAAACAAGAAAACAGAACTCGTGATTGTGTAAGTGAAAACGTGAAATTCTGAGAATATCAAAATAGATTTAATTCATAACTGACACTATATTATGCAAGTTCATTCAATAAAAATATCAAAATGAAGAGCGGGAGAGGAGGTTAGGCTAATGAGTCATCGAATATTAAAATGAGAATCAATTTTTACAACAAATATTGACTCTTTTTAATAATTTTGCAACAGTGGTATACATGATTCATATGATAATGATAACTTTATTGAAATAATTTTTTGAACATATATTTACAGTATGCACATAGAATAATGCAAATGCCTAAATGAACAACATATCAAAATCAAATAGGTACCTATCTAAAGTAAAAATCAAGCCTGTATAAGACCAAATGAGACTTTCAGGCAAAGTTTTATATCATTAGTTTCATAAGTAATTATTGTTATTCAAAGAAATTGAATCCCATATCTATTGGTTATTCTACGCAGAATTTTAATCGATTCTTAAAAAAGATTAATGTAATTAACTAAAGTTTCATTTAATCGGGAATCATTAGATCACACACGTTTATGTGTCAAGCTACAATATTATTTCCAAGTTGCAGTTAAGTGTCATCAGCACAGTTATTGACAAGTTATTGATATATGTCAAGGTACACAGCTATTGCCAAGCTTTTGGCAACTATTACAAGGTGTAAATTTTCCGTCGTCGAAAAAGGGAGAATAGATCCTACAACTTGCACGCACTTAATATTTTCCATTTTTTCGAGCAATTTAATTAATTCCATATTGTGTTTCACTTCGTCTATATGTTAAATGTACAGGATAATGTTAATTAGTTCATCTAATTTGCATCAGTAATTACTTTCAGCATAGTGCCAAGCAATCAAGGCGAGAAATTTCTAGACTAATTTAATACACGTACTTGCTAATCAGATAAAACAAAATTCAATTTCACTGTATAAATACTATCAACTTAACTATCAAACAATGCAAATGCAATTAGAATCCTAATTATAAATTAGCGTTAGAAAGAGAGAATGTTCTATTTAAGTTTTCCTACTTGATCGGAAAAATTGAATAACACATAGATGCAATAGAGTAAACATATCTACAGGTTTGTGTAGTTTTATCCTGTAATTTTATTTTCCACTCTAGGTGTACAATAAGCCTATGGAACGTGGATTGCCTATATTTCAACTACATAGAAGGTAGATTATAAACAATTGTATATGTACAAATAGGTCAATAACTAAAATGACGGATATCTACAGTATTCGAAAAGGGATGCTTGCAGAGATCATCAAACTTTTGAATCTAATTATATATTACGACGTTCATTCTGACGCATAAATTAAAAATATATGTTTCCATTGCAAAGTTCCAACTTATCAAAAAGAATATCGTTCTCTGATAGTGTCGATCACTGATGGACTGCATGGCAAATTTATCTCTTCTCTTTATGCTTCTCAGACTTCATATTGATGAAAGACTAATTTATTGGCGTATCAGTTAGAAATTTCTTCCTTTTCAAGAGGACTCGGTTCTCTTCTCCAAAACTCAATATTCCTTCGCAGTGGCGGTTTATTCCGTCCCATAAAATGAATGACAGCGATTATTCTTAGCGAGACGCGAGACGTTGTCATAAAGTTAAGTGCTTGCAGCAGTTGCACCTTTCTCTCAGATAAAGTACATCTTGAAAGAGATATACAGGAGGAGACTTTTTCAGACAAGTAAACTGCGTCCATCGCTTTATTGCAGATCACTATTTTGTGAATAATTTTAATAATATTGATAGTACAGTAGTGAAACTTTGGTCACTGGAAGATTGCTTCTATGTTAGTATCTTGCTGAAATATTTTTTTCAATCCATGAGAAAATGGGAAAGTTATGAACGTTTATATATTTTGAAGGCATTTTAACTGTCCATCGCTTTATTGCAGCTCTGTGAAAAGGCCAAAAAATGGGTGATTAACTTCTACCGAGAGGGTAAAAATTGTAACAGGTCCTGCAGAAGGGAGGACTCTTCTATATTTAGCTAATGAATTTGGGAAGGATAAGAGAAACATAGTTTCTAAGATCCCGACACAAACCAAAGGAAAGATGAGGGTACGAGGAGAAGCTTTTCCCCTCGAAATATGCGAAAACTACCCAGGCAGGTTATAAGGTAGCCAAATAATACTAGAGCCTCCATTTTCGACAAGGCTGTCATTGGTTATTCGTCCAAACAGTGTCTTAAATGAGACGACAAGGAACGTGGAGCCCATTTCCAGGCCTCCTATGGACAAGAACAATGAAGAAAAGGGCATTAGATGTACACAGAATTACATGGAAATAAACTTCCTACTTGTTCTTTTAACAGATGAGGTAAGAACCACCCTTGATTGCCTGGATGGATGGGTTAATGTTTGGATCCTACTGGAGCTGTTTATCCACACTAGTTTCGTCGTCAACAAGGAGGCTGTGGCTGTATGTTTTAAGCGGGCATCATTGGTGAAACGTTAATTGGCTCTTTCCGAGAACCAGAGGATGTAAACCTAACAATCCAATCCTATATTGCCTCTTTTGTTGAGTACTTGTTCCCTTGGCCTAATAGTTTGCAATTATCTCGTTGGCAAAAGATGATTTTTCTTTCATAACTTCGCACAATCTCATGCTTGAAGTGTTACAACTCCTTTCCTCATATATTTGGGCATCAAGTAAGAGACTCTCATGACTTGATTGCCTTGTTCTCTGGTCTTAAGCCCCATTGAGAATTTCTGACCATTTCATTTGAGACATTACATCCGGACTGTTTTGACGTAAGACCAATGACAGCCTTGTCAAAAATGGAAGCACTAGTTCCATTTAGCTGCCTTATGACCTGCCTGCGTATTTTTCGCATATTTTGAGGGGAAATTCTTTTTCTCGTACCCTCATCTCTCCTTGGGCTTGTGTCGGGATTTCCCACAAAAGAAACTATTGTTCTCTTAACCCTTCCAAGTTATAAAGCTAAATATAGAAGAGTCCTCCCTTCTGCAGGACCTGTTACAATTTTTACCCTCTCGGTAGAAGTTATTCGCCCATTTTCTGGCTTTTTCACAGAGCTGCAATAAAGCGATGGACAGTTAAAATGCCTTCAAAATACATAAACGTTCATAACTTTCCAATTTTCTCATGGATTCAAAAAATATTTCAGCAAGATACTAACATAGAAGCAATCTTCCAGTGACCAAAGTTTTACCACTGTACTATCAATAATATTAAAATTATTCACAAAATTGTGTTCTGCAATAGAGCGATGGATGCAGTTTAGTGTATACAATATACAAAATACATATTAAGTCTCCGAAATTTCTTCTCTTAATAAATTGTATAAATATTGATTTTAAGAGTTAGTGTACACACTTAACATCTGGTGAATTTCTACTCGCAAATCACACATCTTCTCTGCTTCGCCTGTCCTGGCTAATTGAACTAAAGTTTGGACACCAGTTTCATTTTCTCAATCTAATTCAGGTAAAGCTCTAATAGAGGTAGTTGATAAACTTTAAGATTGAAATTGGAATGATTTAATAAGATTAGTGAATATATTTTTATATATTTCATTTGTTATCTCTAATGATCAGTAGTATATAAAATATAAGCAGGTGTTAATTGATTGAAAATCAGCTTTTTATTTCATTCAAATCGAATTGAAATTAGAAGTTAAATTTCGGGAGAAGAATTCTTTAAACATTCAAGAATAAGCGTGATGGATAACCATATACGATATGAGACGCACTGAGAGCTCTCATTTGGACCTTACCAAGCGAAGCGCATTGGTTACGGGTAAGGGAAAGAAGTCACCACAACATATATCGAACCACAACTTTTCCATTGGAACGGAAGAACACATTGACAGCTGAAATAAATCAATCGATGTCAAAAATCACAAATAGACACCATGTTATAGCCACAGTACAATCAGCAGATCAATCAGTGAAGACCTTGGGATGAAGTCTTTGGTTAGCAGACGCCGAAACATCATCATTACTCGCTACAGAGCCGTCAGGGTTGAAATATGTCTTAAGCTTTTAATTTTCCAAAACCTTATTAACATACTTCAAATTTTATTCAATTTATACTTTGATATGTAATATAATATAATTGAGAATCTTCACCATTCCATATAATTTAGAATAATATCTACATTTTTCAATTCAATTCGCATCATAGTCAGAGGGTTTGAATAATTCATTCATTTTAACTCGAACAAGTAAATAATTGACTAATTTGCTAATTTGGAACAACGTGAACTGTGTTTTAATTTGTTGTATTTTAAACATGAAGGGAGCAATTAGTTTCGGTGTGAGTTTTTCGATTAAATTACCAACTAGAATTAAATTAATTAAGAACGAATATGAATTCACGACGAACAGAGGTTATTTCACAGTAAACCTAATTCATAGAATAAGGTTACATTACTCGGACACTTAATTAGACTCACAGTAATCGGATAGTGGGTGACAAATGATAATAGAATAAAAGGACATTTCTTATGAGGAGTTTTTCAAAATTGAGGTTGATTCGTTTCTTACGTTTAATGTTTCTGAAATTTGGATGGTATTTGTAAACACAAATTCTAAGACATTTTTTTTTTTAAATTGATATTTTGAGAGTTATTGAGATTTTTGGAGTTATTTTTGAGTTATTTTTTTTTAATTTACACAATGTTTCTTCTCTAACAATTTATGACCAACATTTCTGTTTTATTCTTCATAAAATAGCTAAAAACTATGAAAACATTCCCATGCTCACTGCTATTTGAAAATCATAACCAGATTTTTAAAAATACCCAAAAAGTAAATTTTGAATGATTTTTCGATATTTTATATACCAAAAATCTCGTAGCAGATATTTTTGATATTTTTTTAACAAATTTTGAAATTCATAAACCACCAGATAGTATCCTAGGAATGTACCTTCATTTTGCAAGTTGAAAAACAAAAATCGGTTGAGAAATCTAGAGGAAGAAGTGATTTCAATTTGCAAAATGTGCAAATTAAGAAATAGGAGAAAAATGGCACTAAATTCTTAGGGTGATATAGTTTGAATACGGGTTTTGCCTACTGATTACAGCATAACATTGTGACATGATCAGTTACACAGTTTCATTGTTAAGGATGGGGATTTTTGAACATTGGAGACCTTGCTTCCCTCCACTTCATTGCATAACCAATAGTCATTTATAGGTTGGAAAGTTATTAGTCTGGAAACTCAAAAGTTTCCAGGAGCGTATTACGTTTGTACGACTTATAGTGAGAATTTTTCAATTCTATTTCCACAGTCTTGTACAGATATGTCTATAGATTAGTATAAGAGAAAAAAAACGTAAAATGATATTTTGACCGTTTTTTAAAGCTCTTCTTAAGGTCAGTTTATATACAATTATGATAAACGTTATTAGCATATATACGATTATTAGTGGATAGGAATCTGAAATACTTGAAATTCAAATATTTTCCCTTTTTGGAACCAATTTTTAATAAAAAAAATTAATGAAAGTGCTCAATATAAAGTAACAGCTGTGGTGGGAGCCCTCCAACTGTTATTGCAGGAGGCTCTGACGCAGAAGACCTAATTAACATGGACAAGGCTTATTAGCTTCTGCTACTGGGTGCTACAGTGCCACGATGGCGGTAGGGAAGGTCGCAAGATTTCTCTTGCTACTAAAATCAATCGGCAGGTGGCCCAAATTTTAGAGACTGACTCCCTACCTACGCTGCCTGAACCCATAATCCCAGTTGTGGTACAGTACTGGGCGTCACCCAAGACATGCAGCAATGAATGATGTTGTAAAACAGGCTTTGCAGAGAGCAGGACTTCCTTCAGTACTTGAGCCTCCTGGGCTTGACAGAGGTGATGGTAAACACCCAGATGGTATTACTGTGTTTCCTTTCATGAATGGAAAGAGTCTGATTTGGGATTGTAAGTGTGTCAACACATTTGCCAAGACACACCTCAATGATTCCGCCATTGGAGATGAATACATATTTAAGACAATTGCTATAGAGACTACAGGAGCATACAGTAGTACGATCTCCTTAATTGCGAAGTCCATAGGAAGAGATTTTATCCTTCTTGTTTTAAAAACAATCATAAATAGTAATTAAAGTAAACATGAACCTTCCATACGCATCGCAATAGTCTGATAATAATTAATTATTCCCTTGTAGGTGAACCAGTTGAATCTTCAAAGAACGCAAAGTCTAACAATTATATCTCCAGGTCTACGTCACGTCCATTAACTCCACGGAAATTACTCACCACGTCGTTCTGTCGGCATCACCTTTTGTTAGCAGAGTATCGTTAAATAAATAAAGAGACACAAATATTCCCACATGTACAAATAATATTCACAGTAATGTCTTACACTTACTGAACATGTGTGAAAAATAAATATGTTCTACCCTCCATATTATATTCGGAATTACAAACATGGAGAATTCAGCAGTGCAGCAAATTAGGATTGTTCCACCGCATGAACAGAACAATGTCAATATAAATAAAAAGATATTTAGAAGAAAATGAGTGATCAAAGAGAAGAATTTTGTTAATTAGGATGTTATTGTTCAATGTAAATTAAGACATGAGTATAAACAATTAATATCATCATGCTATAATTGATATCATATTTCATTAGGTGAAAATAGAACATATACAAATTTAATAATAAAGTTTGATATAATTTTAATTAATTTACTTGTAGCATTTTTCTTAATCATCTTTGAAGGAATTATGGAACTTAAATTACTTACCTATTAAATCTCTGAAATTATATAAGCAATATTCTTAAAATTATACATCGTTTCTGTACTCTCAGTTAGGTTAACAGTACTCGGAAAGTAGATATCAAAATAAGTCATGATAGGTAAATTTGATATTAAGAAAAGGTCAAGATTATTCCACGACACATGTTAACAGTCTCATCAAATGATTAGGTGCAACACTTTTCTAATGTACTGATTGTTTGATAATTCATAACTTATTGAAATCTATGTTTGTGCACCATTTAAGATGCACGAAACTAATTCCAAGTAGGTAATGAATAATGAGTACATAAAATATATTTTAACATAAGTTTTTATTCCGGATGAAATTGTATGATAAATATTTGTCTTAAATTAAAATTCTCAACCCCATCCTCACCATAAATATAGTGAGGGAGGAGTGGATGATGCGTGGTGGGGATATATTAAAGCTTGACTACAAGATTATATTTTCGAATAGAAATGGGTCTGTCCCACAAAAAGTAGCACGTTAATAATAAGAATAAGAATTCACTAAAACTACAATAATTGAATGATAATATCTTAATTTCTTTACCCACTGGATGATTGCGATGGGGAATTGACTGCATTTAGGTTTCATTTATTATTTGAATAATTCAATAATTACTTTTTTTCGCATCTACTAGTATCATCAATTATGAAGTTTGCATAATTATGTATGTATACTTCATAAGAATATTTAAAGGAGATACATTATATTATATGATTTATAATTTTCGACCCGAATTATTGAGAAATGAGAGTTTGATATTTTTCCAAATTTGGCGTAAATTATAGTTGATATCAAAGTTACAAAATCTTGCAGATATCCTCGTTACAAAATGGATTTGAATAGTCAAGTCGTAGTAGAGTTAATGTGCACAACCAGATAACTATGAGTGTCTTATAATTTAGTATATTTTAGATGTTACCTTATTTATAATCTTAACACTGCCTTTAAATTCTTAAACTCTGCATTATTTTAGTATAATTTTATACATTCTCATCCAGGAAGTTTATTTTTTCCAAGGAATCATTCCATTACCAGTAACTTTCGTATGACTCCAACAGCAGATTCCGATATTTTCATCTGGAATTCATGATATTTTATCATTTTTTCCGAGGCTCTAAATTAATTTAAAAATTATTTTAATTCCACTGCATAATGTAAAAAATAAAAAGAATGTGCAGCAGGTTTTAAAGTGCACATTTACAATTTTGGTTCCTAATATAATGAAGTATTTACATCTAAGTAGAGAGTAAAAGTTTTTTTGCTGTTCATATTTTAATAATGGAAACTTTACTCATTTTAATTATTGTAGGTTAATTATCAGGAAATTTAAATAATATTTTTCATTCAATGAAATTACTACTGCACAATAAAGTTATATCATTTTAGATAATTTGATGTAGAACTGTGCAAGATTATCATTTTAATTATATGCTACATTTATTTTTTGTCTATACTATATCATATTCAAATAAATAATCTCTAGATCCGAGGAACCTGCAAGAAACTACAACTTGAATCTCTTAACTACTTCTAATATTTATCAAAACTTTAGAAGAATTAAACATATACTGTTACATACATAATTCCATAACAAAGTATATTACCAAGAATCAGTATCCTCAAAAATAACAACAACAAAAATAATGATGACTATAATTACTATCAAATTACCAATAATAAATAATAATAAAATAAAGCTGCCCATTATATATTTCTCGACTGCGATGGTATCAAAAATGGCAAGAAACCAAAATAGTTCTCTGTCTGCCACAGATAATTGTTGTGTTTCTGTTGCTAGTTTGGAAGGGAGCTGTAAAATTAGGAAAACTTTATCACTCTCCTTGGCTAAACGAAATGAATGATTATTGCCTGGGTTTGAAGCATGAATTTATCTGTATTTGTGTATATCTGAGTGAAAATATAGTTATAGGTTATTTGTCAGATAATGGAAACGAATATGAAAATAATTCATTTTAACTGATAGCATATGAACAACTTTTCAAATATCTTTTATATTTCATGAACCTAATTAATTCCTATTATATCAAAGCCTTTATCAGTCTTGGTACCTTCAATATTTAGCATTCAAGTCATTATCACCAATTTCTTGTTAATTTAAAATATTTATTTTCTATTGCTAAAATATAGGAATTAAATCCTTAATAAAACCAGTGTTTCAATCATATATTCCTTCCAAAAATCACCCTTGGCATTAAATATAAATCAGAACCTGTCATGTATTGACAATTTCGATTTCCAAGTTATTTGTATAGCTTTCACTGTCATATTTTGATGAAATGAGTCAATTAAATGACAAATTGATCTCATACTCCATTTTGGTTAGCTCTGCTTCACATTCTTTAGGAGCTTTGCATAATCTCGAGTTTGCTGCGCATTTTCAAAGATAAAAAAAAACTCTCTGTGCATTCTCACTATAGCTCAATTAAGTATATTGCTCGGAACAGATGTATTTTAATTCAACAATACATTTCAAAATAACATGATTTCTTATTTGAATATTATAATGTATTTTGAAAGACCAGAGGACAAGGTTACAAAAAATTTCATGCCTTCTTTCTTCTTTATCTTCTTTCATGCAAGCGAAAAGTAAGAAGAAACTTTCTACCAAATAACTCTTTAAGAATTTGATCTCCGGAATGCTTATTTTGTGCTTCAAGAAGGAAAGGAAACTGAAGACAAATCTTCCTTTGAATGTCCTCCGAAAAAAGTATGAATCTTCTGAATTCGTTGGCTTGAAAATTTTTAGTGTGATATTTTTTAGCCTAGTTTTAACAACATTTATATTGGATTAATAGAATATCAAAGATATTGTTTAGTTACGTGAAAATGAATATATTTTGGAATGAAATTATTAAAAATTGTATAGTATTCATAGATTTATCGAATTATATTTCAAAAATATAACTACACTATAAGTTGTTACCAAATATTTTGAATTTGATATTCTATTTATAATTAAATATTAAATGGTAAAATAATTATATTACTTTCAATTATTACATTCTAAACTAGTAGGTAACTACAATAATAATTGGCAGAAACAAATTCCTACCTATTTTATTCATGATTATTATTTACAATATAAAGAAATAATAAATGAAATGCTTAATAATTTTAACCGATACAGTTCGCCAAAACAACAGAACTCCACGGTAAAATAATAACCATTTTCAAAGTTCCAATCGTTCAGGTGAGAACAATTAAAAAGTTCCCTCCAACAGAAAGCTCTCCTGAAGGTATCCAAAAATTTCCCCAAATTTCTATTGTCGCAATTGGATCTACAAGATTTCTTTGCTTTTATTCTGACGAAAACTATAGGATTTGGAATTTATCTTTCGAGTCAAATGCTTATAGGGAGGATTTCGTTAAGTTAAATTTAGTTAGCGCTGGTGATAGAATATGATTATTAAGGTTTACAGTAAATATTACCTGATTTTAAATGATATGAAAATTGTCACATAAATTGGCCCTACAATGATGTACTACATATAATGCATCCTTTAATTATTTTCAAAAAACCTTTTATTGCATAGTAAAAATACAAACTCTAATATTGATGTGGTTGAATTATTATTGGTGAGTACTAAAACAAAATAATTTTGACCAATTGTAAAAGAATTTTTATTTTACTTCTGGAGTAATGGCTCTCAAATATGAAATGAAAAATGGAACAAGTTGCATTCCATAGCTCTAAATTGTTGTAGAGGAAATATTTGAGACCATTCTAGCAGCTCTTTTATTGTCCTGAAGAGCTCCATTTCGGAAATTTGAACTCATATTAGATGTGGTCAGAGATCCTTAATGTCCATGTTGCGTCGAGGAAATGAAGTTTGTAAAAACTTTCCATAGAATGAGTAATTTTATAAGAGAATATGCAATGATATGGGTATTCCTTAGACAGAATTGGAACTGAGAAACATTATTTGAATATTCAGAAGGACGAATTTCATAAGCCCCTCTACGATCCTCGCCGTCAATATTTCAAAAGAACAAAGCCGCGATACTATTTTCTCTGTTTTCATTTCTACTTTCATGAAGAATGAAACCAACAGAGAGAACATCAGAAAGTCTGAGAGAGACCATTATCAGTTTATATAGCTTTTAGTTATGGTCTGTTCTGATCATTGTAAAGAAATATTCGTCAGTGATCTTTGACAATAAGAATCTTATCCGATTTGGAAAGATTTAGAGGTGCAATTATGGGATGCTAACATTTGTGAGGATTGAAAATGTTAAAATTGTACTGAGATTAACAGTGTTGGTCAATGCATCACCATAAAACAAGCATAGCATGAACAATATATTTTTTCAGAAAAGAAATCACGTAAATAACCTAGATTCTTCAATAGACAGGAGTAATGAAGCTTTACGAAAGGAAATTAAACCATTTTACTATCAATTTATTTGCTCATACATTGCTGATGATTATGAACCATTATTCACACTTCATAGCTTCCAATTACACACGACTTAGTCGTTAGTACGGCAATCATCAAAAGCTCAACCAATGGCAGTGTTATTTTAACGGGGCAATTGGTGCAATTTTCATACTGCAGAGTGCATTGAAAACATTAATCACAGTCGGAATATTCGAAATTGTCAGGTTTCCTAATATAGTCAATTGGGGTAAATATTCATCGTATTTTATCGTAACTTATATCATTTTCCGACATTAACGTAAGAATTTTTCATGGAAATGTCCAACGAGAGGCGTTAAGTGTTTATAAATTTGTTACATTGCGAAAGAATTTCCGTCAATTTATTTTTCGACGTGAATAGATGATCTTTTCATCATTAATTATCATGGATTTCTGTCATGTTAAAATCGCAAATGAACTGTAAATATTTCTTGTCTACGTATTTTTAAAATATATATGATACATAGCCTTCGATGAATTATTAAGAACAAATGATTATAATTCTGTTTAGAAATGCTTACTTTCGAAGTAAGAGAGAATTTGTACATATATATAACTTCACTCTACTATAATCCTTTGAAGCCGGCTAAGTCAAATTACATTTTACAAAAAGAAATTTTAAATATAGTCAAAAAATATCTGAAAAATTAGGTAATGATATCACTTCTTATGTCAAGAGGAAAATTAGCTTAGTAGGTTCATTTAAAATGCACTAAATACCTAAAAACATTCAAAATTCTTCGTGTACCTGATTAGTAGAGCATTTTTTGGTGTTGAGATTAACACATCAGGTACTCTTGTCACGGCCAACTGAAAGAGGCTGCAGATTTTGCGGAATTAACTCAATGAGAAACCAGGGCACATGAAACGGAGAGAGAATTTATGGAGACAGTTAATTGAGTGGAAGAAAGAGCAGAGAGGTGATGACTTTGGGTGAAATCTCTGGACTATTTAATCCTCCTGAGAGAAAGGATTGGAGTCATGGAGTGAATGGGAACAGTCTGCTTTCATGATGCAATTCCATGGAATGTTACATGGGGAACATTCTGATGCAATCTATTCATTTACATTAACATGAATGAAGTAATTTAGGAATTACATCAGGTAAAATATTTGCCCAGAGATTCAAAACTTGTTCATATTTTTGAAATCTGTTATATAATATGAAGTTATACTTTGCCAACCGTAAGATAATAATTCATCAATATATCTACATAAATATCTGAGTAATTGTGATCTTCTTGCAAATAGAAAAATACTCTATAAATATGTTTACATATATAATAAAGGGAATTATTTGTTGAGTAATAGCTTAGTACATACAGGGATTAAGTTAACAATATTTGAGGCCAAAATGGAATTTTAAAACAGAGTACGTGGTCCTGTGTTTGTATTTTGTACTTGAGGTAAATTTAGAATTTTCTTTACTCCACTTTATTCCAAATCTCATCTACTTGAAAACACAGCAAGGCACAGGAAGGAATCTTTTATTTGGAAGCGCAAGGATCCATTTCTGCGATTTCGTCTCTGAAAGAAACTGTTATTACACCGTGGAGGCTGAGACCAAGATTCAGATTTTATCCTTCAGATTCTAAGGTTGCAATTGCATAGTGTGTTGGAAATCCAACATGAATTCTAATCGAGATTTGACCTAACATTCAAACTATACCTAAATTATATAATTTCTATTCGCGGGAGACAGAAACAAATAAAGTAAAAACATCATTTGAAATTCAGGTAACGTATTTTCATCACACTGTTTTGGTTCATTTATTCTAGGTTCTATTTTTGAATTTTTGTTCTTATAGTTTCTATTTTCTAATACAATAATTCAGTTCAGTAATGCAACATAACTGTATTTTTCTGTTTTTAGTAAAATAAGTTTTTTTTATTGTATTTCAATCATTTTTTTTTTCATCGAATATATTTCTATCTATTCAAAAAAATAAGTCAAATAAGCCACAAATGAAATATTTATTTAATGTCCATGTTAACCTTTTTCTATATTCAAGGGAAAAATGATAGCTTATAACCCAAACAATTAAAAAAGTTAATCAAAATAGCCGACCAACAATTTCTCTGTTCTAACTAAGTTTAAGAAAAAGAATTTGAATCGTAAAGAAATCGTCTGACACCTGTTTCATGGTATAGGAAGAAAGAAAAATTATCTACCAAGAATATTTCTCCTGAAGTTTGAATGAAGCGTCCATTGAAAGAAAAAAAAATAATCCCAAGATATAAATGAAGAATTTTAACTATTTACATACTAAAATGAATAGATGCTCCTCCGAAATTCTTAGGGAACTTTTGATGAAAGAATAAAAAGTCAAGGTTGACAGGATAATAGAAAATGTAGTCTATGTATTTCCAATATTCGATACACCATCCATTCTCTCTGCTTAGTGAATTTACAGTTCCTGAAAATACATCACATTATACTCTATAACCTAGAAGTCCACTGAGTGATGTTGTTTAATTAGATAAGGCAGAAGAAACTAAATAAAACTGTCAATTAAATGTCATTGAGAAGTGTTGCGTCAATATTTCTTTTCCGTGAAACGAGAAGCTTGTAGCGCTTCAATTTACAGAGAAATGTTGTAGAGGAGACAATTTGAGCGACTCTTGTTACGCTTTTTAATTACAATACTTAGTTCGCATCTATATTAATGTTATTTAAGTAGTAAGTTGAATATAGTATCAGGTATAATATTGCATGTATCTTCTATACTGAAATCATGTATAGTGATTGCAGAAATCTGAGCATATATAGAGAACAGTGAACACACTTTCTTTGTTCACCAAAATATAAGAGGATTCCCATTATATAATACAATAATTACTATTTTTTGCAAAATGCAAAATTAATAACTGCACTTTTATAATAATTAACCCATGTTTTGTCTTCTTTCATATTTAATTTTATAATAGTTCATTATTTTAGTCTTATATATCTCAAGTCTCTGGAAATTAACTTGTATGAAAATAAAAATATCATAGCTACTTAAATCAATATTACTTAAGTACAAAATAGAAAATAAATCGATTGCTTCTAAACAAATCTGATTAATCATCATTGAATATTTTTTACTACTCGATCGTCATCATGAGAAAGTAACTTTTAGTTTTCCCGTTAACAAACCAATAGCAACAAAATGGCAATGCTATTACCTACTTTATTATTTTCTATTGCAGTATAAAATATGAAAAAGGACAGCGTATGTAAGTATATATGATAAAAATGCTCTATATATCCCTGGTTCGTGTGTTGTCGTATATAGCAAACTGTATATTGTGTACAACATATTATTTTGTATTCGTCTAACCAGATTACATTCCATTAAAAATGTCTCTTAAGTATATTACTAACACTTCATATAATATCTTCATATTGCAAGTTATAAAATATATGATGAATAGATTGATTTTAGTGGACAATTAACAGAGTCCAATAAGGTATAATGAAGCATCCAAAGTAAAAAGATGTAGAAGTATGTGTTGATGAACAGATTATATTACACCTGTACTTTGCAATGCCATAGTTAGAAACATTAGTATTGAGAACTGATTTTTAACTCGCCTTTGAACTTACAACGAAAACAAACTGGAACTTACCGCCCACGATCACGATCTGGAACTTACTGCCCACGAAAACGAACTGGAGGGAAGGTAGGAGAGAGAGAAAAAATTAGAGATGAAAAGAAATACAAAAAAGGTTTAGAGATAGATAGAGAGAATTAAAGACGGTGAGAGATAATTCTATCAAACAGAGTGAAAGGTACGGCGGAGAACTAGAAAAAGGAAAAGAAACATCCGATCAATACTTTTCAAAATATACTAAAAGAATATTGTAGTGAGGCTGCATAAAATTCAATTATGTTCTAAATCATCATAATTGTCTATCTCAGTGGGAATTAACATAATTATTCAAATTGGTATAACCAATGACTTTCATTCACTTCGTACATAAAATAATTTATTTTCAGTTCTCTATTTCCGAGCGTCTTCCTTTCGTTCTTCATATTATTTAATAAGCAGCATTATAGTATTATATTCCTCTTCATCAGCAGTTTATTTGTATTCATAACTAATTTTCACGTCATTGCACTAGTTCTCTCAGAGTAAACTCATTCAAGAATAAAGAAAGATTTCAATAATGTTAAAGGAATAGCTTCGTTATCGGATAATTTGAAATTAGTTGGCAATATTATATATGGAATTAAATTACCACTACAATGTTATTATTTAGAAAAGAAAGAGGAACTTATACTACAGTTTTGATTAAAATGTTAATTAAGTGATATATAATATGTTAAGAAAATATCATAATTTTAATAGCAAGAGGCATATAGAAAGTTTTAATCTATCACGGTTCCACACTATCGATTACATAAGAAATAAAATAAGAAAAAATATTATTTTTAACTTATATTGCAATTATTTCATTTTATGATTGAAATGTTGAACTGTCCGAATATTTTCATAGGTTAATTACAATGCAAAAATTTCAAATAAATATATCTATGTATACACTTTGTTCAAGAAAAAGAAATGAATATAGAATTATAGATCTATAACAATGAATCCATCATTAGTGAAGATATCAGCGTACGGTGCATAACGTATAGGTAAAAACATAACAACAATTTTTTTTTTTTTCATAAGACAATATTTTTCCATCAAAAACAAGAAGGACAAAATCTTTACAGAAACAACAATAGAACCTCAATTACAGATCAATGGAATATTTGCCCTCTTTATTTGATCTCCGTACACAGATTCTAATAATAATGAATATTTTTTCTAATTGGAATCAAACAAACATTTCAATGATTTATGAAGCAATTTAATGAAAAATTAATTCATTGCTCTCAGAGCAGGAATTTAATTTCAGAAACCTCAATTAGTGATATTGAAAATTGAAATTCAAACCAATATTGCTTAAAAGAGTTTGTGAACAAATTTGACAGTAACTAGAAATAATAATGTGAAATGGTTCAATAATGAGAAATAATAATGAGAAATGGTTCAATTATGAGAAATGGCTTATTAATGAGAAATGGTTCATTAATGAGAAATAATAATGAGAAATGGCTCAATAATGAGAAATAATAATGAGAAATGGCTCAATAATGAGAAATAATAATGAGAAATGGCTCAATAATGAGAAATAATAATGAGAAATGGTTCAATAATGAGAAAAAATAATGAGAAATGGTTCAATAATGAGAAATAATAATGTGAAATGGTTCAATAATGAGAAATAATAATGAGAAATGGTTCAATTATGAGAAATGGCTTAATTATGAGAAATGGTTCATTAATGAGAAATAATAATGAGAAATGGCTCAATAATGAGAAATAATAATGAGAAATGGCTCAATAATGAGAAATAATAATGAGAAATGGCTCAATAATGAGAAATGGTTCAATAATGAGAAATGGCTCAATAATGAGAAATGGTTCAATAATGAGAAATAATGATGAGAAATGGTTCAATAATGAGAAATAATAATGAGAAATGGTTCAATAATGAGAAATAAAGATAAGAAATGGTTCAATAATGAGAAAAAATAATGAGAAATGGTTCAATAATGAGAAATAGCTTAATAATGAGAAATAATATTGAGAAATGGTTCATTAATGAGAAATAATAATGAGAAATGTTTCAATAATGAGAAATGGCTCAATAATGAGAAATAATAATGAGAAATTATTCAGAATAATTGGTGAAATACTGGAATAAGTTTACTCAATAATATTTTGTATTATTGTTATAATTAAGAGAATAAATTAAGAAATTCACCAGTGAATATCTGCACTTGGACAGAGAAGGTACAGTATGAACAAAATTACAGTAAAAGATAAAAGTACAGAACTAGTCAAAATTATAGTACAAAAAAAGTACGATACAGGATAAATCTACAGTGCAAATAAAATCACAAGACAAAGTACAATACAAGACAAAAGAACATTACAGACAAAATTATATAACAAAACAAAAGTGCTGTACAACAAGAGTATATTAAAAAAAACAGTAGAGATAAAACTATAGAACAAGACAAAATCCATGCTTAATATTATTCGCATTTAATAATTCAAACTGAATAGCTTTTCTCATAAGATAATCTTCAGTAAGTATGAAAGGTTATGACTTACTCTTAGTTAAGTAGCAGAGGATTAAAATAAATTCTCATTGCAACTTTACAATTGATATTCAACATAACTGTCGAATATTAATACTCTGCAAGCTTTTCGATAAAATATACAGTTATTGGGTGAAGTTCTGTATATTTGTAGGAAGAGCGAATAAGTAGAGCTGAATTCAAACCAAGGTAACAAAATGAGATTGTGGATTGATTGAATTTGTAACCCAGTTTGGTGAAAAATTTGGAGGGACTTTAACCATTTAATGAACCATAACATCAACATTAATAATTACAAACTCAATAGCTCAATGAAACTAAAAACAGCGTCTATATCGTTATCAAATAGTTGCAACACAACAAGCAAGTTTGATGGCCTTTTTCGCTTTATTTAGTTGGATTCTCTTTTGAATTTATCGGAGCCACTCTAAGAAAATACTATCTAAATTTGGAATCAATTGAGCAGAAACACCAGAGTCACCACAAAGACTGACCTCGTGGTGAGGTTATATTCGGTGCAGATAGTAAACAAAAGAATAAATCTACCATTTAGACTCTACTCGCAAATGTTAGGAAGTTCCTTCACCCATTTTTTATATTCAATTATGAAATATACAGATTGTTTATGTTTCTGATGGTATAAAAAAAATTAAATTTAGGACTGTATTTTACCCTTCATCAATTCTACCGAACAATACTTAATATTACAATATACAATATTAATTCAATTGGATATTAAAAATAGAATTGAAACTTTGAGGATATTCTATCTTCGTATATATGTGTGCTATTGTAGTAATACAAAAATATTTTTTGAAAATGTAATAGATCAAAGAAGAAACTGATAAAGAATCATATTAACTATTACAATGATTATCAACATTTGATTACTCTGGGTCGTTCATAAGATTTCTGTCGGTTACAGTTTATGAAAATGTATTTCCATTGATTAGTTAGATCTTGGTATTTATTATATCAAAAAACTGAGAGAGAGTCCAAAATTTAAAAAAAAAAATCCATATACTTCTGGGTGACTTTCCCTGCCCTATTGACAGTACTACTAATTTAAATATTATTGTGAGCACGTTATTTAAAACGAGTAATTAGAAGAAAAATAGAAGGGATATAACTAGGGATGTGACAACATGCTTTTGAAATCTTAGATCTTCAAGAATATTACAGACAAAATGAAACGAAACGGTATTGAATACTATATACTGCAGGTATTAAACGATTCAATACGTTTCAGTTCACCCCTTCTATAATATTTTGTCGATCTATGACTTTAAAAACAATTTTCACAACATTGATCTACTCATTGGTATTAACTTTTACCAATCAAATCCGTACAAATTTTCAAATATCTGTTCAACTTTTATCATATGCTTCAAGTAAACCCTTATTTAAATAACAGCCCCGATAAAAGTCTTCGATTTTATCTTCTACTTTACTTTTGTTCGCAAATTTACGTCCGTTGTAAGAACTGAACTTACGTTTATTGTGTCTAGTAAAAACCTTTACAGAGGGAGAATTTATCAGGCCTTAAACAATCAACTACCTTGCCAAATACACTTCCAACACAGTTGTCAAGTTCCTTTACTAATGTAGAAAAGGTGAATGAAAAAGCATAATATTTGTCGTGAAAAAAAAGAGTCAATGTTGTAGATGAATCCTTCATTCATGCGGAATTATTGGAATATGAAGGATCTAATTATTCGATAGGTCCTATGCCCGATATTTTCCAAAATTCTAGTTAATAATCATTGTGTTCATTTAGTTTCAATTGGAAAATATTACGTAACTGTAGATACTGTCATGACATCAATTAATTACAATTCAAAGGGCGCAATGATTTCGAATGACTATTGTAGGGATAATGAAAGACTGCGAATTCGATGCACTACTTTGTGTGATTAAATCGTATGTAAGACTTCTGTAGAAAACTATTGATATATTAATCGACAATTAATGATTCTTCAATAACAACAAAGTGTTATTTACAACCATGGAATTATTTTTTTTTATTTATATATATAAACTTACATCTATTTAAACTAAATAATGAAATATCAATTAATTAAATAAAAATTAGGAGTAGATAATAAAATAGTAATAATAAGATAGTAAGTAAGATGTCACGCAATAATTTGATAATAATAATATACTAAAATAATTAAACTAATACGACACTTATTATTAAATTCGATCATCCAACCATTGCAAAGTTAAGCCATTTTACTAAATTAATTTTTGGTGACTGAATAACCAAACAATGAAATCACACAATTATTAGAATCACATCTGGACATTTAGTTTGAATAAAAGAGGCACCCAGAGAACACATTATTCTGACTCATAATTCATATGGATATTAGGAATCATTCTGAGCAACAGAGTGTTGATAATATATAACTGTTAAATATAACTCAGAATAAATGCAATATCATACTCAATGATGATATATTTTCTTTATATATTACAGGGTGAAGTTTAATTACATGGTGCCGACTAAAAACCGTAGGATAATACAATGTTGTTATTTATAAAATATGACCTTAGAAATATATTAATTCTAGAAATAACAGTGAGGTCTCAAAAATTAATATATATATTTTGAATTGGCAAATTTTAGTAGTAGAACATTTTGGTTTCTCAGAAAAAATTCCATCTGTATAATGTATATTTTTCTATTTTTGTTTCTTTCAATTACTTTAATTTACTTTAATAAGGAGTACGATATATGTTAACATAGCTTAATAGTTTCAATTAACAATCCTAAATCAGAATAGACTTCTATTCTGAAAAATTCAACCATGTATCAGATGGAAAAAATGATTGTTGTTTCTATAAATTAATGATATTCCAATAAAAGAGTAAATGAAATATAAGGAAAAAAACCTTAGATTTATCATTTATATAACATGAGATATATTACTCAAGGCATCGTTAACAATTATTATTTATAAATAATTGTTTACGAAAATTATTAATATTTAATTTTGTTAATTTTCATAAATATATATTTGTATAAAATACCTAATTAATCTCTATTAAATATTTTGATATTTCAAAATTGAGAGATTACGCTTTGATCATTTTTTCCCACAAAAAGTTTTATTCTTGCTCATTACAATCCTCCATATACTACATATTTGTTTAATTTATTTATTTGTTTAAGACTCTAAGCGATTTAGCGATATTACTTAGTTCGATACATCATTCTTCGTTCAAAATTCAAATCAACCCGTGTTTCACTGATTGAAATGAAAGCAATAAATCAATCATTTGGTTGCAACATATGGTTTCAATCAGTGTTCTTTTTGTAATGAATTCCAATCAGAATTCACGTCAGATTGAAGTCCAGATGATTTGTAGCGCACAGTGATTGTTCAATTTTGTGTTTTTGTTTTATGTAGTTCTAAAATCTGTTAGGAAAAAAGTAAGACATCACAGGATTCAATATACTATTTTTGAAGCATTGAATAAATTAATAACAGAGCATCGTGAATAAAATAAATAACATAATGATTTCGAGAAATAAAAATCTTCTTCTAGTTTATATATTTATTTATTTATGGTATCACTGCGCACAATCCCGCAAACTCTGTATTTACTCAAAAACTAAGGGTACTAGATAAACTATTTTTCTTGTGATGAAATGTTCATGAATGAGGATGGATTTTAATCAGTTTCGAAATAATAGCTAAATAAAAGAAATACTTATTAGCAATTTTTTGTGCGTAACTTTTAGTGAGTGCATAGGGGTATCACTGCGCACATGAAAGGGTATTACTGCGCATTGCATGAATATAGCACTTCTCTCCCCCACCCAAATACCTCATGTCCCCATTTTTATGCCCATCCTCCTCCCTATCTACACCCCCTTCTTTCCCCATCTAAATCCCCCTCTCCTACCATTTTAATCACACTCTCTCTTCATCGAAATCTCCCTCTCTTCCCATCTAAATCCCTCTCTTCCCCATCTATTTCTCTCTTTCCCCACTCTATTTCCCCCTCTCCCATATCTAAATCCTTTTCCCCCTCATCTAAACGTCTGTGCTTCTCTCTCTACATGCCCTCTCCCCAATCTACTTGTCATATTTAATAAATCTGTAACAAATTTAACACTTAAATTTTACGCAACTAGCTAACTACTTATATTAAGTAATATAATACGATCGTACGTTTGTTGTTAATCAATATTTAACTAAAAAATCTCTCACCCTCCCCCCCCCCCCCCGTAAATACCCACTCTCCCTATTTTAATACCCCCACATCAAGTTGCATAGCTACTGTGATCGTAAGTTTATACTTGTGATCGTTTCAAATTTATAATTAAATAATACCTTATTCAATAATTATGCCTTTATTAAGAGCTAGAAACTCATTATTTTAAAATTTATTCACATACAAGTACGTTTATTTTAATGATGCGCAGTGATACCCCTCTACCTCTAAATTATGTGGGGTATCACTGCGCACAGTTGCGGCGGGAAAACCGTTGAAACTGAAAAGTTGGAAATTTGACATAATGTAACTGTTATTGTTTGTACTAACATGTTAAAACAATATGGATCTACAAATCTTAATAAAAGAGTTATTGGAGAGTTTGCGGGATTTAAAAATCACCAGCGCAAACTTTTTTCAGATCGTTCTGAGAGCACTACATACATTGAGACTTAACTCTAGAAATACTAATAGGATAATGGTGATTCATGGTGTTTATGAGAGAAAAGAAGATGATCAAAATGATGGTACAATCAGATTTAGGCTAAAACAAGTGGTTTTAAAATTATAAGGGGTGCGGAGTGATACCCCATAAAAAAGGTATGTGCAGTGATACTCCGTCTTACCCTATATCATAAGAATATAGAGTGATTATAATATTGTTTAGAATAGCTAGATATGATATTAAAACTAACATGATTATAATAAAAAAGCTAAATATAAATCAAATTCCATAGCTAAGAAACAGAAGCATACAATAATTTTGTGAGATGTTTAATAATGTACCCTTCGCTATGGGTTCGTTCACATTCTGTTGTGCCTATCTCTCTTTCCGTTATTGCAGTACCTGCCTCGTCTATCTTTTCAAAATTTGAAGCATTTTCTTATGGCGATGGTAATGACCTCTACCCTGAAAAAAAAATATTAATTACTTAATCGATCATCAATATAGCATATGGCAATAATTGCAGAGTTCAGTGGTTGTATTTATTTCAGTTACATTAATTACCTATATTTAGAAATTTACAATATTTGCAAGAAAATTAGTTAGTTATTATCAGAAATGAAACAAAACTACCTCTATCTAATTTTTTTAGTTATTATCTAGCTACCTAATTGGTGATTAATGATTGCATAGAAAGTTATCTCCTTAACTATTTTTAAATTAACTAATATGTGCTTCTATACCTAGATATTGGTTATATACTTTGAACAATTGATTGCTTTTCAAATTTTATGTTACATTATATTTAAAAAGGAATTTTAATAACTATTTCATGGATGAGTTATACAAGGTGAGTTCCGAGTTCGAATAGTTTCACCTTTTCGATCAAGGTATTATCATTCACCTTTTCGATCAACTTATCAACTTATTGATATAGTGCATATTTCTTCAAAATCGAAAAAGTGGAACCAGATGATAACTCGAGAAAAATTTAGCTGTAGGCTGAGGAGAATATTTTTGAGCTTGGTACCTAATTAGATACAGTACCTACGAAGTAGGCAATAACTATATTGAACTATATTCATTAATAACAGTATTTAAAAAAAAATTATTCAAACGATTACCTAAAAATTCTTAGGAGTTTTTATCTATATTTTTAAAATCTTAGACGGAAGAGACATAACCTTCTTGGGCACACCGTATTGATTACACATTATAAAATAACCATAAGTATCATTAAAAAATTGAAAACATCATTTTGACCTTTAGATTCAACCACAGAGTGCTGCTTTGTAGAATTTCCTAATGCAGGGAATTAAAAATCACTAATAAAGTATTTCAATGATTTTATACCTGCACATGACCATCAAACCAGAAGATATAGACTAACTTTACCTAGAATTATATTAGAGCTAGAAAGAATTTTCACTATGTTCAGATTTATCGAAGCTTTTAACAATTTACCTGAATTTTTATGTAACCCTATGTCCAACTACCGTTTTAAAAAATAATATAAAAAATTTTGTTTTAACCGTTATAACCCTAGTCCTGTTTAAATACTTTGTATTTGTTACTTTTACATTGACTTATTCAAACCGGTAACTTAGATAGGTTTTATATTTTTAGATGTATTTATATATTTGGATAAGTATACTATTTTAAAGGTAGATTGTAGATTTTTGGATAAGTATGATAATTTTAGTTAGATTTTATATTATTTGATTCTACACTCCGTGCTCGATAATAGCGTCAGTAGTTTTTTTATATTACGAATGCATCTTCTATAGCACTGGTTTGAAATTTTAGGGGTACTATCCTTTGTGTATGTCACAACTTTTCACCAAATTTTGTTTCAATTCCTTTCAACAGAAGTTATTTAATTTAAGTTACTTTAAGGTGTTCCCCACTAATAGCTTATATCCAGTTTTTGCAAAATGGGAAGAGTTAAAGGTCTAAATGATGACGAAAAAGCAACCATTATTAAAGAAATCGCTAAGGAAATGGTAATCAAAGGATATAGCCATCTAACTAGGTCGCCATGTTGACACAGTGAAGAGTTTTCTTGCTGACCCCTCACCAATAAAAAAAATCGGTCAAATTCTGGGGCTCTGAACGCGGTGACAACTCAAGAACTTCGACTCGTTAAGCGAAAATTATTTAAGAAGCCAGGACAAACTTCAAAAACCTGTTTTGAGGAAGCCCATTTACAACAAGTGTGAAAATCAACAAGATGTCGGCTACTGAGAAACTTAACAAAAAAAATTCACCTGAAAAACAACCCCCTCTGTTGCCCGGACTCAAGAAATCTCAGCTGCAATGGGCTAAAAAGTACATGAAGACAGATATGAAAATTTTACTATTCACTGATGAAACCCGAGAAACCCTGGATGGCCCGGACGGATAGAGAAAAAGTTGGGTAGCAGATGGCTATGGTGGAAGAGGCGTCATAATTTGGGCAGGCACAATTAGAGGTGAACATGTTGGTCCCAATAGAGTGTCCAAAAGTTTAAAAATCACTTCTGCAGCGTACTGTCAGCTTCTGGAGTCTGCGTTGCTTCCATGACTGGATGACATCCCGTTTCAAAGCATTTTAAGAGGATTTTCCAGCGAGATAATGCCCCGTCCAATTCAGCAAAGGCAACACAAGCATTTTTGTCATCGATAGGGATCAAAGGTGATCGTTTGATGGAATGGCCGGCATGTACTCCTGATTTAAACCCCATCGAGATTTTTTGGGAAATACTGAAGAAGACAATTTATCATGATGGGAAGCAGTACAACTCGAAAGACTACTTGCAAAACAGTGTTATGTCTTCTGAAATGAGAAAGTTGACCAATTCTGTTGATATAAGGATTGAAATGGTTCTCCATAAAAAAGGATCTTACATTCAATATTAATCATGTAATTCATTGTTTGATGAATTTTAGCTAATTTCTGCTTCAAATTACTATTGTTTAATTATTTTTTAATCAAAATAATCCTTTGATTTTTCTTAAATTTGATTAAAAATACCTTTTTTCATATCAAAGCTAATAGCGTAGCACGCTTCAAGAGTAGTAAAATCATAAAAACACATGTAAATATAAAACTATGCAATGGATAGGTCTAAAAATGTACGTGTAAATTTTAAGGAATATTTTTCAAATATACTGTGAGTTTTAACTAATTTCAGTGATATTTTCTGAATTATGATAAAAATTAGAATAAAGCTAATAGCGTGGCACGGGGTATGTGTGTATTCACACTAATGATAATTAAAGTAAATTCTCACTTTGTCAATTTAATTATCGTAGACTAATTATATGAAACTTTAATGAGGCTTTGTCAATTGATTTGAGGTCAAAGGAAAAATAATTCGATTGTAATGAGTTTAATTTGGTAGGATTAAACATATCATTGGAAATTAGCATCATTAATAATAATTGTTTAATTCAAATATCAATGAAACTAATTAGTAAATTAGTAAAATTATTAATGAAATTTTATTTGGTTCACACTTAAATAAATATTATGTAATTTGTCCCGACTTTAGCCCTAATGAGTTTGACGTGTGTTTTCAAAGTCCTTTATTAAATTATTTTATATCTCCCATATCATTCCTTTAAATTTCCCAGCGTTTCTTGACTTTGTTCTTACAAAATACCACGTATATTTTATATTTTTGTATTTAAAAGTTAAAAAATATTTACATGTCGGCCTGAATCGCCGTAAATCACGTAAATTAGGAAATGAATTGTATTGTGGTGACATGTGACAACGTAGAAATACAGATACTCCACCCAATCACAGCTCTGCTCTCTCAGTTGCCAATGTCTTATATACCTACGTACTGATTTCTTCTTATATATTCAATACTTTTATTTGAAATTTTGTACACATTAGTTTACTATACAGTATCGAACATAAGTTGAGGGATAGTGAAATAATTTCAACATTTTGGTTAATTGCAAATGAAATAGTCAAAGAAAATAGGTGAAACTAAGCAACAATAAAGTTACACATACTGTGAGTTTCTGAAATATAAGCAAAATGAAACAAATAATTACCGAAATATTCAACTATTATTAAAAAAAAAGACACCAAGCAAAAATTAAGGAACAGTTATTAATAAACGGTTTCAAACTTAATAATCTAAGTTTAAAAGACTCTTTCAATGTATTAAATTGTTAGTAAAGGTTATCAAATTATTGGAACTAACTAACCTCTAACTATCACTCGGAAACAAGTATCTATCGATAAAAAACGTCTAATTTTGTCCCCTTACAATGATGGAAAGTCACTTTTTGAAATTGCAAGCATCATAGAAAAATCTAAGAGTCTTGTGCACCATATTGTCAATACTTTTTGAGGTAAACTTCTAGTGTAGTTGACCCTATCCAAGGGTCAACTAAACTAGGAAGTGGGTATATAAATCCTATATTATACCGTTGAACAATAAAAAAATATGTTCAAATTATTTTATGATATTATGAGAGTTGTAAAATAACTATTATGCTATCATGATATTATGATATTATGATTTTTACATTTGAAATATAAATGAAAATAAAATATTATTTGAACGTAATATGTATCTTTAATACCGATCAACTATTCAAGAGAATGCTTATGATTGAAAAAAATATGAACTTTTAAAATATTTTTCATCCTTCAACTATTCAAGAAAATGTTTTCAATTTGAAAACCGTGCCATATAAATAGTCTTGTTAACGGATCCTTAATCTCAATAAATATGTTTATAACATGATTTAAATATTAATATCCCTTTATATATATACCCACCCTTTTGAAGAGTGTGCTTCAATTGATGCAAAACGAAGATGAGGTAGACTACCAAAAACTACCTCGGAGAAGACTTTGCACAAACTACCATTTCGAGACTACTGCAGTTATTTCTCGCCAAATGAGTGAAATGCATGGTGCTCTAGATTCACAGTTTCTAGAAGTTTGAACAGGGTAGGATTAAAGGTAGGAAGACTCAGCACTCAGAGAAACTCTGATGCACCCAGCTGTTTCGAGTTCACCCTATGACTTTGTCCTTAGAGCGACAAACTTATGAGCATCAATCTAAAGTTTGGATGCACTAAAGTGCATTAGTTCGATGCACTTTAGACTCTTACCTATAAGTTTGTTAAAATGATGAGAAAAAAGAAGAAAACAATAATTTCCTCATCATTTTAACAAACTTATAACTAGGACAAACTATAGTTTGATGCAAAAAGTGTCTCGTTTTATAGACAAAGCCATAGGGTGAACTTGAAACACCTGGGTGCTTCAGTTGGAGTTGTTTATTTTCCTCAGTGTGATATCGAAAAAAAAATGCAAGGCTTCAGTTTGCCATGAAGCATGTCGTTTTGTCGAAGGAGCAGTGGTACATGGTTCATTTCATCTACGAATCGGCGACCGGTATATTCCACCCCGGTATATTCCACCCCGGTAAATTCCACCCCGGTATATTCCACCCTAGGTATACTCCACCCCGGTAAATTCCACCCCACTTTACGGGTTAGTTTTGTTAGTTATAAATATTAATCATTTATTAATCTTTTATATAATACTATGTAACTTGCATTTTCATTGTAGCAAATTAAGCCTTTTGCTGATCAATCACAAACTATTAAGTATTTTTTTTTTCACTACACATGTGATAGAACAGCAGAGGGAAAGGTTATGTGAACGCTCTTAATCAGTTGAGGTATTTAGGTTTTCAATCACGAGTTGATTATCTTCATTATCATTAACATAACAGCAATATTAAATGTAAGATGGTGTCATAGAGTACTTCGTGTTGACTTATTTTAATTTTTATTTTGAATTTGGTATTTTGACTTCGAGTAAAAGTGGTGTAAAATAGTTTTTGACCGAAGACTAATTTTTACATCGAGAGTATTTTATATGTTTATTATTTTTTTAACAGGATGTGGAAATTATTTCACAGGGTTTTAAGACTGGGGATATTATTGCCTTATTTTACATAGAGAGATTTTGACCTCGGAAGATTAGTCCTAGAATCCAAAACAGCAATTTATAAGCAAATCACCTCTTCCAACTATTGTTGTAAGAGGCGAGCATATAATGAAGTTTCATGTTAAGAAGGAATTAACATTAACTTGCTCAACATGTAAACTTTTAAAAAAACTACCATATAATTTCAATTTGTATTTTGGTCTATTAGGATAAAATTTAAATTGACTTAAGCTACCTCTAAATATTGTCCAAATCTCCCAGGATATCGTCTGACTTATTTCTCATAACTACTTAGTATTTAACAAATAACCATCTGAAAATATAATCTTTGACTTTTTTTATAGGGGTGGAATTTACCGGGGTGGAATATACCTAGGGTGGAATATACCGGGGTGGAATATACCTAGGGTGGAATATACCGGGTTGGAATAAACCGGGGTGGAATTTACCGGAGTGGAATATACCGGGTTTGAATATACCTAGAACCCTACGAATCAAGTTTAATGTGATCGGAAGTGGCAGCAAACGATACGTTCGAGGTAATGTAGGTGAACGAGTGTCCCTGAAGTGCGTTAAGAAAACAGTGTAATATGGAGGCGGCAACGTAATGATTTTGGGCATCATTTATGCAGCGGGAACAGGCCCAATCGTACGTCTGCATAGAGTGGTCAACGCAACACTGTATACGCAACTTCTCATCTACAATTGCATTCCATATTTGCAATCATATGATACTCAACCACGTATTTTGATGCATGGCAATTCACCTTGTCACACGATTAAAACTGTGAAAGAATACATAGAAAGTAAAGGAGTTAATTTTATGAGCTCCTATGAAAGGGGATAATCATTAATTACGAGATGATTTACTTATACAAATTTAAAGTATTTTTCAGCGAAACCTCAGAGGTGAAGAGAATCTTATTGTTCATTTGTATATTTCTTCCAAATAATTCAGTAAACTGTTTTTATAAACAATAAAATTACTTATTTCACTACATCAAATTCAATTTTCCTGAAACTTATTTCTTTTCAGATGAATGTGAAGCTTTCAAATGATTCTAAGAACTATTCAGGTCAACTGAGAGGAAAAAAATCAACTAAAGTGTTTTGAAAGCCAGCCAGAGACTCAATTATTCTTTCAGAAACAATGAACATAAAATTAAATATATGGATCTAATGATGGGAACATGGAACAATGTATTAACAGATTTTAATGCCGGATATAATGGTCATCTTAAACCAATTTGAATTAACTATTATCCACATGGAGATTGATAGTATTTTTTTTAATTTGGTAGTGGAATACGTAATATAAGTTCTTATATTTACAAACTAGTAATTACTATTTGGCTATAGTTTCGTATCGTATTTCAGTATCAAAATACTGTAGAAAATATTATCAGATTCAGCATAATAAATTACCAATATATATCCAAACTATATCGAGAAAAAAATGTACATGAGATTTATTACTGTATAAATGCAAATATTATTCTCCTTTATATAATAATAATTAGTAAAATTAACCTAGCTTCATCGTAGGTAAATTGTGACTTATTTTTTGGAAACTCCAACACTTGTTTTGGAATTATATGTAATTTATACGATTAATTCTTTTAATAGTGCTTACAGCTAATATTTTCACATAATATAATATACTATGACAGGTTTTGTAAAATGTTCAACATTTATACTCACTAATGACTTATGTTAAAGCCTCATAAAATTGAACTGTGAATACCAAGTAATTGGATAGTTTCCCTATTACATTGAATATTAAAATTATTGAACAAAAATATAATTTTTTATCTATTTAAAAAAAAGTATTTAAAGTAGAATCTGTTCAGATCTATATTATACCTCTTATACCTCTTTCAGGCCCATCAATCACCATATTCTTAACTAAAGGAGCATGTCAGTGAGGAAAAATAAACACATTAACATTCTAATTTATGCTGAGCCATAAATCTGCCGTAAATATGCTTGCACAGCTATTGGGCTAATAGACTTGGAATCAAATCAGCAAGATAGAATTAGTTATCAGAGTCTTATGAAGGTGCTGTATACCATCAGTGATTATACGCAATAATTATTTAATATATGATGTGTTGTTTAATTGCAAATTTCAATACCATAGATTCAATACTGAAACATTAAAACTATATATGTTAAACAGAACAAAGTGAGTCAGTAATACATATACATGATATTTATTCTTCATTTAATAGGAGAGTTTCATACAAATTAGGAAGACTATGAAATATACAATAAAAATTATTGCAAATACATAGTATGTGTTTTTAATTTTCAATTTTTCTGACCAAAAAGTTATTATGAGCTCAATATCGGATAACAAATATTTCCAATTTTTTTAAATTCGTACACAACAATGTACATTACAAGAATAATAATCAGATATTGCATACCTTGTTTTCGTCCTTCACATACTAGTTATTAATAGACATGGTGGTTTCGCAAGCCTCTTATAGCCCTAACGAAGCCTTGTGCCTTTTTATAACTAGAAATACTCTATTACCATCGACTTTTTAGCTACCACGATGAAATAAATTAAAATATACAACAATAGACTCTTTATTTCCAAATTAATGAACGAAGTAACTTATAAAAGGTCATCAAAACAACGCACAAAGCAGTTTATAAATAAATGAATAAAGCTTATTCTGGTAAGTGGAAGAACGAGAGAATGGAAAGCACGTCGTGTCGATATTGTGCCCATGAAGTATTCAATGGGAGACTGGGTGTGGATTTTTTCATCATGAATGCTGGTTATAATATTCATCCTGAAGTCGGTACACTTGAAAATATTCATGAGACTCGCTATTGACACACGTGCTTGAAAAATACTGTAGGTTCTTTATGCACATCAGGTTTCTCGTGAGAATTTGAAACTAATTACTGGAAAAAAGAAATCATCATAAATAACTGTTCATAAATTGAAAGTATCAGAGCACTCAGTAAATGAAACCTTTGTTCATTCTATATACATTGAGAAATTATTTGTATTTGCTTGAGTGTATTAATTGAGTATTAAGAGAAGAGAGCAGAAATTCTCAGCTGAGGAAGAGGTTCCCTTGGATTCTGATCACAATATCGAAGACAAAAATTGAGGCAAAGACACAAACGAAAACATTAATGAGTCCTTTTGTGAGAAATAATTTGACTCATCAATTGTAAGCACTTATGAGGAAATAAAAACTTGGGAAAATTATGATATATATGCAGTGATTGAGATGTGTTTCTTTTGAAAACCCAGTTAAGTAAAACTATTAGTCTTCAAATGAAATATTTGAAAATATTATTTGCATAAATACAATTGAATAAAATAATCCAAACTATACGGTCTGTTGCTGTTAAAATAAAATCAACTTTTCATCCGTGCCCAGTGTTGACCCATGTAATCTGGCAGCATCTTTATTCAGGATAATATTCCAATATATTCGATTTCCGAATTGAAAGGTTTGACTGAAGCGTAAAATGTCCGGTGACTCCGGAAATTTCTTTCGGAGACATTGTTTGATTGGCTGTCAAATCGACTGAAGAAAATTGAAACATTAAAGATATAGCGAAGAGATTTATTAGCGTAAGACATATATTGAATGTTTTTTTAATATTGCTCAATAAAAAAATAATGATAATCCTAACTTTGATGGATACGATTAACCTTCATTTTTTTTAAATTTTAAATTAACTTAAAATTTGATAAAGAAACACGGTTTGAAATTAAATTCGAAAAATGTCAACATATTTCAAATTTAAGGCATAGAACTCAAAACTGTTTTATTATATATTTAATGGTTAACTAAATTATTTACAAATGTGTTCAACATGAACATTGACCATTGCGCAGCATATCTTAAAATTATCATGAAATGCACATTGTAACTTATATTCGGTAAAAAATAAAATAAAATCTAAATCAAATAAAGTAAAGCAACAGACAACTTCATGAGAGTATTATAGAGCGAACGCCGTGCGAGTTAGATTAATAAGTTCTATGAAGAAAGAGAAAGATTTAGGAATTGGATTGAAGACAGCTTTCCTCCGACCAACCACACATAAATCTTCTTATTTAAAATAAAGTTCCCTGACTTAGAAAACTTGGACTATATGGATATTTCAGTTAAAGAAGTTGGTTAAGTATATATTTGATTACAGTATAATAATATCGATATTGAGAACATCTTAGAAATGATTATAATAACATTAAAGACGTGATTTAAGAATACTAATAAAGATGTCATTTGGGTAAATCATTTTAAGTTTAAGATATATGATTTCAATCATTAAAAAAAAAATCTTATATTTCTGCCCAAATAACAATATTTTAGAATTATTAAAAATTATGAATATGAACAAACTTAAATTGAACTATGTGAATTTTTTTCCACTACTTCATTAAAGTTTCATTTAAATTAACTTAATTCACCAAATTTAAACTTCTCATAACTACTACAAAAGTAGTCATAAATTTACTACCTAACTCTATTATCAAGATAATTATGAAAAGTGGTGCCATCTGGCTGTCTGAATTATCTGGTAGACACGTGATTTCCCATTAGAAGTCACATTGATATCATTTCGAATAGCAGAGTGAGAATGAGTGAGATGAGGTACTTCAATTTACTTATGAGTAGATGTTTGATATGAGTATCAACAATAATGAATATCATAATCATTATACGGGGATTTAACATCGGTTATGACCACTCAACGTCCTATCGTTAGTCGTTAGCCGATTTAAATAGAAACGGAATAAATAATCTATTTGTAAATAATTAGGTTTGCATTTTAAAATATAAATTCTTGTATTATATCGGTGGTATTAATATTGGAAATAACTGATACAGCAAATCCTCGTAATATACCAGCCTCCTAGTAGACAAACCTCCTATTAGACCAAGAAATTTTTGAGACTGTACTGGAAAAAACCTCGTACTAGACAAAACACAATTTTTGTCACCTGACAGTTATTCTAGTGTAAATATTACAAAGAGTAATTATTACACTACTATTTTAAAGATGAATCTCTAATTTGAATAATGTATTATATTTATTTATGCTGTTTTTAGGATAAAACATAAGGCACAATTGGTTTCAGATTTGATGTTAAAGTCTGTCCTATAAAAACTGATGTGAAAAATTATAGAAAACTAGATACAATTAAAACTATTATAATTCCATAAAATGATAATTTAATTGAAAAAAATATTATATTAATTTTAATTGAAGCAAAAAAAATTCATACTGTTTCTAAATTTGTTTCCCTTCAAAATTGGTATGTTAGTCACCATTATTTTAACATTAAAGTTATCATAAACAAATACAGCTATCGAAATATTAATGTCACAGCTTTACTTTTAAAGAAAACGATTTTGGTCTAGTAGGAAACTAATAAAGTGAGTTTCTTACTAGACCAAACAAACTTGGAACGTAACTCTGGTCTACTACAAGGTTTTGCTGTATTGTGAAAAAAAATTGAAAGTGATGAAAAATATCGATCTGGCATATAAAATTATATTCAGAGCACAAGATTGGGAAAAGTTGAGAAATATAGAACTCTGCATGTTGGTTATATATGGATCATCACTGTTTTTCTTTTTCCATTCGTGTCATTCCAATCGTGTATCCTATAATGTCCTTCAACTCACAGTGTGTCCAATATGAACCTCTTCCTCCTGTTGACTGTTTCCTATTGTCCTTTGAATCACTGTGTTACATATGACAATATTATCCCACTGTTACGTTGGTTCTAATGTTCTCCGATTCACTGTGTCCCTTATGAAATTATTTTCTTTCTTTTACTTGTGTCCTAATCTCCTTCGATTCACTGTGTCCCAAATGGAATTATTTTCTTCCTGTTCCCATTTCCTCAGTCGTTTACCTTTGAAATTCAACACAAAATTCCGGTGGTGATATTTCCCTGGTGTACTGAGACAAATCTCTCAGACTTAAAGTCGCGACTAGCATCTGATATTTCAATTTGTTTACCAGTGAAGACAGGATAATGTTGCTCATTTTATGTTGCTATATTTAGTAATAAAATACGCTAACTGCTTTTAGAGTCCTTATTTGGTATATTAGTTAACTGTTTTTTTTTTAAACGAGGATTTTTCCTTTTCCTTAATTGAAGAAATCATCAATATACTACAGAAAAATTAATTAGTTATTGAAATCAAAATCAAGTTTTCAGATAAAAAATTCTTCCTAGGTACTTAGGAATACATTTCATTGATCAACTAAATTTTCAGTGTTGTTTATTTACTGAGAGAAAACCAATTTAATAAATATCAGTTGCTTTAACGTCTAATTTACCCTATCTTATTCCTATCATCGACGTCAGAAAGAAAATAGATACAAGATTTATAGGAAAAGAAACCATAAACAATAATTGCAAATTAAATATTATAATACACAATGCGAGTGTAGGTTCAGTAACTGCCTATTTTCAAGCCATCAGCTCGCACTTGTGTGACCGGATGAAGCGAATCGAGCAACTGGCATGTGAGTACAGTGGGACAGCTGCTGCCCACTGTCATGACAGTAACTCCCACCGTGTAACGAGGCCTCACTGGCTAGGCCAACTCGCACGTTTACTCGCACCGTGTAACAAGGCCTTAACTGGATAGGCCAACTCGCACGTTTACTCGCACCGTGTAATAAGGACTTAAGTGAAATAATTAATGGCGAGTTAAAGGTCTGAATGATAGATAGAACATTTTCCGATACTACTAAGAATTCTCAAAATAGTAGATAAGCTCTTTACCCGCTTTAGTCTTCAATTAACTCAAACAACAAATATTCTTCCAATTCTATGTACCTTCAAAGCTAAAGACATCTCCTTTGTTCAGTAGAGCAATTAAATCATAACAGTTGAAATGGACCGAAGGTTGTGATTTACTGGTAACATGGATTGAATATATATCTAATCCATAGAATATAGAATAAGAGATTATATATAGTTATGCGATATGGAGTGTTAAAAATGTACTGAAAGTATCATAGAAAATAGCTTCAGGAAAAAATGTATAAATAGATACGAATATAAGCTTTAGAAATAATTTTCTTACGAGGTAAATTTCTTCCCTGCCCCGACTACTTAAATTGTATTATATATATATATAAAGAATTCATTATTTTTACATGAAAATTAGTCATTTTACGTTTTTAAATCTAACATTAATTCATATAGAAGGCGTTGTGACATCTGCTTTGGAGCATATGGCCATGTGACGTGTCACCAAATGAGTCTGTCGGTTTGTTTGGGTTTGATACTACCAGTTGAATATCAGGGTGCGGCAGCATAACTTCCTTTTTTATTTTGTATGGCAATCAGGCCGTTGAAGTAGTAGCGGTGTGGGTGTGGTTTCATTCTAGAGACAAGGTTCTAAAGTTTTCTTTTCTTTCTTTTCAGTCGCAATCATGCGTTGGAGTAGTGAGGAACGTTCGTTTGCCATCGAAGCCTACTTTTCGAATCGACGGTATGTGATTGCAACACAGCACGCCTTTCGAAATCGTTCCTGAAGACGCGATCGTCGATTTCAGTGATGAAGCACAATTTCATTTGACTGGATGCGTCAACAAACAAAACATGCATTACTGGGCTGACACCAATCCCCTAGAATTTCATCAAAGAACTTTGCATTCACCTAAAGTAACAGTATGGTGTGCAATTTCCTCCACTGGAATTGTTGGTCCTTGGTTTTTTGAAAAAAATGAGTTCACAGCGACAATGAATTCAGATCGGTTTGTTAACATGTTGGAGGAGTTTTTTCTTCCAGGAATGGATGAATTTGACCTCGGGGATATTTGGTTTCGACACGACAAAGCAACGGCTCACACTTCAAGGGCATCGATGGCTGTTTTGAGGGAACATTTTCCAGTGCGCCTCATTTCAATAAGGGGTGATTTGGAGTAGCCCGCCCGTTCCTCCGATTTGAACCCTTGCGATTTTTTTTTTTTTTTTTGTGGGAACATCTGAAATCCAATGTTTATGTCAACCGTCGATGGAGCCTAAAAGACTTGATTATGAAACACAAATGAAACTTGTATAATTTGTAATTCTAGTTTTATTGCCTTTTGAAAAAGGAAGTTATGCTGCCGCAACCGCAGTTACTGTTACTTGATTATCTCTATGAGATAATCAAGCAAATCTCATTTAACGTTAACTAACTTTATATCTTATACTTGATCTTTGCTTTCCTAGATAGACCATTCGTACATTGGATATCAGTGATAAGGGTTCATAATAAACTCAAGATATATCATTAACACTGATATACATCTAAAGCATCTTACAGCACAATATTACTTAGAAAACTTGAGTTTTTCAATTAGTGTAAAGCTACAGGTTAGCGTAACCGGTGTGTTGACTACCTGTACTCTCGCTAACTTGTACTAGTTTTAGTGAAATATGACGCTATTCATTCGTCACAGCCATATCTCTGACGTCAAAAAAAAATTTAAAATGTGGTGGAAAAAGCAGATTAACATTTCATTTTTAATATAACATATATACTTCCATTCACAATATCAATATACCAAAAATGTTCTTAATAGATCAATATTCCAATCTCCATTTCCCATGTTACTATACTATAACGCCGCTGTGTTTTTTCTGGAAGGTTGACAGTGTGTTTAACTCAACTTATTAGAGTGAGTTAATCTGCTTACAGCCTAAACTCTGATGGTTCAAGTACAGTCAGTGCTCAGAGAATATCAGAATATAAACTGCTAAAGTTACACCGGGAAATTTTTTTGTTCGACTTAGACTGTACACTGTGTACAGTGTACAAAGAAAACAGTCTACAGCATTTCTTTGTTATGACTATTCTTTATGTGGTGTGATTATTTTGAAGAACCTGTGAAGATTTTCATTTAGTGGGAAAACTGCATCCATTATTCCAAAATAAACATATTCGTATCGATACATTATATATTGAAATTTGAAATTCGCATTGTGTTTAAATCCTTATGTTAGAAACTCCTATTCATTATGGAAACTACACACATCAGAATCGCATGTGTCCGGTAGACTTATATATTAGATCTGCAAATCTGCTATACTAGAACGTAATTCGTTATTCTTAAGATAGATAAGTTTAATTTCAGCGAATTTTCATCCAATCTCAGCAAATGGTCTGAATAATGACTCCGGTTAATCAGCCCAGACTATTGGGTCTTAATTTATCGACATGAGATGAAGAGTAAGGAGATGAAGTGAAATGGGACAATTGGAGCCTAAATAAGTAAGTATGGTAATGAATCTACCTAATTTTTGTGAGTAATAGATAGATTCTTTACCCGATAAGACTAAGAAACAATATGAAAGTGTTAGATGATCCTCTACCTTACACCTTCAGTTAAAACGAACTAAAAATCATTAATTAAATTAACTTAAATTTGAGTTAAGATATTATTTACTTCATTCACTAGGGAAAATTAAATTATCAAAATATAACTAAGTCAAAAAAATATTTTAGGGAAAATGAAAATATTGAAACGTCGCACATTATCTTCTCCCTATGTTTCAATGTACCTCAGTAGTCGTTTTTAATATGTAAATATATATTGAAGGGAGCAGTCTAGGTTAGAAGTATCTTCTTCATTTACAATCCGATTTATCTGAAACTTCGCAATTTTATGTAATAATTAATTCTAAGACATTTTTGTTTGCAAATATTTTTGAATTATTTGATGATGTTGTATGTATTAAATTTTTTCAAGACTTTTTTTTTCAATCTTTAAAAATTCTATTTCTTGGTGAGTTTCGATCAATTGTTTTGATTTATGATTCAAAACACTGGTAAATCAAGCGATAATCATTTCTGAATTCTAAATATCTAAATTTCATTGTAATTTTAGGGAAATAAAAAAAAGTTTTTTTTTTCAAAAAAACAATTTGTATAATAATTGTGTGATAAAAAATAAAACAAAACAGATTCAGCCTTCCATTCTCCTCTTCAGTTCGAAATTTCGATGGATGAAATTGGTCCAAAAATGACAAAGAAATAGGAAATTTGTAATGCTACTATCGAAAAAATATATTTCACAGAAAACACCATTTAATAAAAAGTATGAAAAAAAAATCAGACAAAAATGGAGATTTATTCTCCAGATCAAAATAAATGCCACTTTATAGTCATGTATTTACCAGATATAGATATTATACTGAGAAAGCTTGATTTGTATGTATTTAGAGACGGTATGACAGGATATTTTATGCCAGAGCAATGTACCCACACGCATGGTACCAGCACTTTTTGGTACATTTGTAGTAGTTCTGGTTACGATTCTCAAAATTCTGTTTTCATATTCTTCTATTAAAAAGCATTGAGTTTCATATAAAGTAATAAAAAAGTGATACGTAGGAACTATTTACAAAATACATACAGGGACGGCATCATTTCATAATTATTTGGATTAATATTGAATTAAAAAATGAACATCAATTAATCTGTCAAAATACATATAAAAAAATGTTCGCTTCTTCCTATTTATCGATACACTACCCAAGCTTTACTCTAACAAGTACACAGAAAATTAGCTGTTGTTTGCAAAGTAACTAACTATAAGGTAGTTGTGAACAGAGTGTTTATCCCTAAGTAGGTTGTAACAATCCTTTATCTGTTTATCGTTTGGAGCAATGCAGCTATTGTGTATCGCAATGTTTACATCATTGAGTTGATGTCAATAGTATTGACACGATAAAACTATTATTTTTATACTTCCTTGGTCCGCATGTAACAAACTGAAATTGTTAAAATATATGGATTGTCGATTGGAGTATTTAAATTGTTATTTAATTTTAAGTGATTACATTATATGAAATTAGTAAAAATATTGATAGTTATAAATCAAATTATATATTATTCCATTTATTTATAGCTACTTCTAACTAATTCAATCACCGAATAGAGCTATATTCTCTTATGAATATTCACACCCAATATCATTTTTTTGCTTTATTTAAATACTGTGAGGATAGCAAGAGAACATTTTCTTATATTCTGGCCAATGTCAAGCAACTAAATAACAGTTAGGAGTATTAACGAGAAGATAAATCCTCAGAGGCTGCTGAAATTTGGTGACAGAGTTCGGGGTGAGCAGACTATTGAAGTTTGGGTGGAGAGTACGGAATCAGCAGGCGAAGAAGAACAGGATCGAGGTGATGTGACAACAAATTGCTTCTGCCTTTTTGGACTGCTATACGGAAGCATTTGGTAAGAGAAAATGTGTTAGCGGAACTAAATTAAAAGAAGTTGTAAAAAAAATAACAGAGGTTTACAGTAGAGTTCAAGAAAATTTCAGTCTCAGAATATTCAGTCTCGGAAAATACATATAAAAGTAAAATAGAGTAGGTTTCGAGTTATGAAACGGTATCACATTTTCGATCCTACAAAAATATTATATAATATTATTAGCAATTAACTGATAACTTGAAACTTAGTGTGGTTTTGATTCACAATCTGTCTTTCTACAAAGTGTTAGGGCTACAACTCAATATAATTCAAATAAACTATTAGAAATTATTCTATACCAGAAAGTAGGCTGCTGTTCATTGAATATTATTCATTTTTTTAGTATAGTAAAAAAATTCAACTGTGACAAAACATAACATTCTTTCAAAAGATGAATTTTGTTTATACTATGAAATAGGTAAAATGCAATATCATCAAAAGATGATTCTTATTCAAACTGTACTTGTAATCCATATAGGTTTGTTTAAATATTCAAGACACTCACAGAGTTATGACGTAAGTGGGTCTTTTCCTAATTTTCGGTAGACGCGACCTAAGATTTTGCTGTGAAACAGTTTCTTTAATTCCACGCGGTTTAGTTTTAACTCATATTTGGCCGATACAACATCAAAGACCTAGTAAGTCCTAATGTATTTCCATTCCTAACGTTGATTCCACATCGCATAATTTCTTCTTTACTTGTTTTTATTCGTAACTTCTGTGGTGAGTTTTGAACAAAAAATTCAAATGAGTTCAGCCAACCAAAATGGATTCATTTCCGTGAAATGGTTGCTGGAATTATATCTCCGGTTGTAATTCTGCATTGGATTTCTATTTTAAAATGTGAAATCCTGCTATGGAAATATTGAGTGTCATATCAAAATTTGCTCTGTTGTTCTTTAATATTAGAAATTAGCTAAATGAAGACCTTTGTCTTAATGCAAATGCGTTTTTGTAAGATGCGTATAGATTTCTGATACAAAGTCCAGTCCAATTAATACCTAGGATAAGATTATTCTTAATCTCTTCTTCCAAAACTTAACCGATGCTTTCTACTTGAATTTTGAATTGTTGTTTTTATATTGCCGGGTCCAATTTTTTAAATAAGAAATATTTTCTTCAAAATTAATTTTCCCAAAATTTCACACGGGGTGCATACTGCATACCCATGAGTTTGACAAGATGATTCATAACATATATAAATAATAAATGCATTTTAAATACTAAAATCATGTTGTTTTAATTGTTCAATCTTGGAGCAAGGTTAAACATGGGAATATAGATGTATACTTTAAAAACTAATTGGCTTCAGTTGTAAAAATTTCTTTTGAATAAAGACTTTAATATTTGGAACACATCCTTTCAATATCCGATATGAAAATTTAACATTTAAGAAGCTTTTAACTATAAAATTATATGTGAACCTATGAGGTCCACCTGATCTTTCATACTATAGTACATTTTTGCTTGTCTTACAATGATTATATGTTCAATATTCATATTATAATAATTAATTCTAAAAAGATATTTTTTGTTGGGTAATTAGAAAATGTTCTGATACCCTGTTCAGAAACCCTACGAACCAATACTAATATTTTATTGTTCACTAACCATTTCGCAGAAAAATACTTAATAATGAGTATTAGAAAATTAAAAACTCGTCCAGTGAAAAAGAACATTTTTTTAGAAATCCCGTATTGGAATAGTGAGCAAAATTTGAAGACGAAAAGGTTTCATTTTATATAAATAAGTGAATACATTCATCTACTTATACAAAATGAGTCTCATTGAGAAATTCCAGAGCAACCTCCTCATTCCAAAGCTCTTTAATCCTCAGTGGTGAAAAATGGCTTATTTTATTGAGTAGAAGGAGCCCTTTTGAGTGGTTGCAATTTTTAGTATTATGAAAGGTTAAATAAAATGCGCACGCTTATGAAACTGAATATAAGCATATTCTTTATTTTTGAGAAGTCGATAGATGATGATATACATCCTTTTGAATCTTTCAAAAATATGTAAAAATTGTAATTGGCAAATTGATATCTTCCATCTTTGTTTGTAAATATATAATATACGAAAATCCATTTTTTCAAGTATGTATATAAAATTTATTGCTCGATTAAATGATGGTAAACTAAATGCATATATGAGTAATCTTTTGTAACATATATATTTATCAAGTTACATGACTTACACTTAATTTTGATATTAGACTTTATGAAAACCATTAATTTATTTATTAATACTCTAATACACGAAACATTGAATATTATTAATAATTAATATAATTATTAATTAATATAATATTAATTATTAATATAATTAATATTTAAAGAAATTAGCTCTCAACTATTCTACTATTATCAATGAAGTCAGAAAAGACAGAAAAGCTACTAAAAGTTCCAAGTTTAACGCTGCATTTGCTCTTTCAATTCAAGCATCAGTTCAAACTTTACCCGCCTCTTCAAAATACAAATTCTTTCCCATCGCTAGAACGACAACATAATTAATTCATCACCTTCCAATCGAACTTCTGGCAAAAATTTATTCCCAGCAAGTAGTTGTAGACTCGTTCAGGAATATCCACGCTTTCAGAATTCCTCGGAACATAGTTTAATAAGAATTTCTTAGCCGAAACAATCATTTTCTCAGCAAGTATTGGCTTGAGTGGTACATCGCTCTTAGAATTGAGTTGAGGAGGACATAGCCGCAAACAAAACTCCATTTGTTTTATTCGATTGTTTTCAAGTTGATATCGAGTTGTGCATGTGCATGTCTCAAATGTTACTCAGTAAATCCTAGACGATTAGAAAGAATCAATCAAAGTAATGTGTAGATGTAAACTATTTTTTCCCCAAGTTGATCACATATTTATTTTTGGTGCTCTACTTGTTATATGCAGGAAATTCTGACCTAAAATAGTAAGATTATTGAAGTAAAAATTTAAAAAATTGTTACTCTCAGTACAATATCAATGGAGAGCTTAAATGGTCTGGAAAGCATAAAAATATACGAACAAATTAAAAATATGCAGAAAATTTTCAATTAATTCGAGTGATAATATTATTTATATAAACTTCTATCGAAATCTATCGCGTAAATAACATATATTCTCAATATTTTCAAGGTTATGAAAAAAACTGAATTCGATCGCTAGATCATGAATGATTGTTAAATCAATAGCACTAAATTAGCAAAGAGTTTCACCAAAGAGTCACCACAGTTACTCGTGTTTCTCTCACCGCGCAGTTTTCGCACTCCAGAAGACTTGTCAATGTCAGCTAAATTGGTCGTTGTGACTTGAATATTCCCGTTCATGAATTCTTGGTCATATTCAGAAACAGATGCAGCTGCTGTTGCCTGTAACCAAGTGTGTAGACAATTAGCTGAGAATGAGAAAGATAGGCATGTACAGCTTAATGATTCTTCGCTGCATAACAGAGTTTCAAACCGTAAAAGGGAAATGAGAGACCTCATAGATGGCGAGTCAGAGTAATAGGTATTGGCGATAATAAATAGGATTACTCCATTAAAATTTCATATATTTCTCATTGACTCCTTGTATATTATATTAATTATGAACCATATAATAAGGAGAAAAACTGATATATGCAATAGTTTCGAATAGGTTTATTCTGCACAAGATATTATTCGCGGATATGCATCCTCTCTACAAGTGTTGCAATTTCCCTAGTTTGAATGACTACGATGACCTACTACATTCTCTGAGGAGACAAATAAGCCTTATAAATGGTGGACATTCTCTCGCTAATAAGAAATGAAATATATACTCACATGTTCCATTTGCTTCCTTCTCCTAGCACTCCTTTTTTCCAGAGTGAAGATCACAATGGTGGCAATCATGATAATGCTGATTAAGGAGGCTGCAAGAACTAAGAAGGTTGGTGGGATGAATAACCTTAACAAGCCTTTAGTGTTTTTGGACCTATCGTTCGTTTCTGGCTTATCGTTATTGTAGTTGCTGGTGAGTACACTGTGGCCATTCTTATCAATTTAAACAGCAATATAAGCAGTGGGCGACCTATGTTTCCATAAAGGCCCGAGAAAATATTAAATCGATGAACTTCATTCGTATCACTTGTATTCTAATACACAGTGAGGATTTGTCTGTTGGTATGATTAAATAAAATACAGCAATATTTTCAAGCATTTATTTTTCCTAAATGAAATAGATATTAATTGATCACGTACCGGTAAATAGTACCTATACCCTATTATCAATACCTCCTAGACTAATTAAGAACCTGGGTGAAAGAGTTGTTAGGTTAAACATTGAAACACACAACAGTATGATTCTACTGAGAAGTATAAATGGATGATAATTCAATCTTATTTTCACTCGTTTACTGCACTAGCCAATCACCATAGCAATGAATTTCTCTGTACATGGGATACTGTAGAACAAAGATCTGAATGATCACTCATTGTTTACTCTGCTATCGACATTTAAGACTGTTTGCAGAGCTCAAACAAACTGGTTCGTATCAGTTTCCAGTACAGACAAAGAGATCCGCATTTACAATGGAGCCTCAAATTGAAACGAATATGTTCCAAATCATAAGCTAAATTCAAATAAGGTATCGATGATACCTAGGGGATTGCTCAAAGATTTATTGATTTCATTACCGTGTTCTTAGTACCACTAACATTTGCAAAAAGAAAATAGCACTAAACGAAATGTCCATTATCATGAAATTAAAGTAACTATCAATATTACAATATAGAGCTATTGCAAACTTAGAATTATCGGACGGTTATACATTTCAACTCGCATTTTATTTGGCATAAATGATACATGCAGGTATAATGAAAGAAGAAAAAGGTGAAATTTGAACAGAATTCATATTACAGAAAATATCAGCCTAAGTTACAATAAATGATACAGATGTGAGATTCCAGTTAACTAATAAAATGGCAGCCAATTAACAGCTAATTAATTATAATTCAGTTTGATAATTTTACGTCTTTCGATAAGCATTTGATATAACTTTGCCAAACTTCTGTCTCTCTATTTTCCTCGATAACTCTGAAAACATAAATTAAAATAAAATTGAAATCAAATTAACTAACTATTTCCATTACAAATATTGGAAGTAAGTCGAGAGATATCAAGTTTTAGGAGTAGTTTTACTGTTCAATTTAGCCTCGAATAATAATTAGAAGACGGATAAGATTGATTAGTCGGAGTGATTAAATTATGCCACAAATGACTAAATTGAGACACACAAAATTAATTTGCGAAATTATAGATTAAATTCAGCCATATAAGATTAAATTCAGCCATATAAGAATAAATTCAGCCATATAAGATTAAATTCAGCCATAAAGAAGATTAAATTACGCCATAATAGATTCAATTTGGAGGCCAATTCTCTTCAAATTATCTGACTGTATAGAAAACTTGGTTCTGAAAGTATATTTTGCAACAATATATGTACAGTCTCTAGTGTCGCAGAAGTGTTTTATATTTCACTGCCATCACGTAAAATGCCCACGTTTAGTTCAGCATTTATGCAAAGCTATTCACTTTTTATGTTTTTACTGTCTCTTAAGGTGTGATGTACTGACGCCTCAAAAACTCGGGAAAAAATGATACAACTTTTGGACATATGTGAGCGAAACTTTTCGTAAAGAAAAGAATAAATCCAAACAAACCGTTTACCCTGACATGAGTTACTTTTTTATAAAATATAACTATTTGTACAATTTAACTATCCTTACTTCTGGTCCGTGCTTCTGGTCTGGATGCTACATGTGGTCAAACTAACATGTTTATGGATGATTTAGACCCCTTTTCTCTCTCCTTCTCTCTTTGGCTCTTGCCTCACTCTCTTTGTGTGAGAATGTGTGTGTGTTTTGCCGTTTTCGGATCATTTGGGAATGAAACATGTCTGTTTCATTTCCCCATATACAAGTTTATAATGTGTATTTTTACATTTCTTATAACTATATACATTTGTCTTACTGTTGATGTTTCTTCTTGTGTGACAATTTTTTCATTGTCCCAATATATAAATGTATATAGTGTGTGTGAGTGTTTTAAATCCTTATAATTCTATACATTTGTCTTGTTTCTCATTATGCAAGGTCTTTTGCTTTTCCCAATATATACATGTATATAGTGTGTGTATGTGTGTTTTAGATTTTTATTATTGTATACATTTGTCTTGTTTTTCCTTGTGAAAACTTTTGCTTGTCATTTTTTATAACGACATTTGATGTTGTTTATATCAATGCTAAGTTCCTCTTTCGGAGGAACATTAGTTGTTTTTTACAACGATGCTAAGTTCCTTCTTATGAGGAACATTTGCTGTTTTTAAGACGATGCTAAGTTCCTCCCTCAGAGGAACTTATATTGCTGTTTTTAATTAATGAAGATGCAGGGCTCCTCCTTCGGAGGAATTTCTGTTTATTTTTAAGGCACTGCTGTGTTCAACCTTCAGAGGAACTGTTTATTTTGAATTTTGAAATTTTATTTCACATTTTGAAATTTTATTTCACATTTTGAAATTTTATTTCAAATTCTGAAATTTTATTTTAAATTTTGTAATTTTATTTTAAATTTTGTAATTTTATTTTAAATTTTGTAATTTTATTTTAAATTTTGTAATTTTATTTTAAATTTTGTAATTTTATTTTAAATTTTGTAATTTTATTTTAAATTTTGTAATTTTATTTTAAATTTTGTAATTTTATTTTAAATTTTGTAATTTTATTTTAAATTTTGTAATTTTATTTTAAATTTTGTAATTTTATTTTAAATTTTGTAATTTTATTTTAAATTTTGTAATTTAGTTGTCTTACGAAAGGCATGAGATGGATTCATAAGAGCAAAAATTCAAGGAAGGGAGAAATTAAAAGTATTTGAAACGAAGAAAAAAAATTCAAGTGTGAAAGTTTCCATGATTGATGTGTTATAAAGAGAACTGTGCTCATCATTAGTTTGGAGGTTGGGATGGGTTGGGTGGAACTCGATGTACAGCCACCTCCACGTGGTGAGTTCTAGATTGTTTCAAATTACTTTCAAATTAATTAAGACCCGTACTTAGTGAATTTTGAGAACGTATAGAAATGTCAATTTAATATCTGTAAGTCTTTATTTTGAAGACCATTTTTGGGCACAAGTTTGAAAAAAAGATCAGGTGTTGCAGGTTTGGAATTTGAGATTTCTATTCGGAAAACTTTAATACTTTATTGTATCGCCAATTGAAATGAGAAGGAATTAATTCATGAGTTTATTTCCAATTGTAATTAATGTAAAAATGACCGTTTAAAAACATTTTCATGATACTTGTGGCAGATGAACATGAAGTCACAATGATTTCAAAATTGAAAGCTAATCATAATATACATTTCGAATGAACTTCATCACTAATGCGAAATTAATAAACAAAAATTAAAAAATTTGAGAAATTTTTGATGACTAGCACTTTTTCAGAGTTTTCCGATTTTTTGAAGCTCTGGTGGCAGAAGAAGATGATGTAACAATGATTTCAAATTTAAAAGCTAATTATAATATACCTTTCTAATGAACTTCATCACTAATGAAAATTGATAAAACGAAAATTTAAAAAATCGGATTTCTTTTTATGGTAACCAGTTTTTCAGAATTTTTCGATTTTTCGAAGCTCTGGTGGCAGATGAAGATGACATTCGACAGGTCTGAAATTTTTTACACATTCAAACTAGGTACGTCAACAGCTTTTATAACTCAATAACACAAAGAATATTTAACCAAATTGTCTGAAATTTGATAGGACGATTGGTCAATGTCCAGGAAACCTCTGGTAGAATTTTGGGATCCGGTCAAGGGTCAAGGTTTTTTATAACTCAAAAAGTATTAAACCATATTGCATGAAACTTGGTGGGACTATTGGTTATTATCAAGTTAACAGTTCATTAAAGTTTGGAAGAAAACAGTTCAAAGCTTCGGAAAAGGTATGTTCTCTACCGAGTGCACGTAATCTAATTTTAACTATATTGTTCAGTTTGGTAACGTAAATGAATGATGTTATTAGAATGATATTGACATCTTGTAAAACATTTTTATGTTTGAAATGAAAAGTGGAACACATGGAATTTTCTCCAACTGTTCCTAAGGAATAACCTGATTTGAGCAAATTTACATGAATGCAGAATAATTATAGAATTTCTAAATTAACGAATTGAATAATTTTTAGATTAATAACGAGTCGATTAATTAAATAATTAATGAGTCGTTACGATTTAAGCATCACAATTTTATATGAAACTCTAAAGTAATTGATACCAGCATTTGATTAACCTTCTAGGCAACTCTACGGTGGTTGATACCAGTGTTTGATTAAGCTTCTAGGCAACTATTCGGTAATCGATTTCAGTATTTGTTTAACCTTCTATACAACTGTATAGTAATTGATACCAGTAAGTATTTGATTAACCTCCTAAGTAACTAAAGGGTATTAATTAATACCCTTAAAAGCTGACTGTAGACTTCCTGATTTTAATGGGATTATATGGAAATCTATCTTTTCATGATAAATATTTTATTGTTTATTCATTTCCACGATTGAATAAATTATTTAATTAGTTTTAATCAATTAAACAAGAAATGAAAGCGGGTAATAAACCAGTTCACTTTATTTTGCACAAATATAAAAATGCACTGTTTAGCATATATGAACTCATCACGGTTAATCAACAAGGAGTAAATTTAGAGTGCTATATAAGTTGTTAGCGCTATAAAGTTTTGAGCTGATCTATATGAGAACTATACCGTCTCAGACATGCAACATATACACAAGAAGAAGCTTAGTTTCACAATGTATAACCATGACAATAAAAAAGCTAGCTCTACACATTAAATAACATAAATACAGAAATGGAAAGAAATATATCTATTACGACTCTCTTCATCTCTCTTCGTCCTCTCTTCTCACTCGTTCTTCATTTGTTCTTCTTTTCTTCTCTCCTCTTACTTGTTCTTCCTCACTTCTTTTCTCCTCTCACTCTTTCTTCTTCTGTTCTTCTCTCCTCTCTTCTTTCTTCCTCTCTTCTTCTCTCTTCTCAATCGTTCTTCCCCTCTCCTTCTGTCCTCTTACTTGTTCTTCCTCTTAACTTCTCTCCTCTCACTCGTTCTTCCTCTCTTCATCTCTCCACTTACTCGTTTCTTCGCTAGATTCAAGACCAATAAATTGGTGAGTAGAAATATGGCTCTCAGAGCGTACATACTTACGATGTGATAAAACGATTCTCGTACATACGGAATGTTTTACGGAGAAGATCTATGAGTGGGAATCAGTGGAATGAATTCCAAGCTACACTTTTAACAATAAAGACAAAAATCTGAAAGGAATTAGAGATGTACATTACGGAAATATATCAGATATAGGAATGTCTGGTACTTGTAGTCTTATCAAATATAATTTTTGATGCTCAATTTTCAATTCAAGCAAGAGATAAATTTAAAAAATGTTATCTTATTTCAAAAATAATTTTCCAATTGTATTGTTGTTCGTTATAATTTGTATAAAATATAACTTAGAACAGTATAATTTTTCCTACTAATAGCTTGCATGCAAATACCTTCAAATATTGGAAATTGTCATCATATTTTCAGGATATATTTAATGTACCCTCATACTATGTTCCCAACCTTTGCATTAAAATTTTCTCTTTCAATCCTTTTTATATTTTTTCCAACAGTTTTTCTAGGCCCTCTTGGGAGAGATAAAATATCTGCGACAGAAAGCTCACAAAAATCTTACTTTGAGTGTTGGTTTCATCATTCACAATTTATTGAAGCTTTAGCGAGAAAAATGGGGTTTTAGTTAATATGCTACTTAGTAACCTACTTTGCTACCTAATCACAGAATATTTAAAAATAAATACTGTAATACGAACAGTGATTATTTCTTGCGTTAGGAATCTGATCAACTTATATGCATCAAAAGCTAATCAAATATTTGTGTCCATTACCGTAGAATTACAAATAATAGTTAATTAAATACTGGTATCGATAACCATAGATTTACCTAAAGAGTTAATCGAACACTGGTATCAATTGTCGTAGAGTTAATTGTGTCATTAGCTGTGATTCAAATATGATTATATCACCACGAAGAATTTTCCTCACCAGGCAATTCCCCACCTGGAATTTTCCTCGCATGGGGATTATACCGCGAACTTGTCCCTGCCGAATAGAATATCAGTATTTTTGGCTATTTAACTATAATTTTGATGAAACAATAATTTATTAACAGAGGTCACATTTCTTTAATAGAGTTTTATGCAAAATTTTACGTGAGTATAAAAATTCTGATAAACGAATCGCTACCCTGAAAATAATAATAGCAAGCTTTGCATAAATATTTTTCAGAGTCTAAGAATCTTTCGGATGAATTAATGGACACCATTTTTTTACAAATTTGAAAGATATACCAAACAAACCTAACAGTTGCAGCAAGGTATGGACCATAAACTACTGGAGGTTGAAGATAAATTAGCTGTTTGCATTTCGGGAAGAGAAATCATCGCCTTTTGATATCTGAGGGTTATTCGTTGAAAATTAATGATGTTTACGCATCTTTGATGTGGAATTTTGTTTTGCCTCAGAGAAATTCTGTAGCTATCTCTTCAGTTCTAATTTTCAAGAAACTGAAATTTGCATACGATATCATGAATTAACAATATTTGGTAAATGGGCTTTTTTCATTGAACGAACTAACATCTTTAGCGTCAATTCAATGGAGATTATAAAACTATAGTATTAACTTAATTTATTGTATAGATTCACTTATCAGGAATGTTAAAATGCCAATAAACTCGCTTTAATTTAGATCATCTATGCTCGGGGAATATTATATAATATAGATACAGTAAAGTTAACAATATTCTGAAGTACAAACACTCAGAGTTTATCAAGATAAAAGTAAAATGAAAAATGTTCTCTCTAGTTTAGGTTCTTTTCTACTTCTTTCAAGAGTCACCCATTACCTTCGTATATTTTGTCGCGACTAAATTACTCCAATTAACGACCTAATGGCATCAAGTGAATGGTGCAGTCAGAGAATTCTATTTTCTTCGTGCAATAATTAAACCATTCAGTCAGGGGGAATGAAATGAGACTTAACTTAGCTCCCATGCATCTTTTATTTCTGGATTTTGCTGATCTGGTTTGCGTTACTGAACCTAGGAGTCAAAGTGATTGAAAACTACTATGAACTTGTGTACCTCCATGCCATTATTTTTGTTGTTCTTAAGAGGTTTTTAGAATTGATATCTGTGTAACTATTAGAAAGTGCTTTAGCAACTTTATGAGGATATCTTTCAGTGAAATAGATAATATTTGACTGAATCCATTCATACTTTGGCTGAAACCAATAACACAGTTACTCTAAACATTCCACATTAATTATTAGAACTCAATAAAATTAGGCCGACGTAAATGGTCCTTTCTGCTATCAAACAGTAAGCTTTTAACGCCAGTATGACCTTTTTAACGCCAGCAAACATTTTTCGTGTTATGCAAAATGAAATGTAGTTAAAAGGTAGCAATTTTCTACTTATAGATGAAAGAAAAATTATGAATTGAAAAATAATTTGAAGATAAAAATGAATGAACCAATAGATTCATTTATTTCCATGAAAATTTGATATACAATGAAATCTGTCACTTCTAATTAGTAGTTTTGGGCAATCACTCAATTACTGTATCTTGAATTCATTGTTTCGTAAATACACTTAATCGAAAAATATAAGAGAAATAGCATAACTCCTCGGAATAGTTTTAATAAATATAGAAATGTCATCAAAAGCATGTGATATTAAGTTTATATCAATACGACAAAATGTAATTGTATCCATCTTCGAAAATATTCAACAATTAATTAATAAGTATTTATATAGATGCTTTTCACTCAATTTTCACTAATTATTATCTTTTATTTTACAACTTAAAGACGGTGCTTATCTTATGCAACGATGCCAAATCTCAATATATTGACCGAAAACTACACGGTTTTTGCTTCTAAAATTTAAAGTGAACTCGTTTATTGTGTCCGTGATAATACATTGTACATTGTACAATTGTACATACATTAGTGTCTTACTAGTATACTTAAAATAGTTTATGGTGATTCAATTTCTGTCAATTAACAACTTCATTTGCCTATTCAGGCGTTAATTGCTTGTTTCACGAAATTGAAGCCTTCCGTGTTTGCCAACTGAAAGATCTTGCCAATTCAAACAAGAACTTTCAATTGGCCAAATAAACATCAGTGGTAAAGGAGAGAAGACTCTTCTGTTTGGATATTCGGGATAAGTTTCCTTTTGAAGTTTGTCAGTAGGTAGCTGGTAAATTCACGGGATAAAGGAGTCAAAGAAAGTGCGGATTAAGTGGTCGAATTTCCGTAAAATAATGCTGTAACGAAAGAAATGAAAACTATACTCTGCAGAGAAAAAGACCATGACAGATCTGCTCTTTTTATTTTACTAGAATGTGAAAGAATCAAGTATGTATTCCAATGAATGAATATTATTTTTAGAAATTTTAGAAATTTATTCATAATTATGTTTAATAAAATTATAATGTTTCAATATTGAGAAATGCGAAATAAAATTTAGTCTTAAGAATCATTTTGCTAATTCAACTCAAGACGCCATTTCTTCTGAGGATACTGGAACCACTGAAACAAAGTTATAATTAAACACAACATCGAATGGGCTCAACTTCGACCAGATTGAAACTCAAGTGGAAAATGGAATTAGTTTGTTATCGGACAGTTCACCAATTTTGATCTAGAACAGATTCTAAAATGAATATTAATTCATTTTTATTGAAATTGAAATCCATGATATTTACATGTATCATTGATACAAAGATACCTACAAGTATCATGGATGCAATATACAGTAAAAGTTGCATAATAAATATAATGTTATGATTTTCAATTTTACTTTATGATATAGTATGTGAAATCATTTGATAATTCGAATCTTACCTTATGAGGTTGGAAAGAAAATTGTGTGGTCTGTGAAGTAATGATATGATTTTTCGGTTTAACATAATGCAAACGATATTCCTTGATGAAAAATTTTAATTTATATAAGATTATAAACACACAGCACATAATTAAATGAAAAAACTAATTTAAATAGGGTAAAATTAAATTTACATGGAAGCATCAATAAAACATATATATTGAAAAACGGTAAAATAAAGAAAATACGTAAAAATTGAAAAAGTTGTTATAAAAATTTACGTAAAAATTACGTAGAAGCAGTACGTAGAACAAATATGATTAAAAATATTCAACATCTATTCCAACTAATAACATCATAATAATTCATACGGTGGTTAAAATAAATTTCATTAATAATTATAAAATAAGAGAAATAGTGGATAAATTACGTAACATAACGTATTGCTGTCAATAAATTCTTTCTTTTTCTACTATATCTTCAAATCCCCCCCTTCCCATCCCTCCACAGAAAATATATCAAGGGTAAGCCAACATCTTATTTGAAAATAAAAATGATGTCATCTCCATAGATCTGAGAAAGAACGTAATATTGATTTTGAACAGAGATGTGTTGCTTTTTTATGTCCAGCATTTAGTATTTCTTTTTTTTTTTACATCAGTTTGAATGCTCGAATTTCGATGATATTTCCAATAATATTTTGTAATTCTCGATACGAGGAGCTATGATTGTAAATGTATTTGTATAGTATATATTTCAGAGAACTTCAAAAGAAAATTATATCGTTTGTAAAATTTGAAATGGGACAGAATTAAAGAACTAATGTGTTTGGTTCAATATTTCACAACAATGACACATGATTTTATTCGCCCATAGTGACAATTGGCCACTGTCCACGTTGCAGGATTTACGTACTGTTTTTTTTTTTTTACTTATTTTTTCAATTTTCTTCAGCCAATCAAACAATATCTCCGAGAGAAATTTCCGGAGTCACCGGACATTTTACGCTTCAGTCAAACCTTTCAATCTGGGAAATCAAAATATTGGAATATTATTCTGAACAATACTGGAGACATATGAATGGGTAATGTCCATCTTAAACAATGAAACTGACGATAATACTTTTGATTTCATTTTTCCACTGTAAGATCAATTCATATAAATCATCAACCTAATAAAACAATTTTCGTAATCGAAGTAATTTAACCCGATCTGATTCCGTAAATATAAAAAGACATATTAAAATATATCTGAAATATTTCATTCTTTTTCAATCAAAATTGAAATCCAGAATTATTCTTTCGATGATCCTAGAAAGCAAAAGAAATCTCCACAATTTAGAGAGAATAAAGACGTTTCTCTACAAAAGATCATTTACTAGCTGCTTGCATTCATATTTCGTCTTTCAATTCGATAGTCCAGTCAGCTATTTTCATGAGCAAAAAAAGAAGAAATTTAAAGTTTAAAGTTTGTGAACCTCGCACAATGAATGGCTGGAAATTGGATGAGAAAATGAAAAATTGTAGTGATATGGCTACTTTATCTTAAATGAAAACATAAATTGATATCGGAGTGTATAATAGACGATATAATTTTTAAATTTGACGTTATATTTTAAAATATTAGTGATAATTTGAATATTAAATTAAAAATATGTTCCATTCATTAATTATTTTTTCACAATAATTTTCATATTAGTTATATGACCAAAACACAAATACTAAATTATCTCTCAAATTAGGATTCCGATTATAATTATTTTTACAAGATATTTATTTATATAAGTTATAAATGAAAACAATATATTTATTGGTAAAAAATACGATTATGTACCTAATTAGTTTGATAGTTCCTTATTGCTCTCAGTTCTTATTTCCTCATCAGTACTCGCACCTCATGCGCCTATTTATTCCTCACAAAAGGACTCATTAATGCTTTCATTTGTTTCCGTTACTCCATTATTGGCCTCGAGATTGTGACCATAATCCAAAGGAACCTCTTCCTCAGCTGAGAATTACTGCTCTATTATTTCACTATTTAATTAATACACTCCAGCGGGTCAGCCTCCTCAAACAATACAAATAACTTCTCAAATCTGTAGACTTGAAAAAGGTTTCATTTGCAGAGTGTTCTGATACCATTAATTTGTGTACATTGAGTTATTGGATGTATTCTTGTTTCCAGTAAAAAATATTAAATTCTCACGTGATATAAGACATAAATAAAAAATCAGTGTTTTACCAGTACGTACGTCAGCAGCATTTATTGTGTTTCAAATGCACATGCAGAAAAATTCAATACCTTCACATGTTTTCAAACTTTTGAAACACATAAGTAATTAAGTATATAAACATTATAGTTGATGCACTTGTGTCACGTTTTGTGACAAAATTTATAGTGTATTCGTGGTTGTCCCATATCATTTTCATCGAAGCCTGCCCTCTAGAAGATGAATATTAAAATCAGCATTCATGGTGGCCAAATCCACGCTCAGACTCCAACAGAATACATCATGTGCACAATATCGACACGACGTGATTTCCATACTCTCGTTCTTCTACCCACCAGAATAAACTGAATTCCATTCATATACTCCTTTGTGTGTGATTCATTTGACCAATTAGGAATATTCTTAGTTCGTTTATTCCCTCCTCTATTGTGTAATATTTCATGTCGAGTTAGCGAAAAAGTTACTTGAGATTGTCAAGAAAAACAGCCGCAGTCGACTGCGTTTATTGTCCCACAAGAAATGACAATTTTAGAATAATTCATAATAGCAATTCACCGAACAAATATAATTGATGAAGTGACATTCTATGCAAATTTCATCACACGGAAAATGACTAAATCGATTGTCTCGGAAAAGAAAAAGGGATGGATTCAATTGGGTGGAAATTGTCAGTCAGTGAGAGAGGAAAACTTTGGCTGAAGTTAACCTTTCCGGAGATTTAGTTTGAAGGAACGCAAAGGGAAGTGTAAATAGAGTGGTTACCAAGAAAGAGAGGATTCTATAAGTTAATATTTATGTATTTTTTGACCTATTCCTTATTGAAACTCTTAGACATCGCCTAAATAAATTTCCCGATGAAATATTCACATTAAATGTCAAAATCCACATAAAGATTTAATTTCTTCGAAAGCTTAAATAAAGTAAATGTTAAATGAAGTACTTTTATTAATGGTTTATCAAAATTTTAATTCAATAATTACTTTAATCATGGTTACACTTCTATTAAAAAGTCTCTACCACCATTTACCTTCACATAAATCATTAACGTTAGAATGTTTTCGTAATTACTCACCATCAAAAAGCTTCTTCCAACTACAATACTTTTAATCAGGTACCTCCCGCTGAAAGGGTTCCTATTAATCTTCTTATTAACTACAATGAAACCTGCAATTCCTTCATCATATTAGTGTGAATCGCATTCACAGACTCGGATGTTCCGTTATTAAATGTTTACGAGAACTACGGAATGATCCACCGTAATGTCCTGGTAATGAAAGTTTATTACGCTACCAAATATTGACGACTGAACTACCAATGACAGGAGTCAGGTGAGTCACATGAGTCAATGTGAATCACATCAGTCAATTTGAGTCAGACGCTTTCTATTCTTATTTCGGATAAAACACCAGCATTCCAGTGTGATGCAATTTAGTGTCTCATCATTCCAGTGTGATGCACTTTAGTGTCTCAGCATTCCAGTGTGATGCAATTTAGTGTCTCATCATTCCAGTGTGATGCACTTTAGTGTCTCAGCATTCCAGTGTGATGCACTTAAGTGTCTCAGCATTCCAGTGTGATGCACTTTAGTGTCTCATCATTGCAGTGTGATACACTTTAGTATCTCAGCATTCCAGTGTGATGCACTTTAGTGTCTCATCATTGCAGTGTGATGAACTTTAGTGTCTCAGCATTCCAGTGTGATGCACTTTAGTGTCTCATCATTGCAGTGTGATACACTTTAGTGTCTCAGCATTCCAGTGTGATGCACTTTAGTGTCTCATCATTGCAGTGTGATGAACTTTAGTGGCTCATCATTCCAGTGTGATGCACTTTAGTGGCTCATCATTCCAGTGTGATGCACTTTAGTGTCTCAGACTTCCAGTTTGATGAACTTTAGTGTCTCATCATTCCAGTGTGATGCACTTTAGTGGCTCATCATGCCAGTGTGATGCACTTTAGTGGCTCATCATTCCAGTGTGATGCACTTTAGTGGCTCATCATTCCTGTGTCCTGTGCCCCATCGTTGCATTTTTAAGGCTAATTTCATTTGACTAAATAAAACAACTGTAATGCTTGGAGAAATTAAAGACTTTTAAGCTCCTGAAACATATAAATTCACTGAATTCGGAAGTGTAAAATTAGGTCTCACGTATATGTGACAATTCGTTAAACATATGAGTTAGTAACAGGAGTGTAGTTTAATTTGAAGATATTGGAAAAAAATCCTGAAAAAAAAACAATACAAGTCAACAGTCTAATATTTAGTTAGCATAAAAATAAAAACATCCCTCTCCAAGCAATATAATAAAAAATAACAGCCTCTCTTCTCCCATCAGCCCGACACAACAAAATATCTGTAATTGTTTGGATATCTCAGCCAATTACTCTTCAAGTTGTGTCGAGAAAACTGAGGAGTACTTGGATGGAGGGAAGGAATATTTGGTAGCTGATGCAATTAAGGAAAATAATACTTTATAGATGATGGTACTGTACAGATGATGTAGGTGTAAAAGTTGTGCTATAATCCGTCTTGTTGGAATACTTTATAGATGATGGTATTGTACAGCTGATGTAGGTGAAAAATTGTGCTGTAATCCGTCTTGTTGAAAAATTTATATGACAAAGATATTGTTATTCATTTGTCTTCTATGCTTAAAATGAAAGATCTTTTTCAAAATATGTTCAAACATATACTTTCAAAATATCTCTTATCACATATATCAAAACAAATCTTGTCGCTACCTCGCAGTACTAAATCTATATGTTCCCTAGAGAAATATTTTATAGGGAATAATATAATGTGCTGTAGTAACTGTAATGCAACTATGAGTGTATCTGTAGTAACTGTAACGCAGTTATGAGTGTATCTGTAGTAACTGTTATGCAGTTATGAGTGTATCTGTAGTAACTGTAATGCAGTTATGAGTGTATCGGTAGTAACTGTAATGCAGTTATGAGTGCATCTGTAGTAACTGTAATACAGTTATTAGTGTATCTGTAGTAACTGTAATGCAGTTATGACGGTATCTGTAGTAACTGTTTTGCAGTTATGAGTGTATCTGTAGTAACTGTAATGCAGTTATGAGTGTATTTGTAGTAACTGCAATGCAGTTATGAGTGTATTTGTAGTAACTGCAATGCAGTTATTAGTGTATCTGCACTGAGAAAAACAAACAACTCCAACTGATGCACCCAGGTGTTTCGAGTTCACCCTATGGTTTGGTCTCTAAAGCGAGACACATGCACTTTAGTGTCTCAAATTTTACTTTGCAAAGAAGATCAGAATAATTTTCTCATCATTTTAACAAACTTATAGCTAAGACACTAAAGTGCATCCAAGCTATAGTTTGATGCACTAAAGTGTCTCGCTTTATAGACAAAGCCATATGGTGAACTTGAAACACCTGGGTGCATCAGAATTTTTCTGAATGTGTAGTGACAGTAATGCAGCTATGAGTGTATATAAAGTATATCTAAGGTAGTAATGACTTCCTTAATTTATTTAATTAAATAATCACATTTACCCTTAATATTCAATCTTTATTTAGATTATTTTTCTGTTCATTAAGTTGAAACTTCATTTCTTCAGTATATCTCGTGGGGTTTATTGCTTCCCTCTTTTAAAAACGAGAAGAGGAGTTGCCTACTCCTCCTCATTGACTCCTCATCTCAATGAGGGGAGGATGAAAAATTATGGATGAGAAAAGGAAAGAATTAAATGACTATGTATTAATAAATATCAATAATAAATATCAATAAACAAGCTTGCTAATTATATTAAATATACTTCTAATTAAATTGTAAAATTAATGCAAGGTATGTTTGAAATTCTTTGGTAAACACTATTTCTAGATATTAGTCACCAAGGTAGGAGTGTCTAATTAATGTTAACTAGCAACGGAATTAATAATATTTATTTATTGCTCCTCATTCAGTTCAGTTCCTCATAAGATATGAATTAACAAGAAGAATTGATCCTGAAATTTCAGTTGCTGAACAAATTAATTCAAGTCTACGAAATGTTGAAATGAGCTCCAATTTTAGAATCGTAAAGAATTTGACTTATGTTTTCGAGGGAGATTATTTAAAAATTTTGAAACCATTTATGAACACAAAACTGTTGATATTTGAAGAAAAGTAATAAGCAATTGAGCATAAATGTGTTAAAATAGACTTTATGTTATTTGTATCAGTTTCAATGATTGAAGTAAATTCTCTGATCGATAGTAGGCCTAATTGTCTGCTGTCTCTACATTCACCTGTGACTTTACTCAATAAAATTGAAATTCGATTCAAACAATTTGAGCTCAGATAGTGATAGGAAATTAGATAGAAAACGATAGGAAATTAGAAAATTGTGATTTGAGTAATTAGCATCACGCAGCTACTCATTTCTCTGATGGTACACACAGAGCAGAGCTTCTCATTCAGCTCCTCTTACTTTCGTGGCTCACGTGATACTGAACTCTGAGGCAAGAATTCCAATTCGCCACAGTCAAATCTGCCTCATTTCTCATAGCACCACATGAAAAAATAATATACGGGACTAGATTATCTTTTTTTTCAGTATAGTTTGAATGGTTTTGTTCAATGATCTAAATATAAAATACTGAAATAGGTAAATGACATCATTTGTGCTACTGCCATATTAATACGACCAGATTTACCATGATCAATATCGCACAAGAATTATTTCAGAATAGCCATAAATTATAATTCTTAGAGTTAACAGTGAGATATAATTGGTTTTGCTGATAATAAATGCTGACACGGACACTTTCTCGGAGGATACTTTACATGTTCCCAGAGCCTTGCACAAAATTTCAATATAGTTTATACATTTCTGTCAATAGATGTTGAAATAGGATGCAAGATTTTTATAATATCAGCTTTCTCAGTAGATGGCGCTTCACTGGTGAATAATATAAATATATTTTTTAATTAGAATTCGAAGAAAATATAATGATAATTATTTCTTTTATTATCAATGTTCCTCTATTCGTTTATTCACAAAAGAGAAAAAGATAATGCAATTGTACACTACTCATTTATGTTGTTCATCAACAGATATGATTTACAGATGTTACCTATCTGGTGAAAATATAGCTATTATTTTGAGAGCTTTTCAAATTAAATAGAATTATTTATTGCAGTAATTGTCAGTTCTGCTGTTATATTGAAGCTCTAGATCGTGGTAACTCTTTATTAAAGTATCAACTTTTAAGTTTCCAGCTTTCGAATAGAAAGTTGTCTATTAATCAATCAAGAAAAGTGAGAACAGAAAAGTTCAGGAACTACCTCTTCGAAAGCATGAGGCCTTTAATAACCTACAACGATCATATTTTAATAAACATATTGGTTATATGGGAATCTCGATGAGTTTGAATCTTTTCAATTGTTTTATTTATACAATCGAAAAATGATGTTTTAAGATTTACCGTATTTTGTAGATCCATCACCGAATATATATAAATTTATTAGATGTTTGTCCTAAATGTTCAATAAATAAATCTCTTGCTTTATCCTATTTTACCTTAATGAAATTACTCTCTTTATTAAAGCTTTGCGTTTATTAAATTCGAGCGCTAAAAGGCGGAATAATAGAGACTCAAGCAGGGAAGTTTTTGTCATTACCAAATACACTCTCATTGTTTTCTAAGCTCTTTTGCTGAGCCAAACTCAACTTCGTGGCTTCAATGACAGACTGCAAGTTTGTTTTATTGTGTAAACACAGCCTTGCGTCATATCTCAACTTGTTCAACTCTTTTGTTGTAGGAACAATGAAATGAAATCATTTAAACTCTTGATGTTTCTTTGTAAGAAACTTCAGCCATTGTGAACTGTGAGGAAACATTACACTGCATTTCTCTTTGAAACATTTTAACATTTCTGTTAATTTGAATAGCAACGTATTAAATAGAATGATTCAATCTTGCAGTTTTTTTTACTCTTTTTCTATCGTGTTCAACCCTTTCTCTGCGGTGTTTAACCCTTTCTCTATCATGTTTAACGCTTTGTTTGCCATTTTTAACTCTTTTTCTATCGTGTTTAACCCTTTGTCTGCCGTCCATAACCCTTTCACTACCGTGTTTAAACCATTCTCCACCGTGTTTAACTCTTTGTCTATCGTTTTTAACTCTTTGTTTGGCGTATCTTAAATACAGATTACTGCGATTTTAGAACTGAAATTTTATTTTTATTTTTTATATTGAGTATGTTTTCCACTATTATTACTTGTTTTATGTTATTTAAATTATGATTTTCTTTTGTAAAATTCCATTGAATATGCAAATGTAATTCCAAGAAACACATGCTACACTCGCAAATTAAAGTTAAAATACTTTGAATAATTCAGCCAATGGAATAATTTAATTACTTTCAGACTAACTGTTCAAATATTAGCGAAGAAATGAAATTCTCTGAGGAGAATTTAATATAAAGAGTTTATTTTATTTGACGAACTCACAAATTAATATGAAAATTAATTAATGTAGTTTCTCAGATGTATTATTTCATTTATTTAATAAATTAATTCTCAAAGTCTTATTTTTTTTACTTTTGAAATTGTTACCATTATCGAATTATAATAATATTATTAGCGATAGGAGATATAAACATTGAATAAGAATATTGATTCCTACATTTATATTGTTATTCATTTAATTTACTTTTCTATTCAAATTTATTTTAACATTATACTGTTTAGAGAAATTAATATTTATTTTGGTTCGTGTCCACCCGAATCTGATGTAATTGAACTTAGTATTCCCGTACCTTTTGTGAATTGGTATATCGTATCGAAACATTGTGTATCTACAGATTGTTAAATTTTTCGATTTAATAGAATTTTCTTTGTTTTATTGAAATGGAAACCTGTGTGTTTGTGGAATTCTCTTTCACGAACGTCTGCCAATTATAGATATATTTATATTATTTCGTGATTCGGGTTATATTAATGTTATATTCATCTTTTAAATGAATCGTGTTTCGTCTCTCTAACTAAAATTTGAAACGGATACATATTAGTTTTCTACCAATAATCTCGCTATGTATCGGCTGTAGCAAACTTTTAGGACGAACAAAAACATTTTAATTTAGTCCTGTTCTATAGGTTTACTAAATTTCAGAACTCTCAGACTATTAATAAAGAAAAATATGTATATATATATATATATCTTGGTATATATTCGTAATTTCTCAAAAAGATGGCGCTTGTTAACCAAAAATAATTATTTTTAGTTGAAGTTAATGAGCGATATTTTTATTTCCACCATGGCACATTTTTTTTTTCTTTCTTTTATCAACACTTTTGTTCGGGGGAGGAATATTTTCTCTTTTTCGGGCGCGTGAGAGGGGAGTTAAAAGTTCTTACGCAAAATAAATAGGAATGGCATGAATGGAAACTAAAAATACACTGAAAAAATTTTTGTTCCTTAACTCAACATCAAGGTACAAAATTTATACGGTATTGAATACGAAATATTTTGGAAAAAAGTATATTCTTTTATATATTTCTTTATATATATTCTTTCATTTCATATAAACATTTCATCTGTAATTACAAGGAAATTTACTGCTATATGAATAACTGTATGAATTTTTGTATCTTCAGAAAGATAAATAATAAATAAATCTTGTTTGTTTATATGTAAAATTCAGAGGAAAATCAACCGTAAGTTCTAGTGGCACAAGAGTCATTATTATGTAGAGTTAATTATTATCCAGTTAATAATATCCTTTTATTGGGATGTCATAATAAGAAATAGGCTGCTTATATAATGATATAATTCTTACTTGATAATGTTAGATTGTCATGTAATAAGGCCAATGAAAGATTTATTTAACGATATGTTATTTTCACCGATAAAATAGATTATTAATTTAAAGATTATAATACCTAGTTATTATTATTTAATTAGTAATGATTAATGTGAGTTGTAGATTACAGTTTTGAATCTAATTAGTAGAATAATCTGTATAGTATATTAAAGAATACGTTTAACTTTTCAGAAAAAAAGATAAATCTTTGACAAGACATATTCAGGATACGGGTTATAAAAATTACTTAAAATTGAAGTATAAAAAAGCTATTGTGTTCGGATATCAAAGAAATGCTGACTGGGCATTTATATATGACTGGGCTTCCTTGATTTTGACAAAAAAAATTATTTTTATATTTTTTATTAAAAATTCACTATAGTTTTTTCAAAATTACTTTCAAAATGCCCTTATAGACCACATTGTACTTATGAGTTAAGATTGAGCATTTTGTCTTTCTTTTGTGTTCAAGTACTGTTTGTTTGCTCTATTCTACCTAGAAAGAATATATAAGAAAGTTTCCAGAGTAAAATGAAGAGAACTAAAGATAAGTATCGCCAAATAGATTCAAGCTTTCACTCCAAAGAAATTTTCAGGTTCATTCCACTTTCACAAACTTTTAAAAGCTCATACAACGAGTTCACCATTGTCACAAAAAGGGAAAATATGTTTAATTTTTTTGTCCCATAACATTGAAGAGGCAGAATTTCTTAAAGAACAGAGAATAAAAGCACCGCATGGGAACTTATGATTGTCTCTCTAATATTAAATGTACAGACTATGAGGTAAACTGTTTGGGGAGACAATAGTAACGGATATCATTAGATATATATACATACAAACAATCAATCTTTTAGTACTATTTGGATGAGATATAAATCTAGAGTATTTGAAGATTTGAAGATTCAATTCATGAAAGAATCTTCCTAAAATAAGAACAGACAATATCACTCAAATCTTTCCATGAAATATTCTTCACTGTTCCCAATTGATCGAATCCCTGAAAACTTCTGAAGGGTGTTCACCAAATGTCGTGATATAACTTGTTGGTCCCTGGAAGAGTTTTGATGACTCCATCACTTGATATATATCTAATCAGTAGTACAAATAGTTGAACAAGAGAGAAACTCGTTAGAGAAATTCTGCTTATTGAGAAATTTCTTCAAATAAATTGATCAGCGAATTAAGTTTTAAAGTTGTAGTTTCCTGAAATCTATGTGATAATACCAAGCTGAATTAAATTTTCATTCCATGTCGGTCTTTAAGAAGAATTTCAATCACTAATACGTTTTATAAGTTTTAACTCCTAAATAATTGAATAGAATATAATTGTAGAAGCTTACGGAAGGTTGGTTGGCTCCAATTAGTTTTCAACTATGAGATGAAATAATTCTGAAGACTAAACTTTGAACAACTAAATGAATACATGTGTCAATTAAAATTCCTAAATATCACGAATTTGAAGATAAAAATATTAAATTTCTTCATACGGAATCGAACCCTGACCATCCAGTTCAGTCAGATATTACTGTATTTAATTCCATATTTTCCATAATAAATTATTAACTGTAACTAAAGAGTTTCATTTTATATTTTGTGAAATGATGAAACTAATCGACATTTACATACATCAGCAATTCTTTTTAACTGAGGGTATAAAATTTCAAACTGGGAATTTGTTTTAAAATAAATGTTCCAAACATGAAGCAGTTTGTTAAAAGCTTTCATAAAATATTGATCATTTCTCATCTGACAGAATTAATATCTGCTTTATTCAAAATATAATAAAATGTCACTAAATAAAGGCTGACTTTATTTAGCAAAGGCTGTAGCCACACGGTAGAGCCGTGCGGCTCTCCTTTTAATGTTGAATTCCACGACTTGGCTGAAGAGTCTAGAGCCGCTCGGTTCTTCCTTTGGACTGCTATCTGATATATACCTTGTACCCCTATCCAATGGGGCGTCTACGGCCGTACGACCGAAACGGCTCTAGTCCAGCTGCTCGAGCTGCCTCAGCCGCTGCGTCTAGTATTAATTTTTCCCTTCGCAAATTTGCGTAAGGTTATATTTTACCCGGCATTTATTTATTTATCATCTTGTTATTCGCATAACTCAAAAAATGTTGAACCAAATTGACTGAAATTTGGTCACAAAAAAAATCCACAGATATCAGCCCCTCAAAATCTTTAAAAAACACAAACAACAACAATGGCATAAAGGGACACACTTCATCGTAGTTTTCAATCACTTGGAATCCTAGGTTCCGTAACGGAAAGCGGATCAGCAAAATCTGGAAATTACAGATAAATGGAAGCTAAGTAAAGTGTCATTTTTATTCACCCTGACTGAATGGTATAATCATTGCACTAACAGCTTAGAATTCTTTACCTGTGCCATTCGCTTGCTGTCATTAGGTCGTCAGTTGGAGTAATTAAGTTGCAACAAAATTTACGAAGGAACTACTTTCTCGAAGTTTTAGAGCAGGAAGTGATGTTGGTTCCATATAGAAGATTAAATTGGTCCACTCTTAATCGTTGGTAGCTTGACCATACATTCCTTTCTATATTAAACAGAATCTCAATTATCAAAATAAGCATAACAAATCATTTGAATATTGAAATAACTGCCTCTCCGCTTTCCAATCAATTAATTTGTTTCATATTCAACGCTTCAACTAATATTCCAAGTTAGTATTCATTGAGCAAAGCTGTAGATCTATATCTCTTCTTCACAGCTCACTTTGTTTTTTGTATCTCACTGAACCAAAGCTAGCTTCAGGATTAATTTCAACCCCGGCTAAAGTTATGAATAGAAGCAAGCTGAAAAGTTGAGGCATCATCGTCAAAGACTTTCTTTTGAATATTGCGCTTCAATAGTTACTCAGAGCACTCTGTAAATTATACGTAGTGGTGGAAATGTGGCATATGTTGTATCTGCTCCCATATACCCTAAACTAAGAATTTTTCATACATATTTTTTTAATAAAAATTGAATTTATCTTCACTTTATCTTCACTGTTTATTTGCAGTAACACAAATAAAATTTAAGAGATCACCATTTGATTTTTTAGTCCGTAAACAATTGAAATTGAAGTCCTATTTGAAATTGGCTGCAATAATTGGCTGGTTTAGAAAATATAACATATTGAAATTAAAATTGGGGAAGTGCAATAAACTTTATATCTGAATTTAAAGCCGTAATTACTGTCAACAAATAAACGGAAACAACATTTATTTTCGACGTATTAGCTTTAAAATCAAAGGAAGGTTATTCTAGCAGAAAAAACAAACGACCAATTTGCTTTACAGAGTTTACATTGCAGGAGTTCGGAGATTAGCTCTGACCGATGTGGACATTTGATATCCATGTTATAAACCGATCAAATTAAATTGAAACATTTTGGACAGTATTGGTCGGTGGCTTGGAAATATTCAATTGATATTGAATAAAAAATATAATATAAAAATATAAATAATTAAAAACATTTGGAAACAATATGTATTTCATTTATTAACAATTGAAGGATATTTATTCTGACTGAAAATTTGAATATTCAGCAGCAAATTTTCATTTAATATCGCAGAATTCCAGAACTTGCAGAATTGCATTAAATGTAGTTACCAGGAAATGCACATTCACAGAATAATAATTATTCTATAATTAGTATAATTTTAGAATAAAAGTAATTCTGGGATATGCATGATTTTAGAATAAATTAAAATCCAGAATATTTTCAAAAAAGCTGTTCATAATGCATACATAAAAATAGCTATTTGTATATAAACATTTTCCCTTTTCTCCCACACTCTCATGATCTCATTATTTTGTCCATTGATTTATGGATCAAAGACTTCGGTAGAAAATAACGTCTTGATTGCTACACTTTGACTGTACTAAAATACTATCTTTAGATAATAGGTTTATAGCACGCTAAATACTATCACTAGATAATAGGTTTATAGCACGCTAAATACTATCACTAGATAATAGGTTTATAGCACGCTAAATACTATCACTAGATAACAGTCTTATAGCACGCTAAATACTATCACTAGTGCTATCGATAGAGCGTTATAGGGAGAGATAATAGGCTTATAGCACGGTAAATACTATCACTAGTGCTATCGATAGAGTGTATATAGGGAGAGATATTAGGCTTATAATTCGCTAAATACTATCACTAGTGCTATCGATGGAGCGTTTATAGGGAGAGTCCGGATTTTAAATATCATTTATTTATAGTACAATGAAAGCAAATCAAATAATTTAAAATAAAAATAAGATTTAAAGTTAATGTTTCAAAAGCATATCACGGGCATAATTATTAAAATAGATAACATTTCAGTTACCAAAATATGCTAAATTATTCAATGGATATATCCTCTAAATGATGAATAACTATTATAAAGTCAGTGGCTGCACAAGAATATATAAATAAAAAACTAAATAAAAATTACACTCTGGAATAATTCAGCGGTATTGTGGGGAAATATTAAATGAATAATTGATAGAAGTTCATAATGGATTCGGAGTTTGAATTATAAATTTAATCAGACCTACAGACTACACAGTTATCAGACCTACAGACTACACAGCTATCAGACCTACAGACTACACAGTTATCAGACCTACAGACTACACAGCTATCAGACCTACAGACTACGCAGTTATCAGACCTACAGACTACACAGTTATCAGACCTACAGACTACACAGTTATCAGACCTACAGATTACACAGTTATAAGACCAACAGACTACACAGTTATCAGACCTACAGACTACACAGTTATCAGACCTACAGACTACACAGTTATCAGACCTACAGATTACACAGTTATAAGACCAACAGACTACACAGTTATCAGACCTACAGACTACGCAGTTATCAGACCTACAGACTACACAGTTATCAGACCTACAGACTACACAGTTATCAGACCTACAGACTACACAGTTATCAGACCTACAGATTACACAGTTATAAGACCAACAGACTACACAGTTATCAGACCTACAGACTACGCAGTTATCAGACCTACAGACTACGCAATTATCAGACCTACAGACTACACAGTTATCAGACCTACAGACTACACAGTTATCAGACCTACAGACTACACAGTTATCAGACCTACAGACTACACAGCTATCAGACCTACAGACTACACAGTTATCAGACCTACAGACTACACAGCTATCAGACCTACAGACTACACAGTTATCAGACCTACAGACTACACAGCTATCAGACCTACAGACTACACAGTTATAAGACCAACAGACTACACAGTTATCAGACCTACAGACTACACAGTTATCAGACCTACAGACTACACAGCTATCAGACCTACAGACTACACAGTTATAAGACCAACAGACTACACAGTTATCAGACCTACAGACTACACAGTTATCAGACCTACAGACTACACAGTTATCAGACCTACAGACTACACAGCTATCAGACCTACAGACTACACAGCTATCAGACCAACAGACTACACAGTTATCAGACCTACAGACTACACAGCTATCAGACCTACAGACTACACAGTTATAAGACCAACAGACTACACAGCTATCAGACCTACAGACTACACAGTTATAAGACCAACAGACTACACAGTTATCAGACCTACAGACTACACAGTTATCAGACCTACAGACTATACAGCTATCAGACCTACAGACTACACAGTTATCAGACCTACAGACTACACAGTTATCAGACCTACAGACTATACAGCTATCAGACCTACAGACTACACAGTTATCAGACCTACAGACTACACAGTTATCAGACCTACAGACTACACAGTTATCAGACCTACAGACTACACAGTTATCAGACCTACAGACTACACAGTTATCAGACCTACAGACTATACAGCTATCAGACCTACAGACTACACAGTTATCAGACCTACAGACTACACAGTTATCAGACCTACAGACTACACAGTTATCAGACCTACAGACTACACAGTTATCAGACCTACAGACTACACAGTTATCAGACCTACAGACTATACAGCTATCAGACCTACAGACTACACGGTAATCAGACCTACAGACTACACAGTTATCAGACCTACAGACTACGCAGTTATCCGTCCTACAGACTACACGGTAATCAGACCTACAGACTACACAGTTATCAGACCTACAGACTACGCAGTTATCCGTCCTACAGACTACACGGTAATCAGACCTACAGACTACGTAGTTACCTAATCATATTTTCCTCTCTGGGTATGATTCAAATTGGCTCCCAGATGCAATGATTAATTAAAAATTCTTGGAGTACCCAAAAAGGTTAGGTTTCTTTTGTCTAAAATTTTAATAACTCTCTCTCTCTCTCTTTCTCTCTCTCTCTCTCTCTCTCTCTCTCTCTCTACCGCACAAGAGTGCTGAAAGAATATTATTTTACGAATAATGTTTATAAAGTTTAGTCTTTTCTTGTCGGAAAGGAGGAGAAACCAACAGGGGGAAGGACACTAAACAGTTAGTACTCCGCTTTCTGATGGCTCCTCCTCTCTGTATATATTTATAAATTGTTTTAATTGTCAAATAATAAAAAGTCTTTACTTAGATGACTGTAATGTAGTTTGTTGTAACTGCTAGTTTGTTGTAACTCACACAATGTGAAAGTTTACTGAATTGAAAGGGTAGAATGGAGGGCGACAGCAACCTGATACACTAATTGGTCAATCTCCATATCCAATCAATGAGTCACTCACCTTAAAAACATTATCTTATAAAACTTTTCTACCCGGAAAAATATTTTAAACTATATTCTTAGTGTTAGTAACCATATAATTTATACCCTTAGAGGTGCCACTTCAAATTTCAACTTTCATTCTAATATTACCTTATATTATCTTTCAGTATAATTGTGAGCACAAAACTATGCGTAAATTTACTGCTTTTCAATGAAATATAATATTTTCTCACATATATGACTATTCAATAGAGCAATATTTTAAAAGTACTCATCAATTAGTGTTTCGTTACAAGTGATACTCTCCATTCAATAATATTGTTACAACAAGTGACGTAACAAATTCCGAATAATTATTTGTCTACATATCCATATTGAAGAAAATCCTTTGGAATCTTCAAATTCTAGGCTGTTTCTACGTAATTGCCGAATAATGAAGAATTTCTGGTCTGGTGCACACATTTCATTTGCAGGTATAAACGCTCTGTTAAATTATCTTATGAATGGAGACGATAAAATAGAACAGCCTCTCACGAGGGAGAAATGCTGTGGGTTAATAAGATATGCTGTGGGTTAAGAAGATATGCTGTGGGTTAATAAGATTTGATGTGGGTTAATAAGATATGCTGTGGGTTAATAAGATTTGATGTGGATTAAAAAGATATGCTGTGGGTTAATAAGATTTGATGTGGATTAAGAAGATATGCTGTGGGTTAATAAGATCTGATGTGGATTAAGAAGATTTGCTGTGGATTAAGAAGATATGCTGTGGATTAAGAAGATATGCTGTGGATTAAGAAGATATGATGTCAATTAAGAATATATACTGTGGATTAAGAAGATATTTTGTCGATAAAGAAGATGTGATGTGGATTAAGAAGATATGCTGTGGATTAAGAAGATATGCTGTGGATTAAGAAGATATGCTGTGGATTAAGAAGATATGCTGTGGATTAAGAAGTTATGATGTGGATTAAGAAGATATGCTGTGGGTTAATAAGATTTGATGTGGATTAAGAAGATATGCTGTGGATTAAGAAGATATGCTGTGGATTAAAAAGATATGCTGTGGATTAAGAAGTTATGATGTGGATTAAGAAGATATGCTGTGGGTTAATAAGATTTGATGTGGATTAAGAAGATATGCTGTGGATTAAGAAGATATGCTGTGGATTAAGAAGATATGCTGTGGATTAAGAAGATATGCTGTGGATTAAGAAGATATGCTGTGGATTAAGAAGATATGCTGTAGATTAAGAAGATATGCTGAGGATTAAGAAGATATGCTGTAGATTAAGAAGATATGCTGTGGATTAAGAAGATATGCTGTGGATTAAGAAGATATGCTGTGGATTAAGAAGATATGCTGTAGATTAAGAAGATATGCTGTGGATTAAGAAGATATGCTGTGGGTTAAGAAGATATGCTATGGATTAAGAAGATATACTGTGGATTAAGAAGATATTTTGTCGATAAAAAAGATGTGCTGTGGATTAAGTAGATATGCTGTGGATTAAGAAAATATTTTGTCGATAAAGAAGATGTGCTGTGGGTTAAGAAGATATGCTGTGGATTAAGAAGATATGCTGTGGATAAAGAAGATATGCTGTGAATTAAGAATATATACTGTGGATTAAGAAGATATTTTGTCGATAAATGAGATGTGATGTGGATTAAAAAGATATGCAGTGGATTAAGAAGATATGCTGTGGATTAAGAAGATATGCTGTGGATTAAGAAGTTATGATGTGGATTAAGAAGATATGCTGTGGGTTAATAAGATTTGATGTGGATTAAGAAGATATGCTGTGGATTAAGAAGATATGCTGTGAATTAAAAAGATATGCTGTGGATTAAGAAGTTATGATGTGGATTAAGAAGATATGCTGTGGGTTAATAAGATTTGATGTGGATTAAGAAGATATGCTGTGTATTAAGAAGATATGCTGTAGATTAAGAAGATATGCTGTGGATTAAGAAGATATGCTGTGGATTAAGAAGATATGCTGTGGATTAAGAAGATATGCTGTAGATTAAGAAGATATGCTGTGGATTAAGAAGATATGCTGTAGATTAAGAAGATATGCTGTAGATTAAGAAGATATGCTGTGGATTAAGAAGATATGCTGTGGATTAAGAAGATATGCTGTGGGTTAAGAAGATATGCTGTGGATTAAGAAGATATACTGTGGATTAAGAAGATATGATGTGAATTAAGAAGATATACTGTGGATTAAGAAGATATTTTGTCGATAAAGAAGATATGCTGTGGATTAAGAAGATATGCTGTGGATTAAGAAGATATGCTGTAGATTAAGAAGATTTGCTGTGGATTAAGAAGATATGCTGTGGGTTAAGAAGATATGCTGTGGATTAAGAAGATATGCTGTGGATTAAGAATATATACTATGGATTAAGAAGATATGCTGTAGATTAAGAAGATATGATGTGAATTAAGAAGATATACTGTGGATTAAGAAGATATTTTGTCGATAAAGAAGATGTGCTGTGGATTAAGTAGATATGCTGTGGATTAAGAAAATATTTTGTCGATAAAGAAGATGTGATGTGGATTAAGAAGATATGCTGTGGATTAAGAAGATATGCTGTGGATAAAGAAGATATGCTGTGAATTAAGAATATATACTGTGGATTAAGAAGATATTTTGTCGATAAAGAAGATGTGATGTGGATTAAGAAGATATGCTGTGGATTAAGAAGATATGCTGTGGATTAAGAAGATATGCTGTGGATTAAGAAGTTATGATGTGGATCAAGAAGATATGCTGTGGGTTAATAAGATTTGATGTGGATTAAGAAGATATGCTGTGGATTAAGAAGATATGCTGTGGATTAAAATGATATGCTGTGGATTAAGAAGTTATGATGTGGATTAAGAAGATATGCTGTGGGTTAATAAGATTTGATGTGGATTAAGAAGATATGCTGTGGATTAAGAAGATATGCTTTGGATTAAGAAGATATGCTGTGGATTAAGAAGATATGCTGTGGATTAAGAAGATATGCTGTAGATTAAGAAGATATGCTGTGGATTAAGAAGATATGCTGTAGATTAAGAAGATATGCTGCGGATTAAGAAGATATGCTGTGGATTAAGAAGATATGCTGTGGATTAAGAAGATATGCTGTAGATTAAGAAGATATGCTGTGGATTAAGAAGATATGCTGTGGATTAGGAAGATATGTTGTGGATTAAGAAGATATGCTGTGGATTAAGAAGATATGCTGTAGATTAAGAAGATATGCTGTAGATTAAGAAGATATGCTGTGGATTAAGAAGATATGCTGTGGGTTAAGAAGATATGCTGTGGATTAAGAAGATATACTGTGGATTAAGAAGATATGATGTGGGTTAAGAAGATATGCTGTGGATTAAGAAGATATACTGTGGATTAAGAAGATATGATGTGAATTAAGAAGATATACTGTGGATTAAGAAGATATTTTGTCGATAAAGAAGATGTGCTGTGGATTAAGTATGTAGATATGCTGTGGATTAAGAATATATTTTGTCGATAAAGAAGATGTGCTGTGGATTAAGAAGATATGCTGTGGATTAAGAAGATATGCTGTGGATAAAGAAGATATGCTGTGAATTATGAAGATATGTATTGTCACCAGATATATTTGATATCCTTTTTCTCATTTCAAAGCACTTTTCCTATAACTCTTCATTTTCCTCCTCAATATTCGGCAATTCGAAGTTGAGTTTCATCACATCTGTGACCTGAAGCACTAAAACCTGCCTTCAATTTAAACCAGCGAACTATGAAAAATTTACTTTCTACTATTTTTATTCTATTCTGGAATCAACATCTTATATTGACTCTTATTGAATATTTATAAATATAAAATGAAACCGAATTGCTTTTCTAACAATACGATAAATAAGAGCAGCAATCTCAATTCCAGTAATGTTCATATCACCAATTTCTAGTACTATAAATGAGTATACATATTGTCATCAATTTCAGTAAAATATTCCTCATGACATGATTTAGGTTCATGACTCCCGAAGTAGGAGCAGTAATGCAGTTTGCTTTCAGATGAGATGCGAGTGAATTTGTTAACTGTCAGGAGAGCGTCTTGCAAAACAACTTCTGAATCATATCGAGATGGTAAAACCTACACAAGCAACTGAGGAGAGTAGGTAAGTAAAACAACTTCTTTGACTTCATGTCGAGATGGTTTGACAAATATGCAGATGATATGAAAATAATATTACAAATTTTGAAAATGTGTTGCAAGCTTTTCTTCCTATGTTATGTATTCAAATGCAATCTTCCTTCACATTTTGATTTAAATATCTCTGTTAAAGTTCTCACAATTCACTTAAATTCTCCTTCAATCCCCAAGATTTTAACTTCATCTGACCTCCAAGGATTAATGACTTCTCTCTACGAAATAATTAATTAAAAACGATCAAAGGCAAGGTAATTATTTTTTTAGAAGATCTCAAATTAGTTCATCAATAAAGTGAAAAAAGGGAATCCAAGATAAAATAAATATAACCTTATTCGATTCGTAGACTTGGATGAGAAAACTTTTCCTATTGTAAATAAGTGCAAGATGCGATCTTCTTAATTAAATAAAGTAAGATTCAACTCTGGTGATTCCATAGTTTTATATTATTCGATATAGCTGGTTAGAAATATATCAAATAGAAATAAAATGATAACAATTTATTATAAAGTGAATTCATTTCATAACACGTTGATCGCGATTGCAAATCCAGCATGTTTGCATTACTGGCGATAGGTTTAAACATGTATTACATCATTTTCGGTTATAGTTATAAATAAGAAGAAAAAATGAATATTATCTAATATAAACTGATATACATCTAATTTAAGAAATCTATACATTTATGATGTATGAACCATACATATATGTGCAATTCGCCGGTTGGGAAAGTTCTCGGTGTACATATATGGTACACATCGCGGTCAACTTGATAATAAAGTAAATATACATACATATAACATTTGTTTAACTTCAATTTGCAGTATCATGATTTTTTCTATCATTTTTAATCGTTTGGAAAATCAACCATTTCTTATCTTTCATTTATAGAATGAATGTCTTCGGACGAATAATTCACCTAAGAATAGGCCAATCATTCCATGAATAGCGCGGTTTGGGACAATTAATTTCGAAAGTGGCGGAGCCCTGACGGGCCACTGTTGAATGTCCGTTTCGACACATACGCTTAAAGGCTTGCGAATTGAATTCCTGTTTGGACCTGGTGGTCCTATCATTGTCGAATATTTCATCAAAGAATTGGATACCAGACGGGAATTAGGTATCGCGAATTTGGGAATGATTGGCGAGGTAATCATTGTGATTTATGCTCTGAAATATCCCACATATTGCGCTCAACTAATGAGACATTGTTCTCATAGTTAGTTTGTAGTGGGGAGAAAGATATTAGAAATTGAATTGCATAAACTTTAATGTAACTACTTATCATTATTAAATACAAAAACTAATATAACAATAAAATGTAAAAATACATGACTATCATTCATATATTTAATATTAATTTATAATCATATTATTTAAAGTCAAGAGAGGTTAATTTTCGGAATGGTTGATTGAATCGTCGAAACTTAACTTCCTTGATAAAATTGCTCAGTAGGGAGATTCAACTCACTAGTGATGGTCATAGATTTGTGTGGTTCATCCTAAACGTTCATATCACTTCGACCTTAAAAGTGTTTATGTTCCATTTGTTCGAGATTTGTGATCGCTAAAACGTTAGGTGCTATATTGCTCTTCTTACTATTGTATTCGTCGTATTTGTTGGTCTCGTACCTAATTGTTGTTAAAATTACTCGGTATTAGCAGTATATGGTGTACCTCTTGAATTTAAACTTAAAGTTCATGGCACAAAAATTTCAAGGTAGGATACGGTTATGATGCCATATCTGGAATATCTCTTTAGTGTATGTGGGCCTCTCTTGACAAAATTTTATTTATATTCTTTGTAGAATCACTAAAATCCAAGTTGATGTCTTTCTGCCATAATTAGAGGTTGTAACCCTAACTACTGCGTTTTGGCAGCTCTTCTGAATGTAGTGTTTGAATTTATTTATTTGTGTGTAAGTTCCTTGAGAATAAGCTGTGAATATCTTATTATCTGAGCCTCCGACATGTTAATTAATAATTAACCTTTCTATTCTATGTCTACTCCAATAAAAAGCTATCTTCAATTCATATATATTATGATTATTTATTTTCCTTAATCATTTATAACCAAACATAGTGCCTGAAAGATTATTGTCTTTAGATCATTTAAAACCAACTCTCAATTAACTACAAAACTTACAGAGATTGGATGGGATTCCTCTCCTCAATGCTCAATGATTAAAAAGAAACATAGTCGAGATGTGTAAATTAAGCTAATACATATAATTTTTATATAAATAGACATACACACTGGATTCGTAGCTCTATTGTATATTAACCATATTGATGTTAATTTCATTTAAGCCTATTTCAAGCCTGAGTTGGATGATAGCAATATTTGTTAAACTATACATATGTTACAGGAATTGAAATTACATTTTCACGTTTGGTCATCATTTTCAACTATCTATGACAGCTTCAAATGTGCTATATTAAGTTCTTGCTAAAATTTGAAATATCATTTGGTTATTGCAAAAATTTCAGTTATTTTTTTTATTTCACAGATTGTAGATTGTTTAGTAGCGTTGCTAAATTTTATTGCAATGTTATTGTGCTTAAAAACTTTTAAGTTGTTTTGATTTTTTGACTTTCAAAATTTCAGTCGTTGGAATAACCAATCGAATGATAAAAATTATGATGACAGAAAGGAAATTAAAGATTGAATTACTCGCCTCGACTGGTAGAAAATATTTTGCTGAAGTTAATGTTGCAATATAAGTGCAATGGCATTAATTTTCAATTGATAGGTTTACTTATATTGAAGTATTGAATACTAAGATAAATTGAATTATAATAAATGTTTACTAAATATATCAAGATGTTTAGATTCAAATTTAAAAGAATATTATAATATTGGAAGGATCCAGCTTGAAACAATGATAATAATTTTGAATCGGAATATAATTACTCTGGACACTGACCGATATTCCATGGCGAATTCCTGGCTGACAATTCCTGCTGTTGAAGTTCTGTTCCTTAATGGACGCTAGTGGAAACTTTGGTGAGATGAAGAGGAGGAAAACCTGAGAATTGACAGGTGGACGGGGATGAGAGATGAGCTGAAAAATAGCCCCGGAAATTACTTTTAAATTAGGTTTTACGAATTACTTTTTCCACAAATAATTAAAACATTCGACGTTTTTACTATTTTATTCTTAACTTCACATCATATTCCATAGAATTGAAAATTATAATAGTAGAGTACACTTCAACTAGAGTCGTTTTTAGCTTTGATACTAAAATGATGAAAATCATTGAAGTAAATATCTTGGAAGTAAATATCTTGAAAGTGAATATCTACTATAAAGACATCCTCAGCTATGTACATTGGAAATTATTCTGTTGAACCTCACAAAAAGATCTGACATGATAGAAGATACCCAAGAAATGTTCCTTGTGAGTTTGTATAATATTTAAAAACTTTCAGTGTGATTGAAAACCCTGATTTTCTGAACAGTGAATATCACAACAATGATATTTAGAGTAATTGTGGGTGTAAATGGTGCATATGAAATAAACTAATAAAATATGCTGTGAATTACTTAAAATGTTATGAAACATTGAATTGAAGAGCAAATAGGGTAAAGGAATTATCTACCACTTGTGTTAAAGGGTCTGAGTGTTAGGTAGATCCTGTACCTGATATGACAAAAGAGAATTTTCAAGATGGTGATTAGATCTGTTTAATTATCCTTTTACTGCAGTAATCTACAACAGAATTGCTCAACTTTATGATACTTTCACGCTGAATTACTCTTCATATTTTTGCGATATGAAAAATGGGAAGTAACACAAAACGACGAAGAGGTAAAGCGGCAATTAAAACATTGCAAATATTGTGTTCCAGTTTATTGCTCAATGAATATTTGAAAAAGGTTCTATGATTGACATAGTCAGTTCCATCAAATATGCATGTATTCATTCACTCGTAATAGCTTTTGACCAGTATGCAAATGATGTAAATGTATCATTCAATTCCTAGGTGTGCATTGCTAATAAAGTAGCCGAAGAAACAGCCAAGCTATTTGTTCATTTATGGACTTAATAACTCTGAATTATTAGCTACCTGTGCGTATCTATGCATTTCTGATCGAGTAATATTGGATATCAATAAATTGAAGAGAATATATTGCATACAATTTTTGAGGAATTATATAAGAACATCTTTACTGAATAAAATTTTGTCTTAGAAATATTTTATTGTATTATTAGGGGTTGAGTATTGTGTAATCGTTTATGTAAGATTTTCTCAACTCTATCATTTTTTATCTCTTCTTCTCTCCTCTCACTCGTTCCTCCTCCCTCCTTCTCTCCTCTCACTCGTTCTTCCTCTTTTCTTCTATCCTCTAACTCGTTCTTCCTCTCTTCTTCTATCCTCTCACTCGTTTTTCCTCTCTTTTTCTATCCTCTCACTCGTTCTTCCTCTCTTCTTCTCTCCTCTAACTCGATCTTCCTCTCTTCTTCTTTCCTCTCACTCGTTCCTCCTCCCTCCTTCTCTCCTCTCACTCGTTCCTCCTCCCTCCTTCTCTCCTCTCACTCGTTCTTCCTCTCTTCTTCTATCCTCTAACTCGATCTTCCTCTCTTCTTCTCTCATCTCACTCGTTCTTCCTCTCCTCTTCTCTCCTCTCACTCGTTCCTTCGCTAGATTCAAGACCAATAAATTGGTGAGTAGAAATATTCCTCTCAAAGCGTACATACTTACGGTGTGATAAAACGAGTCTCGTACATACGGAATGTTTTACGGAGGAGATTTACGACTCGGAATCACTAAACTACACTCTTAACTACAGAGACAGAAATCTGAAAGGAATTAGAGATGGAAATGATGGAAATTTGTGAGTGATTTTGAACTTTAATTATTGTAGCGTTAAATTTGTGATGCTGACCAAGAAAAATCAAGGGACACTATGTTATCTTCTTCTATATATTGTTAGTGTTATATATAAAAAACGAATCATATGATGAAAAACTCAGTTCTTGATTGCATTATCATCTATAACAAATATTTATCCCAAAACATTTATAATTTTAGAACTATTCTCTCCGATAAGTGTTTTTGATATATTTGATGTACCCTATCCTTACAATATATTCCCAACCTTAGCTATAATATACTGTATATCCTGTTCCATCTTTCAGTCATATTTCCATCCAAGTTTCCAGGTATTCATGGGAGAAAATTCCTTTGACAGAAACTCTCAAAAAAATCTTACTTTGAGTATTGGTTTCATCGTTTATAATTTATAGAAGCTTTAGTTGTGGTTAAAGCCAATATATGCTACATTTGTAATAGATTAAATTTACATAAAATGATAAAATTATTATTGCAACTCATATTAAATTATATATCCATTATTGAATTTCCTTGCTTTGTGAAGCAATACGTTAGGTTAAAATTTGGTTTAAGATTTTCACAAAAAATATATCAAATACTGGTATCAATGGCCGTAGAGTTTCGGATTGAAATTGTGACCTCTTGATTGTGACTTTCAATAAAGTTATTTGGAAAAAGAATTAATTTGTTAGATAGTGTAGAAGGTATTCTAATACCTTCTAACATGTTAAAACTGCATTATTAAAAATTCATCGTTTATAATTTATAAAAGCTTTAGTTGTGGTTAAAGCCAATATATGCTACATTTGTAATAGAATGGATTTACATAAGATGAGAACATTTTTATTGCAACTCATATTAAATTATTAATTTATTATTGAATTTTCTTGCTTTATGAAGCAATACGTTAGGTTAAAATTTGTTTTGAGATTTCGACAAAAAATATATCAAATACTGGTTTCAATGGCCGTAGAGTTTCAGATTGAAATTGTGACCTCATGACAGTTACGTAATAAAGTTATTTGGAAAAAAAAATTGTTAGATAGTGTAAAAGGTATTCTAATACCTTCTAACATGCTAAAAATGCATTATTTAAAATTAACATTTCAATTCAATAAGTAAGTAATAATAGTATTATTACTATCGTATTTTACTATTGTAATGGTGTTGTAACAGCTGCAATAAAATCTTGTTGTTAACTTTAGAAGGTTGTAACTCTTAAGACAAACATGCAGTGAATGACAGTTCACGATTAGAAATACCTAATAAATGCCTTATATGAATAACAAGTACTACGTCTGATTAGCTAATTTGAATACACTAACATTGTTAAAAAGTTAACAATGCCATTTAATAATAGAATTGTCGTGTAAATTTTAGCTTTGCTTCGTCAAAAGAAATAAAATCATGAGGCGTAGCTAATTTGGCTAATTGCCTAAATACCTTTGAAAGATGTCAACCTTCCGTCAAATGATTATTGCTTTTCATACTCTAGTATTGTTAAGAAGTTAACAATGTCACTTAATACTTAATAATAACATCTTGAGGTGTGGCGAATTGACTAAATACCTTTTTAACATGTGAACCTTCATCTGTTGGGATTCCCTTTACTCAATCTATCCTATAAATACTGTAGTCTCAGGCTAATCTGTGTTCAGTCTTCAATCAGGCTAGCCACGCTACGGTAGTGTTACCTGGTATTAGCTTTAGACTTCTTTTAGACTTCCCTTGTGTATTAGTATCACCTTTATAAAAGTGTACTTTGCATATACTTCTATACTCTGTATAAATACTTAAATGGATGTTCAATCAAGGAATTTTGTCAGAAGATATCTTACGCGTTTCATTTAACTCTCTAGTAGCCAAGAACCAAAAATCCACACCACCTATCAACACTTGAGAAAAGACTCCGCAGATTAGAATTCACTCCGTCTTCGGAAAGTGGGAATTCTACTGTAACAGATAGGTAATTTCATCCGGTTTTCTCCTACAAATAAAATTCCAGAAGCTTTAGTTTGATATCAGTCTATATTAGAGTATATCTTTTTTTTAATTAAAACAAACATTAAATGGGATTTTCCCACGTTGTTCCTTTCGAACGTAAAATTGTTTCTCCAAATGCTCCTATTACTCTAGAAGCTTCATCCTATTATACTTCTAAACTGAAAAATGTAGCTATAATGAGGTACATTAGTGAGTAATTAGACTTAAATGCTAGCAAATACCGTAGTGAAAGTTTTGAAATGATGAACGTGTTTGAGGTGAACAGTACACGGTGAAAGAGTTGGAAAAAGCTCGTTTTTGATTGTAAAATCCGCATAGAAAAAAGAGCATATGCTGAAAAGTGTATTTCTTTCGATTTGAATAAATATTTCATTGTTCATGTATTGAAATATCCATTTCACAAATATAACTTTTACGCAATTTAATTCATATTTAGCAATTGCTGAGCCTACTATTTATTCTTATTCTCTCACATACGATGATATTCTTTGGAATTCTATTGATATATTGTTTATATTTTCCTCTGTGAGGTAAAAATAAAATTGAAAGTAGAAATTTCTAATACTTCTATGATTATTAAATCGTAATCACACAGTCGCCATCAGTCATTGAGAATTCAATCAATGTTTTGGATTTAGGATTACAATTAATTGAATGCATATAGATTTAAAACATTTAACCTAAAATATTATGTTTACTCTCACAAGTTAAAAATACAATTTTTGGAATTGGTAATATAAGTGTGACCCTTAACAATGATAATTCCTCAAATTATAAGTTTTTCCTTTTAATTTTTTTCTTTTATTTCCTAATTTTCCACCAACTTTATGAGGCGCTGTTGACAAAATGTCTGTTTAACGCATTTTGAGACTTACCGATTGACACCACTTTTTTATAATAGTATCAGTAGAATCTATTATTATTATTACTACAAACAACTTCGACTGGTATTTATTGCCGGTAACAATATTTCTTTCGACAACGTTGTACTAATATTGTCTAATAGTCTATGTCAAGATTGCATTGCGAAACAACACATTGCTATTTGTGTACATGTATATTTACCAAATGCTATTTAACTTAATTTACCAAAAGCTATTTAACTTAAATTCTATAGCCTCACAAAGTAAAACTTACTGTTTCATCTGATAGTCATTAGGTTCTTTTTCTGCTTTCCATTCTCCTGATTACTTTACTAAAGCTGACTAGCAGTGGCGTTATCGCAAGCACGAAGCTTTGGAAAAGTGAAGGCAGCGCAGAGGAATAGCAGTACTATCATAGGCCTGCCGAAAACTTAGAATTCAACAAGGAGACAGAGCAGAAATTAATTTGATATACTGTATGTATAATATGTATATAATAGAAAAAAAATTCAAAAATTATAAATAAATGTGTTACTAAACTTATAAAAACACATTACCGCCATCTCTCGGAGGAGGCAATAATTAGAGCCACCCAAAGGGCCGTTTGCAAACAAATTTCGATTCGAGGCCAAAATAAGCTGTTGTAGATTATTTTTCAATAGAATTTACCTATTTACAGTCTATACAAATAATATTCCACCAGAGATGAACTCTTACCGCGGTAATGAACAATCATAAAATAATTACTTACTATCATTACAATAATAAAAATGTTTAAATAAAAACGAAAATAAAATGAACTTCGACCTATGAGCAATTTAACCACAATTAAAAGTGCAATAAATTGACAATCACTATTTATGAAATTGCATAAAAATATCCAAATCTTCAAGCTTATCATGGTTCTTCAAATAAATTCTCAATTGTGTCACAACATTCTTAGATAACATTTTCAACATTGCTCTCGTGTCTAAAAAGATGCAGACAAAGTCACTTCAAGCATATCAACAAAACAGATTTGCACCAGCGATCTCATGTGGTGAAAAAAAAATGGAGGAGTTGAGTGATGGAGAGTGCGCAATGCTTCAGATTGAGGGGCAGTGCGCAATGCTTTAGAGTGAGGGGCAGTGCGCAATGCTTTAAGTGATAGGCAGTGCGCAATGCATATGAGTAAGGGGGAGTGCGCAATGCTTTAGAGTGTGGGGGAGTGCGAAACGCTTTAGAGTGATGGAGAGTGCACAACAATAAATTAGAGTATAGTGGAGTGTATGAGATTTCATAACACTGTGATTAGAGCTTAATCTCTCACCAAAGTACTTGAAGTGTATATTTTGAGGAAGGTAAATCCTAAAAAAAATGAAACTTTCTCATAAAAATTAACACGAGGAGGGTATCTCATTGAAATACAAAAGTATTTACAGTATTTCAATATGAATTTGACACAACAAAGCAAAATCGAACCTAAAACGGTTACTATTATTTGTCCAAAATTTCTATTTTGTGTTAAAAATTGAAACCTGAATTTTATGAAAGAGTTCTCCGAATCTAAATATATTTATCACCTTTCTATTCCTTTAGAAGAAACTGTCAGGAGACATTTTTGACAATGGCTGCCCTGAGAAAATATTAACGAAGGTGTTTATTGTTAAAGTTTTACTGATATGTAAAGGTGAAAACAATGAAATGGAACTTTGTTTTACCGTATACTGAGAAAAAAATGTACCCTTAACTATTATTATTTACAGAAATTAATTGTGCTGTATGTATCTTTGCTAAATGAATTGAAATAGAAAAGTAAATTTAAATTGTTACAATTTTTTAATTGAAGTTGATTTATAAACTTTTTTTTTGTTTTAATTATTTATAAATTTAATTTTAATATTTTATAAAATTAATTTTTTTTTTGTTAATATTTTAATTCATCTAAACCAACTGATGTCAAATTTCACATGAAAGTTAATCATCTCTATTTTGTTTACCAAAATATTTGAATTTACTACCAATAATCCAGTGATGGCAAAGGTTCATTTCATTCACAACTTTAAGGCAATCACATGAAACATCCACAAAAGTTTTAATCAGAAACTCTTCGGGAAAATCAAATTTGCTTGGCATGTTGCTATACAAAGTTTACGCGATGGTAGGTATTATTGACACTAATTTGAGGCTATTGCTTGAACAAGAACTTACTTCAGATGATGTTAACCGTGAGGAAGAATGATTGCCAGATTAAGTTCTATGTATATTGAGGCTATAAATAATAGAACTCTATTATTTAGAAGTCTATTATTTAGAAGTCCATTATTTAGAAGTCTATTATTTAGAAGTCTATTATTTAGAAGTCCATTATTTAGAAGTCTATTATTTAGAAGTCTATTTAGCAAATTATATATTTATATATAGTACACTTATTTTACCAGTATTTTATCCTGTTTAATTTATAAACTTCACAATTAATTACAAGCTGGTTCATATTTCTTCAATTATTGTGCAGTTTGCTATCTATAAAACGGTTCTAGGGGAGTTGCCACCGGGCGAATTGCCACTGGGTGGATTGCCACTGGGGAACTGCCCATTTGGGGGAATTGCCACTGGGTGAACTGCCCATGTGGGGGAATTGCCACTGGGTGAATTGCCCATGTGGGAGAATTGCCACCGGGGGAACTGCCCATGTGGGGGAGTTGCCACTGGGTGAACTGCCCATGTGGGTGAATTGCCACTGGGTAAATTGCCACTGGGTAAATTGTCACTGGGTGAATTGTCACCGGGTAGATTGTCACTGGGTAAATTGACACTTTGTGATTTGTCGCTGGGTGAATTGTATTCCTGTGAATTGTATTCCCATGATACCTTATACTGTTAAACCCTTGAAAATGTACAGTGATAAAGTTCCTTTCAATATTTCCTTCAATATCCATCAAATCTCTATCCTGATTTATAAAACTCATCTATATTGAACACTGAACAGGTTGCAACAAATTCACATTAATTTTAATTCAACTTGTATATTCTAATAATTTCAGCAGGTCTTGGTGGACCACGGCCTTCTTTAAATACCCACAATCTTATTTTCTCTTGTTCTTCATCTAAAATAGCTACATTCTTACTTTCTATTGGCTGCAACCTAACTCATTCACTTTACAGGAGTTCACTATATAGACTCATAGATCGAGGTACTGTAACTATGAAATTTGTTTCTTATATGACCCATCTCAGAACAGAAAACTTATAGTAGTTTAAAAGAATAATAGTATTTATTCATGAAAAGAATATGTTCTATTAAAAAATATTTTCTTTTTCATAACGAGAATATTTTCTCATAAAAAGAATATTATTTATTTTAATTATGCTCAAAACTATATTTTTATACAAAACGCATAATATCGCATCCCTAGTTATTATACAGTAGTAATGGTCTTTAATTAAGTTAAGACAGTAAGACTCTTTACAAAATGGGAAATAATATAATTGTCTTGGGGCTCAATTCTCTTTGGGCCCAATTGTCGTTGGCCTAATTTTCCTTGGCTCAACTGTCGGCGGGCCCAATTGTCACGGGCCCAACTTTTGGCGGGCCTAATTGTCCTGGGCCCAACTGTCGATAGGCCCAATTCTTGATCCACGCTTACATTAGGGGGGGGGGAGGGGTACACCTAAACACACGGGGCGAGTGTGTGTTTCGTTCATCTCGTGTACGTAGTGATGCAGTCAGTGAGAGTTGTTCACCCAGTTGTAATTCACACTCATGGGCAGTTCATCCGGTGGCAATTCACCCACATGGGAAATTCACCCAGTGGGAATAAACCCACATTGGCAATTCACCCACATGGGCAGTTCACACAGCGGCAATTCACCCACATGGGCAGTTCACACAGTGGCAATTCACCCACATGGGCAGTTCACCCAGTGGCAATACACCTACATAGGCAGTTCACCCAGTGGCAGTTCACCCAGGGTCAATTCCCCACATGGGCAGTTCACCCAGTGGCAATTCCCCCAGTGGTAATTCACCGTGCACCCTATAAAACTTATAATATTTTACTTATGATATATTATTATATGCTTTACAGCTTCATTAAACAGCTTACATATGCATTTATATTATGTAAATATCGTAAACATAAACTAGGATATAATTTATCTAGATTATTTCTTCATTTACGAATGCAAATACCTTAATCTGATATTTCCTGATTTTGTTGATAAAAACATTAAATATAGCATTATAACTAGGGTTGTGACAATATGAATTAAAAATCATAAATCTTAAGAATATCACAGACGAAATGAAATTGTATCGAATACTATATACCGCTGGTTTAGAACGATTCAATACTCTTTAATTCCTCCCATCTATAATATTTTCGGGATCTATGATTTTAAACGCATATTGTCACAACTCTACTAATAACTTTGATGATCATTCGCTTTTAACCAATCCAAACCACAATAATGAAAATTGATATCTCTTGGTCTATCCCACACCCACTTCCACCTTCTCGATTATCAACTCATGCTACTTCTAAGAAATAGAAACTTCGCTTCATTTTCTGATGAAGGATACAGTGGGGCTCAAGTTATTAGTCCCAAATTATTTTTTACGATTAAATACAAATAAATGGTCAAATTCTGTTAATATTCAATTCATATATAATATTTATGTGGTCTTAATGATATGTCAAGATAAAAAAGTTGTTGTATGTTTGAGAATTTTCCTAATGAGTATTCCTATCTATCTGTTCTAATTATTACTTTTGCAGATTGCATAAGGTAATATTTTAGGTGAAATTTATTTATTTATTTATCATCTTGTTATTTGCATAACTCAAAAAGTATTCAAACAAATTGTCAGACGTTTGGTGGGACGATTAGTCATAATCCAGGAGCTAGTTTATTAGATTTAATGAAAGGTCAAAGTCATTTATAACTCAAGGCAAATCTGTGGATGGCCAAGGTCAAAGTCAATTATAACTAATGGTAAATCAGTGGATGGTCAAGGTCAATATTATTTAGATATATGCACTCTAAGAGTGCACCTCATCAAGTTATATTTATTTTTAGGATTAAATGGTCTGTTTTAAATTTGACAATATTCATTACAGTGAAACTCCTTAAATGTGAACTATTGGTTTCTTCATAACTCAGATCCACTTCATAACCTAGGGACACTGATAGTTTTCCATTATTAAAATCTTGGAAAAAACTAAGGATTTTGAGGGATAACTAGGATGAAAATCATGACGTATATCGTTTTCTATAATTTAAACATAGAAAATACTTCATAACTCAGGTGCACCTTCCTTGTTATGCAATAATAGTATAAATATGTCAAAAGCTGCTATAAATGGTCAAACCTTAACTCTAATTACTAACCTTCGATTAAACTTCAACGGAAGGAGATGTATAGAACTAGAGTGGGTGGGAGGAAGCATGGCATGCTTGGCTGAAAGCCAAAAGTAATAACAATTTGGAAGAGAGAAATAAACTAATTTTGTGTCTCTAGACACGCTGGCTGCGGAAATTAAAAACCACGCAGTCAGAAATGACGAGAAAAGAAACCTCCATCACTGGATGATAAAACAGACGATTGGCCACGAAACAACGACTTACACCAGCCGAAAAGAGGTGGATTCGGGCAAATTTTTTTAGCCTATTTTATAATCTACAAAACACTAATTTTAATTAGGAAATAAGTATTAAATTTGTAATTGTGTTTCGTATATAAAGATACGGCTTTGAGAAATGTGAAAATTGAATGTGCAAATAAATATATTTTTTTATTTTGTAAATTTATTAAAGATTTATTTTAGTAGCTAATTATGTAACTTACGAATATATTTTTCCAGTGACTTTTGTACTTGATTAACGAAAAGGAAATCTAATTCTGAAATATAATTCCGTTTCTAAAAGTAACTGATTCATTAATTCAATAACTAAAATCAAAAATATATTTTAAATCGAAAGCGAAATCGAAAAAAAAACTCTTCACAACCTTTGACATTCATGCTGAATTTATATACTATGTGCCATGGGATATTAATAGACACAAATATTAATAGTTTTAAAAAATCGTTTTCTTAACTGAGTAAACCGATAGTTAAAACTTATTCTATTATTTACGTTAAAGTTTTATTCAAATATGTCGAAAAATTGTGTCACTTTTTCCCAAGTTTTTAAGGCGTCAGTACCTCACACTTTGCGAGACAGAAAAAATCTGCAAAGTGAATAGCGTCGCATAAATGCTGGACTAAACGCGTGCATCTTACGAAATGGTAGTAAAATAAAACGCACTTATGCAACACTAGAGACTGAAAGGCTGAAAAAAATTGAAGAAAAATGTTTTCATTCCTTCAGATAAAGCCTATGTACTGTTTAAAGAAAATGTATTATTACCCCAAATATTTTGACTGTTCTCATTTCTCTGTGTTATTTATTTATTTATTCAATCTTTTACGGCCTAAATTCAATCACTCAGCCTAATTAACATTGCCTGTCGGTATCCGGCAGATTGGTCGAAAACTAATTTGCCGAACCGGACTCTCCTAATACGAATTTGCCGAAACCCAAATTTGTCGAATACGGATTCGCCAAAATGAAGATTAGCCGAAAATCAAATTCGCCGATAATTTACAGAAAGAAAAATGTAAAATTATACAAAAGTTACAGAAAAGAAACGAAATAATGAAATCATATTTAACCTTTAGTTACACTAAAATATTGTCCTTTATTTATTCTATCTCCTCGTTAATCATTGAAATTGTTAATCTTTGGTCCACAAAATGATTCTTTGTCTTTGTTATTATTTTAAAGATGTTCAAGCTTTATTCAGTCAGTCAGTTTTGGGAGCATGTTACATTTCTTTCATTCGAGCATTTGGTTTGTATTTAGATTGTGTGTTGTTACTAATGTGTTTTTTTTTCATTTTTGTGAATAATCCATGTTTACTTCTTTGTTTTAATGCAGGGATGATATATATTACGGGGAATTAAATAATGTACATGCAATCAACTTTATGTGATTACTTAACTAAAATTCTTTGTGTAAATACGGCATATTAAGCACTCACGGGATTCTTATTTTTCTTCAGTTGTTAATAGTATTCCATACAGAAGGTATTTTGTGGCTGACATTGTTAATATTTATTCCATTTATTGTGTTTAAAATATAGAATTGTTAGTAATAAATAACTTAACTATTAGTTATGTTTATATCTTTCCAATATACATCTAGTTTCAACGATAAATTTGTTTCAGTTTAAAACATTGATTTATATCAACCCAATATTAGTAATGCCATATACAAATTAATAATTAATATGTACAGTTAGATATATGAATTTAGCAAAATGATACGGAATTAGCGGAATACAAATTTATACAGTAATATTAAAGTAAATCCATATATAAGAAAAATATATCCATATATATGAAAGAAAAGATATAATGATGAGAACTACAAACTCCCATAGAATATTCATTATAAATGCATTAAATTTGATTTTCGACAAATTCGTCTTTCAGAAAATTTGTCATTCCGAAAAGGGGTTTCCGGCATATTTGGGATTCGGCAAACACGTATTCGGAGAATCCGTTTCGGCCAATTAGTTTTCGGAAAATTTCGTTTCAGCCAATTCGTTTTCGGAAAATCAGCCTATACACTTGCCTGTCATCCATTGATTGAAAACTAAATTTAACAGTAAAATGTTAAATGTATATCTATGTATATCTCTCGATTTACTTCTAATATTTGTAATACAAATAGGTAGTTAATTTGATGTTAATTTATGTTTCGAGAGTTAGCGAGGAGAATGGAGAGACAGAAGTTTGGCCAAGTATTCTCAAATGACGATCGAAGAGAACAAAGTTAGCAAACTGAATTATAATTAGACATACAGAACTTGGAGCTGTCATCTTTTCAGTAATCTAGATTGTAACATCTTATAGAGCATCTATTGCAACATTTACCGTAACATCTACTGAAAAATCTACTGTAACATCCACTGTAACATCAACTGTTATAGCTATTCTAACATCTACTGTAACATCTACTGTTATAGCTATTCTAACATCTACTAAAACATCTACTGTAACATCTACTGTTATAGCTATTCTAACATATTTTTCTTGTACTCCAACATTTTCCTTCTCAACTCTAATACATCATTGTGTATTCAAAATCTTTTTATATAATTTGAAAAAAATAACAGTTTTGTTTTATAAGAATAAAATTTTCAGATTAAAGAAGTCAATAACTTATTGTTTGAGTAGAATAGATAAGCTTGATTTTGCGTAATTATATATTCAAATGAACACAAATTAATAAATAATTTTCCTTTAATTCATGTTTCATAACTTAACAATGGAAGATAGTTAATCATCCTCTTCTTCAACATATTCTCAATAATCCACCAATTAATTCATACTCTCAAATGGCTTCCAAATAGATTTAATTGTTATAGCTGTTAATCTTTCGATCTCTGTTGTTTGGTTGGCTCAAAGGAGCTTACAGTTGCATATTAAACGATCAACTACCCATTAAGAGGATTATTAAATTGAGTTTATTTAGAACATTTGGAGCATAGAAAATTATATAATTATTATGTTCAAAGATAAGAAGAAGTTTAATACATAATCCTATAATAAATATAATCGTTTAGTGTGCAAACAAATAATTAAAGCCTGCTGCAATAATTTCGAACTAACCTAATTGATTTCTGACTCTACATAGAGTGGAAGCTTCGGACATGCAATACAATTTCATATGGGTTCTCTTCTGATTTTTTTATAGGTCCACCATTATTCTCCATATATACATTTCTTCTTTTAGCTCACAAGTTAAATATAAATTAAATATCCTAGTAATCATCTTATATTTTAAATATGCAATGGTAATATACTAACCTTATTAAAAAAATTAATTACTTTCTTTCGGTTATGATTCAATAGGTAAACTTCACACAGTGAAAAGTACCTTGAACTGCGTTGGTTTACCCTAAATTAGAAACATTCGAAAGAAGATTGCATTTCCCATGACAGTGCCACCATTGTCAGTGGAGCTGTTAAAGCCTGGCCCGAACATCACAGGGGGAGTTGAGTGCATCTTCAAGTGCAGAGTGGTGGGCGTAAGTCCAACCACTAAGGTGCAATGGTGGCTGAACGGGAGACAACTCAGTGAAGCAACTAATATGGTGGGTGTTTAGAGTGTATACTGTAGTTAGAGAAGGTAATTCAGAGAAAAAAATATTTATAGCTAGATAACTTTGCTTGATTTGGACTGTGCCAACAGTTTATTATTTTATTTATATTTATTTAACTGAGGTCTAAATTGCAATGTATTCATCCTGTTGAAATAATAATCACATGTTACTTGCCGACGAACAATAATATATTATTCCTCAAATGCTGAATTATTAAATTCAATATCACAATAGATCGCCTCGGAAATTCGGAAATTACATAAACCATAGAGAATGGATTAATAACCTGAATATTAATTAGAATAATTCGTGACCGGACAATTGCCACCCAAGGACAATTGCCACCCCCGGACAATTGCCACCCTCGAACAATTGCCACCCAAATATTTATTATCAGGCCTCATAACTAAAATGGTGATAAAATATGTATATTATTTTTGTACGATTTATTATTAATTGTATACATATGTACATACATTATAAGATAAAAAATTTCATTCCACATTTAATATTTTTTTTATAAAATTAATTATTGCCATAGTTGATATAATAAATTATATGTTGTTTTTATGCGAATTATTTCCATTATTCAATTGATCATGTCCTTAGTAAATTAAAAATATCTTCCTTTATCAATACTATCATTAATAAACAAATATCCATATTCTAGGATATCTATGAGTTGAGATGCTCATTGGCATATAAGCATTCATTCCGTTCAGACCTGTATGTGATAAGTTAGTGCAGTTTCAAATTAACTAATAATCTGTGAAAAAAGTTAATTGGCTTAAAATTGTAGATGCGTGGTGTTTAAGAAAATCTTTTAGTGTAAATCCTGAAAAATTATAGACGACTAGGAAATTAAACAGTTTTGAATCGTTCTAAAGAAGTGGTATAAAGAATACGTTAACATAAGATTTAGAAACCAAATAATAATATTTTTTTATCTTATAATGTATATAATTAATATTTGATCGTACAACAATAATATACATATTTTATTACAATTTCTAAAGTTAAGAGGACTGATATTAATTATTTGGGTGGCAATTGTCCTAGCACCAGAATAATTATAGAAATTACTTGGAATTAATAGTAATAATATATTACTCCTCAAATGTTATTAAATTCAATTTCACAGAAAATAAATATATAAGAGATTATTCAGGTAGTTCGGCGGTCTTATGATTATATTACATAAACCACAATGAATGTACTAATAAACTGAAGTTTAATTTGAATGATGAAACAAATTACATAGATGGAGATAAATTGAAAGGAGATTTTTCTCATAAACAGTGGAATCAACTATTGCTATAAAGACATAACACACTCTTATTACATCTCACACTTATGACATTCGAAAAAGTGTGGGACATGTTTTGCTTTTATTTCTCTTGGAATTGAAATAGTTTTAGGAGTAACTTTGGTAATTTGGTTCGTAGTTTTCAGTTATGCGGTTTTCGACGAATCTTATGTAAGTGCGATAAATTGATGATCCTTTCATGGTAAGTAATACACGTAATTTAGCGTATAATTATTTTAATCTATCCCACCTGCATAATTCACGACTAAAACAGCTTAACTGAAAACGACCAACAAAATAACCAAAGTTATTCCTTAAATATGTTCGATTCGTGTCCCACATTTATTCGACTGTCCTAAGTCAGAGTTGTGATAAGAGCGGGGTATCTCTTACCTAAACTGAGTTGCTAAATTGAAGACTTTTTATTCAAAACTTAAAAATCAATTCTCCTAATTAGTCATTCTAACAAGGAAGTCGACACTTTTTATTGACTGTACAACAGCTTTTTCTGATTCGAATGATGCTGATGGTTTGGAACGTATCAGTTTCAATTTGAGACTCCATTGTACATGCGAATATCTTTGTCTGTACTGGAAACTGATACGAACCAGTTTGTTTGAGCTGTGCAAACAGTCTTAAATGTCGATAGAAGAGTAAATATCGAGTGATCATTCAGATCTTGGTTCAACAGTAACCCGTGTATAGGGAAATTCATTGGTATGGTTATTGGTTCGTGCTGTTAACGAATGAAATTAATTTTCAATATTAATATACATTTACACTTTCAATTAGAATAATATCGAATAAAAATGTCTATTTTACCGTTCTGATTCATTTGAATAATAATTCCAACCATTAACAATTATTTACCTCTTTCGAAAAACCTTTTCAGGTCATGTTCTCCTCTTTTATCTGAATGGAACTACACTTGTCTTTTAATCTCTGTCTGTTTTCGGTCTTTTTCCAATGTTACGGCTTCACTTTCAGACTCGATTGAGTAGGAATGTTAGTGTGAGTACAATTGGACTGGTTGCAGAGCCAGGTGATGATGGCACACAACTCGTCTGTAAATCTTTCTCGACCAACCTTCTGGGTTCCATTCTTCAGGATCAGTCCCTTCTAACCGTTCAATGTGTGTTTTTCAATATTGGCTGATACACTATGTCTCTGAATCGTATAATACATATAGAAAGCATGCATATAATAGGTACAAATAGTACTTATGTGTCATGATAATTTCCAAAGTATTACTCACGTAAGGAAAGTATTAGCTACTTAACTCATCACAAAATAATGGATTCCAGTCCTCTTTGCTACATTGGATCAGGAAGAATTCTGAAATCACACCAATTTATTATTTGAGAACAAAATTCATCAATCATCTGGAAAGTTATCTATGTATCGTAAAGTAATATACATCGAAAGATAAATGGTCACTAAACCATGATCAAAAATAATATAGGGTCTCTTATTGGTGGATTGATATGAACCACCTTCCATTTTGCTCGTGTTGGCAATAGATGGTTTTCCTCGAGTCTCTCCATATATCTCACTCTTCCTCCATCCTTTCTCCCCCAAACCATCAATTGATTTGAGTAGCCATCTCTCTTCCCTTCATGAAAAAAGACAATGATTTTGATACTCCAACTTTTGTGTGTTATTCAGATAATTATCACTTTGAAGTTGTATTGCAAAAAAGTAAAAATAGATTTTAAGAGAAGTTAGTTTGTTTGAATAAGATTAACCATTTTGATTCTCTCTCATCATTATATGTGCCAGTGGCGATACTTAAAGTTCTGGCTGGTATGACTTCTGTCACTGGATCTGACATGTCAACATCCGACAATAGAATCCATCAGACCAAATTAGAGAATAATCTGCCTGGAAAGGTTGCGTAACTGTCAAGGATAGAATTTCTGTGGTCCTAACCCAGACATGTCATATAGTCGCTAATCCTCAAGTCTACAATATCACTCGGTTTCCTAATGTGAGTTCAGAACCTACATATATTTTCATATTGATGGGACCATGGAATGTTTTAGTGGATCTGGTTCTTTCTTTTTATGATCGCATGATAACATTTTCTACGGGAATCTTTAAATATTTATGTTATATTTGTGGGAGTTTCAAGTATTTTATAAATCAATCTTCAAATGTTCTCATTACATCTCTCACTGGTACAAATTATTGGGATTATTGATATTGTATCTGGAAGTAAAGGATATGCCATATAACTTTATTGAATAACATTGTTGATGTAAGTTCTAATTTTCGTAAGTTTAACTTACGTAATATGTCTTTTTTCATACAGGTAGATCCGGTCCCGTTAACCCTAATGAATTTAATTAACAGAACGAACGGGAAAGTTTGACTATGTGTTAAAAAAAACATGTCTTTTTTACATTTTGTTAGTAAAACTATATATACTAAACTAATGTGTACCAAATTTCAAGTAAAAATATGGAACATATAAGGATAGAGAGAGCAGAGCTGTGATTGGGAGGAGTGTGACCCAATCACAGCTCGCGAATGTGTGTATACTCCATGGAAAACATGGACACTGGACAGATGTGTATTTAAAGGCTAACCAGACTGTATGTCTATGTTACCACACGTCACCACAGTACAATTAATTTCCTAATTTTCGTCATTAACGCTGATTTACGCCGATATGTACATATTTTTAACTTTTATACAAATATAAACTTACATACATAAGCCCGTTATATATTTCATCATATAAAAAAGGGATTTGAATAGTATATTATATATATGTGTGTTTTGTGTTTTATAATTTTGTGATTGTAATTTTATTGGCATTTTATATATGTATATATTCCACAGAAATAGGCAAAGTTGGGCTAACATAAATTAAGACGAAAGGAAATTTACTACCGCCAAGCCGAAATTTTCTATCTGGGAATTTCAATCATGTCACTGGTATTTTTTATCGAACCTTAGTGAACTTTATGACATATTTCCAATTTATTGGATTTGGCAACTCATTATTTCTTTCCAATGGATGACTTCATTTTGAAATTAAAAGTGGACAAATTAATTGACATTTGATTTCATTTTCAAAGCATAGTTGACCAGTAATTGCAGATTTTTTTAAAGAGTCGACAAAATGTTTCGAAAATTAAATAAGAAAATAGAATGATTTCACTTAAATCACTCAGTTAATCAAAATATTAAAGAAGATACACTAACTAATCTTCTACAACTCTTCAGTATAAGTTTCTCTCGATGTAGATCAGAGCCAACTAAATCTTCTACAGCCCCATTCTAACTACGTACCAAGGAACCAATCACACAACATTATCGTAACTTATAACCGACTGTTCATGTCTCGTTCAAACACTTCACTTAAGTACCATCTAATACTCATCTTGACACATGAGCTGCACTACATTATGAACCATTAGCTCTCGAGATGATCTATCCTTGTTATACTTGCTTCCTGAACATTATTAAACTGATGTAATCATTGGAAAACTAACATACTGCTATTCATCAACAGAATACTGTCTTACTGCTATTCATAATCAGAATACTGTCTTACTGCTATTCATAAACAGAATACTGACTTACTGCTATTCACCATCAGAATACTGACTTACTGCTATTCATCAACAGAATACTGACTTACTGCTATTCATCAACAGAATACTGTCTTACTGCTATTCATAAACAGAATACTGACTTACTGCTATTCACCATCAGAATACTGACTTACTGCTATTCATCAACATAATACTGACTTACTGCTATTCACCATCAGAATACTGACTTACTGCTATTCATCAACAGAATACTGACTTACTGCTATTCACCTTCAAAATACTGACTTACTGCTATTCATCAACAGAATACTGACTTACTGTTATTCACCATCAAAATACTGACTTACTACTATTCATCAACAGAATACTGACTTACTGTTATTCACCATCAGAATACTGACTTACTGCTATTCATCAACAGAATACTGACTTACTGTTATTCACCATCAGAATACTGACTTACTGCTATTCACCATCAGAATACTGACTTACTGTTATTCACCATTAGAATACTGACTTACTGTTATTCACCATTAGAATACTGACTTAATAGATTTTGTCCTTGGGAACCACAATTTCAAAAAATGAGGACTGGTTCAAAAAACGAGCAATTATCAACGAGGACTGGTTTAAAGTTATTTTGCGACATGAAGACAAGGTTAATCGATTTCTGACTAAATTAACCACACAGGGACACATCAACCAGGCTGTTTAAGACCATCTTAGGCTATCAAGTTCTGCTCCAGGGGTAATGTATGGCTTGCCAAAAATTCACAAAGATAACGTTCCTTTTCGTCCCATTTTGTCTTCAATAGGAACAGACGGCTACAAAATTTCAAAATTTCTTCTTCCATTCTTAACTCCCTTAACTACTAATCAATATACTGTTCAGGATAGTTTTTCTTTTGTTCAGGATATAGGTAATACTCCAAATAGTGATAGTTATGTAATGGCTAGCTTTGATATTAAGTCCCTTTTCACGAATATCCCCTTAAATGAAACTATAGATATTGCTACAGATACTCTGTATGATGATGATAACTAAAGTGTCCCTCCTTTTTCAAAATTGTATTTTAAGAATCTTTTAGAGTTAGCTGTTAAGGAGGTGCTATTTATTTTCAACAATGTAATGTATTCTCAGTTTGATGGAGTAGCAATGGGAAATCCCTTAGGTCTAACGCTAGCGAATGTTTTTCTGTGTCATCATGAAATTACTTGGCTAGATAATTGTCCTTCAGACTTTAAACCAATAGTACGTTTATAAACGTTACATTGATGATACTTTCATTCTTTTTAGACACAGCTCTCACATAACAAAATTTTTAAATTATCTAAATTCTCAACATAGCAATATCAAATTCACTTGTGAGACTGAAACTGATTCAAAACTTAGCTTCCTTGATGTTTTAATTACTAGAAAAAATAATGAATTTGTAACTTCTATATTTCACAAAAAACAATCACTGGCCTTGGTATGAAATTTAAATCTTTTGTTTCATTTAATTTTAAGACTAATATTATTTCATGTTTGATTTATAGCGCTTTTAGGATTTGTTCTCGAAGCACGTTGTTTGAGAATGAATTGTTATTTCTTAGGGATTACTTTTTGAAAAATGGCTTCACTTGCAAAATTATAGATACTGTATTTAGGAAAACTTTGAATAACATTTATCATGCAAAACCTGTAGAACTTAGTTGTGATAGGAAGCCAGTTTATGTTAGGTTAGAGTATTTAGGGTTTGTTTCCAATGTCCTCAAACGTAAATTATCCATTTTGATCAATAAGTTTTACCCTCAAATTCAACTTAAATTCATTATTAATTCATCTAATTCCATCGGCAATATGTTCAATTATAAAGACAAACTCCCACCTTTACTTGTTTCCAATGTTATATACAAATTCACTTGCGGACAGTGTTCTGCGGCCTATATAGGTGAAACACGGAAACAACTAAAGGTGAGAGTTAGTCAACACAGAGGGGTTTCCTTCAGAAGCCCCTTTACCGTTTTATCTAACCCTGAAAATAGTAAAATTTTAGAACATTCTTTCGACCATAATCATCCATTTTCAGAAAAAGATTTCAAAATTTTAACTACCTGCAATACTTTAGATTTGAGGACATTGGAATCAATTTTTATTTATGATCAAAAGCCCCAACTCAATTCACAAGGGGCTTCTACGGAATTATTTATTTTAAAACGATTTATTTTTGTAATTTATTTTCATTTCGTTATGTATTTATTTATATTGTAATTAAAGATAGAATAAAGTTTTATTTATATAAATAGACTGTATCCTAGATAGGAGATTAGAGTATATAAATTGTGTATCTTTTAGGTTAAAATTAGGTTTCCTGAGGATGATTTTTGAATGAATCGGAAGCTTGAAAAGAAAATTGCAGTTTTTAATACTGACTTACTGTTATTCACCAACAGAATACTGACTTACTGTTATTCACCAACAGAATACTGACTTACTGTTATTCACCAACAGAATACTGACTTACTGTTATTCACCATTAGAATGCTGACTTACTGTTATTCACCAACAGAATACTGACTTACTGTTATTCACCATTAGAATACTGACTTACTGCTATTCACCATTAGAATACTGTCTTACTGCTATTCACCATTAGAATACTGACTTGCTGCTATTCACCATTAGAATACTGACTTAGTGCTATTCACCAACAGAATACTGACTTACTGCTATTCACCATTAGAATACTGACTTACTGCTATTCACCATCAGAATACTGACTTACTGCTATTCACCATTAGAATACTGACTTACTGCTATTCACCATTAGAATACTGTCTTACTGCTATTCACCATTAGAATACTGACTTGCTGCTATTCACCATTAGAATACTGACTTAGTGCTATTCACCATTAGAATACTGACTTACTGCTATTCACCATTAGAATACTGACTTACTGCTATTCACCATTAGAATACTGACTTACTGCTATTCACCATTAGAATACTGTCTTACTGCTATTCACCATTAGAATACTGACTTGCTGCTATTCACCATTAGAATACTGAATTAGTGCTATTCACCATTAGAATACTGACTTACTGCTATTCACCATTAGAATACTGACTTAATGTTATTCACCAACAGAATACTGACTTACTGTTATTCACCAACAGAATACTGACTTACTGTTATTCACCAACAGAATGCTGACTTACTGTTATTCACCAACAGAATACTGACTTACTGTTATTCACCAACAGAATACTGACTTGCTGCTATTCACCATTAGAATACTGACTTAGTGCTATTCACCAACAGAATACTGACTTACTGCTATTCACCATTAGAATACTGACTTACTGCTATTCACCATCAGAATACTGACTTACTGCTATTCACCATTAGAATACTGACTTACTGCTATTCACCATTAGAATACTGTCTTACTGCTATTCACCATTAGAATACTGACTTGCTGCTATTCACCATTAGAATACTGACTTAGTGCTATTCACCATTAGAATACTGACTTACTGCTATTCACCATTAGAATACTGACTTACTGCTATTCACCATTAGAATACTGACTTACTGCTATTCACCATTAGAATACTGTCTTACTGCTATTCACCATTAGAATACTGACTTGCTGCTATTCACCATTAGAATACTGAATTAGTGCTATTCACCATTAGAATACTGACTTACTGCTATTCACCATTAGAATACTGACTTAATGTTATTCACCAACAGAATACTGACTTACTGTTATTCACCAACAGAATACTGACTTACTGTTATTCACCAACAGAATGCTGACTTACTGTTATTCACCAACAGAATACTGACTTACTGTTATTCACCAACAGAATACTGACTTACTGTTATTCACCATTAGTATGCTGACTTACTGTTATTCACCAACAGAATACTGACTTACTGTTATTCACCATTAGAATACTGACTTACTGCTATTCACCATTAGAATACTGTCTTACTGCTATTCACCATTAGAATACTGACTTGCTGCTATTCACCATTAGAATACTGACTTAGTCCTATTCACCATTAGAATACTGACTTACTGCTATTCACCATTAGAATACTGACTTACTGTTATTCACCAACAGAATACTGACTTACTGTTATTCACCAACAGAATACTGATTTACTGTTATTCACCAACAGAATACTGACTTACTGTTATTCACCAACAGAATACTGACTTACTGTTATTCACCATTAGAATGCTGACTTACTGTTATTCACCAACAGAATACTGACTTACTGTTATTCACCATTAGAATACTGACTTACTGCTATTCACCATTAGAATACTGTCCTACTGCTATTCACCATAAGAATACTGTCTTACAGCTATTCACCATTAGAATACTGTCTTACAGCTATTCACCATAAGAATACTGTCCTACTGCATTCACCATAAGAATACTGTCTTACTGCTATTCACCATCAGAATACTGTCTTACTGCTATTCACCATTAGAATAGTGACTTACTGCTATTCACCATTAGAATACTGTCTTACTGCTATTCACCATAAGAATACTGTCCTACTGCTATTCACCATAAGAATACTGTCTTACTGCTATTCACCATCAGAATACTGACTTACTGTTATTCACCAACAGAATACTGATTTACTGTTATTCACCAACAGAATACTGACTTACTGTTATTCACCAACAGAATACTGACTTACTGTTATTCACCATTAGAATGCTGACTTACTGTTATTCACCAACAGAATACTGACTTACTGTTATTCACCATTAGAATACTGACTTACTGCTATTCACCATTAGAATACTGTCTTACTGCTATTCACCATTAGAATACTGACTTGCTGCTATTCACCATTAGAATACTGACTTAGTGCTATTCACCATTAGAATACTGACTTACTGCTATTCACCATTAGAATACTGACTTACTGCTATTCACCAACAGAATACTGACTTACTGTTATTCACCAACAGAATACTGACTTACTGTTATTCACCATTAGAATGCTGACTTACTGTTATTCACCAACAGAATACTGACTTACTGTTATTCACCATTAGAATACTGACTTACTGCTATTCACCATTAGAAAACTGTCTTACTGTTATTCACCATTAGAATACTGACTTGCTGTTATTCACCATTAGAATACTGACTTAGTGCTATTCACCATTAGAATACTGACTTACTGCTATTCACCATTAGAATACTGACTTACTGCTATTCACCATTAGAATACTGACTTACTGCTATTCACCATTAGAATACTGTCTTACTGCTATTCACCATTAGAATACTGACTTACTGCTATTCACCATTAGAATACTGACTTACTGCTATTCACCATTAGAATACTGACTTACTGCTATTCACCATTAGAATACTGACTTACTGCTATTCACCAACAGAATACTGACTTACTGTTATTCACCATTAGAAAACTGACTTACTGCTATTCACCATTAGATTACTGTCTTACTGCTATTCACCATTAGAATACTGACTTACTGCTATTCACCATTAGAATACTGACTTACTGCTATTCACCATTAGAATAATGACTTACTGCGATTCACCATTAGAATACTGACTTAATGCTATTCAGCATCAGAATACTGACTTATTGCTATTCACCATTAGAATACTGTCTTACTGCTATTCACCATTAGAATACTGACTTACTGCTATTCACCATTAGAATACTGACTTACTGCTATTCACCATTAGAATACTGACTTACTGCTATTCACCATTAGAATAGTGACTTACTGCTATTCACCATTAGAATACTGTCTTACTGCTATTCACCATAAGAATACTGTCTTACTGCGATTCACCATTAGAATACTGACTTAATGCTATTCAGCATCAGAATACTGACTTATTGCTATTCACCATTAGAATACTGTCTTACTGCTATTCACCATTAGAATACTGACTTACTGCTATTCACCATTAGAATACTGACTTACTGCTATTCACCATTAGAATACTGACTTACTGCTATTCACCATTAGAATACTGACTTACTGCTATTCACCATTAGAATACTGACTTACTGCTATTCACCATTAGAATAGTGACTTACTGCTATTCACCATTAGAATACTGTCTTACTGCTATTCACCATAAGAATACTGTCCTACTGCTATTCACCATAAGAATACTGTCTTACTGCTATTCATCAACAGAATACTGACTTACTGCTATTCACCTTCAAAATACTGACTTACTGCTATTCATCAACAGAATACTGACTTACTGTTATTCACCATCAAAATACTGACTTACTACTATTCATCAACAGAATACTGACTTACTGTTATTCACCATCAGAATACTGACTTACTGCTATTCATCAACAGAATACTGACTTACTCCCAGGTAACATTTGAATATTCCGGGAATGTTCCATTCGGATTTAATGTTCCCCAATATTCCCACATTCCATACTAATGCTCCCGGAATCTTCCTGGAACATAAGAATGGAATATAATTCCAATTGAATATTCAGGGAATGTTCCCTCAAGCTCATTAAATTCATAACATGTAAATTCATTTATATGAATGTTCAGGGAATACTCGCTGAACATCAGTAAATTTATTCCATTTTCGAATCTTCTATGGAATATTCAGGGAACATTCCCTGAATATTGACCAACCTTTACATAATTCTATCAATAAAGTATTTCAATGGAGTATTCGAGGGATATTCCCTGAACATATGTTTATTCATACTATCTTCTACAATTTAATGGAATATTTAGGGAACATTCCTGGATTATTGGAAAAATTGAAGATAATCCTAAACATTCATCTCTTCCATGGGAGTATTCAAGGAATATTCCCTGAACATAAAATTTTCGAACTATCTTCTACAATTTAATGGAATGTTTAGGGAACATTCCTGGATTATCGGATAATACTTTAAATAATTATAAGCAATCATCTCTTCCTAGGGAGTATTCAAGGAATATTCCCTGAACATAAGATTTTCAACCTATCTTCTACAATTTAATGAAATGTTTAGGGAACCTTCCTGGATTATCGGATAATACTTAAAATAATCCTAAATATTCTTCTCTTCCTTGGGAGTATTCAAGGAATATTCCCTGAACATAAGATTTTCAAACTATCTTCTAAAATTTAATGGAATATTTAGGGAACATTCCTGGATTATTGGAAAAACTGAAAATAATTCTAAACATTCATCTCTTCCTTGGGAGTATTCAAGGAATATTCCCCGAATATAAGATTTTCGAACTATATTTTACAATTTAATGGAAAGTTTAGGGAACATTCCTGGATTATTGGAGAAACTGAAAATAATTCTAAACATCCATATCTTCCTTGGGAGTATTCAAGGAATATTCCCTGAACGTAAGATTTCCAAACTATCTTCTACAATTTAATGGAATATTTAGGGAACATTCCTGGATTATTGGAAAAAGTGAAAATAATTCTAAACATTCATGTCTTCCTTGGGAATATTCAAAGAGAATTTCCTGAACATATGATTTTCGAACTATCTTCTACAATGTAATGGATTATTCAGGGAACATTCCTGGATTATTGGAAAAACTGAATTCTAAACATTAAACTCTTCCCTGGGAGTATTAAAGGAATATTCCCTGAACATAACTAGAAGCATACAATAATCTACAATATAATGGAATGTCTAAGGAACATTTCCTGGATTATAGGAAAATACTTTAAATAATTCTAACAATCAACAATTTCAATTGAGTGTATTCAAGGAATATTCCCTGAATATAAGTTTATTTATTCTATATTCTACAATTAAGTGGAATTTTTAGGGAATATTCGTGGATTATCGGAGAATACTTTAAATGATTAAACTAAATAAATGGATTTCTTGAGGAGAATTTCCATAACATAAGTATAGATGCAAACAATATTCTACAAGTAAATGGAATCTTCAAGGAATATTCCTGGATTATCAGAAGATACTTTAAATAATTCTAACATTTTAGTATATCATTTGAGTACCAAAGGAATATTTCCTCAATATTAGCATATTCATACGATCTTTTATAATTAAATGGAATGTTCAGGGAACATTCCTGAATTATCGGTAAAACAATAGAGTTATTTTAAGTTTTACCGATAATCCAGGAATGTTCTACATTCCATTATATTGTAGAATATTGTATGCATATAGTTATGTTCAGAGGTTTTTTCTTTAATACTTTGCAAGTATTATTTGTAATTATAAGAATATTTGTAATATTCGTAATATTTGTAATATTTGTAATATTGTAATATTTGTAATATTTATAATATTTGTAATATTTGTAATATTTAAAGTATTATTCGATAATCCAAGAGTGTTCCCACAACATTCCATTAAATTATAGCAGATAGTTTGAAAATATTATGTTCAGGGAATATTTCTTGAATATTCCCAAGGATTTTTAATTCAGAATTCTAATTAATCAATATTATTGCTACCTAGACTTGCAAGGGGTGTTGACAACTGAATTCAAATATATAAAAAAAAAATTCCACTGAATATGAATATATAAAACAATTAAGGAGGATTTATTAAAATTATTCTGGTGTAATGTTAATGGTTATAATCATATATTAAAAACTTTCGAAATGAGATAATCAATTTCTTAAAGTTTAAATCATCTTTTTATATCTTGTGAATTATATTTAAACCCCGTGCGAGGCTAAGCCATTTCTGATATTCGTTGAGTTTTGCAGTGTGCGTGACGTCATCACAGCAACACTCGAAAGTCAAATTTAAAGTAACTAAAATGCGTCAAATCATAATAATTTTAATTTGTGGTCAATATATGAATGCAATAATAAATTTAGTTTATTATTTAATCACATAAGTCTCTAATTTTCTATTTAATAGTACTGCCTTGATGACGTCACGTACACTAAGCACATGATTTGCCTCTGACAAGTAAAAGTTCACCTGCAACAGTTGAAACTAGATCAGTTCTATTTTCCATTTCACAGCGAGTGGTTGAGCGAATTGTTGTGCAATTAATGAATCGAAATTGTTTGCTCCTTTCGTCAAATATGGAACAAATACTATTGAAAAAACAATTATTTTCAATTCAACTTGGAGAATTATAGTAGCTACATTCAACGCTATTGAAAATAGGTAGAATGGTAAAGATTTTACTTTCAAAAACGTGCCCGTGAAATAAGTGTCTCCGCCATATTGAACAGCAGTTGTCCGCTAGATGGCTTCCTGCTACCCAATCGGAAGTTAGCCATATTGCAGCAGTAGCTAGTGAATATTACACTATTTACACAGGCTACCACCAAACTACAAAGAGATGATTCTTATTGGCTATTGTGACAGAGCTACTCTGATATCATTAACTGTAAGTATAGGTATAACTACTTAGGTATCATCAAATTAAATAGGTAGTTTAATCAAATTCCTATATCGTTTAACTAAATTAGGTCCGTAGGCACTTGATATCGAGCAATCTAGTATCTTAATAAACAATGAAAAAATGAATACATGTTGCAATAGTACCTACCTTGTTACGTACCTATGAGTAGATATGTTATTAATTTTACTCTCTTACAGTTATATTGGCTTATCTTTATTATTGTTTAGGTATGCTTAGTTACCTTTGTACTAGGGCTAGTTACGAATTATCGGTCAGTTCCATATCTTCGATCATATGAAAAACTATAATAGGAGCTACCTATCTCTAGACTATAGGTAGGGTAAGTTACGCTTAGTCGGTCGGTTTCACATGTTCAGTCATATAAGAAAAAACTATATACCTAATCGGAAATTTATTTTTATTGGTATCCATGTTAAGGTATCATGGATACCAATAAAAGTAATAATTTTTATATATTTTTTCTTATATGACCAATAACGTGATTGTGAAACTGTCAGATTATTCGAAACTTACCTACCCTAGGTACCTATTAATTATTATTGAATTCTTGTATTTATTAATGTATTATGGATGGTAACGGTGTCATATCATGGATATAAATTATTTAAACATTAGGCTAATTAATTCTTGTTAGGTACTACCCATGTACCTAAATCGTTTTCTCTTCTGAGTCTATGACCGAAGATGTGGAACTGACCGATAATTCGTAATTTGCCCTAATATCAAGTTAGCTATGACAATTCATATTATTCATGCCTATAAATTATAAAGTCATCAGTCTTGCCAATAGCTTTTTCTACTGTCAACTGATAGGTAAAATAAAAGTAATAATTAATGAGGTGATATAGTGAGTACCTAGAAAAATGACCTGCTGATAGGTATAACTGTGATCGAATTGATTCACTTCAGGGCAACTTTTTGATAACTCTATTTCTAGTAATGCATGAGTCATGATTTGAATTGAAATGTATATATTATAATTTATAGCTATTGTTAATATTATCCCTCCCCATAATAAAGAGCAATGTGTTTTTATAAATACATATATAAATCCATCATGCTCAAGAATTTTTTTATAAAACTTAGTTTTCTTATACTAGATATCTTCCAAATACTCATAAATTTTCCAAATACTCCGAAATTTTCCGAAAACTACCAAATTTTCCGATAACTACCAAATTTTCCGATAACAACCAAATTTTCCGATAACTACCAAATTTTCCGATAACTACCAAATTTTCCGATAACTACCAAATTTTCCGATAACTACCAAATTTTCCGATAACTACCAAATTTTCCGATAACTACCAAATTTTCCGATAACTACCAAATTTTTCGAAAACTACCAAATTTTTCGAAAACTACCAAATTTTTCGAAAACTACCAAATTTTCCTAAAACTAGAAAATTTTCCGAAAACATTAAATTTTCCGAAAACATTAAATTTTCCGAAAACATTAAATTTTCCGAAAACATTAAATTTTCCGAAAACATTAAATTTTCCGAAAACATTAAATTTTCCGAAAACATTAAATTTTCCGAAAACATTAAATTTTCCGAAAACATTAAATTTCCAGAAAACATTAAATTTTCAGAAAACAATAAATTTTTCGAAAACATTAAATTTTCAGAAAACAATAAATTTTTCGAAAACATTAAATTTTCCAAAAGCATTAAATTTTCCAAAAGCATTAAATTTTCCAAAAACATTAAATTTTCCGAAAACATTAAATTTTCCAAAACATTAAATTTTCCAAAAGCATTAAATTTTCCAAAACATTAAATTTTCCAAAACATTAAATTTTCCAAAAGCATTAAATTTTCCGAAAGCATTAAATTTTCCGAAAACATTAAATTTTCCGAAAACATTGAATTTTCCGAAAACATTGAATTTTCCGAAAACATTAAATTTTCCAAAACATTAAATTTTCCAAAACATTAAATTTTCCAAAAGCATTAAATTTTCCGAAAACATTAAATTTTCCAAAAGCATTAAATTTTCCGAAAAAATTAAATTTTCCGAAAACATTAAATTTTCCAAAACATTGAATTTTCCGAAAACATTGAATTTTCCGAAAACATTAAATTTTCAGAAAACATTAAATTTTCAGAAAACATTAAATTTTCAGAAAACATTAAATTTTCAGAAAACATTAAATTTTCAGAAAACATTAAATTTTCAGAAAACATTAAATTTTCAGAAAACAATAAATTTTCAGAAAACAATAAATTTTTCGAAAACATTAAATTTTTCGAAAACATTGAATTTTCCGAAAACACTAAATTTTCCGAAAACTCAAACTTGTCCGAAGATCAAATTCTCTCTCAAGAAACTCATCCAAATTCATCCAAAACCTCAATTCTTTCAAAAACTCAAAATTCTTCCAAAAACTCAAAATTCTTCCATAAACTCAAAATTCTTCCATAAACTCAAAATTCTTCCATAAACTCAGAATTCTTCCATAAACAGAATTCTTCCAAAAACTCAAAATTCTTTCATAAACTCAAAATTCTTTCATAAACTCAAAATTCTTTCATAAACTCAAAATTCTTCCATAAACTCAAAATTCTTCCATAAACTCAAAATTCATCCAAAATTCTTCCAAAAACTCAAATTTTCCAGAAACTAAAAATTTTACAAAACTATTCCGTTTTCCATTAAAAACCCGTTATTCATAACGGGATAATTACTAGCTTAAATCATAATAGCCAATACAGCTCATGCAATTGTAATCTCATTGTATACCCCTCTCTTACAGTTCCAGCTCTTCTACTCTTAAATGACGAATAATGATGTTCATACTTCATAGCAAATTGTGCTCTCTTCACTGATGTAAATCAAAAAAGAAATAAGGAAGCATGTCACAGTAGCTACTACAGAAAATACGAAATCTTATTATTTTTTGGACAATCTTGATCGAAAAAGCTAGGTGAGTATTGTAGCAATTATATTCTTATGAATAATTCATTAATAATATCTAGTTAATTAGCAATATCTAAATTTTTTTTTTTTTTTTTTTTTTGAAATCATAGTTCAATCTTTCAGATAATTTAGTAATATTTTTAGACACCAATTAATTATTCATTGGTTCTTGCATGAGGCCAAACTTTCGAATGCTACTTCTAATATGCATCCTGCATGCAATAATCTATGGATACATACTTTATTTTAATTTCAGAGCATTAGTGTTCTTTTAACTACTAATAGGGTTAAAGTCTATTCTATTCTTAATTATTTTAATTATATCCAATTCTATTTATTTGCGGCTGCTACATCACTTTAATTTTTGCAGAATAATAGCTAAGCCATTTTCAATTACAGATACTTTGAGACGGACATCTTATGGGAGAATGGCTGTACAACTTCAGAGATCTACTCTGTGGTCGGACTGTGGGTGCGAGGAACAGAAAAATGGACGAGAAGAATGAATGAAGTTATTCCCTTCCTAAGGTTTCCCCTCTATTCGTTAAATCTGGTGTCTCATGTTCAGTATTTGATGAGACTATTTACTCAGCTAAGTTGCAAATTGATGCACAGTTCCACATTTTCGATTATACTACCTATAAAACGAATATATTTAATATAACTTTTCTATACGTTATTTTTATTGGTCACCAATCTAAAATGTTCAATTTTATAATTTTTACTTCTATGATCGAGAATGTGGAAATATCGATAATTCGTAACTGACCCTAAATAGTGAACCTCAAATTATGACTATTTACAATTTGTTTAATAAGCCAGGCGGGGATCTATCCTGAAGCTGTATATGGCTAATGGAAGAGAATGAGAGTAGCGTCTCTTGGGTTTTTACGTGTTGTAATTTTCATTATGGATTGTCTTTTTTTACTTTCACCAAGTTTATAATTTTATTAACGCTACTTGCAGTTTTAGAGGATAATGCTAGAGATATGATCTTCAACTACGAGGTCTTAGAGATTTTGTGTTAGGTAGACAGGATCGTATAGGCTTTATTTGGAGACAATTTTGTCCTTTATCGTCATATACCTTGGTAAGTGACAGTATTCACGATGCAGCTTTTCTGTATCCATGAGCATTGTCAACTTGCCCTAATCTAGAGACAACTTGCCCTAATCTAGAAACAACTTGCCCTAATCTAGAGACAACTTGCCCTAATCTAGAGACAACTTGCCCTAATCTAGAGACAACTTGCCCTAATCTAGAGACAACTTGCCCTAATCTAGAGACAACTTGCCCTAATCTAGAGACAACTTGCCCTAATCTAGAGACAACTTGCCCTAATCTAGAGACAACTTGCCCTAATCTAGAGACAACTTGCCCTAATCTAGAGACAACTTGCCCTAATCTAGAGACAACTTGCCCTAATCTAGAGACAACTTGCCCTAATCTAGAGACAACTTGCCCTAATCTAGAGACAACTTGCCCTAATCTAGAGACAACTTGCCCTAATCTAGAGACAACTGACCCTAATCTTCAGACAACTTGCCCTAATCTTCAGACAACTTGCCCTAATCTAGAGACAACTTGCCCTAATCTAGAGACAACTTGCCCTAATCTAGAGACAACTTGCCCTAATCTAGAGACAACTTGCCCTAATCTAGAGACAACTTGCCCTAATCTAGAGACAACTTGCCCTAATCTAGAGACAACTTGCCCTAATCTAGAGACAACTTGCCCTAATCTAGAGACAACTTGCCCTAATCTAGAGACAACTTGCCCTAATCTAGAGACAACTTGCCCTAATCTAGAGACAACTTGCCCTAATCTAGAGACAACTTGCCCTAATCTAGAGACAACTTGCCCTAATCTAGAGACAACTTGCCCTAATCTAGAGACAACTTGCCCTAATCTAGAGACAACTTGCCCTAATCTAGAGACAACTTGCCCTAATCTAGAGACAACTTGCCCTAATCTAGAGACAACTTGCCCTAATCTAGAGACAACTTGCCCTAATCTAGAGACAACTTGCCCTAATCTAGAGACAACTTGCCCTAATCTTGAGACAACTTGCCCTAATCTAGAGACAACTTGCCCTAATCTAGAGACAACTTGCCCTAATCTTGAGACAACTTGCCCTAATCTTGAGACAACTTGCCCTAATCTTGAGACAACTTGCCCTAATCTTGAGACAACTTGCCCTAATCTTGAGACAACTTGCCCTAATCTTGAGACAACTTGCCCTAATCTTGAGACAACTGACCCTAATCTTGAGACAACTGACCCTAATCTTGAGACAAGTTGCCCTAATCTTGAGACAACTGACCCTAATCTTGAGACAACTGACCCTAATCTTGAGACAACTGACCCTAATCTTGAGACAACTGACCCTAATCTTGAGACAACTGACCCTAATCTTGAGACAACTGACCCTAATCTTGAGACAACTGACCCTAATCTTGAGACAACTGACCCTAATCTTGAGACAACTGACCCTAATCTTGAGACAACTGACCCTAATCTTGAGACAACTGACCCTAATCTTGAGACAACTGACCCTAATCTTGAGACAACTGACCCTAATCTTGAGACAACTGACCCTAATCTTGAGACAACTGACCCTAATCTTGAGACAACTGACCCTAATCTTCAGACAACTGACCCTAATCTTCAGACAACTGACCCTAATCTTCAGACAACTGACCCTAATCTTCAGACAACTGACCCTAATCTTCAGACAACTGACCCTAATCTTCAGACAACTGATCCTAATCTTCAGACAACTGATCCTAATCTTCAGACAACTGATCCTAGCCTTGAGACAACTGATCCTAGCCTTGAGACAACTGATCCTAGCCTTGAGACAACTGATCCTAGCCTTGAGACAACTGATCCTAGCCTTGAGACAACTGATCCTAGCCTTGAGACAACTGATCCTAGCCTTGAGACAACTGATCCTAGCCTTGAGACAACTGATCCTAGCCTTGAGACAACTGATCCTAGCCTTGAGACAACTGATCCTAGCCTTGAGACAACTGATCCTAGCCTTGAGACAACTGATCCTAGCCTTGAGACAACTGATCCTAGCCTTGAGACTACTGATCCTAGCCTTGAGACTACTGATCCTAGCCTTGAGACTACTGATCCTAGCCTTGAGACTACCGATCCTAGCCTTGAGACTACCGATCCTAGCCTTGAGACTACCGATCCTAGCCTTGAGACTACCGATCCTAGCCTTGAGACTACCGATCCTAGCCTCGAGACTACCGATCCTAGCCTCGAGACTACTGATCCTAGCCTCGAGACTACTGATCCTAGCCTTGAGACTACAGATCCTAGCCTTGAGACTACTGATCCTAATTTTGAGACTACTGATCCTAATTTTGAGACTACTGATCCTAATTTTGAGACTACTGATCCTAATTTTGAGACTACTGATCCTAATTTTGAGACTACTGATCCTAATTTTGAGACTACTGATCCTAATTTTGAGACTACTGATCCTAATTTTGAGACTACTGATCCTAATCTTGCAGCTATAGAACGTTTGTAAATAAAGAGTTTTTTTTTTTTTTTTATTAGATAGAATGTTATAGATAAATATTAAGTTTTGTAGCTAGTTATATAGATTTTTTGTTCAAGTATTTTAATAGATTTTTTAAACGTTTTTTATAGCCTTCAGGGTAATGGAATTTGAGCAGCTATACGTGTCAGGTACCTGAATAAAATATCCTCTTACTTGCTAATCATTTCCCTACAATCTATATTAATTAAACTATAGATGAAGCATCCATTTGAATAGTTAGTTTTTATCCAAAAATAGCACTATATTTGTTTTTCAATAAATCTATTGCTTACATTTTCAATTATCATGTTTTCTGTTTTTTAGGTAATTATTTACTATAAACTGTTATTCCTCTATTTTTACCGTCTGTCATTTCTCCCTATAGTTCCTTGAGTTCATTTTCATTTTGGTTTCTGCAATATTGCCAGAGTGCGCTGGGTCGACACTGTTACCTGTGATATCAGAGTAGTCGACCTAGTGCATAGAGCTTAGTTTTACTTCCCCCCTCTTCCATGATGTCTTCTTTCTATTTTCTTGATGGAAAAAGTCATTGAAAATAGGATGCGAGAGTATACTGTAAAACCATTAGATAGTAGTAAAAATATATTTCCATTGATTCCGCAGCAAATCTTGACTCACTATAGCTTATATAGTAGATTACTACCATCTTGACCCAGGTGACATTTAACATTCCCACTATAAATTCACAGTTCTAATTTAGTCTTCTGAAAGTGTTCCATGGGATTCTTCTGACAGTGTTCCAAAAGATTCTTCTGACAATGTTCCAAAGAAATTTTCAGAGAATGTTCCAATAGAGTCTTCAGAAGTTGTTCCAAAGGAGTCTTCAGAAGTTGTTCCAAAGGAGTCTTCAAGTAATGTTCCAAAGGAGTCTTCATGGAATGTTCCAATGAAGTCTTCTTGGAATGTTCCAATGGAGTCTTCATGGAATGTTCCAATGGAGTCTTCGGGGAATGTTCCAATGGAGTCTTCGGGGAATGTTCCAATGGAGTCTTCAGGGAATGCTCCAATGGAGTATTCAGGGAATGTTCCAATGGAGTCTTCAGGGAATGTTCCAATGGAGTATTCAGGGAATGTTCCTATGGAGTCTTCAAGGAATATTCCAATGGAGTCTTCAAGGAATATTCCAATGGAGTCTTCAGGGAATGTTCCAATGGAGTCTTCAGGGAATGTTCCAATGGAGTCTTCAGGGAATGTTCCAATGGAGTCTTCAAGGAATGTTCCAATGGAGTCTTCGGGGAATGTCCCAATGGAGTCTTCGGGGAATGTCCCAATGGAGTCTTCAGGGAATGTTCCAAAGGGAATATTCTTGAAGATTCCATTGGAATATTCCTGGAATGTGTCAGAAAAGGAACATTCAGGGGACATTCCAGTGGAACATTCAGGGAACATTCCAATGGAACGTTCCTGGAATCTTCTGGGAAGGTTCAATGTTACCTGGGCTGTTATTCACCATCAGAATACTGACTTACTGCTATTCACCATCAGAATACTGACTTACTGTTATTCACCATTAGAATACTGACTTACTGTTATTCACCATTAGAATACTGACTTAATAGATTTTGTCCTTGGGAACCACAATTTCAAAAAATGAGGACTGGTTCAAAAAACGAGCAATTATCAACGAGGACTGGTTTAAAGTTATTTTGCGACATGAAGACAAGGTTAATCGATTTCTGACTAAATTGTTTAAGGAGGGATACATCAACCAGGCTGTTTAAGACCATCTTAGGCTATCAAGTTCTGCTCCAGGGGTAATGTATGGCTTGTCAAAAATTCACAAAGATAACGTTCCTTTTCGTCCCATTTTGTCTTCAATAGGAACAGACGGCTACAAAATTTCAAAATTTCTTCTTCCATTCTTAACTCCCTTAACTACTAATCAATATACTGTTCAGGATAGTTTTTCTTTTGTTCAGGATATAGGTAATACTCCAAATAGTGATAGTTATGTAATGGCTAGCTTTGATATTAAGTCCCTTTTCACGAATATCCCCTTAAATGAAACTATAGATATTGCTACAGATACTCTGTATGATGATGATAACTAAAGTGTCCCTCCTTTTTCAAAATTGTATTTTAAGAATCTTTTAGAGTTAGCTGTTAAGGAGGTGCTATTTATTTTCAACAATGTAATGTATTCTCAGTTTGATGGAGTAGCAATGGGAAATCCCTTAGGTCTAACGCTAGCGAATGTTTTTCTGTGTCATCATGAAATTACTTGGCTAGATAATTGTCCTTCAGACTTTAAACCAATAGTACGTTTATAAACGTTACATTGATGATACTTTCATTCTTTTTAGACACAGCTCTCACATAACAAAATTTTTAAATTATCTAAATTCTCAACATAGCAATATCAAATTCACTTGTGAGACTGAAACTGATTCAAAACTTAGCTTCCTTGATGTTTTAATTACTAGAAAAAATAATGAATTTGTAACTTCTATATTTCACAAAAAAACATTCACTGGCCTTGGTATGAAATTTAAATCTTTTGTTCCATTTAATTTTAAGACTAATATTATTTCATGTTTGATTTATAGCGCTTTTAGGATTTGTTCTCGAAGCACGTTGTTTGAGAATGAATTGTTATTTCTTAGGGATTATTTTTTGAAAAATGGCTTCACTTGCAAAATTATAGATACTGTATTTAGGAAAACTTTGAATAACATTTATCATGCAAAACCTGTAGAACTTAGTTGTGATAGGAAGCCAGTTTATGTTAGGTTAGAGTATTTAGGGTTTGTTTCCAATGTCCTCAAACGTAAATTATCCATTTTGATCAATAAGTTTTACCCTCAAATTCAACTTAAATTCATTATTAATTCATCTAATTCCATCGGCAATATGTTCAATTATAAAGACAAACTCCCACCTTTACTTGTTTCCAATGTTATATACAAATTCACTTGCGGACAGTCTTCTGCGGCCTATATAGGTGAAACACGGAAACAACTAAAGGTGAGAGTTAGTCAACACAGAGGGGTTTCCTTCAGAAACCCCTTTACCGTTTTATCTAACCCTGAAAATAGTAATATTTTAGAACGTTCTTTCGACCATAATCATCCATTTTCAGAAAAAGATTTCAAAATTTTAACTACCTGCAATAATTTAGATTTGAAGACATTGAAATCAATTTTTATTTAAGATCAAAAGCCCCAACTCAATTCACAAGGGGCTTCTACGGAATTATTTATTTTAAAACGATTTATTTTTGTAATTTATTTTCATTTCGTTATGTATTTATTTATATTGTAATTAAAGATAGAATTAAGTTTTATTTATATAAATAGTCTGTATCCTAGATAGGAGATTAGAGTATATAAATTGTGTATCTTTTAGGTTAAAATTAAGTTTCCTGAGGATGATTTTTGAATAAATCAAAAGCTTGAAAAGAAAATTGCAGTTTTTAATACTGACTTACTGTTATTCACCAACAGAATACTGACTTACTGTTATTCACCAACAGAATACTGACTTACTGTTATTCACCATTAGAATGCTGACTTACTGTTATTCACCAACAGAATACTGTCTTACTGTTATTCACCATTAGAATACTGACTTACTGTTTTTCACCATTAAAATACTGTCTTACTGTTATTCACCATTAGAATACTGACTTACTGCTATTCACTATTAGAATACTGTCTTACTGCTATTCACCATTAGAATACTGACTTACTGCTATTCACCATTAAAATACTGACTTACTGGTATTCACCATTAGAATAATGATTTACTGCGATTCACCATTAGAATACTGACTTACTGCTATTCACCATTAGAATAATGACTTACTGCGATTCACCATTAGAATACTGTCTTACTGCTATTCACCATTAGAATATTTCAGTGTTAAGCGTTTAATCCTATTAGTCTGCTATCTGATTAGAAATCCTCACTTCCATTTCCGTTGAGTTTGGAAATGGTACATACTTGTTAATTGCAAATATGTGAATATATCAAATAAGTAATTAATTAACCCTTTGCAGGTTGATATTATGATATATTTTAGTTTTCATCAATTTTCAAAAAAAAATCAATTTTTAAATAGCTTGGACGATCCTCTCATGAGTTGGCGGAAAAAATGAACGGAAATCTGATGTCTTCGATAAATAATTTTTAAAACAAGGTGACCAAAACTAACAAATCGCGTACCCTTGACCAACACCAACCAGCACTGACACCAGAGCAAGGCAAAGATTGGGCAGAAGAAGGACAGTGAAGAAGATCCTGATGATGTTTTCCTGAAAAGTTTCAATAACGTTAATAATGACTGATGATTTCTAGGTGATTTTTGTATAGGAAATTTAGAGAATTAAAGATTTTTATAATACAATTAGAGCTAGTTAAAATTCTAGGTCATTTTAGATAGAAAAAGAAAATTTCATATTTAGTTCCTAACAAAAGGATCAAGTAGAAGGTTGTGGGGTAGGTGGTTTTAATTTAGAGTTATTTGTATTTATTAATTAGTTTCTAACCACACAAAATAAAATAAACTTAGTAGGCTGGGGAATGAAAGCGTTGTAGGCAGCAATTTTATTATAAGTCTGCGCGTGACAAGATCTCGGGTTGAAGTGCGTCTCTTTCCGGTTAACGGCTCAATCAAACTCAAGTTTTGATGACGTCATGGAAAGTTTCCTTAAGATAATTAATATTAAATGAATCTAATACAACGATTTTACATAGTTAAACTAACAAAATTAATTATTCAATTTATATAGAGTATTTTTGAAAAAAGCAAAAGTTTTAATATTAAGATTTAAACATTGTACTAAATATCTTACAAAAAAAACGGTTAAAATTATCTTCCAGAAACTTCAGAATGATGCAATCGGAATGTCGATTGCATCAGCCTAATTTAATAATTGAAATTAAATAAAAGATGAACATAAAATAGTGTAATAAAAGAAAGAAATTATTTTATTATTTAGATTAGATTTTAATTGGTATATATTTATAATTTTTATTGTAATCAAAAGAAAGAAGGAATATTATGAATAAATGAAGAAAAAAGGTGTTGTAATCACTACAAGGTCTCCATATATATAAATAACCAAAACTGGATATTTCTTATTTCCCAGTGTCGGGGGTCTTCAAGCAGGCAAAGGGGTTCGCAGTGGTGGTTACAGTCCTCCATTACCCTTGTCTGCCTTCACCCTACAAGATAACGCCTAGACAGATATAGGTAACACCTATTTATATAATATATATATAAATGATGTATATTGTACATACAACTTAAAATTGTCTCAACCTGGATTTCTTTATTGTTATTGTCTTCTGCCCTCTGTCAATGCAGAACAGTTCTACTATACATACAAAGTGTTATGCATTGCATATAAAGTGGTAACTCAGTTCCCTGCACTTCCAATAATATGGATTAACACAATCTTCATTCATAGCTAGAATTTATTGTTATTATTCTGTCAAGCACGAGCAATAACTGCTAGATATTTGCATAGGAAAAGTATATTTGCACGATGTAAATATTGCATAGTATTACAGTATCATACATATGCGGGTAATATACGTTTGAATCGTTGAAACAAAAACGTCATATTTTGTAAAACAGATAATCGATATTTTCCATCCTCATGTTAATTGTTTTGGTATCTGTCTACAGTCTAGACAAAACTAATATATATTCTAACAATAAAATTTGAATTGTGTAACAAACATAATAGTTACATAACAGAAATTTTTATATTATATCAGGTCTCCACGGAAACATAGGTCGCCCACTGCTCAATATCGCTATTTCTAAATCTGACTCAGGGAGTGCATTCATTGATAAAAGGGCAACAGTACGCTCACCAGCAACTACAACAACAATCGAACGATCGGTCTAAAATATCCTGTTGCAGGTTCACTAGAGGCTGGTTATCCATCCCGCCAATCTTCTTTGTTCTGCAGCCTCCTTAATCACTATTATCATGATTGCCACCACTGTGATATTTGCACTGAAAAGAAGGAATGCTAGGAGAAGGAAGGAAGTAGAGCATGTGAGTATATATTTCATTTCTTATCAGCGAGAGAAGATCTTAAATGTCCACCATTTATATGCTCTATTAGTCTCCTCAGAGAATGTAGTGGGACATTGGAGTCATTCAAGCTAGGGAGATTGCAACAGTTGTATAGAAGATGCATATCCGTGTGCTGGATAAACCTATTCGAAACTATTGTGTATAATATAACAGTGTTCGTGTTTATTATTTGGCAAATAGTGAAAATAATTTACGTAAAGTGAATAAAAATATATGAGATATTAATGGAATAATCCTATTAATGAAAACTAGTATATAACTCTCTGACCCGAAATCTATGAGGTCTCTCACTTCCCTTTTACGGTTTGAAACTCTGTAATGCAGCGCAGTGAAGAATCATTAAGCTTTGCATGTCTATCTTTCCCATTTCTGCTAATTGTCTACCCACTTGGTTACAGGCAGCAGCAGCTGCATCTGTTCCTGAAGATGACCAAGAATTCACGAAAGAGAACATTCAAGTCACAACGACCAATTTAGCTGCCATTGTCAGATCTTCCGGAGTGAATAAACTGCTTGGTGAGTGAGACTTGAGTAACTGTGGTGACTCTTTGGGAGAAACTCTATGTTTATTTAGGGATTATGATGCAAGAATATTTTTATGATCTTATGACAGAATTGTTTCTTTTTATTTCATTTTTATTTAATAAGAATGGAATTAATTTCGATTTCAAAATGCTGAATATATTTGAAGATTAATTTACTACATAATCATACAAACTCGCTCTAAACTTTCTATTATTGAGCGTTATAGTATGAATATAAAATAAAGAATATCGATAAAAAGTTGAAAATATATATAAAAAATTGAATATATTATTATTTGGTTCACATGAGTGCCAAACTATACCGTAAAGTTTGATGAGGTATGATGAATGTAACCGCTATCTAATTTACCTGTAGAAGATTAAACTACCCTTTTGAAATAAGTAATTTCACTTGTAAGATAATATTGACCAAATATCATTATGATAGATGATAGTTTTTATGTACTTCAATATCCATTTTATAGATTTTGTAATATTCTCGCTAAAAAATTGTTTTCTCGCTAATTTCAAAAGCAAATATTCGACCAGCAATAAATTTTTCATTAAATTGTATTATTAGTTTGAACTATATACTATTTTCGAGTTTCCAGTTGGCCTTTGGATTGTATGAGAATGTGTTTCGAAAATATCGAATAGGGTTGTAAATTTCCACCAAAATTCTCATTGTCGCTCTGTTCTTCTAAACCTAATTCTAAGATCGATGAGCCACTCATGCTAATACTTTGTGAGAAAATAATTGCTTCGGCCCAGAAACTCTTATTTAACTTTGTTACAAGTAATTCTGAAAGCGTGAATATTCCTGAACAAGTCTAAAACTATTTGCCGGGATTAAATATTTTTCTGAAGTTTAATTGGAGCTTCGATCGGACGGGAAAGGAAATAAATTAATTTATTAGACATATTGCTATCTAGACTGAATTCTATAAGGGATTTACAAAAGGGTATCACCTACACAGGGTTAAGGCTTCAAAATTAAATTATTACTAAAAAGTCGATTAATATGTAAATTCACATCAATACTTTACTAATTACGGCTCATTATCAAGTACATATATACATAATGGGTTCATCGCGTCAACACTATTGACATCAACTCAATAATGTAAACATTGCAATACTCAATAGCTACATTGTTCCAAACGATTAACAGATAAAGGATCGTTGCACTCTACTTAGGGATAAACACTTTGTACACAACTACCTTATAGTTAGTTTACTTTGCAAACAACGACTAATTGTCGGTGTACTTCTACCCTATTACGTCCCTCTATATTGCTTAAGTAATTTCAATAAAAACACGAGTTTTTTTTTAAAGTTCTCAATCCTCCAGTAATACATAGGAAATAAATAAGTTTAAATCCTCATATCTCAAAAAGTATTCGTTTCTACAAAAAATGGTTTTGATTTTCGGATTCTATGGACAAAAATACTTAGAAAAGATTAAATCTGGTGGAGGTCGTCGAATGGGAAAGATCCCCTTATAATTACCCTATTACGTCCCTTATACCTACCTGATTACGTCCCTTATAGCTACCCAATTACGTCCCTCATAGCTACCCAATTACGTCCCTTATACCTACCTGATTACGTCCCTTATAGCTACCCAATTACGTCTCTTATAACTACCCAATTACGTCCCTTATACCTACCTGATTACGTCCCTTATAGCTACCCAATTACGTCCCTCATAGCTACCCAATTACGTCCCTTATACCTACCTGATTACGTCCCTTATAATTACCCTATTACGTCCTTTATACCTACCTGATTACGTCCCTTATAGCTACCCAATTACGTCCCTCATAGCTACCCAATTACGTCCTTTATAACTACCATATTACGTCCCTTATAACTACCCTATTACGTCCCTTATACCTACCTGATTACGTCCCTTATTGCTACCCAATTACGTCCCTCATAGCTACCCAATTACTTCCCTTATACCTACCTGATTACATCCCTTTTAGCTACCCAATTACGTCCCTTAAAACTACCCTTTTACGTCCTTAAACTACCCTATTACGTCATTTATAACTACCTATTACGTCCCTTATAACAACCCTATTACGTCCTTAAACTATCCATTAAAATATATTTAAATTGTGTTTAATAAACCATTGGTGCTGAAAGTTTTTTTTCATTCGTTATAAAAACTGTTAATGATGCTAAAATTGCAATATTAACAAATTTTTAACGTAATTCATAAGTAAATTATATATATAGTACTCAAAATATAATATTGTATATAATTGTAATTAACTTCTACATACCCCCCTATGTAAATTAGTTAGTATAGTAGCATGTTTAATGTACATTACTCGCTGATTACTACTTTTTTCTTTTTTGCCTGTAGCTTGTTAAATTTCAAATGAGTTCACCGGACCGAATTATCTTCTACAACACTGTAGAATAAATTACCTTCTGTTTATGTTGAAGGCAACCTACGGCTTATCTACATATACCAGGATTACCATAGTAAATTCTGTCATAACAACGAAAATACCCATCTAGATTGTTATAATTAAATAATTTCATTTTATTCAAATTTATATACTTACAGTTTACCTCATTAGAAATCAGATCTTTCTGCATTAATTATTAGAAATTACTTAATTAATCTCTTGAGAAGCGGGCAAAACATTTTGACCAAAAATCTATTATTCTGGTTAGTTATTTAACGGTTCCGCATTATCTGACTTGAAAGATTTTGTACCCATGCTACCTGTAGGTATCAAGGATACTATTTAAAATAAATATTAATATTAATTATTTTATATCATTATTAATCATAGTATGTGAAACCATCTGCTAATTAACTCGGATCTTTCCCTACATCTTGTTTTGAATCCACCTAATTTTATTCAATAACATTATTCGTGCTATGTATATTGTGAGATTCAGAACCATTGAGTATTTACATATTTGTCACACTACCACATTAGGTCACTGTAAATGGAGTGTTTGTCTCTCCTTTCACTTCAGAGTTTGTTGATTGATATGAAATTCACGCGAGAAAGAGATAACTAAAAGGTATAACTATAAGGGATAACTAAAAGGGATAACTATAAAGTTTAACTGAAAGGGATAACTATAAAGTTTAACTGAAAGGGATAACTATAAAGTTTAACTGAAAGGGATAACTTAAAGTTTAACTGAAAGGGATAACTTAAAGTTTAACTGAAAGGGATAACTATAAAGTTTAACTGAAAGGGATAACTATAAAGTTTAACTGAAAGGGATAACTTAAAGTTTAACTGAAAGGGATAACTTAAAGTTTAACTGAAAGGGATAACTATAAAGTTTAACTGAAAGGGATAACTTAAAGTTTAACTGAAAGGGATAACTATAAAGTTTAACTGAAAGGGATAACTTAAAGTTTAACTGAAAGGGATAACTATAAAGTTTAACTGAAAGGGATAACTATAAAGTTTAACTGAAAGGGATAACTTAAAGTTTAACTGAAAGGGATAACTTAAAGTTTAACTGAAAGGGATAACTATAAAGTTTAACTGAAAGGGATAACTTAAAGTTTAACTGAAAGGGATAACTATAAGGGATAACTATAAGGGATAACTTAAAGTTTAACTGAAAGGGATAACTTAAAGTTTAACTGAAAGGGATAACTATAAAGTTTAACTGAAAGGGATAACTATAAAGTTTAACTGAAAGGGATAACTATAAAGTTTAACTGAAAGGGATAACTATAAAGTTTAACTGAAAGGGATAACTATAAAGTTTAACTGAAAGGGATAACTATAAAGTTTAACTAAAAGGTATAACTATAAAGTTTAACTGAAAGGGATAACTATAAAGTTTAACTGAAAGGGATAACTTAAAGTTTAACTATAAGGGATAACTTAAAGTTTAACTGAAAGGGATAACTTAAAGTTTAACTGAAAGGGATAACTTAAAGTTTAACTGAAAGGGATAACTATAAAGTTTAACTAAAAGGTATAACTATAAAGTTTAACTGAAAGGGATAACTATAAAGTTTAACTGAAAGGGATAACTTAAAGTTTAACTGAAAGGGATAACTTAAAGTTTAACTGAAAGGGATAACTATAAAGTTTAACTGAAAGGGATAACTATAAAGTTTAACTGAAAGGGATAACTATAAAGTTTAACTGAAAGGGATAACTTAAAGTTTAACTGAAAGGGATAACTGAAAGGGATAACTATAAAGTTTAACTGAAAGGGATAACTATAAAGTTTAACTGAAAGGGATAACTATAAAGTTTAACTGAAAGGGATAACTATAAAGTTTAACTGAAAGGGATAACTTAAAGTTTAACTGAAAGGGATAACTATAAAGTTTAACTGAAAGGGATAACTGAAAGGGATAACTATAAAGTTTAACTGAAAGGGATAACTATAAAGTTTAACTGAAAGGGATAACTATAAAGTTTAACTGAAAGGGATAACTATAAAGTTTAACTGAAAGGGATAACTATAAAGTTTAACTGAAAGGGATAACTATAAAGTTTAACTGAAAGGGATAACTATAAAGTTTAACTGAAAGGGATAACTTAAAGTTTAACTGAAAGGGATAACTTAAAGTTTAACTGAAAGGGATAACTATAAAGTTTAACTGAAAGGGATAACTAAAAGGGATAACTATAAAGTTTAACTGAAAGGGATAACTATAAGGGATAACTATAAGGGATAACTTAAAGTTTAACTGAAAGGGATAACTTAAAGTTTAACTGAAAGGGATAACTATAAAGTTTAACTGAAAGGGATAACTTAAAGTTTAACTGAAAGGGATAACTATAAAGTTTAACTGAAAGGGATAACTATAAAGTTTAACTGAAAGGGATAACTATAAAGTTTAACTGAAAGGGATAACTATAAAGTTTAACTGAAAGGGATAACTTAAAGTTTAACTGAAAGGGATAACTATAAAGTTTAACTGAAAGGGATAACTATAAAGTTTAACTGAAAGGGATAACTATAAGGGATAACTATAAAGTTTAACTGAAAGGGATAACTTAAAGTTTAACTGAAAGGGATAACTATAAAGTTTAACTGAAAGGGATAACTTAAAGTTTAACTGAAAGGGATAACTATAAGGGATAACTATAAGGGATAACTATAAGGGATAACTATAAGGGATAACTATAAAGTTTAACTGAAAGGGATAACTATAAAGTTTCACTGAAAGGGATAACTATAAGGGATAACTAAAAGGTATAACTAAAATGTATAGCTATAAAGGATAACTATAAGGGATAACTATAAGGGATAACTATAAGGGATAACTATAAAGGATAACTATAAGGGATAACTATAAGGGATAACTATAAGGGATAACTAAAAGGTATAACTATAAAGTTTAACTATAAGGGATAACTATAAGGGATAACTATAAGGGATAACTATAAGGGATAACTATAAGGGATAACTAAAAGGTATAACTATAAAGTTTAACTATAAGGGATAACTATAAGGGATAACTATAAGGGATAACTAAAAGGTATAACTATAAAGTTTAACTATAAGGGATAACTATAAGGGATAACTATAAGGGATAACTAAAAGGTATAACTATAAAGTTTAACTATAAGGGATAACTAAAAGGGATAACTATGAGTGATAACTAAAAGGGATAACTATAAGGGATAACTATAAGGGATAACTATAAGGGATAACTATAAGGGATAACTATAAGGGATAACTACAGTCTATTATACAGTTGCAAATAGAGTGACATTCACTTACGCAATACAAACGACTTTCTTGATGGGATTCATTATTTGTAGTGAAATATCTGAAGTAATTTGTGGTGACTGAAGTAATTTAAAGTGAAAATAATACTACATTTTATAAGTAAAATCCAATTTACCATATTTTTATTTAATCATAATTTGTAATTTGATAACAACTAATGCATTGATTTGAAATAATAGATTTAATCATATTTAATTAAAACTATTGAACATACATCTAGACTGAAACCTGGATACAAAAATTCAAACGATCAGTAATGCATACATAATATCCTTTGTTCAATATCTTGAATTTAAAATAGATATTCATGATAGTTAAGCTAATCAGATTTGATGAATAGAAAGGTTGTTATAAATAGTATTTTTAAGTGAACGCTAAATCAATTTTACTGTCAATAGTAATTCGGTTGATTCATTGAGAGGAATTCGGATGTAGATTTTATGAAACTGATTGAAAGTTCACAGATTCATATTTTAATAAGGTCATATACGAAATTTTCTTTGCCAAGTGAAAGTCTACAGATTTTCATTTTGATATTCAAGTTATTCCGTTCCCATTCTCCACTTGCTAGTGCTGTATATCCGTAAAGTTCTAGCCTAGGAACTATGCCCTATGGTATCGCATAACATGGCACTCTCTTGAGTCTATAGGAAGAAGTTACCTGCATCATACCTCATCAAACTTTACGGTATAAGTTTGGCACTTGTTTGGGAACAAGATCTAGACTCTGTGTCATATTTCTGGTTACTGTAATAAAACTAAGTGATGCATGAGTACTGGAAAATATTTACCTATGAAAGGATTATGTGTGTATGATTAGACGGAGTCAGTGAGGAATATATTCAGAAACAAAGTAACAAATCAAATTTTGAATTGGATACTTTTTGCTTTGATCATTTACTCCAACATTGAATGTTACTGAAGCACACGAACGCTGCACTACTTCTTCGTCAAACTTGTCCTAAACAGAACGAATGGCTGCCTTCAAAGAGTCTATAATAATTAAGGTTGGAACAAATGGCAACTTCAATTTCAAATATATATCAGATTTCGAAGTCAATAGAATTGATGTAAGGAATTGAGTTCAAGCACATTGTTTTGTTACAAAGGTCATCGAACTTGCCTTGGCATCACTTTACAGTCTCATTTGGCGTGCGAGCTGGTGCTAGGTAATGAATGAAGATAAAATTGGTTCCAAATTATTCAGTGTGCCAAAGATGAATTATTGCCTACGACAAATACAAAAACCATGACTTCATCCATGAAAATTAAAGAGATTTGGTCCCATCCGATGCTTCATCATCCCCTACATCGACGAAGACAGTCTTCTTCCGATTCGTATGGCTCTTAACATTCACATATAAATCTTAGAGACATTGCACCATAGAGAGCAGACCATAGAGATTCTGACTATTGGTAACAGCGTCCACCCTGAACATCTTTTCGTTTGAATGTTAAAGGCACACAACATAGTGGGCCGGATTCATAAAGAAAATCAAATCATATGCATACGTATACTTGCAAAATATGAAGGAAATCCTTCTATGTACTTGTATTCATAAAAATTTCAAGAAAAACCATCTACTTTTAGAGCAGAACGTAAAAGTGTATAGGTAGACCCTTTACTTCAAATAAAGAGCATATGCTTCAAAGAAACCAAGTCTGGTCAGTAGCAGACTTCAGTTGGAAGTAAAAAATTTGGTTTTGTCCGATTATCAGCATTTTGGCAAACTTTGTTGTTTGAGGCATGTTAAACAACACACCCTCTGCTTACCCACCCATGGTTGTGATTTGAAGATCTTATTTTGTTTTGAAGAAGTACAATGGCTTGCGGACCGAATCGTATGCACCAACGAATAAACATGGGGAAGTGATCTCTCCATGTTTTGCGTTACCTCAGTGATTCTGTCTACTAAATAACTAGGTGTTAGCCTATCAACGTTATCGCAGAATGTGAGAACAGTCGTCGGTAGCATAACTGCCCCTATGAATGAATGGATTAAGTTTTCAACTGCAAAGAGAGAAATAGTTGAATCAAAACAATTTTGACAAAAAAATTATAATTTTTCGACAGTCATTTGTATATCATCATTAAACCTCTACTGCGGTAAAAATACACCAAGTTCTTAAAGAAAAGAGTAATAGTTGAACAATGCTTTAGCCAACTCAAACGTCAATTTCCTCTCTTTCAATACAATTGTCGCAAAGAGTTGGAAAATGTTCCAAAAGAAATCGTCTTTTGCTCTATACTTCATAATACTGCAAACATTTTAGGTGTTCCTGACTTCGAGCCAGCTGAAGAGATACCAAAATTCTATGAAAATGATGCCACCATTCATGAACAAGTAGCTCTTCGCCAACATGGACTAGAAATTAGAAAAAAAAAACTTAAGCATTGTATTACATAATTTAAATTTGATAATCTAATCCATTTATGAAATTAACGAAATAATTTCAATCACAAATATAGAAAATAGAAAAATTTTGCTAGTTACGATAAAGAATTTACTTAAAAAACAGGTTTTTGGAAGAATTATTACACTCGCAATTATAAGGATTTCTTAGGATATACTAGCAACTTTAAGGTATTCATTATGAATATGAAAAGAAGGATATGCTTATACTCCCACCTTTTACTTAAGAGCATTACTTTATGTTTCTACCTTATGCTTGCAAGGATATCCCTCTTTTTTTAATCTGGCCCATTGTATTGGGTTAATGATATTTCTGAACTAATAGGTATATATTTTCAAGTCACCCTGTGCGAGCTAATATCAGTTTGGTCTGTTTATGATAAGCCTTGGACAATTTCATATATTATTCAATGTATGTAAACATAATTTTTATCGTGAATATATTATTTAGCGTAAGACATTTGTATCATAGAATATCGTAAAATGAACAGTGCAGAGTAATAAAGAATAGTGCATTGTAACACCCCAAGCAACCATGACACATTGTGCCAACATGGGCACTAGATGGTTAGATATATGATATATATAAACTATAGATGGTTAGATGGGCAAGAGTTAGCAGACTGAAAAGTAGCCTTGAAATTACATGGGGATAATGTGGTTTTCCATTCTCATGGAATGTTACCTTGGAAGAAGGTTGGTTCAATGTGGCGAATTCATCCCATTGAATTGTCATATTGGCCCAATCTGATTAATATATAGCGTATCAACATTATATCAAAACTTGTTATTGAAGAGGAAGAGAAAATAATAATTATTATAGAAATGGTTCTCGTCCCAAGCAACACAAGTTAATGGGGCCCATGTGGGCACTTGGTTAACAAATCGTATTGGTACTGTGTGTTCTTTTGCAAAATGGGTTAACCTAGTGCCCACATGGGCCCTATTAACTTGTGATGCTTGGGACGAGAACCATTTCTATAATAATTATTATTTTCTCTTCCTTTTCAATAATAAGTTATGATGTTTCACTGGAAAAAAAACTGAAAAAACAAGTACATCGTGTTTGATTTGTTTTATGCAATCAATGGTCTGCATGAAATAACTGAGAATGCAATTCACCCAAAAAGTCCTCTGTCTCTGCAGCAATAAAAAATATCAAACTTTACATTTAAATTTATTATCTATTTGTTCAGTATTCGTTTGTTGTCAGACGCAACAAATTACGAGAGAAATGTTCTAGAACTTAATTTGTTTTGGAAGTAATTTCCTTCAGGCAATTAAATTAACATAGGAAGAAACAAGATAACGTGCACTCGGTAGAGCGCATACCTTCACCGCCGCTTTGACACGTTCCCTTCCAAAATCTAATAACCTGGTAACTGAATAATTACCAATCGTCCCACCAAGTTTCATGCAATATGGTTTAATACTTTATGAGTTATTGAGTTATAAATGCCTTGACCTTGACCTTTGACCTGATCGCTCCCAAAATCTAACAAAATTGTTCATGTATATTGACCAATCGTCCCAACAAGTTTCATGCAATATGGTTCAATACCTTTTCGGTCATAAATGACCATGACCTTGACCTTCGATCGGGTCACTTCCAAAATTCTACCAGAAGGTCACTAGACATTTTATACCAATCGTTTCATCAAATTTCAAGCAAATTATTTGAACACTTTTTCAGTTATGCGAATAACAAGATGATAAATAAATAAGTCAATAAATGCCGCGTGAAATATAACCTTTACACATTCTGCGAAGGTAATTAGAAAGTATCAGAATTAACATAGTATTTAAAAGGATGATTTAAATTGCAATATATACAATGATACATGGTATTATAATTCTATAAATTCGTTAATATATTACTCTTAAACTATCTAGTAATTGAAGCAAAAATTGTCAAAAAAACTACCATGTGAAAATAGTTACTTACATCTAAATATAATTTTTTTTTAATATCTATGTTTCTTATGATTAGAATGAAGATTTTTACTGTACACTAATGGATGTCTCGACAAAAATATAACTATACTTTAATTAATATAACAACTATAAAATCACATAAATTTCTTAGTATAAAATCAAATATTAATCTTAGTATTAAATCAAATAATAATCCTAGTATAAAATCAAATAATAATCCTATAATAAAATAAAATAATAATCCTAGTATAAAATGAAATAATAATCCTAGTATAAAATCAAACAATAATCCTAGTATAAAATCAACTTTTTTTTTCACATCTTTGATATTTTTCACATCTTACCTACGAATTATTCTGCAACATTATTATTCCGCTACGAATTATTCACTGATGTCAAAATACAAATTCAAATTCTTTATTGAAATAAAAAATGTTTACAGAGAGATTAACTATGAAGTAAAGATACATCATATAGAATTACCGAGGAAGTTACATATAGCTACCTACTTCACAATTAGCTACGTAACATTTAAAATTTCAACTCCGTTTGGAAATTCAGACAACTTTTCAGGTAATTTGAATGTAATCGGTAAACATGTTGAATACAAAGGATTTCAAGGAAGCAGACAAAGAGGAGAGTGGCTCCATTAACAAAGTCACCTACCACCAGTCTATAACATTTCAATTTTACTACTACTCACATCGGTGCGTAATATTTACTCTGGTGCTTAAATTGAGACAGATATAACTCACTAATATTTACTCTGGTGCTTAAATTGGGACAGATATAACTCACTAATATTTACTCTGGTGCTTAAATTGAGACAGATATAACTCACTAATATTTACTCTGGTGCTTAAATTGGGACAGATATAACTCGCTAATATTTACTCTGGTGCTTAAATTGGGATAAATATAACTCACTAATATTTACTCTGGTGCTTAAATTGGGACAGATATAACTCACTAATATTTACTCTGGTGCTTAAATTGAGACAGATATAACTCACTAATATTTACTCTGGTGCTTAAATTGGGACAGATATAACTCACTAATATTTACTCTGGTGCTTAAATTGGGACAGATATAACTCACTAATATTTCCATGAGAAACCATGTGTCTATTTTGTACCTAAGTCTCACAGGCAGATGGCGCCACCATTCTTTAATAAGACGTAGAATAATAATTAATATATTTTATTCATAGCACATAAATGTCATGATATGTTACAGTGGAAGGGATTTCGTGTATATTAAACAAAAAATATTATGACGTTTTATGAGCCAACCAGAATTAGCATATGAACGTACACCAGCCATTTTTGTTTCCATTGAAAGAAATTTTCATATTTAATTAAAGGCAAAAACAAAAATGTTATTACATTTTAATGACTTAGGGTAAGTAAGATAATAATATTATTATCATAGAAGTTGCCGATTGAAATGATGTATTAAATAACGATAATTTTGTGGTGACTGTATAATTAATAATTTAAACAATAATTTATATATTAAAATTGTTTTTTATTGTTCAATTTTTGTCTATTTTTCATTGCTAAATGTTATAATATATTATTTTGCTCAAGGCAAAGTATCTTGAGTATGAAAATTAATTTATAGATTGTGCCATTTATAATTCAGCTAAAGAATATAATTAATATAGATACTTGATTTTCTTTAATTTACCTCTTTGCATAGCATTTTGAGTTCCTCTTTTTCAGGAGAATTTTATAATGTATTTTTGCTCCTTCTTTGGCGTTACTTTCTCCAATTTGATTACATCTCACAGAACTAAAATGAGATAAAATTGTCTCCAGTGACACTATCTACCAATTAATTACAGTAGCTTCTACAAAAATTTCAATTGTAATTATATATTTTCCTTCCGATATAAATACACATTTCCTAGTTTAATTAATGGTGTTTGTTTCTAACACAAACATCAAGTGGGAACTCCAAAAAATTCCTTTCAAAATCTCCTACGAGATTGAGGTACTGACTGATTAATTAAATATTCTCTTTATTTTCTTATCATGAATGGAAGACATGATTAAAGCACTGAATAGAGTAGATAATTTAGAATATATCTAGTAAAAATATTTATATCTATAATCACTCAATGTTAGATTTAATTTAAATTTCAATTGATTTTCGGTGAAGATAAATAGTGTATTATGAGAAAATCTTCTCACTAGAAGCGTTTTTTATGACGATGATATCAATAGTAGGGGATTATTATTACCTTGTATGGTAACAAAGTAATTAGTTAGTTAATTCAGCGTGCATTTTACTCCATCTGAATTGAGATTAAAAAATGAAATAATTTTAAATACAATTGGGAGTTTATCAGTAGCATAATTTATCATTTCCTAATATTTCAAACAAAATAAATGTTCACTCAATGTTAGATATAATTTTAATTTCAATTCAATAGATAGGAAATAAGATAGATGTTGAATTATTGGAATAGTGTTTTTAAGACGATAATATCATTATAACAGGGACTCGTCTTTAATTCCTTTTATGGTAACAAAGTAATTAATAAGTCAGTACTATAGTATTAATGATGCCCTTTGATACTATTTGGAATAAAAAAAATTGTTGTGTCAGAAATTTAGATTGTCCTTTTGAACTTTAATTTATCATAACACTCAGTTATCATAACACTCAGTTATCATAACACTCAGTTATCATAACACTCAGTTATCATAACACTCAGTTATCATAACACTCAGTTATCATAACACTCAGTTATCATAACACTCAGTTATCATAACACTCAGTTATCATAACACTCAGTTATCATAACACTCAGTTATCATAACACTCAGTTATCATAACACTCAGTTATCATAACACTCAGTTATCATAACACTCAGTTATCATAACACTCAGTTATCATAACACTCAGTTATCATAACACTCAGTTATCATAACACTCAGTTATCATAACACTCAGTTATCATAACACTCAGTTATCATAACACTCAGTTATCATAACACTCAGTTATCATAACACTCAGTTATCATAACACTAAGTTATCATAACACTAAGTTATCATAACACTAAGTTATCATAACACTCAGTTATCATAACACTCAGTTATCCTAATACTCTCAATTATGGATAATACTCTCACTTATTACAATAATTAATACTAATTACTAAATTGCTAATATATCAATAGTATTTTCCATGTATGAACCTTTGAATACACGACAACCATTCGTTGGGTTTCAAAATTAGTTCAGTACTCAGAATCGATATTCTATGTATACCTAATTAGTTTCTGTATAAATTGGTGAAATGTCCAATTCTACACCTAATCAGTTTCTATATATATTGGTGAAATGGCTATTCAAACAGATTAAACACAGATTAGGGTTTAGCATAAATTAGGATGTTAATGTGTTTGTGTTAGTGAATAGACACGCTATTTTAGCTAAGACACCCGTAACTTCCTAGGGGATTTGAACAACAGATTATCTTGAGATTTGGAACATTATTCGATTGGAAACAGTAATTAGATATTCATTAATTATCGTGAACTAATGATATATAGGCCATAAACTAAGGTGAATTTTCTTTATATAGTGCATATGTTAAAAGTTAATAAAGTAGTGTCAATGAATACATCATTAAATCTTTTGACTGAAAGTTGTATCTGATGAACTGTTATATTTGTTGCTATAATTTTTTCAAGGAATCTTTAAAAATGATCAATAAAATGAGACCATCATTTCTTAAATTAATCTCGTTGAAAATTCCCAAACATTTAAGTAACATTGAAGATATATCTCAAAATGAATGGACAACATAATTTGTAATGCAATTAAGAACATCACGTTTCATGCAATCTAATTAAAAGTGTATTTAATTAATTACTCAAATGTAATTACCAGTTACATTGTCTCTTTTATCTTTTTTAGGAATATTGTATCGCTGCAACAGCTCTATAATGTTAATTGTAAGAGAACTATATAATGCGGTTAATTAGTAAAATAAAATCATGTGGCAATAGTTATTATTGTACGGTTTTGGACTTCAAATACATTGTCACATTCTCATTATTGATTGTTTATTAAAACACTGTAGGTGTGATTTAATTACATAGAAAGTACAGTAAGACTGATGAATTATGAAATACAAGATTTATGGACTTTACTCAATTTTCAAAATATTTTACGGAATGCAAAATTTACAAATTTTCATCGTCTGAGAAAAGTTATGATTTTTATTAAATTTGTTGTAATTTTCTGTTAATAGATTAATATCAAATTCTACAATAAAATTAACCCTAATATGATGGCCTCTGACTCAAACATGGAAATGTTAAATCCAACCAAAGAATGAGGAGCTCCTTAATATTACGTCTAAAATTCAATTACTTCATTGGAAAAACTCTATTTTTTACCTTATATTTTCTCATATTTTATTTCCATCAGTACATTACTTATGGAATTAAAAATTTATAGACTGCTCAGTTGAGGAGCTCTACTGTATAAATAATTATCGTTAAAAAACACCAGTGCTTTTAAAAAATTCTATCATTTTACAGGAAAAAAGAGTGTTTAACGCCTGATTCAAATGCTCAACGTCTTATCACTGTTATTAAATATAAAATAAATACAAGGGAACTCGGCAAAGAAGTCAGAGAAGAAAGTGGCTTCATGAACAAAGCATTTATCACTAATATTATACAATATACCTGCTGAGACCTATTCATTTTCAAATAGTTTTCCATTATATTTTAAATTATAAGTTTCTTATGGGTAAGTACAAAGTGTTATCTCACATTTAATTCATTCATAATAATAATAAGATAATTTTCGCAGTTAATTTCAATGAACTCAATTATGATGCAGATCTTTTGTTATGATGCCAAGGATTACCATTATATTTAATAATACACATTGTTACTCCACCGTAATTATAGTTGTATGAAATGAATAACAAGTTAATTATCTATTTCATGTCATCCTCATTAATAGATTTAATCATGTAGAAACACCCTCGTTAGTTGAGTACTATTGTTATGTTGTTTTTCTAACATCAAACCTGACATCAAAGTAGTAATTAGCAGTACACCTTAACAATCAATTTACTCTCTAATTAATGAGTGATGGGTAGGAAACTCTTGTAATTTAACAGAGTCAACAATGATAGTTGTTTTAATTGAATATCTCTGAAACATAATTATTGGGAAAGAACATGAGAAGTGTATATTTATTATTTCTAGTGTGATGAGTTAATTATAATTATTACTGACCACACTAATTTGAACATGTTTTTTTCAAAATGAGATATATTCAGGTTGCAAATCTAAAAAATTACAAAATCCTGTTCATATTGCGAATTCTTGATTGTCACATCTTGTGTTCATATTTCGTATCTCAAATTATATGAGGATTTCATTTATAAACATATAATCATTTTTTTCAATTTTCAATTCCTGAATATAATTTTAATTATAATGCCTTCTTTGTCGATATTACTTTTTCTTGTTCATAAAAGACAGTAACCATATTCACCAAATCGGGTTTACATAATCTTTAATAAAGGTTTACCATCAAACGCTTTTTTGAGGAATAGATTGTAACTCAGGATAGCAATCACGATAAGAATGATCAGTGTACACGACTAATCTCTCGACTTCAATCTGATATGAATTATGATTGGGATTTATGATTAAGAAACATTAATTGGAACCATGTTGGCACCAATGGGATACTTTATTGTAATAAATTAAACGAGTGGGATTCATTCGGATTTGAAGTTGAGAGATGAATTGCAAGATTCAAGATTCGATGAGTGATGTAAGAATATTATCGAAAGTTGGAAGTTGAAAACTAATCTGGAACAAATAAGAAGTCATGTCTTAATATTTCACTTTTACCTGACTAAAGACTAACACTATTGATCAATAATAGAAATAGCCTAGGTGTTTTTCTAACTCAAAGAGTAACGCTATCAATTTTCTTGACACTGACTTTGAAATTCAATTAAAATTTAAATATTTTAAAAATTAAAAAGTATTTCGTTAAATGATATAGCTACAACTCATGAAAACCTCTATTTACCCTAAGTGATATATGAGTGATCTCAATATTTCTAAAGTAACTCATTATTTATAAATAATGTAACTAGGGATCACTTCCCCACTTGGTCTATTGAGATCAGTCATCTCATATATCACTTAAGATAAGTTGAGGTTTACAAAAATTGTAGGTATATATTATTTAACAAAATATTTTTGAAATTTTGAAATATTTATATCTTAAATGAATTTCATAAAAAAAATTATTATCCAATTTAAAAATGTGAGTCGTACAATTAATGTGAAACCTATAAAAGGGAATATGGATGAAAAGATAAAAAATAAACAAATGTGACAAATAAACTACTCTTACTAAAAGCCAATTGTATTCTCATGTGATATATTTTTTAGTTGGACATTTATGGTGTTATTATATGATATTTCAGATAAACTTGTAAATGGATTATTTAATTTCTTCGTAAAATTGAGGTAGCCTTCAATTGGTAAGCAAATGGGGAAGGTATTTGGCAAATTTTGAGCTAGTTAAAATATCTGATAAAACTACTACTCTGTATTAAGCCCTAAACTAATTAGTTAATGTGCCGATCCCACGCTAGGATTTTTAAAGATAATAAATGAGGTATTTCTCTATAGGTGAAATAGACATTTTATGATTGTCAGGTAAATTGTGTACAGTCATAGACTATCAATATTCCATGAAGTATGAGCTCTCAGGTTTTAAACTACTCAGAATATAAACTGAATATATAAAAGTCCGGTAATGTAAGATATGCCCTGTGTAGATAGATAGATTCTGTAAATATTCTTTATTGATTCTGTATAAACAGTTATAAGGACTAAGGCCAGCACCTTAATACCATCTTCATAATATACAGAAACAATCTATTAAACTTTACTATATTTGGTCATTATTGTTTGTACTGAAGATATAGAAATGTATAGCATTTGCAAATTAAACAATTCATTACTATCCCAAATAAATATCTTTTCAATGAACTGTTACAATGAAGAACATTCATTATTCAAACAATATCCATTCACAGTTAACATAAATAATATTCCAATTTGGATGAACTGTTAACTTATTTTACAAAATCTATTTACAGGCAATACTGTGAAGAACATTCATAAAAATACTCTTTCACAGTCAATACGAATAATATTCCACTAGAAATGAACTAATACAGTGAAGAACATTCATTCAATATTAATTTAAAGTCAGTACAAATATTATTCTATTTTGGATGAGAACACTTATGGTGAAGAACATAATCAATTATTTTTATTATAACTAATAATAATAATGAAAAATTCAAACCGTTAAAAATGTATTACTATAAAACTTGAAAATAAGTCAACAATTTTGTTTCTCTCTGTGCTATTTTCAATATCTAAAAAATGTTTAATTTTGTAAAAAAAAATCAGTAACAACAGGGTTGATGAATTCCGTTTTGTGATAATACTCAATCGTTTGAAATTTCGATTGATTTCAATTACTTTGACGAATAATTAGTAACATGAGTGTCGATAACCGTGTCCTACGTCCTTTGAACACTCAAAGAGGTGTGTGAAGATTATTGGCAGTTGGGTGAGCATATCTAGATTTGATATTGACAATCAATTACGAATTTCTATGCCCAAAGTACTGTTACTGTTATATATTCGTACTGTAAGTTTAATACCATGTGAATATGTAAATGAAATATCAGTACGAAGAGTAGCGGTCGAATTCTGCCACCCACAGCATCTGTTTACACTTAACTGTCATCTAAATGCAAATTTGGTGATAATATGTCATTACAGCGAAATTATAATTAGTATCGGAAGTCGGTCTCCCGTGACAGAATAAATGGATTATTTGTTTATAATAATTTATGCAAAAAGTTTATTATGAATAATCATCTTCAAGAAAACGGGCTTCAATTATGGTCAGGCTACTGAGAACATAGAAGATAAAGAGGTAATTCCTCCTAATATTCTGTGGTTCAGTAATAAATATTTTTTAATCGGTATTTCATCGTAAATTTACGAAACAATACGCTTGGATTTTCGTCAAATCATTTATGATCACAGGTAGGTTATATTTCATTTATTTATTTACTAGGAATGACACTAAATATTAGACTTGATTATTTTATAAAACTTTCTTACAGATTCCTTGATTCGTTTAAGACGAAAAGCAAGTTAGAATAGCAAGTACTTGAACAATGAACATCTGCGAAGCTTCAGCAAGGGTGTTGAATAAATCATTGCTCATGTCGCTGGGGGTTTTAATTCATTCATAGGATGTTCATTCACTTTACCAGTAGTGAGATAATTCTCAATAAATTGTATTATTTTTTTTGGTGTGTTACTGCATTGGTTAAATAAAGATGTGATTTGGAAACAAATATCTAGTGCAACTTCTTGCAATAATTCACTAGTAAAAGAACGTAAATTGCCATGCACCGCCATATTTTTCACTGAATAGCCTAATACTTTAACTGGAATTATAATTTGGTGTCGACAAAAATTGTAGCATTTCAATCTTTATATATATAAAATATTCTTGTTAGGTGTAGTCCATTTATTTTAGAATTAACAATAAGTCTTTTGATTTGATTTTTATCATGGTTACATTTCTCTTGAAGATTTAGATAAGTTTCTAATATACCATAGACAGATTTTACAAGATTGAATGTATATAAAAATTGTCAATTCCCGGTGCTCACTCTTATCAAAAGCTGCACATTTATCAATATTCACATGAAACTGACGTATAAAATTGAATGCATACCTCAAATATAAACTATAAATCTTCCATTAAAAATAAAATCTTGAGATTATATTTTATAATTATGCAATGATGGAATCTATCAAAATGATTTCCAGCAGAACAAAAATGCTGATTGAGATCTTGCACCCGATTTCAAAAAGCAAAATAATGCTTTATCATAGCATGTGTCAATATGTAATTATCCTAACCTGTATTGAAAAAAATTCGTCAAGCTGATGCGACTGATATTAACTTGTTATCCTGGAGGCTCCAGTACTTTTATTCTATAATATGGGATATTTTAGTAGATGCTTGCAAATTCAGTATCATAGATTTTCAGACAATAGTTGAAGAATATCTAAATTTACGCTATTCGTGGCGAAAGACTTTTTTCTTTTATCTTACATGCATAAGAATACCCAGCTTTTATTCTAGTTTCTTGAATATTAACTCTAATGAGTTTGAAGTGTGTTTTTATGCACATCCTATTTAAATTACTTAATATCTTTCATATTCCTTTAAATTTATTTGTTTTTCTGTCTTCGTTAATACCAAATAAATTTTCATATTTAGAAGTTAAAAAATATTTACGTATTGGCGTAAATCAAGTGAATTAGGAAATTGTTTTAATGTGGTGACGTGTGGCAATGTAGAAAAAATACAATTTGGTAGCCGCTAAACACACTACAGTCCACGTTTTCATGGAGTTCACACACATGCACGAGCTGTGATTGGGTCAGATTCCACCCAATCACAGCTCTGCTCTCTCACTTGCCAATGTCTTATATACCTATGTATTTAATTCTCCTTATATGTTCAATATTTTTATTTGAATTTTGGAAAACATTAGTTTAATATATATACTAACAACTTGTAAAAATTGAGTCAAAATTTCCGATAAATTTTGATAGTCAAACTCATTAGGGTTAAGAAAAACTATACATCATTTTCCATAAGTAATTATCGAAACAAAATTAAGAAAATATTTAGAATTCATTAACCCAGAATTAAAATATTCACAATATGGGGGTTTGCATTCGAAGACACAAAGCTCATGAATTACCAGATTAGTTTTAGTTCACCAATGAGTAATGCTTGTAAATTATTGTTATTCGAGAGTTATTTGCAAGGGGAGTTATCATCAATTATTCTTCCGATGCTTATTTATTCAAAGCGGAAGTCATTTGTTTTCATAATAACTAATTATTATCATATTATGAAAATCATTATAAATTAATGAAATTGGAATAATTACTGGTAAAGATATATTATTAATTGTGAATAGTTATTCATAAACAGACGTGGATTCAAATTGGAAAATTAATCTTTTGATATAAAATCAAGTACATATTGTTTTGACATAATATTAAATAGATAGTGTTTGAGTTGAAAATTAATTCGAAGAATAGTAAATTATTTGTTCTGATCAGATAGACACTTAGACAGGAATATTAATAAAGACAAATATTGTGAAATTGTGTTTTAAGATTTAGGTGAAAGTTAACTACTAAATTACAATACACTACACTCACAGTAAGCGTGAAGTGTGTGTTAGAACCTTTAGAAATAGGCCCTATCAGATTTACTTTTGTTAACACCAACTTTCCGAATACTGTGAGTCTCATTAGGTGTCTGAATACTGCGACTCTCCTCTAATAAACCATGATCTACTGTACAATTATATATTTTTCAAAGATTAGTAAACATGTTTTATCCGTTGTTTCAACTATAGTTAAGCCTGTTTTTAACATTTCTTGGCTTGTTTCAACTGGTTAGGCCTGTTTTAACATTTTTAAGCCTTTTTCAACCGTTTTTCAACCTGTTTTAAACATTGTATGAACTATTTCAACCACTATTAAAGCTGTTCCAACCATTTTCACATTAATTTCATTCATTTTATGTGGCTAATTACATAAGTAAAATTATTAATACCTGAACATTGTGCATCAATGATGGAAATTCACAGAAGTACAACTAAGCTCAATTACTCCTAATCTATATATGAACATATTTCAGCAAAGAAAATTGATCTCTGTTTAAGATTTTTGATTATTGCGATTCATCACAAGTTGGAGTTTATGACAGTAAAATTAGTTCATTGGAGAGCTATAATTCACTTTTGTTTGACTTGCAAAAGAATGGCTTACTAATCAAGGCAATATTTATTGCATGAGACTAATCAAATGGATTTTATACCAGCTAATTGAGTTAAAAATTTGACAGACTGCATTCAATGGAAGAAAATAACCGATTTGAAATTGGATAGGAAATAAAACTTGAGATGCACGCTTGAAGAATTCAATCTATTAAACGTTTTTTATGTTGATTGATAGAATCATGGAAATGGTTGAATGTGAATCAAATTTGGAATGTGTTTTATGTTCATCATTTTTTGTTGCTAATCTATGACCTATTGTGCATTGTATTTTGAACTTTTGAATGTAAGAATTCGACTGAAAGGTTATTTCAAATTATAACGTTAATGAATATGTTCGATGATTGAAATGAGTTGTATTATTTTCAGCAGATTCGATGTAAGAATTTATGGTTAACCATATTTGACTAACTTTCAGTTGGAAAACAATTTTGATCAACAAATAAGAATGGACGAAGAATATTGAATTTGAAACCGAACGTATATAATTTATATAAAATTAGTAAACAAAAAATACAGTTTAAGTAAGCTAGGAGTTTTAGTGTGAGGATATTAATTAATCTTCCACTTCCCAATTATAACTGTTTTGGTGAGTGATATTATTCTCGCTTCATCTTTAATTCTCTATATCTCTTCCTCTTTATTTCCCTCTTTCTTTTTCGTTCCCTTTTCAACCTTTCCCTCCAATTCTTGTTCGTGGGCGGTATGTCCCAGTTCGTGTTCGTGGGCGTTATGTTCCAGTTCGTGGGCGGCATATCACGCGATGTAAATTAAAATACAAGTTAAAAAAGCAGTTCTCTATAATAATGTTTCTAACTATTCGCATTGTGGATGTGATATTTTCAGTTCTTCAGCACATACTCCTCTAAATTGTCACTCTGGATGCTTTATTATACCTTAATGGACTCTGAGTAGTTACTATCTTTTAGAAGATATGTTCATACATATAATGAACTCTTTGAAGGAGCTGTGTTGAAATGTGAATCATTAAACAGAATTTCATTAAAATGTATCGATATTTTTATAAGAATTTAGATTAATAATTTCAAATAAAAACCGAATTGTCGTTTTACTATTGATTCAAGCAAATACAATATTATTTTCTCTCAATCTATCCATTTAATCAAATATGATAATCATTTGAAACCTAATGTATTTCGAGATGTAATAATATACTATTAACCTTTTGACGACCAAGACATGTTCTAGGCCAAAAATAATTTTTTGTTAGAATAATATTAGATAGTAAACCTTTTCAATTTAGAACATCAGTGTTGAAATATACGAGAATTCCAACAATTTTTATTCATTTATTCAACCTTTAACAATACCTTTTATTTAAAAACCAAGAGTCGGGTACTTAATTGTTTCGACACATATTTATTATTAAAAGAAGGAAGGAAAGAATGAGAAGGCCCAAAATAAGCATCTATGGACTTCTAGGGCATCCTAAAACTAAAATTAAAAATACAAAATAACTAAACTTAACACGGTACACTTTTACAGATTCATTTGTAATTAAACTATAATACATTTAATTTGTAAATTTACATCAACATTTAAATCTAAATGTTAGAAAAAAAAAAAATGTTCTCCCTACAATTGCGACTATACACATCAACACTACTAACATTGCATTGCTCCAAAGAAAAACTATTCCATTTCAAAAGGCCTCTATACAAAAACTTCTCTGAGATTTCGCCCTATCAAATCTAGGCAGGCATAAATCGTAAACGTTATGTGTCAAAAACCTATGCCGCTCACCTACGAATGATAATTGGTTTCTGAGATAGTCGTGATTATGATACAAAGTCTTATGGAAATAAATTGCAGCCCTATATTGGTATACACATTATCAATCTTCATTATGCGCAGATTATAGAAATAAAGCGTTGTATGTGCATTGAAATCCAGATCATTTATACCCCGAATTGCTTTCTTCTGTAATACGAACAACTTATCGGTAGCGCCACTCGGAGCACTGAACCAGATTTCATTGGCATACTGAAGGATGATGTAAATTAAAGCAAAATATAACATCCTAAGTATATTAGAAGGGGCGCACTGTTTCAATTTATAGATCACTCCAATAGACTTCGAAATTTTGGAGTGATCTATAAATTGAAGCTTACATACATAGGATTTTATATTTTGCTTTAATTTACCCTATCCTTACCCCTACATAATATATATCGATTTTAATCATATTTATAGTTGCAATATGAATGAAAAGAATAAACCAAATTTCATAAATTAAAACGAACGGCTTTGTTAAAGAATCCGTTAATCATAGCCAAATTTGAATACTTAGCTTCCATATCACCTCTTTAAGTCGTTGTTTCGTGGGCAATCGTCTGTTTTATCATCCAGTGATGGAGTTTTCTTTTCTCGTCATTTCTAACTGCGTGGTTTTTAATCTCCATATCCAGCGTCTAGAGACACAAAATGGGTGACTTTCTTTCTTCTCAATTTCATTCACTATTTCTTTCATCTTCTTCAACTTGTTTACTTCGAAACTTATCTTAAAAATCTAAACTTCCTCAATTTTAGACTTTATGGAACGTTTTTGACTGTTAAAATCTCGTGCTGGCAATTTCACCTGAGGGAATATTATGGAAATATTTCAATTAGCATTGTTTTGGACATATACATTCCATTCTACAAAATAATAACAATTATGTGGATTGTTTGACCATTACAATATTTGGTTTTTATCTGCTATTATAATCATCAATTTCAATCTTATGCTCTGATTATTTAATATGTTTAATGATTTCAATTTATATTTTATCGAAATTAAAACCTCTTTTTGTGTATGTCCTCCACTAATAATTTAAAGATGTTGGTAATCCAAATATAATTTTATCCTTTTCAATTACCTACAGGGGTTGGCATCGCTTAACTGCACTTTTAAATAACAAAGGAGTCTTTCTGTTTCGGTTAAATTCTCAAGGTCAAAAAATGTTTTCCGAATGTTTCTTTACGATGAGCAGCAAAAAGCATAAATAAAAGGTATATTCACTTTTAATGGGCTTCCTCAAACAGCAAAGACCTTAAATAAATAAGGATAATAGTTTTTCTCATACTTTCTAATGCTCTCTTTTGTTGGTTTCATTTTCTCTGAATGGAGAATTGCAAACAGAGAAAAAAGTATCGCGGTTTTGCTCCTTTGATATATTAACGGCGTAAAATTTTCTCCATCATTATATTCAAATATTGTTTCTCTATTCCGATACTGTCTATGGATTATCCACATCGTTACATCTAATATGTGCTTACAAAAATCATTTCCTCGATGGAACATGAACATTAAGGATCTCTGAGTTGAAATTTCAAAATGTTACCTCTGCGGCAATATGGAACTATGGAATGCTACCTTATTATATTTTCCATATTCTATATTCTATTGTTCTATAACAAAAACAATAGTGTCGTACCTGCTCATTATCATTTAATTCCAGCATTTACCAATTTTTATCCTTTTAAGTTCATCCATATGACTATTACCGTATGAAATAATACAATGCATAAAATTATGCATTTTGAACATAGAAAAAGAATATGCATTGTTTATGATGCATCATTTAGTCTTTATTATACCATTTAATTTCACTGAATATGTACTTTAAAACTTATATATTATATACTTTCACCAACGCCGACTAAATCTAACGTAACAAAAACCTCCCTATTAACATTCGAATCGAACAATAAATTACAAATCCAATCGGTTTCGACAAAGCAAAAGAAAAGAAATCTCGTAGATCCGATTGAACAATGAAAATTTGGGATAATTTTTGGATTCCAACAGGGGAGCTTCTTGTCGGAGAGGAACTTTTAAGTCGTTCTCACCTGAACGATTGTAACTTTGAAAATGTGCATTACTTTACCGTGGAGCTTTTCTGTTTGTGACGCAAATTAATTTGTAGTCATTGCAAAGAGATTGGAAAGAGAACGGAAGATATTCGATTTATCTTCCGATATACCCAATAGATTTACTACAGTATTTTATCCACGTTATGTTATTACATATGTGCACTTTGAATATTTATTTGGAGAACTGATACTAATTTCGATCAAATATTAGCTAATTATACCTTGAATGATTTTAAGGTACTTGCATCACATAGATTGAAATGGATTTGAGTACTGTGAATTCTCTTTATAAAAACGAAAGTTAATACATAAAATGTGTTATATAATTCACAAATGATATTTTCGAAAAAAAATATTTTGTTGACAAATTTAATAATATCATTCTTTTATTCAACAAAACCTATTAATACTCAGTCATCATCCATTTATAACATTCATTTATCGATATTATTCATAAAGAAAAATATTATGCTTGTGTGTCTTCATTTTAGATAACAAATAAGCATTCAAATAAAGATATATTTTAAAATAGATCATATTTTACCTATTTTATTCGTTCTGAATTAATCAATTAAAATATGTGCGAAAACTCTTTTCTTATATATTATACATGACAGTGAAATATAACCAAATTTCAAATTCAGAACACAAACACTAAATGGTTTAATTTAAATTCCAATTTAAGTAAAACAATCCATTTCAAACGTAAACTGTTTGTTGTCTTATTTGAACCTAATCTTGAATACAACTATACTGAAAGCATGAAATTTTATCAAAATGAATAAAGAAATAGCTTAATAAATTTTGAATCAAATGTGTGCACTGCAATTTTGTCTGATAAATGACATATTTCAAAAATTAAAATAAATTATTTTATTTAGTCATATATGATATATTCCTGTATCTAACTAAAAACTTAACTATTCGATGTATTAAAAGTTATAATATTTTTAAATAACAATTGTGCTCGAATTTATAATTTTGATAAGACAGACAGATATGTTTCAAAAATACATACGAAAAATAAAAGAGCGTGAATTGAAGTAGCACGTTTTTAACAAGAAAAGGAGCTACCACAGTGGTTTTCAGATACAATAAAATTGTGGCTGTTAGTTACAAAAAGATCTGTAACGTTTACGTACAAAATCCTATGAAATTAAAAATATGATATTTTTTTCTGAAAATTGCGCTAAATACTGATTAGTTTGGAGCTTTGCGTATGCTCTCGTAACGATCTATCTGGTAGTTTTTAAAATCTGAATTCATCAGTGGAAAAAATTTAGTTCTTAAGAAACTTTGTCTTCAAAATTGTATCGGGATATCACAGATCGCACCAAGATTATAAAGATTGAATATCAGTTGTTTGGAGAACTCTTTGTGATGCATTTTGCTAAATTATACTCTAAAAAACTGAACTAAAACTGCTTCTCAGATAAGAAAACAAAGGGTAAATACAGGGTGCGGAGAAAGTCCCCGATCGAATTTTATTTTTTAAATTAAAGATGTTATTTATATACTTAATATATCCATTTACATCTCATTCTCTTCCTATAATCATATACTTTAATGTTCCAGGTATGATTTTGATAAATTTACATTGTCTTTGGTAAAAATGAGTGAACGTGAGGCTATTATTCAGCTACACTGCGCGGGAAAGACAAACCCAGAGATTGTTAAGCTGTTAAAAGCACCGAAATCGACTGTTAAGGATGCTGTTGAACGCTACCAAGAACTGGAGACAAGAGGTAATCGACTCAGGTGTGGATGGCCTTGCACTGCACGCACTCCAACCGAAATCAAAGCCATCAGGGAGCAGATAAGGAGGTACCCCAAGTGAAGCATGAGAAAGATGGCTAAGAGTATGGATATCGACGAAAAAAGTTGTCCCCCTCAAGTTGTCCCCCTTCAAAATGACCAACATGCAACAGCTCACTGACTTGCAGAAACAGAAGAGGCTGGACAGATCAAAGATTCTTTTGAATTCAATGAAAGACAGCACGCAGGCTGGTGAGATCGTCTTTTCGGATGAGAAAATGTTCAATCTGGAGGCCAAATTCAACTACAAGAACGACAGAATTTTGGCAAAAAGTGCTGACAGTATCCCTCCATCCATAAAGACTGTTTTCCGTCGCCAAAAGCCTGCCTCTGTAATGGTTTGTTTTTGGGAGGGATCCACTTTCATTCTTGTTTGAGTATTTAGTTTCATTCTTGTGCTAGTATCCAGTTTCATTCTTGTGCAAGAGTCCAGTTTAATTTTTGTGTGAGAATCCAGTTTTCATTCTTATTCGAAAATCCAGCTTCATTTTTGTGCGAGTATCAAGTTTCATTCTTTAGCAAGAGTCCAGTTTCATTTTGAGCAAGAATCCAGTTTCATTCTGATGCGAAAATCCAGTTTTATTTATGTGCGAAAATCCAGTTTCATTCTTGTTCGAAAATCCAGATTAATTCCTGTGCAAGAGTGCAGTTTCATTCTTGTGCGAGAATACAGTTTCATTCTTGTGCGAAAATACAGTTTCATTCTTTTGCAAGTATCCAATCCTTACATGCTTTTAATATCTAATACTGATCAATTTAGACCAAACTTTCCCTGTGCCGCCATTGGCAGTGGGTGGAAGGCTATAAATTGTCAGTTATTAGAAGTATTGATGTTAGTTGGTGCATGGCTAATAGGAAGAACCTGAGGGAGAAAGAGACACGTACGCTATGGAGAGAAGATTGCTGTGCAGTAATGAGGTGATAGTGGGCTTTGTGCAGGATATGTGGTGGAATTGATGTGCAGTAATGGGGTGATAGTGGGCTTTGTGCAGGATATGTGGTGGAATTGCTGTACAGTAAAAGGGTGATAGTGGGCTTTGTGCAGGATATGTGGTGAAATTGCTGTGCAGTAATGGGGTGATAGTGGGCTTTGTGCAGGATATGTGGTGGAATTGCTGTGCAGTAATGGGGTGATAGTGGGCATGATGATGGATGTAGTGGAGTAAATACATGAAATATTGAATAAAGAGTGTCAGATGGGTGATAGTGTAATTGTGGGATAACACTGTTTTGTGAATTATTATTATGGTATTGTTTAATGTTGTATATGGTCAACAGATTGGTCAGTAAATGATGAATATTGTTTCAATCTTTGAATAGATTCAAAATCACATGACTCATTAGTAGTAAATATGTAAGCCTGTAGATTAAGTTCTTTCGCCTCCCAATAACTCGCCATTGCCCTCTCTTCTGCAGTCCTGAAACTAAATCTCTTGCCGCTATTGTGCTGTGGCAGATTTAGACGCAAACACAAAGCCGTGATATCATCGGCCTCTGAAACTGTAACAGTTTATCACCTTGAACTTGACTCACGATGACTTTGTTGCTCTATTGTAGTTTGGTGTCATTTGTGCCTTTATCATCACATGGTATATACAATTCATTCAGTTAATTTTGAACGAATAACAGTGGACAGTAGAAATATAAAATCAATTGCTATGTATACAACAAAAAAACTTTACCTGAGCATTATGATCTTAATATGGCTTTTAATATTTCAATATTGAATATAACTTCAAATTGTAGTGATACACTTAAGATTGTTATCTAGTAAACTGCATTACATTACTATGCAATCCTCCACATTTTAATGTTAAAAAAATGTCAAATATTACTAAAAAATATTTGTTCACAAAATACAAATTCATTAGCCGGATCTCACACAAATAATTTGAAGAATCTAGCTTGTCTTCGATGTAATACAGTATGGGCCACAAAAATGTTTCCGCTCTTTCAAATACTTGTAAATCGTTACCCAATAGACGAAAAAACTGTATCTTGGTCTCTTTTTTTTCACCTCTTATTGTACTATTACTAGGTAAAAACAATTTTGAACTGATGAACATAGTTTAAGAACAGGAAAGCAAATAGTGAGGGTAATTATTTTTGTCATTGCGAGAAGGTCATTCTTACAGCTAACTATGTGATTTTATTTACTTAAGGGACCATTCATGGAAATATCTGAAAATTTTATCGTTTTTTTTTTTTTATTTCAGTAATAGATAGTTGAAAGTGTCAAAAATCTTCATGAAAAATTTCCTAGCGACTGGATAATGGTGAGCATCAGGGTCTCACGGGCCGAATTTTGAATTTTTTTTCGCAATAAAAAATTTTGAATTTTTTTTTTTTACAATGATTTTTTCGAAAATAATACGAAATTCAAAAATCAGCTTCGACTATTTTGTAGAAAATCTAATTGCGATTCGAATGTAAAAAAAGTCCAAAGCCGTAGCTTCAAAATTGACGGAGTTCTATACTTTTTAAAAACGGTTCGAAATTCGTTCGAATTTCGAATAACTCATTTTCTATGCGTCCAATCGAAAATATATCATGAACAAAAATGTCTTAGAATACAATTTTATACATACGTTCAAAGTTTCATAAACCTAACTTCATTAATAAAAATTTCCGAAATACATGTACGGTCCCCTTAAAGGCAGTGAATAATAGGAAAATTTCTACAATGGTAGACATTTTAATACAGGGTGCTTAACTTTCCTTAGAAACTATTTGGAAATAAAACAACTTCAGTGACATTTTGATCTCATTGAAGTTTTCACTGTTAATATCCGTTTCTCGCTTGTTCATTGCCTGGTTAAGGCCCGCTCATACTTGCATTTTTAACACAGCGGAAAAAGCACTTCTTAAAATGTGTTTTCACTTGCGTTTTTTCATCGCTGATGGAAGAATAACATTAAATTTTACTTCAGCGATAAAAAAATGCATGTGTGAACATATTTTAAGAAGTTCTTTTTTTCTGTGGTATTAAAATTGCAAGTGTGAAGCGGGTCTTAACCATGCAATGAACAAGCGAAGAACATTTATTCATAGTGAAAACTTCAATGAGATAAAAATGTCACTGAAGTTGTTCTATTTCCAAATAGTTTCCATGGAAGAAGTTTAAGCACCCTGTATTAAAATGTCTACCATTACAATTTTTTTCCTTTTATTCACTGCCTTTTAGTAAGTAAAATCACAGAGTTAGCTCTAAGAATGGTCTTCGCGCAATGACAAAAATAGTCACCCTCACTCTTTGCTTACCTGTTCTTAAAATATGTTCATCAGTTCAAAATTGTTGTACCTGTTAATAGAGGCGGAGAAAAAGAGACCAAGATACAGTTTTTTCGTCCATTGGCTAACGATTTACAAGTTTTTGAAAAAGCGGAAACATTTTTTTAGCCCAAACTGTATATTAACTAATTTTTATTATAAAATATCAGACTGAATGGAGATCATTGAGCTTGACCATAATTTTTGGTTTATGTTCAGTTTTCAAACGTTTCACGGCTCATTAGATATTTCTAGCAGTTCTTGCTTCGTAAACTCTTTCAATTCGAATTGCCAATCAATTTCACAGGATTTATCGGTTACCTGATTTGGAGAGTCGGAGAATCAAACGAAGATTAGAACTTCGTTCATTCTCGTCACGATAAATGGAGGATTCTTTAGATTCCAATAAGTGAACCAACCGAATTAGAAACTAGTTTCTATTGAGAGAAAAGAAGATTAATGTCATGAAAGGGATATATGATATTTATTGATATCAAATTAGTCATAGTGAGAATCTTTAAAAGAGCAAACACACAATTAATGGACACTCTTAATACTTAAAAGAAGTTGGTCTTCTGAGCCCGTGCAAACTTTGGAATTTTCTGATAAACCGCAGTTAAAAACATCACCTTTTCATACTTCTTTCTTTCATATCATCCATGTCTATTTTATCTTGATAAATAGTATTAATTGAATAGGATTTTGATATTAGCATAATGTATTTCTCTCATTTCCTTCTATTATCATCAAAATTAAATTAATTTTTCTGAGAGAGAAGATTACGTTGATGAGCTTCGCAATGAATGAACTGGATTATATTGTTTGAAGAAGAAGATTGATATGAAAATTATACAGAAATTATCTTTGTACTTGAATGCCATTGAGACTTCATTAAATTGGGAATTACGTTCATTAATTTAGAAAGATTTTAGACAGTGTTTCGTCGTATATATTAGATATATGTCAGTTAAACAGACTCCTAGTCCTCGGCAAGTGGGTGATAACATATCTCAATTAGAAAATTCTAATGGTCAGATTGGTTTTTGAATTATGTTAACCCTAATGAGTTTGACTATCAGAATGTATCGGAAGGCTTGACAATGCGTTTAAAAAACTCATGTCTTATTTATAAACCTACGATACTGTATTTTTTACAAGTTGTTAGTATACATACTAAACTAATGTGTGCCAAATTTCAAGTAAAATATTGAACATATAAGGAGAAATAAATACATACATAGGTATTTAAGATATTGGCAACTGAAAGAGCATATATGTGATTAGTTGGAATCTGACCTAATAACAGTTCGCGCTTGTGTGTGTAATCCATGAAATTTGGACTGTTGTGTGCTTAGTGGCTAACCAAACTGTATATCTACGTTACAACACGTCGCCATATTACAATTAATTTCCTAATTTACGTGATTTACGCAGATACGTAAATATTTTTTAACTTTTAAATATAAAAATATATTTGGTATTTATGTAGGAACAATGTCAAGAAAGGCCGGTAAATTTAAAGGAATGACATGAAAGATATAAAGTAATTTAAAAATGATGTGCTTAGAAAACACACGTTAGGGTTAAATTTCACTTTCAGAGTTCTCTTAGACGTTAGTGTCTGCCAATTTAAATGTTAAACTACATGTAGATTGATCGCAGACTGCGAAATGCTAGTAACTTTTATATCAGATATAATAAATATTGATTTAGAAAGAGAAATCCAATAAATATTTATCAAATATAATTTATTATACATTAACGCCTATTTCAAAAGAATCTTTTATACAAGAAGATGGATGTAATAAAAGTGATACAAGTGCAACTATCGCAGCATTTGTTCCGTTTGTCATTCGTCAGGCTTCTTATTTTTTCTTACGAATCCCTGAAAGAAAGTATGGAATAAATAGCATTTTGACGGAAAGAAAATTATATCGTGGTAAAAATTATTCAACAAAATTAAATTATTCATTATTTCGATTTTCTTATCTAAATCGAAGTTACTTTTATTTCTATTCAGTATTAATGATTTCATTTCAATCAATCAATTTAAAGTTGTCTCCAGAATTATATCCTATTTATTTATTTAGTAGTAATGTAATATTTCTGAAATGGATAACCAAAATGAAAAAAATCCTATTAATATTTTCTTCAAATATTACATTAACATATGTACCAGTGTCGTAGAGACTTTCAAATCTTACCGATTGATTTTTAAAAATTATATTTTGGAAATCAACACAAATAAAAATAAAGTTTGATTTAGAATTACAATTTTTCAGAATTATTTCGAACTCAAATGCTTTTACTAATTTACATAAGCCTCACATAATATATTTTTATTTATATTATCATTATTCTGTTCATGCGGTGGAATAATCTTAATTTGCTGCACTGCCGAATTCTCCATGTTTGTAATTCCAAATATAATATGGAGGGTAGAACATATTTATTTTCCATACCTGTTCAGCAAGTGTGTGACATTACTGTGAATATTATTTGAACATGTGGGACTATTTGTGTCGCCGGTGACTTTATTTATTTAACGATACTCTGGTTAGAAAAGGAGATGCCGACAGAGCGACATGGTGAGTCATTTCCGTGGAGTTAATGGACGTGACGTAGAGCAGGAGATTTAATTGTTATACTTTATATTCTTTGAAGATTCAACTGGTTTACCTACAATGGAACAAGAAATTATCAGGAATGCAAGGAATGCGTTTTTTCATACTAAATTAAATTTTACATTATTTAGTTGTAACTAAAGGATCCATGATGAAGGTAGACGTTGATTTTTTAGAGAACTTATTTTTACAGCGATATTTATTTATACATATTATTTTTTCATAAAATTTATAGATTTACATATATTCTACAATCTTTTCCATTGATAGTCTTCTGAAAAAGGAATTTAAATGGAAAAACACAGTTAAAAGTATCATTACGTAAAATCTATATCGTGAATAAAATTATTCCTAGTTAAATGGCAGTATCAACATCCAAGTAATTAGAACTGGCCCATTTGGACAACGACTGATTTAATGAGCCGTCCGCGGTCTCGCCGTCAACATTCAGAGAAAAATAATACCATGTTATCAGAAATTACCCGTTCATACGCTTAAGATAATTTTTATCTGCAAATTACAAATAACATGAAAAAAACACGGATATGAATATTTTTCCATATGGACAGAGAGTTATACTAAATGAAATGTCGGCATCATGATTTACATATAATATGAAATAATAATATAGAAATAATTGATATGGGAATTATCAGGAGAATCAATATTCCTCTATAATTATAGACAGAGATCGAGGAAATTATGGTGGGGTGTTAAGAGATTATGTTGGGTTTCTTCACCAATATTTCGGCCTATATTTTGGATAGCAAACCAATTTGTCATTTGTGGGAAAACTCGGGTAGTAGGATTTGATTTATAGACCAATATTACCTTTCGATATTTCTGATTGACCGATCATGACCCGTGTCAACACCCATTTTTCGAGTACTGTGAGTGTCAGAGTACTGCGGGATTCTATTAATACCAATCATTGTATCTGTTCGTTTCAATTTGTCTCTTTCATAATATTAATGTCTCTAAGACCTACTTGAATCATTTCTCAGTGAATCAATACTGAGATGAAATGCTGACGGGGCAGTTTCTACTCTTGTATATAATGAGTGAATTAACATTGACAGAGTTCACTTGGATTGAAATTACATCAGCAAATAAATTCTACCTCCATTAGATTGAACTGAAAAATTAAAAGAGGACAGAATTCCGATTGTATTCATTCCGAATTCCGATTGTAAACTCCATTGTATTAATTATATTATTTTTAATGACCATTTACTAAAAAATGTTATATATAAAATCCTGCTTAATTTTAATTATTTTGGTATAGATATATATAAGATTACTTTACCATACACCATGTTCGTGTATTGTTCCCACTCCTTCAATAATTTACAATTAGGTAAATAATTAGGTACAAAATATTCGTCACATTTATACCAGAGCGATATGGAACATATGTCTACAGTATTTCAGATATTTGTATTCTTTTCTTTTTACAGGTTAATTAGCTTAATTCTCTCCGCCAAATAATGTTGGATATAAAGAAAATGTTAATTATTTACGAGGTGAAATTCACCTGATGCTATTCGTAAGAAATTGCAATTAAATTGCAATTATAAAATTGCAATTAAACACAAGTAATATGAATGAATAATGAAGATATCACTTCATTATTATTTCTCTCTATTGTATTTTCGATGTAACTTATATGTATATAATAAATGTATTGTCATAATAACCTCGAAAACATTTCAAATAGTTGAAAACTTATCTTATATATGTTCCAACTGAGAGATGTAATAGCGAAATAAAATTATAGATTATTATCTATTCAATAAATCAGGACGTTTATCAGAAAAACTCATATTTTCGATCATGACAAGGTAAAAATATATAACAATTTTGATGTAACTTGTTATTTTAATTAGTAATCATTGTGCCTCTCTATACATTTTTTATGAATAAAATAGATCATTTATATAATAATTTTTATAAATTAATTCTTACATGATTCAAAATGTGGAATCGTCCGATAACTCGAAATTTACCTCATCACAGTCGAACTGAAACTTAAAAAAAGACATATATGATTATAAAACTGGTCAAAGTTAAATTGGTGAGACATCTATTAAGGCCGGTCATACACTATGATGTCCACCTGACAGGTTCGCATGTATAGTCGCGCCTGGCAGGTGCACCTGCTAGTGAGTGGCGGGAAAAACTAGCCTTTCATGCGACCTGTCAACTGATGATAATTCTATTAGTTCTACATGACAGGTGATTAAAACTGTTGTGTGAGTGGCGGTTATCTGAACAGGTCTCAGTTATTAACAACTAGTGTACTTTCCCGTTAAAAATAACGAGGTTTCAATAATAAGAAAAAATACTATATACAAAAAATGTATTGAAAATATATACAATGAATGTATAAAAAAAATACATAAAATATATATTAAATAAATACATACATACTTATGAAAATGTATTGGGGGAATATATGTCACGCGCGTTTGAGTGATCTGCAATATTGACCGATTTCGCTGCGCGATCTACTGATCAATAGATCGCGCAACGAAATTGGTCGATATAAATAAAGAGAAAAAAAAATACGATAAAAAAATATATATAGCTAGGTGTATTTAATAATATGTGTAAATATACGTATATAAAATATGGAGAATCTATGGCGAACTGACAAACATGACAGGTAAGCATGAATAGTGAACGTGCTCCTCAGGTAACAGGTGCAACAGCTAGTCTTAATTATTCATGCGTACCTGTCAGGTGGACATCAACTAAACATTTTCTAATATTTTACTGTAATACTGACTCTTTTCTCAGAGTGAACCTGTATTTATAGTTTACACTTATATATATCTTCCACAAGATCCACATTATCTGAGAGCAAGGAACAACTACGAAAAACACTTCAATTTGTAACAACGTCTCGCGAAGAATAATCGCCGTCATTCATTTTATGGGACGGAATAAACCGCCGCTTTTACGGAATATTGAGTTTTGGGGAGAGAATCGAGTCCTCTTGAAAAGGAAGAAATTTCTTACTGATATGCCTATAAATTAGCCTTCATCAATATGAGGTCTGAGAAATGAGGTAAATAGTGTTTGATGCTCTCAAAAGTATGATTGATGTACTAGAAGAATCTCCCATATTTCTATTTTTCCCAGCTAACCATATCCTCTCTGTCCCGCGTGGGACAGAGGGGGACATCCCTCGCTAGCGAGGGACAGAGAGGGACGGGGGATTTCAGACGTCTCCAGACGTCTGAAATCCCACGTCTTTCCAACGTCTGAAATCCCACTCACGTCCCACGTCTTACACAAGCGGGATGTCCCTCGTCTGTCCCACGTCTTAAATCCCACTCACATCCCACGTCTTTCCCTCGCGGGATGTCCCTCTCTGTCCCACGCGGGATGTCCCTCTCTGTCCCACGTCTGTCCCACGTGGGATGTCCCTCTCTGTCCCACGCAGGATGTCCCTCTCTGTCCCACGCGGGATGTCCCTCTCTGTCCCACGTCTGTCCCACGTGGGATATCCCTCTCTGTCCCACGCAGGATGTCAATCTCTGTCCCAGGTCTGTCCCACGTGGGATGTCCCTCTCTGTCCCACGCGGGATATCCCTCTCTGTCCGACGTCTGTCCCACGTGGGATGTCCCTCTCTGTCCCACGCGGGATGTCCCTCTCAGTCCCACGTCTGTCCCACGCGGGATGTCCCTCTCTGTTCCTCGTCTGTTTTACGCGGGAAAAAGTACGCAGGATGTCCCTCTCTGTCCCACGTCTGTCCCACGCGGGATGTCCCTCTCTGTCCCACGCGGGATGTCCCTCTCTGTCCCACGTCTGTCCCACGTGGGATTTGCCTCTCTGTCCCACGCCGGATATCCCTCTCTGTCCCACGTCTGTCCTACGCGGGATGTCCCTCTCTGTCCCTCGTCTGTTTTACGCGGGAAAAAGTTATACCAAAAAGGTATATCTATCTCAAGCTTTATTTACGTATCATTACTAGGTAGGTATTCATAAACAGATGTAGGTATCTACTATCTAGGTAGGCATTGATGAATAATACTAGGTAGTAGGTAAGTAGGTACGGATTGATGAACACTACCTAGTAGGTATACTAGGTAGGTAGGTATTGGTACTGGTAGGTATCTAGGTAGGTATTGTCAAACAGTTATAGGTAACTAGATAAGCATTGATAAACATTAGTAGATAACTAGGTAGGCATTGACAAACAGTTGTAGATAACTAGGTAGGCATTGACAAACAGTTGTAGGTAACTAGGTAGGTATTGATGAATACTAGTAGGTAACTAGGACCTAGATTGGTATTTATATACAGTTGTAGGCCACTAGGTAGGTAATGTTAAACACAAGAAGGTAACTAATTAGGTATTGATAAGCAGATGTAGGCAACTAGATAGGCATTGATAAACACCAGTAGGTAACTAGGTAGGTATTGACAAACAGTAATGTAGGTAACTAAGTAGGTACTGATAAATACTACGTAATAGGTAAGTAGTGATAATCATCGTCCATCAGTAGGTACAGATTGGTGGTTATCACTTGTAGGTTACTAGGTAGTTATAAATAAAGTAACTAGATAGGTATAAGGTGGTGATACCACCAGAAGGTAACTATAGGTAATATTAATTAACAGTTATAGGTAATTAGGTAGTTAATAACATTAATTAACATTATCAATACAAATATTAATAAATAACTTTATACACATTCTTATCATTTACATTAAAAAATAAAAGATACCCAAATGTAGAATATTAAATTATATTTATTTAAAATAATTTTAAGAAGCACGCAAGTTATCAAGTTGCATGAAAATCATTTCAGTACTACTTCTACCATGTCCAGGATGGCTGAGTGGTAGCGACGCAGGCTTCAATAGTACATCACACTAGAGTCCTGAGTTAGATTCCCGAGATGACCTCTACAATTCTTTCTCCATTTCTTCCCATTTAATTTGTATATAACAATATGTAATATTGAAATAAGTGATATACAGCCAAATGTACATATACACTATATGCAATATGGTAAGAAATTGCAATAATGATTAGTATGATCTTTGTTATTTCTTATACATATTTATATACCCCAATTAACCGAAGTAGTTTGAGCCAAAAGAGAGATATGCAGAGGGGGACATCCGCACTCTGTCCCACGTCTTGCAGAGGGTGACATCCGCACTCTGTCCCACGTCTTGCAGAGGGGGACTTCCGCACTCTGTCCCACGTCTTGCAGAGGGGGACATCCGCACTCTGTCCCACGTCTTGCAGAGGGGGATATTCCCACTCTGTCCCACGTCTTGAATACTCACTCTGTCCCACGTGGGTCCCACGTCTTATTTCCCTCTTCCCTCTATAGCGAGGGACATCCGCACTCTGTCCCACGTGGGTCCCGCGTCTTGAATCCCTCTATAGCGAGGGACATCCACATTCTGTCCCACGTGGGTCCCACGTCTTGAAAACGGAGTGGGGTAAGACGTGGGACAGGTGGATGTCCCCCTCTGTCAGAGGGGGACAAGACGTGGGATCAGACGTCTTGCAGAGGAGGACTCTTGTGCAAATGAAGAGGGTTAGACGTCTGCAAGACGTCTGATGTCCCCCGCCCCACGTCTTGCCCCACGTCTTAAATCCCTCTATAGCGAGGGGTATCAGACGTCTTAAGACGTGAGACAAACAGCTTTTGGTTAGCTGGGTTTATTTTGGTAGAATTCTGAAAAGCAGTTAAACCATCTTCTCATAGAACACATCCACGCATATGTAGGTGAGAAATTCTCTGGGAAATTTAACTACTTCGGCCATTTGCTCGAACAAATAAAAACTAAACAAAATAAAATAAACAAATTTCAAAGCTTTCGAGCGAAAACTTTCAGTAGAGATTCAACATTTGAAAGAAAAGGACATTCTTTGGAATCTTGGGGAATCTACAACAGAAACTTTAGGCCATCGTTCAACATACGAGGGAAGCTGTCACGCTCAGCTACGCGTGAACAAAACGATAACGGGATTTGAGACGTGAAATCATAAGCGGATCTTATACATCAGATACGATGCTATAGAAACATGTTGAAGAGATCTTTGGGTTATATTTTTTAAATGCAGTGAAACTCCTGAGTTGTGAAGTAATGATATCTTCATAACTGAGAGCCACTTCATAACTCGGATTCACTGATAGTTTTCTATGATTAAAATCATAGAGAATTTTGGTCATTGAGGGATAACTATGACAGATATTGTTCTTATTTTGATGTGCACTAATATTATACAAAATTGGGGTAATAAAACAAATATTAGGTAAATGTTGTGGGAAATCAATATAGCAACTCATTATTGTACAAAAGTTAATATATCTTGGTAGTAGGCACTTGTGCCTAAATTTAGATCATTACCAAAAATATACACTTCAATTAATTCTCAAAAGATACAGGGAACACAGTTTATACTCAATATAACCGATTTATTGATAACCTAAACTTTACACTATATCTTCACCCTCCTGATTTACATTTTCATATGTAATACTCTATTATAAGATAATACACAATTATAGGTAGTATCCTATAGTTGGGTATTATCCTACATATTGGGTATTATCCTATATTTAATTGAGTATCATTCTATAATAGAGTACTATTTTATAATATGGTAGAGTCTGGTAGAGAAGATTGCAAAACCCACCATTGCATTGGAGTTGTAATTTTCATTAAAAAAACTTCTCTATTGTAAATGCTTGTCATAGTTACATTTTTCATTTTCACTTCTGCGATATGACTTTCAATTGTGCCAATTCATTATTCACTTCTGTCAACTTGACTTGGAAAAGGCATAGTTATACCTCAAGGACAATCGTTTTCTATGATTTAAACAAAGAAAACAACTTCATAACTCAAGAGCATTTCATAGTAATTTTTTTACTCGAGTGCTTCATAACTAAAAACTTCATAACTGAGAAATTTTACTGTACATATATTTTTCATTATATAAAAATGAAATATGTTTTTGTGTTATGAATGAAATAAATGAATGATAAATCTGAGGAATCATATAATTGTCTCCAATTATTACCGACAGGCAAATAGCTATAATGTAATATATCTTCTCTCTTTTGTAGTATGAAATATTAGTGACGACCAATAGAAAATAAGCAAGATTTATGTCCAGTGACGCATGTTACCCTTCCTACATTGAAGCTACACAAAGTGTGATCAAAATTGATGCCCATATTCTATGTTACCAGAATTGATTTATTGCCTTGTTCCGATCATCAGTGATATATGGGACACTTGCCTATACTAGAATGTATAACCTCTTCAGAAATACTTTAGAATGCTGATTTATGAGATAGAAATAAGGTACCTGTACATTTAAAATTGCGTGAAGATCTTACGGAAGATTTTGGTGTAACGTGGAAAATATTGATATCTTATGAGCGAAGAGATATTTTTTAATCATCAACATCTAACGAAAATCTAAGATAATATTCAAAATTGTTATTACAAATTTTATGTACTGGAAAAAATTCATAATACAATTCGCTATAAAAGTAATAATTTGAAATACTATAATTTTATTGTTCTCATATAAAATTACAGTTAAATTAATGGAACCAAACCTTTTTTGGATTTTTCTTCTACTTAAAAGATCTTACTTATTATAGATGTTATACTTCTTAGATAACACTAATCAAATCTTCAACTTATTAGATCTACTTGTTAGATTAGAAATGATATTTTTAATCTAAATTGTAAGCTCAAATGATAATTTGCAGATATTAGAAGTAATTCAATAAATTATAGTTGGCGTTTAGAAGGTTAAATTCTTTCCCCTCAACCATCATTATTTCCAAAGCAAGTAACATCCATTTGCAAAGTAAGAAATAAAATCAAACATAAGAACTTTAGCTCTGAGTGATTGCTTGGCTTCAAGTAACTAGAAAAAGGTCGTAATTCACTCTTTTGTAAGATTTGATATCTTCATAACGAGTCTTTGAAGATATAAAATTTGATACAATATTTATAAGCATCAAAGAATATTTATCATTTGATGAATGAGATTTTAATAAGAAGATCCTCTTACATGAGCTTATTTAATGATCGTAAAAGAGCCAACTGAGTGAATCTATATCATCATAGATTTTAAATCATTATGACAGGTTCTGAATTCTGGTTTGCTATCTTTTTAACCCTTTTCGTGGCGAATGAGCTAATATGTCCCACCACTAGTAACATTCATATACAATTGGGGGAATAAGTCCCAGAATATTGCAACTATACACTGAGAAAAAATTGCGAGTCAACCTGACTCATCGCTTGAGTCAAGGCTGGCAAGACTCAAAATTTGAGTCCTTTTTCTTGATTGACTCTACCTGAGTCAAACTGACTATGAATTAGGAGTCAATATGACTCTGGTTTTTGAGTAAAATATTAGTATGAGTCAAATTGACTCACATTTTTGAGCCGGTTTTGGGACAAACTGAAAACTAAAATTTTGAGTCAAGTTGACTCGCCTTTTTTTCTCAGTGTATTTCCTCCCAAAATGTAAGTAATCTTCTCAAATTTATACTTTTATTGATATCCATACAGCGAAATAGCTACTAAATCATGTTTGCTTATTGCCAGTATACATTTGAAACTGCTTTAAGTATATTTTACCTCTTATTGAACTTTAGGAAATAGTGTCCCACCAGCTTTCTAATGTTCCTAATATGTCCCACTTGTATAATTAATAATAACCATATATATGTGGACAAATACATCCCACCAGTTTTATCGTCAAGTGAATGAATAGATACAGTGGTATTATATTTCACTGTTCATCTACAAAAATCATCAAATTCCAATATAAATATGCGTATAAGTTATAAAATTTAGAAGTTGCCAAAATCAAGAGGTTAGTAGTGGACCACAGACCGCGGCAATGAAGAGGATTAGAAAAACGTCAGTCATATTTCACTAATTTGATATTTAGAAGGCTCGTGACATATCAGAATCTTTTATTTTTCAATAAAGCTTCATTTCCATCATGGTTTTTAATTTCATATATCATTAGTTTTATTGTATTAGAAAAGTCATTTTTGGCTAAATTTATACTGAATATACTGAACATTGTCCCATCACAATTTTTTTAATAAACACTATATTAATAGATCAAAATAAGGTAAAAGTACCTAAATATCATAAAAAAACTTAATTTGTGTTATGGGCCTCCTTCTGAGAAATCTTAATAAATTTATAAACTGATGAGCAAGTGAAACCACGTAAAAAGTAATCATCCTTCTATTTTTCTTAAAAGCTTTCGAATATTAAAATGTTCATCATCAGTATCCTAATTTTGACTAATCTAAACAATTCATATAGAACAAAGAAGTTTAATGGATGCCAAAATTAATAAAGTCGCCTAAAAAGTTAATAAATAATTAAAGAAAAAGGAAAAAATAGAAAATAATAAGTTATTAATCCGAAATAGCTAAATTGAAAGAACTCACTTGTTCATTGAGCGATGGTGAGTGCTTATGAATGTATATAGATTCCAGTATACGAATATCACACTGGTTTGTAGATTGCAAAATTTTGAAATTATTTTCCTTAATTGGGTGATTCGCATCGAAAAATGGTTACGAATTGAACAGAAAGAATTGAAATATTCTAAAGCTCTTAAGAAAAATAGAAGGATGGTCACTTTTTACGTGGTTTCACTTGCTCTTCAGTTTATAAAACAACTTAATTATCACTCATAATGAACTCAGAAAAAAGATCGTCGCAAAAGGGTTAAATTTAGCTTTTTTACTACCTAATTGCAAATGTATTTATTTTAATTGCTTGGTGAATAATGTATTCTATTGAAACTTAGTTGTAAATATATAATCTGAATATTATGGATGATATAATGATCAGATTACGTGGAATATAATATATATACATTCATCATAAATAAATAAATTTCAGTTAGATGACTTTCAAATATGCAGTGAAAGAAAACCTAAAAACTTGTTAGATATTTAATGTAAGATTAATGTGGTTCAATGGTTTTTATTGTATATGGAGATTGATAAGAATTAGTACTCAATCTCAGTTGCTTTTCCAAATTTTTATTCCTATATAGAAGATAGCAGTTCGTAGTTTACATTACATGTGTTTCCGTTATTTCGAATTGTCGAAAAAATCACATATTAACTTCTGAGAATTGAGCTGATATTGTTTATTGATTGTTTATTGTTTATTTATCGTTTATTGAGCTGATATTGTTTATTGTTTATTTATAGTTTATTAAGCTGATATTGTTTATTGATTGTTTATTGTTTATTTAACGTTTATTGAGCTGATATTGTTTCTATTGAACAGCAGTTTATTTGATTTTCATTACTGCTGTTCTGAATGCTTGGATTTTGAGGATGTTTTCAGGCACTTTTTATCGAATTGCAGATGAAATGGAAAGAACAGAATTTAGTAGGAAAAATGGAATAAAAAGAGTGAAGGTTAAACACGTAAATGTATTTATCATAAAACTTTTGATATTATTTGGAAACTTGTTTGAAAAACTTCTAGAGAACTATGAAATAATAAATATCATGATTATCTTTTTAGTTCATTTTCAATTGTGGAGACATGATGTAATCTTTTATACCGAAAACCAATTGATGTTTCCGCTTTTTTTTTTTTCCTTACTCCATTATTGACCTCGATATTGTGACCAGAATGAAAAGGAACCTCTTCCTCAGCTGAGAATTACTGCTCTCTTCTATCAATATTTAATTATTTTATGCTTATATTCAATTTAATTCAATCAAACAAATACAATTAAATTCTCAAATCTATTTAATGAACAAAGGTTTCATTTGCAGAGTGTTTCGATACTTTCGATTTATGAACACTGAGTTATTAGAGGAATTAGTGTCTCCATAAATAAATATTAATTTCTAACGCTAATGTTTATTTTCAATTGTATTTACTTCATGATTAATATTATCTATCTTTAGGAATTAATGATAGGGCTATATCAATTCTTGTTGATTTTTTTGTACTTTTCATCAATAGAAATCCTTATCATTATATTATAATCAGTATTCATTGTGTCCAAATCCACACCAGACTCCCACGGAATACATCATGGGCACAATATCGACACGGCGTGCTTTCCATAGCTGTTTTTCATTCATTCTTTTAAGCTGCTTCGTGTGTTGTTTTATTTACCTTTCATAGACTCGATTGTTTGAAGCTTTTACTGAATCATATGGATTTCCAAATGGAATATCAAATGGAAAATCGTCATCCATATTGGGTTATTTAAGAACATTTTTTATCAGTCAAACATTCATTCTTTGGTTTGGATCACATTATCGGAGCAGTAACAATAGAACAACTGTACAACAACAAAATAAAGATTTCTCACTGGATTTTAAATTCAATGAAAAAACGACAATAGCGAAACAGTCTATGCAAATTTTCTCATACGTAAAATGACTGAATCAATTGGCTCGGAAAAGAAAAAGTGACGGATTCAATTGGTTGGAAATTGTCAGTCAGAGTGAGAAATTTAAAAAAACTTTAGCTGAAGTTATGCTATCCAAGGTTTAAGTTTGGAGAAAATTGAAGAGAACTGGAGATGTCATACGTAGGTATCATTTATTGTGATTTTTCATAAATGGTTGAAATATTCTATTATTAATAATATAGTTTCGGTCTTGATACAAGTTAATCAAAACTATCGGACAATTTAAGTGGAAAAAATAATTTGGAGAATTCATTAATTTTATTGAAAAATAGTGTAAATTAAAAAAATATGAAATTCATCGTAAAAAATGAGATTTAAAAAAAAAACATTGAAATAAAATAATATAACTATCTTCTTGTTGGAATTACCTCAAAATCTTGTTAAAGGTGATGTGAACGATTAAATTTCCGTCAACTGAGAGATCAGAAAGGCAAATTAGCAGATTAAGATTCCTCATCAACGGATTAGAGAAGTGTGCCACAGTTCTGAATGACTTCCTAATTTCTCATCTTCGTGTTTATTCAAGATGACAGTTTCGATTAAATAATTGCTTTGAAAAATGTTTTGAGTTTCAAGGAAAGGTACCGCAATTAAATGTTGTGATTTCGCAATTTAATTAACTTCGATTAAGGACGAGTTACTGATAAATTCGTGAAAATAAATTCTTCATTAAGATAAATGGTGATGCTAGTAATATCAACATCTACTGTGATTCATTTCATATATATGAAATATTTGGTTACCATTACTTATATTCAATTGTGCAATATTTATTCAAATCATATCAACTCATTAGATTGTTGTTATACATTGGTGATTGCATTCAAATATTTTATTCATGAATAATCATAACATCATTTACATCAATGGAAATATTTATCTCTTGAGTAGGTAGTAAAATCATTCAGATATCTCTACGTGATGTAATACGATTCTATTTAGGTTTTGAATAAGGTTTGCAATAACTCAGTCGATATACGTTGCATAATACATACATTGTTTCACTGTCAAAAAGGGATATGAATGATTTATATAAAACCATTGAATGGGATTAGTGAATTAAATGTTAAATATTAAACGTATACCTAAGAGAAAAATTCATATAAAATGTAGATGAAAATAATTTACTATCCTAGGTATCGATTGATTCTTTGAATGAACTAATATTGCCAATGATAAGCCAATGTGGCTACAATGTTGCTAATATTGAGACAATGTCAACCTGAGAGACTATACTTTCTGGTTTATAAAAAAATATCTAAAGATGTTTTTAAACGAATCAAAGTCAACAGTTGGAATTAATAACAATTTCTTAAAGCAATGCTAAGCCGACAGCCGATAGAGTACTTTGAAATATGATAATAGAATAAAGATATTTAGATAGTAAACTATGTTCATAGGTAAGTTAGATAACTCAATTTTTCTGTATATATTGAAAAGTTCGGGGGAGGAAGGGTCTAAAACTATAAACCACATGTTGAAATTGTCCAGAAGAAGCATCCAAAGTTTTTCATATATTTTTACTTAGATGTAACGGACGATTAAGATAATTTTACCTAAATTTGAACAGAATACTGTCGGAACAATGAAAATACTCGTATTTATAATTAATTACACGGTTAACATTTTGTAGTTTTACGGCTTAAAGGTGCGGTTTTGCATGCAGCGATTGTAGCGATCATCGCTCAACATTTGTCGCTCAGCGGTTATCGCTGAGCACTACTTGAATGCTGTTCCTATGTGGCTATTTTGCAACGAGCGACTATCGCTGAGCACTAGTTCAATGTATTCTTATTGCTGGGCGATCATCGCTGATCAATTATCGCAAAAATCGCTGCATGCAAAACGAACCTTAAGCCCTCTTTCCAACTAACGCACTAACTGTACTACATATATAGTATATAGTATAACACACAATTGCGTCAATTAAGAAAAAATTGGTCTTTTCTCTTTCTTCGATGACCTATTTTTTGTTCCTGTAATTGAGGACGAGGCTCAAGCTGATGCATTTCATAAGATTTATTACTGTTCGAAACTGGATTTGCTACCGACAGCTCTGAAAAGAAACTTGATTTAAGAGTCAATTGGGAATCGGTAAGTACCAGTTAAAGAAATTTTTAGGAAACTATGCGGTATTTGGAATGAAAAAATAGTCTATAATTGAAGGCCAATTGAATTGATGAAACTGATCATCTTTCATTTTGGAAATATTTTCTAAATTCATCGGGATATTGGGTGAAGTATCTGTACACAACTTAAACTTTTATTCACCATTAATTAGCCTAATTCAAGATAAAATTCCCAGCGAGTAAATGATCCATTGGAGGAAATATTCAATTATAATACACTATTTAGACTTTCATAGTTTGGTGTTTCATGAAGTAAACTTGAGGAAGTAAATACTCGAAATGAATTTTGTAAGCAAATATTAAGAGTTGAGAGTGAAGTTATGTAAAATAAATTAATATATAATGAACATACGTAGTATGTTTAGTGGATCCTAGCTTTACAAAAAGAGTATAGTTGATCCTAGTATAGTGGATCCTAGTTATAAAAAAAGAGTATAGTTGATCCTAGTATAGTGGATCCTAGTTATAAAAAAAGAGTATAGTTGATCCTAGTATAGTGGATCCTAGTATAGTGGATCCTAGTATAGTATATCCTAGTATAGTGGATCCTAGTATAGTGGATCCTAGTATAGTATATCCTAGTATAGTGGATCCTAGTATAGTGGATCCTAGTATAGTTGATCCTAGTATAGTGGATCCTAGTATAGTGGATCCTAGTATAGTGGATCCTAGTATAGTTGATCCTAGTATAGTGGATCCTAGTATAGTGGATCCTAGTATAGTTGATCCTAGTATAGTGGATCCTAGTTATACAAAAAGAGTATAGTTGATCCTAGTATACTGGATCCTAGTTATAAAAAAAGAGTATAGTTGATCCTAGTATAGTGGATCCTAGTATAGTGGATCCTAGTATAGTGGATCCTAGTATAGTATATCCTAGTATAGTGGATCCTAGTATAGTGGATCCTAGTATAGTGGATCCTAGTATAGTGGATCCTAGTATAGTGGATCCTAGTTATACAAAAAGAGTATAGTTGATCCTAGTATAGTGGATCCTAGTTATACAAAAAGAGTATAGTTGATCCTAGTATAGTGGATCCTAGTATAGTTGATCCTAGTATATTGGATCCTAGTTATACAAAAAGAGTATAGTTGATCCTAGTATAGTGGATCCTAGTTATAAAAAAAAGAGTATAGTGGATCCTAGTTATGATATTTCCAATCGAATTAAACCTATAGCTTAACTAATAATTATGGAAGAACAAATAGTTTAATAAAATGCCTGATGTAGGTATTAATAATTATTTTTAAACTTAATTACATAATTTATAACTGCTTTTCATTTCTTTTGCTTTATAAGCAGTATAATAATAATATTGAATAATTTGTTATACCTTTTTGTTTAAAATGCAATGTCATAATATGTAATATAACAGCCACTGATAAAAGTAATAATTGTAATTGGATAATTGTAGCCTAGATAACTCAGTCGTATACAGTCCAGATCTGTGGAGATAGAATCAGAACTACAAAGTTATGCATAGCAAACTAACCTCTCGTATGAATTATGAGTCTGTATTTTTGGCCAAGTTACAAAAACTCTGATGATAAACAATGCGTAATAAACAAGACGGGACCACGACAAAGTTCCGCACAGACAAAAGCCCACAACGACGTAAAAAAAAGTGTTCCTGCAATTTTAAATGTTCCATATATGTAAAGTTGGAACGATTAATTAATTTAGTAGGGGTTTAACGTCTGCTTCGGAACCACAGGCCATATCGCTGACGTCAAAAGGAAATTTAATACAAGGGACTAGAAGAAGCATTCAGAGAGGAAAGTGGCTCCATGAACAAAATCACTTACCACCGTCGGTGACAATGCTCATGAATGCAGAAAAGCTACTCCGTGAATGCAGTCACTTACCAAGGAATGTGACGAAACGGGACAGAAGAGCTAGCACCGGTGGCTGCACTCACGGATGGAAGAGGAAAATGAAGAAGTGATAGTAAATGAAGCCTACGAGCCTACGTAACACAAAAATCTAAGACCTCGTAGTTGAAGAGCATAACCCTACCGCTATCCTCTAAAACTGCAAGTAGCTTTAAAAAATATGATGAGCATGATAAAAATGAAAAGACAAAAGTTGGAACGAAGGAAGATAAATATTTAACAGTGTTCGGCAGGTAACCAGCAACCGTCTTGTTCAGTTGTCATGAAATTTACTGGGTGACATAATTAAGACTTTTATCAACAATTGATCAAGAATCAATAACGTTGTATGTATATTGTTTCCGTTAATTAAACATGTTTTTACAGAGAAATATTAATAACAAGTGTCATAGAATATAACCGGTCACTAGAACGGAAAGAAAAGTTTGAAAATTCATAATGAAAAACGTAAAAGGAGTTTAAAATATTTTAAATATGTACATAATTTGAGCGACTGATTTCAAATACTCTAGCTTGCCATATATTAAATCATAAATATTTGCTTAATGATGATAGTTGTGATAAAGGAAGAAATATTGAATTCATAATGGAAATGATCAATTGTATATTAGAAATATAGTATATGATGGAAATAAATCGTATAAAAAACAATATGTAACTTATTTTATCACCAATTGAAATAATAATTGATTTTATAAAATAACAATATATGATGAATGAAGAAATTTGTAAATAAAAAAGCAAATAATTAATCGTATAAAAATACTATACATATTTTATCACTATATTATAAGTTGTCTGATAATAATTATTTGGGTGGCAATAGTACGGGTGGTAATTGCCCAGGGGTGGCAATTGTCCGGTCACGGTCAAATTACCTTGCACCCCTAGCTGTGTCCCATTGGTATCACCATTTTAGTTCACGATTATGATCTTAACATCGATCGTCTTTTTGTTGATCAAAGTCTCTATAAAATGATGACGAGTGTTTATTCCAATAATTAACAAGCTTTTTGATGACAGACCGTTTATTCATTGTTGTAGATCAACGTCTGTTATATGGTAAACTCTTTTATCTAGGCCATCTAGATATCTTATCTTATTGTGCCCATTTCAATGGCTCACCTCCATCCTCGATGGCTATTGGTGTTCTCAATTACGCAAGCAACCATCAACAGTAGATGAGGTAATTGAAGTGATGGAAGAGACATCAACAAATGTCATTTGTCTAATGGATTCCGGATAGATTCTGCATATGGGAACAGCAATGGATGCCAGACCATTGATAGAGAGGTCTTACAGAAAGGAAATGATATAGACAATGGGTATCGGTGAATAATGTTTTATAAGCTAGTTCATATTAGACTGATCAACAACTAAAATATAAGATGTATTTGTTTCGTTTATTCATTACTAAAAAGATACATTTAGTATGGAAGGCTCGCATCCAGAAATTATTGCGAAATACCACGGAGATAATTTCTCTAGTTGTTACAATCTTCAGGTCTATTTCACCACACTACAATATTCTTACTGATAGAATGCGTTGTAATCTGGACTCTGGACGAGATTCCAGAGGCGAATTCCTGGCTGACAATTCCTGCTGTTGAAGTTCTGTTCCTTAATGGACGTTAGTGGAAACTTTGGTGAGATGAAGAGGAGGAGAACCTGAGAATTGACAGGTGTACGGGGATGAGAGACACGCTAAAAGAGGGCTATGATAGTGAGTTATGATGATAGCAAGCTATGATGATAATGAGTTATGATGATAGCGAGTTATGATGATATTGAGCTTTTTGTGAATATACTGTTAAGGATATATAATTCATTTCAAGGCATTTTTTAAATTGTATAAATAGAAAAAAACTAAACCTGATCCTTCTACTCCATAAAAGATACAATCCAGAGACTCATTTATATTTTAGTTCCCTCTAGCGGCACCCAATTGCTTTACTTAAGATTTATGTGTCTGTTTATTGCTATAAAAGCCGTGGCTGAGAAGGAAAAATAGCGGCATGGCTAACCCGTAAGAAAAAGAACAGAGTTTGCGCTGAGCGATAGAAAGGCGCGCAACGTTAGAAGTGATAAAAGATACCTAGGTGTAGGTTCTGTGGATATTTATCACCTTTCCTATGATTGATTGCGTGGCTTGTGAGGAGTTATGAATGCTAATACAAAGTACTTCAGAGAAAAAAATGGGAAGAATTATGTAGGAAGTTATTATATAATATTTAATAAATTCAAATGGAATCCTATATCACCATAAGTGATGGTATTTATTTAAAAACAAGATGATTATTAGGTGTTTATGAATTAGAATAATACAATCTCAAAGTTTCTCCACATATTCGAACAAAAGACAAATATTATTCTGACTGAAACTCATTTAAATTATATTAAATAAACCTAATCAAACACCGGAATAAATCAGTCACTGTATACATCAAAACATTTAAAAAGAATTTCTCAAAAGTTGGCAACTCCATTTGAAGAATTTGTCCACAGAGAAGTTTCATGAAACCTACACTCAAAGTCCTTGTAAAAAGAGATCAAAGAACAACATCTTAATAATTAGCAACTGAAGTTTGAGCTCCGAACAGAGCAGCGTAAGGATTCAGTCCTGAACTTTCTATGGTGTCGCCCTCATTAAAATTAAACGGAATACTTCAAATAGAATAAATGAACCGGATGGAAGCTTGTTACAGTATTTAGAGAAATATATTTTATGGAAAAAGGTTCTCCGTATTTTAATCTTCTAGAGATGGGAATTGATGAATTTGTACAAGATCTAAGAATGAATTGTAAACATGGTAAGGAATTGTTTTGAATAATTTATTTTAGTTGAAATAAAAGATTTGAATCTATTTATAATTAATTAAACAAATTATTTTGAATTAGATTGTTTCTAAACAGTCGCACTAATGATATGTGATTTAATTATTTCAATTTTTAATATTACTATAATGGAAAAAAAAACAATTGAAACCATTGTTGAGTATAAGAGAATCCAGACCGGTCATCCATCACCTTCGAGCAAAATTCTCTCAGGTCCAAATCCAGGATTTAGTAAATGAAGCCTTCAATTCCCTGAAATACGGACAATAAAAGAAAGAACTTCCAGTGTTTGTGAGAAAGAAAAAAGAAGGATGACGGCATGTTAGATTTGCATGAGGTACATGCAAATGAAAATATATATGACTATTGAAGGTATACGACAATAGAATGTATACGATTATTGAACATTTACGATTATTGAACATTTACGACTATTGAACATTTACGATTATTGAACATTTACGACTACTGAACATTTACGATTATTGAACATTTACGACTACTGAACATTTACGATTATTGAACATTTACGATTATTGAACATTTACGACTACTGAACATTTACGATTATTGAACATTTACGATTATTGAACATTTACGACTACTGAACATTTACGATTATTGAACATTTACGACTATTGAAAATAAAAGACTATTCTATTGTGAACATAGCGTTGTATGCTTATTAATTTAAATAATTATAAAGGGAAATTGTGGAAATGAAAATATAGGTACTAAATATTACGAAATTAATAAAGATTTTTATTTCACAAATTGTAATAAGGAATGAAAACAGCCGTAAATGTATTTCAAATATTTTTCAAATAATTCTTTAATCATTAAAATTTAATTTAATTTACAATATGGATGAACTTTTCCTTTAATCTCTAATATATTTTCCTAATCAGTAGGGTAAATTCAAAGTTATTGGACGGTTGCAACGTTTTCTGTCTTGTAGGAAAAAATATATATAGGTAAATATATCAGTTTTTATTTACCTTTTATTTTACATGGTATCCATGATACCAACACTGTCCTACAGGTATTGGTGATACCAAATACAATAAAAGTTAAATAATAATTATTGCTGAGTTTTTTCTTGTAGGTACCGACCGATAAATTATAATTTGATAAATTAGAACACGGGTTGCTCATAAATTAACATTTCCTGTTAACTTATTTCACAAATATTAAAATATTTCAAAGTGAAATGCAGTGTAACGTTTCCTCACAGTTCACAATGGTTGAAGTTTCTTACAAAGAAACATCAAGAGTTTAAATGATTTCATTTCATTGTTCCTACAACAAAAGAGTTGAACAAGTTGAGATATGACGCAAGGCTGTGTTTACACCATAAAACAAACTTGCAGTCTGTCATTGAAGCCACGAAGTTGCATTTGGCTCAGCAAAAGAGTTTAGAAAACAATAGGAGTTTATTTGGTAATGACAAAAACTTCCCTGCTTGAGTCTTTATTATTCCGCCTTTTAGCGCTCGTCCGCTTAAACTACTCCCTAAATTGCGGAAGATTTAAAAGATTGACTCCATTACAGTGCGGCAACACAAATGGAGAAGAATTTAATAAACGCAAAGCTTTAATAAAGAGAGTTATTGCATTAAGATAAAATAGGATGAAATAAAGAGAGAAATTTTTTTAATAATAGGGATAAAAATTTAATAAAGACAAAATCAAATTTTCAATCAATTTAAAAGTCAATTTGTTTCAGAAATTGTAATTACTATTTAAATAGTTTATTATTTAAATTTATAAATAATGATCGTAATAAATTATTGTATTCTAAGTATATAAGTAAAAAAAATGTGACTGGGAATCAAATGGCCTTGGATCAAATGGTACGGGGATCAAATGACCGGGGATCTTTTGACTGGGGATCAATTGACCGGTCACCCTATAGCATATTTCTAACAAAGTAATCAATTCATCAAAAAAAAATCGAACTTAAGTAAGCTGCTCTTTGAAATCATAATGTTTTAAAGTTCGATTAATTGTAACTTAAGAATAAATTCAAAAATATCCCTCAGCTCGCATATAGTCTCAAATTTAGGATTCATCCTTCATGTTGTACAGTATATCAGAAAGCCAATTAATTGGCTTACAATTCAAATGGTCAAAACTCAGATATAAGTAATTGGCTTAAATTTTTTAATTAATTCCTAAGTTCCCATGTTAATTGTGGCTTGAAATCATCAAAATTGGGCCAAAAAAAACGAACTTACTTACATCAGTTGTACCGGAAAATCATTTTTAAACAATTTTATTTACATGGAAGGAACATATAAAATATGTTACATAGTGTTAGTGCACCATGCAAATGTTTTAGTGAATTTTGTTAATAGAAAACGAAAAGATTGGAGTAACTATGCTAAATTTAAAGCGCTGTCTCCCCCGCTTTAAGTTCCACTTCTAAGTCAATGTGAGGTACGAATTTTGATTAAAAGGTCTGCCTGAATTAAATTTATTTGAAAATCGTGTCATTGAAAAAACTCTCATGACTGCATCTTCTTAACTAGATTACGTTCACTCGGAGAGCGCATGACATTGATCATCAACTAATACCTGAGTTATATAAATAACCTCAACCTTTGACCCATTCGCTCCCTAAATCTAATAAGCTAGTAACTGGATAATGAATTACCAATCGCCCCACCAAATTTCATGCACTATGGTTGTATACTTTTGAATTATAAATGACCTCTTCCTTTGATCGGATCGCTCCCAAAATTTTACCAGATGGTTCATAGACATTGACCAATCGTTTCATCAACTGTCAGTCAATTTGGTTGAATAATTTATTTTGAGTTATAAATGACCTTGACCTTTGACTGGATCGCTTCTAAAATTCTACCAGCAGGTTGCTGGACATTGAACAATCGTCCCACCAAATGTTTGGCAATTTGGTTGAATTCTTTTTGAGTTATGCGAATAACAAGATGATAAATAAATAAAAGCCGTCTTAAATACAGTGGAAATAGATTACGTGCACTCGGTAGAGCGCATACCTTCGCCACTGCTTATCCGTTTGCTAACAAAATCTAATAAACTGGTGACTGGATAGTGACCAATCGACCCACCAAGTTTCATGCAAAATGGTTCAATACTTTTTGAGTTATTGAGTTTTAAATAACCTTGACCTTTGACCGGATCGTTCCCAAAACTTCACCATATGGTTCCTGGACATTGACCAATTGTCTCATCAAATTTCAGACAATTTTGTTGAATACTTTTTGAGTTACAAATGGCCTTGACCTTGATCTTTGACCTGATCTCTCCCAAAATCTAACAAAATGGTTCCTGTATATAATACCAATCGTCCCATCAAGTTTCATGCAATATAATGGAATACTTTTTGAGTTATAAATGACCATCAACTTGACCTTTGACCGAGTCGCTCCAAGAATTCTACCAGCAGGTCACTGGACATTGACTAATCGTTTCACCAAATTTAGTTGAACTCTTTTTCAGTTAAGCGAATAACAAGATGATAAATAAATAAATAAATGCTGCCTATAATATAACCTTTCCGCATTCTGCGAAGGTAACTACTGAGTTGTTAAGTATTAGTTACTTCATAACTCAGGGACACTGACAGTTTTCTATGATTAAAATCTCGAGAAAATTATAGTTTTTGAGGGATAACTAGGACGAAATTCATGCCTTGCATAGTTTTTTCTATAATTTAAACATAGAAAATACTTCATAACTCAGGTCCTTCATTACTTGAGTGCTTCATAACGAAGAACTTCAAACTCAGGAGTTTTACTGTATAACCTTCCGCTTTCTGCGCAGGTAATAACTAGGGTTGTGACAATATGCTCTTAAAATCATAGCTCCCGAAAATATTATAGATGGAGAGAATTAAAGAGTATTGAATCGTTCTAAACCAGCGGTATACAGTATTCGATACCATTTCATTCTATGATATTCTTAGAATTTATGATTTTAAAAAATCTTTGTCACAACCTTGATAATAACATAATGTTTCAAACACATTTTAATACTAATTTTACAATTTTCAATCAATTTTTATGCAGTTTGAGGTAAGTACATTATTCTAGAGGAGTTTGACTTTATTTTAATCTAAGTAGAATTTCTAATAAGAAATTCTACTTAGATTAAAACAAAACAAATTCAAATATTGTCAAAATACCTTTCTTTTGTTGATATCTGATATCCTAATTTTTTTTCAAACTGTCGAGATTAGCTTATTCACACTTATATTATCTACAATTTGAGATCTAAACCAATGATTTTGAAATTAAATGGAGAAAGTAGGGATAAAATCACAATGCCTTTCATCGAAAGAATGCCACGAACAATCGTTTCTTAGAATTCAATTCTACATATCCAACTAAAGTTCATCTACCTAGATTGAATTTCAAAGCCTATCATAAAATTATAGTAGGTACTTTTTTATCTTCCACTATTTTAGTTCATACAGTTTTCAATCTATTTAAATAAATTAATTAAGTTACCGCCATTTTTAGTCATTAAATAATAGTACAGTTTGACTAGATATTATACTACAATAAGATACACTGGTTTTGAAAGCGGCAAATAGAGTTTAAAATATAGTAAGGACCATTTAGGTAAGTTGTTTCCGTGACGTCATAACAGCAACACTCAGAAATTATATTTAAGAAAATTGAAGAACGTACGAAACATTATGAAAACTGTTCATTTTTTTAACAGATTAATCCATTCTTGTTATTCAACTGCTTAACCTAAATTTTCTATTTATGTGTGTTGCATTGCTAAAGGCACGGTCACATCATACTTCGATTGTCCTTACAATATTTCAGTTCTATTTCCCGCTTTTGAAACCAGATGGCACCACAGAGCACTTTTAAAATAGAAATTGTCGAGAGTAGTGTATCTTATAAATTCAAGTCAGGGTTAGCTACCTACAAAATATTAATAAACTCCAAAACAAAAAGCCTTTAAAAAAATGCGCAAGGAAATAAGTTTAGCTGCAATTGATTTTAACGGAGCGCTTCACACTTGCGTTAGAAAAAATGCTGGTAAAAAAAACAGCGCAAGTGTGAAGGGCTCCGTTAAAATAAATTGCAGCAAAATTTTTAGCCATGAGCATTTTTTTCGAAGGCGGCGTTGAGAAATGGAAGGGTGAAGGGGGCCTTGAGATGAAATGGATAACATCCACATTCCGAGTACTGTGACTGTCCCCTACTTATATTCCATCAAATCAGTTCAATTTTCATTAATTGAAACTTTGAATAAAATAATACACAAGACAAGCCTTTCAAAAATAACAAGGCTGCAGTCGAGGACCCAGTTGCGAAATACGACTCCTTTGAAATACAAAAATTCGATCAGACTCCTCGATCTTGAAATACGATATTTTGGTGTTTGGAAAGAGATGGCTGTCACGAAACACGACTCCCTTGAAATACGAAAATTCGATACGAATCCTCAATTGGAATAAAATTTACTTACATTCAAGTATTAGTAATGAAATCATTTGAATTCAATAATAATTATAATATTAAATTCTTGCATCATAATTACGCAAACTATGCCATTTAACTTTGAATATAAATATAGTCACCGAATGTTGGTTGGTATCATAGTTACAACGATGTATAACATATTTCGACATAATTCACGTGAAAACAGTTTTTTGTTTTAATTATGAAATTGAAAACCTGCTCTTCGAAATAATTTTTAAATATCGCTTGTTTGCAGCAACAACGTCATAAACACAAAAACAAGTATTTTAGAGTTATCTATATAGACATATAAATCATAAACTGCTGATCATTTTGGCAAAAAATCATCATTGTAACTCAAAATAATACCGCTAGAAAGGCTAAATATCCTAGCGATATACCATTAAATGTACGTACATTACAAGTACTAAAATGCCTCTCCTGAAAAATAGCTTTTTTGAAGTTATGACACTGTTCTCGCAAACAAGCGATATATGATGTTTACAATGGATAGTGAGGACGACTTTATCAAGGAAGATTATGTGAAAATATAGGACAGTGACACTTCAAAATGGAACTCGCCAAAACTTACTTTCAATAAAATAACATAATTTTTATATTTGGAAGGTGTCGTATTTGCCGACAGCCATCATTAAAAATACACTAAAGCCCTTATTTTCCATTGGAGGGAGTCTGAATTCGCAACTGGGCCCAGTCGAGTTTAGATAGTAATGGTAAAACGGAGGAATAATAACTCAAAGATAAAATATTAGTTTATATTACTACACTACTGAAGGGGCTGCGAGAGATCTCAAGGGAAGTTATCCTCCTCTTCCTCAGCCATCTCTTTCGCTAACTCCAAATCCTGCTGCTCACGTTCCCTCCGCTCCTGCGGTAAAGGAACATATGGTATTTAGCCCCTCTATTATGTATTAAAGCCAGCGCTCATTGGTCTTAAAGAGCTGGTTGTCAATGGATTATTTTTATTTAGGTTTTTAAAAGTTGTCCCTATCCACTACTAGGTGATCCAAAGAGACATGAAGGGAAGAAGGACTCGTAGAAGAGGGGACAGTCAAAGTACACTCCATACATTAGGTAGACAACTCGGCTACCACAGGTAACCGTGTCGACCCAGCGCATGGATGGAAAAAATAGACACCATGGATGAGAGACCTACACAGTCAGTCTGCTTACTCATGGATAAGAGACCTACACGTACACAGTCAGTCTGCTTACCCATGGATAAGAGACCTACACAGTCAGTCTGCTTACCCATGGATAAGAGACCTACACAGTCAGTCTGCTTACCCATGGATAAGAGACCTACACAGTCAGTCTGCTTACCCATGGATAAGAGACCTACACAGTCAGTCTGCTTACCCATGGATAAGAGACCTACACAGTCAGTCTGCTTACCCATGGATAAGAGACTTACACAGTCAGTCTGTTTATGTATGGATGCTTAACCATAGGTGTAGCAAGGCAGATAGAATTAGAGGAATGATACAAAAGAAAGATAGTGGCAAATAGAAGAAAAAAAGGCCTACCTAGAGTTATTTTTAATAGTAAATAGTTAAAGTCGAAAAGCTAATTGTACATAGGTAGCTACATTATTAATAAATTTTCTCTTTCGCTAGCTAAGTATAAATTGATATAAGAGAGGAATAAATTGATAAAAAGCTCATCAGGCCTAAAATGTGCGTCACAGTCATCAATTTCTTAGCCAATAAATCCATTTGAAGAGTTTGGTTCCAAAACGCGATAAACGCCACTTTTGAAAAAAATGAGTTTCCACCTAAATCAATATTGTATTTCGTCGGTATTGTGGATTTGAATTGTTTATGTTATTATAACCTCAATATGCTATGTGAATGATTGAAACAGAAAATAGTGGTTTTCATCTTTGTACTTTCTTGGTAAAGAAAACACATTTTAACTCAAATTGATCAAAATGGATTTATAGCGTTTTGGAACCAAACTCTTCATTTGTTGTTCATGAATTGGTTTCTAAAAGAAACTACTAAAGATAAACAAGATATATTTCAAAATAAACGAGTACAAATTTATTCACATTCAGATCAAGTAAAGTGGTAAAGCATTGACTGCACATTGAGACCAGTCCAAGAGTGGCTTGTGTATAAGAGTCTTCTTGCCCTTAGACGCCTCTTTTCACTCTCTTTTTTGTATATCTTCTTACAGACTAAAATAAAGAGGACAACCTTTCGATAGACGCATTTCTTTGAAGTTTTTATAAGACAACAACAAGGAATTATAAAGCAGAAAATTAGTTGGTGAATAGTATTGGAAAATTATCTATGGTGTTCATAAATACATAATGCTGTAGTAAATTTATAGGGAGAAAGGAATTATTAACTAACACTTATAAGCTAGTAGAGTAAGTTCTGAATTATCGGAGTGCTACACATTTTCGATCTTAAGGGAATATATAATTTAGCATTTTAACAGATTGTGTTTTAATTGGTATCCATGACAACGGCCAATAAAAATGATAAATTATACAATTTTCTCTTACCTAATCGTAAATGTAGAACAGTCCGATAAATCAGAACTAACCCTATTTAAATTCAAACTAAGATCACAATAGCTACTTAAATCACTAACGCAATATATTACAGCTAGCTATTAAATCTTGCAAAAATGAAATAAAATCTACAGTGTGTCCGCAAAAAATCCACTGCCTTGAATCTACATTATCCATCATTCCATGATAATATGCATAATATGTTGGTACCATAGATACGTAGATTAATATTAAAGAATTATAAATAGCACTTATAAGATATACTCGATGGCAGTGGATACATTTTTTGTGGACACACTGTATAATTATATTCCCAACAGGAGAATTATTCAATGGTTAGAACCTGTCTTCAAAAAGAAGTAATCATTAAAATTACAAAAAAGAATTACAAGAAAAGCGAATGCAAAAACGAATAAAATGGACACTATTTCATAATTATTAATCACTTCCCTAGCTCTAACTTATAAGTAAGGATGTGACAATATGCTTTTAAAATCATAAATCCTGAAAATATTACTGTATTTAATTAATGATTATTGAATGGTTCTACACCAGCGGTATATATAGTATTCGATACCATTTCATTTCGTCTGTGATATTCTTAAGATCTTATGATTTAAGAAGCATATTGTCACAACCCTAGTAACAACATGTATTATAAATCATAGAAAATATTATAGACGGAGATAATTAAAGAGTATTGAATGGTTTTACAGAAACTGTAGCTAGCCATATCCATATAGTATTCGATACCATTTCGTGAATGATTCTAAAAGCATATTATCACAACCCTAGCAATCTTTTGAAAGACTCACCTCAGCAGTTTCCAGATCTTTGTTGTAGCTCTTAGGAGGGTACCTCATAGCCTTCACACTCTGGTTGTGAATGTCCAGACAGAAGGCAATTCTCTGGTGGTACATTGACTGGGGCTCTCCTGTGCAGTAGATGTCTACCGTCTCTTTGCTCTGCATGTACCCGTGCTCGTGATCGATAACAGCCTGAAAAAGTTAGGCTATTTTGATACAAAGTTCAGAGAATATCAACTAGCTATAGAAAAATATCAATGAATATGTATATTAGCTATTTTTTTCGGGTATATTCATGTAGCCGTGCTCTTGATCGATTAAGGCCTGAAAAAGTTAGGCTATTTTGATTCGTGTTTCAGTGAGTCTATATCAGTTAGCTACAGAAAAAGGTAACATTTTAAGTATACATTCAGGGAAAGGTGTATCGTACAATTTATTCTAGTTGGAATGGGTTGGTTAAAACAAATATTAAGGATTTTTTAAGGAAAAATAGTTGAAAGAAAATAACTTTTTGGGAAGGAAAAACATTTTTTGAAAAGCAGAATAATTTTTTGAAAAGCAGAATAATTTTTTGAAAAGCAGAATAATTTTTTGAAAAGCAGAATAATTTTTTGAAAAGCAGAATAATTTTTTGAAAAGCAGAATAATTTATTGAAGAGCAAAATAATTTTTTGAAGAGCAAAATAATTTTTTGAAGAGCAAAATAATTTATTGAAAAGCAAAATAATTTTTTGAAAAGGAAAATAATTTTTTGAAAAGGAAAATAATTTTTTGAAAAGGAAAATAATTTTTTGAAAAGGAAAATAATTTTTTGAAAAGGAAAATAATTTTTTGAAAAGGAAAATAATTTTTGGGAAAGGAAAATAATTTTTGGGAAAGGAAAATAATTTTTGGGAAAGGAAATTAATTTTCGGGAAAGGAAAATAATTTTTAGCAAGGAAAATAATTTTTAGCAAGGAAAATAATTTTTAGCAAGGAAAATAATTTTTAGCAAAGAAATTAATTTTTGGAAAGGAATATAATTTTCTGCAATAGAAAACAGACAATTTGACAGACCTCTATGACTCCATCACGGATTGCCTTTGCCACAATGAACTCTGCGTCCTCCCTGGAGTCCAAAGCCAACTTAGAAGCCACATCTTCAAGGGGAATCTTGGAGTAGCTCAGGGAAATTGTACGGAGTCCTGTCTTGATGACGTTGTGACGCAGTCGCACAATCAACATTAGAGTAAAGTCTTCAATGAACTGTGGGTGAGTAAATCATAAAAAAATCCATTATTTGAATAGGAATTTATTTAATAAGAAATAGAATCATTAAAATAAAGTAACGATTGGTAGAAATATTGTAACATGACTACTATGTAGCTAATAGCTAGCCCCATTAACCAATTAAAGCGTTTTTGGGTGTTTAATTCTTGAATTTAATGATTAACTATAATTTTAAATAAAACCGCTTAGAAAAAGGAAGAAAAATTACCTTTTGTCTGTGATTGTCCAGGGTTTTCTGGAACCTCTGCAAGTTACCAAGTCTGACAGATTGAGTGAGCTCCAAATAAGGAGCAAGGGAGAACCTTAGCCCAGCTTCTCTGAATACCTGTCTGTCAGGAATCTCTCCCAGCAACAACTGAACCACAATAGACAGCTTCTGCACTGCTTGCCTGAAGCCCAAAGCAGCTTGTTGTGCTGGGGCCTTGCGCAGAGCCAGATTGAGCTGGGAATGGGCAGAGGAATACTCCAGTCTCACTGCGGCAATACGTCCAGTGTAGTAGTGGAATCTGGCCACCTCGTTGTTGTTAGCCTGCTGGGGGAACTCTATCTTGACGATAAGTTTGTGTGCCTGATCGTAGTGGTTGTAGTGAAGGTAGTTCCTGAGGAGACAGTTGATGAGAACTGCTTGTCCTTCATGATCTTTTCTCAGGGTTGAAGAGGTCAGACGCTGGTGAAGGAATGGTCTGATAGTGTCAAGAGATCCATTCAGTTCGTGTGTCCTGGAGTGATAGTAGTAGCACCTTGCAGCAAGAAGGTCAAGAGAGCGACGGGGCTTGGCGCACACTTTGGTCATTAGCTGTTCACAACAAGTCATGGCGTCTGTCAGTTTCTTGACGTCAAGCAGCCTCAAAAGAACGAGAAGATGCAGATAAACATCAACCTCCATAACCAATGAAGTGGAAGCTCTGATCTTTGCTGTCGAGTATAAAACCAAAAATAAAGGTATATCAATATTTTAATGGAAATTTAATATATTCATACAGTTTAATTCACATCTTCAGTAAAATAGGCTAGCTATGCCACTATTAAGGTTAAATAAAATTGAATAGAGAACATATATGATTGATTGACATCCATCGATCAGAACTGTTGAGAGGACTTAATATGAAGCTGGCTACATGATCTAAAAAATTAAGTAATAAAATTCCTTCGCAATACAATTCACAGTTTAAGGGTGATCAGAGTAATAACAATAACAAACCTTGAATATTTCTTATAATTCAGAATCAAAAAGGAAATTTTTAACTAGATGATAGTGATCCAAGAGAAAATATTTAAGAAAAGAGCCTACAATTTAATTAATCATATAAAACTGGTTAATGTACTGCAGTCATCACAAAGTATTTACTAGCAATAATAGGTTTTAATGAGATGAGACCACTTTAAAGCAACTACAATTTTTGTATCTTTGCCTACAAATGTCTATTATTATTGTGACATACTCTGTACCTACAACTTTAGTATCTTTGTACCTACAATTTAATAGCTAGCTACACCTTTCAAAATTAGTCAAATTTAGGGAATTAAAAGTAAAGCAAGCGAACCTTTCTCAGTCTTGTCTGTTGGAATGGGAATTGTATCTCCATTCATTGGCTCTTCAAGATACCCGAGCAACAGCTCCTTGTCAGCTTTGTTTTCAGCTCTGAAAATGAAAATATTGTCATCAAACAATTACATTTGAAGTGAGAAATACTATAGTGGGATAGGAGCTAGCTAATTAATAAATTAATAACATTTTGGACTACAGAAATATAATTTTGAATATTTTTGAACAATTAAAAATAATATTGATATGCAGATTGGGAAAATTCAGAGTAATTGAATGGTACTACATTTTCGATCACATCATGAATGTATAATTATTATTTAACCTTAATTTTTATTCATGATATCTGCAGGGATCATGAATACCAATCGAAATAAGGAGTTGAATAATAATTACTTTAACGTTTTCCTTTAAGCTCTAAATTTATTATTCTAAAATTACATTTAGTTAACAAAAATGACAGCAATATATGCTAGCTATATTAGAACAATTCCTTTATAAGCAATGCCAATATAAATATAATGAAATAGCTGAATAAAAATAATTTAATTACAATTTTATGATTTTTATTCATCAAAGTGAACAAAATATAGGATCATCTTACAATATCTTCATCTTAACGCGTACACGGTTGCTCAACTTCAACTTTTCTGATGTGCCACATCTACAGATTGCGTCCCAAAATACGGCCACCCTCTATGTACGAGTTAACAGTTCATCATATAATAGCTATATACTCACTTTGCATAATAATGTTTGATGAGACTGTAGAGGATCACAGAGTCAGTCAACTTGCGCCGTGTGGCAGGGAGTGCCCTCAGAACACGCAGCAAGAAGCGTGGTTCTTTGCTGGAGACACTGCGCTCTACAAGCTTGATTTGCTCTTTGAGCTCTGCAAAAGATATCACAATAGTTAGAGAATGTAAGAGACTAATTAATCGAGAAAAAGCAAGTCCTTTTTTGCCATTTTAATGACAAGTTTGTGACAGCTATTTCGAACCCTTCAATTGCAAATGGTGACAAATTTTTAATTTTCTCCTATACTACAATGTTATTTTGGAGAGAATTTATGATAATTTAATCATATTATTGGATAGAAATTTGGTGATTTTTGAAGAGACAATACCATTTTACTTGGGCATTGAGAAAAGAAGTGAATCATGATGTTAAATTTAAGTTTATCTTTAAACTTATCCCTTTGTTTTGGAGAGAATTTATGATAATTATTTTTATCATTTTGGAAAGAAATTTGGTGAATTTTGGAGCGAGCTGGAGAGACAAATGGAGAGTTTCGAGACATACCATTTTAATGGGCTAAATGAGGAGAATGTTGGTATATCAGTCAAATTATTGGAATAGGGTTAAACAGGTAAATTGCGCATGCGGCACATTAACTGCAGACAGCATCATTGCAGGAAGTATATATAAATATAACCAGCCTGCAGAACATGGGACATTTTTAATATTTTCTGTGCGAACAATCCTTAATATCCTCCTATAGGCCCATTAACATGTGTTTTACTGAGAACAGAAGCCAAAATAGAGGATTTCTTGGAAAACACTTTACCTGTTCCTGCTGTCTGGAAGTATAGGAGGAAATTAAGGATTGTTCACATAGAAAATGTTAAAAATGTCTTATCTTTTGAAACCTGGCATTAACTAACTGCAGCCCACTCTGGAAAATACCTTAGGCTAACAAATGAATTTTAGAGGCTAAATGCTGCAGATTATACAATTCCCATTAATTTATTACTGCCAGTTTGTATTTAGTGCAATGAACTCCTCTGACTTTTTTAAAAATCTGAGAAATATCTGCCAACATTTTTCATCAATTTTTCTAGTCCTCCAACATTATTCCAGTTTCCCCTCCAAAAATTGAAGGTTATATAGAAATTAATAGCTAAATATCCTCCGACATTGCAAGAATTTTTTTATTAGAGAAATTGAATATCTGCCGACATATCATTGGAATTTACCACCAAAAGGCAAATACAATCTGGTATTACTGTATTTTGAGGTTTGCTAAACTCCAACAGAGTGATTAATACATCAGAAAAGACCATTTTTTCCAGAGTGGACTGAAGCCTCAGCCTCTAACAACAGAAATATCATAGCATCAAAACACTCGTTCAAAACATAAATTAATTAATTATAGCAAGCACTGCGCTTCTTGTTCTTTTGATAGGTAGATAGTGCAACATTTTATTTTAGTTTTGGTTCAGATTGTTTCAGAGGGCCGCAATTAGAAATTAACAGTTTAACCGCCACAAACAAGTACCACCAGTGGTACATTTCCCATTTTTTGGAAACAATTTTCCAATTCACTTTATGATTACATTTTTAAGATTATAGATATTACAATAGTGTCTAGCTCAAGTACAAAACTGATAAACAAAAAAGCATGATTTTTACAAAAGGCCATGTTTCAAAGTGTGGCTGGAAAGTCGCCAGTTTAGTGAAAAAATGGATCCATGTCGCCACGTTTAAGATAGTTTGAAAAAGAAATTTCACTTCCTAGTGTAGATTTCACACTTGAAAATATCCTTATGCAAATATGCTTCATGTATGATGTCTGATGTGTGTGTATCTCTTGAGACTATTTTATTGTGATTTACTTGATATTTACAGATTTTTCAACTTATTTCACCCCTCAAAAGTCGCCAATATACTGGCGATTTTGTCCATGCTTTGAAACATGGACAAAAAGTAGCTTTGTTACCAGTAATTATCAGCAAAGTCGTGGTGCTTGTGGCAAAACTCTAATATCAGGCATGGCAGTTAACCAGTCTGCAAAGTTTGTCAAATCTGTCACCAAGATTTCATATTTCAGGATAATTAGTCTCCAAAAATTTTTCAAATTTGTCTCCAAAATGACCAAATTTCTTCAAAATGTCTCCAATATAACCGGTCCTACAAATAACCCCATTGAACCCAAATGAAACCCAAATCAAAACCAAATGAACCCAAATGACAACCAAATGAAAACTAAATGAAAACCAAATGAACCCAAATGACAACCAAATGAAAACCAAATGAAAACCAAATGAACCCAAATGAAAACCAAATGAACCCAAATAAAAGAGAAACAACCCAAATGAACATAAAAACGAACAACCCAAATGAAGCTAAAAACGAACAACTCAAATGAAGGTAAAAACGAATTCAAATGAAGTAGAAACAACTCAAATATTTAGTATTCAATTGATCTTCATATGGTCTTCATTCAATTTTCATTTGATATTCATTTGATATTCATTTGATATTCATTTTATATTCATTTGATATTCATTTGATATTCATTTGATTTTCATTTGATATTCATTTAGTTTTCATTTGGTATTTATCTGGTATTCATTCACAGTGATGGGTTAAAACAACCATCATTTGTTGTTATTATTCACAGTGAAGGGTTAAAACAACCATCATTTGTTGTTATTAATATTCGCAGTGAAATGTTAAAACAACCATCATTTGGTACTATGGTGCTAAGACGTGCTAGGACGAAACGGTGCTAGGACGTTTCGTACCCGGACATTTCGTTAACGGACGTATCGTTAACGGATGTATCTTTAACAGACGTATCTTTAACAGACGTTTCGTTAACGGACGTATCGTTACAAGGACGTTTTGTTACTAGGACGATAATTCGTTACCAGATTTTTCGTTCCAAATCGCTACTAACGATTTTTTTAATTCGAAATGAGTTATAGACTGAAATATGTACCAATCACATAAATTATAAATATGTAGCTATTGAATATTTTTCCCTATGTGAACCAATTACTGGAAGTTTTCAAACATTTTAGAAAATAGTATATAAGAATAAGAATAAAGAGTTTAAATGATAAATTATATAGTCTTTTCTTATATGATTGAAAATAATTATTACTTTCCCTAAATTGCGGAAGGTTATGTTTCTTTTCATTAAGTTATTTTCATTCGGCAACTTGTAACATCTGGTAATTGAAATTTTACACTAACATTAAAACATTTTCCAAAATATGAAAAACAAAAGATTTTCCCAATGTAGGGTAAGCTCCAAGTTCTCGGACTGAACCACATTTTCAATCGTATGAGGACAAAAAATAATAGATTTATTGTTATTTAACTTGTATATCGATTGCAATCCATGATATTTTCACTTCCAGCTTTTCTAATCAAAGAAATTAAGTAATGATTATTAATTTTAATACATCTGATTAAAATCAATGTATAACTAAACGAATAAAAAATATGTTTAAAACGTAGACGCTATTTTTAAAGTAGTAAAAATTGTAATACATGGGATTGGTATAAAAATTGTAGTCTAAAATAAAAATTGTCTAATAAAAAATCGTTTCCATTTCATAAAAAAATAAACTGGTAACGAATCGTCCTAGTAACGAATCATCCGTTAACGAAACGTCCAGTCACCATCATTAATATTCACAGTGATAGGTGAAACTATCAAGTTCACCAAATTACTCAATATGTTTTATAACAATACAACATCTGTCACTGATGTGTTCTAACACCCCCGTCTGTACATGAAGGGGTACACTCCCTGTTATGAAATATGATTTCAAATAACAATAACTATATATAAGATAAAGAGAGGGCAAGATAAAGAGAGGGCAAGATAAAGAGAGGGCAAGATAAAGAGAGGGCAAGATAAAAAGAGGGCAAGATAAAAAGAAGGCAAGATAAAAAGAAGGCAAGATAAAAAGAGGGCAAGATAAAAAGAGGGACAAGATAAAAGAGGTTTCTACTTCATTTGGGTTCATTCGGGTTCATTTGGGTTCATTTGGGTTCATTTGGTTTCATTTGGTTTCAATTGGTTTCAATTGGTTTCAATTGGGTTCATTTGGGTTATTCGTAGGACCCAATATAACATGTAAACATAGGAATTAATTAGAAAACAGTCACCAAGATCTTGTTTTGATGAATTTTCCCTCAATTATAGTCTCCAAAGATCTTTAGCGACATGGACGCGCTTTACAGACTGGGCAGTTAACGTGTTAGAAGGCCATACGGCATACCCTATAATATACCTGCGTGACCCTATATTGGTGGATTTTTCATTTTTTCAGCTTTTTGAAAAAGTCAATGGGATATTGTGCACTGAATACAGAGTGGTGTGCCAAGTAAAATAGTATGGCTCCCAGGGTCAGGTGGAAAAATAACTCTCTTCTAATTGGCTAGTAACTCTGTTAGAGATTCAAAATCAACTATGTGACTAAGTAAAATAGTATGTCTCATAAACTTGCCATTTGTCTCTTCAGCTCTCTCCAATATTCAAGAAATTCTCTCCAAAATGATCAAATTATCATCAATTCTCTCCAAAATAACATTGTAGCATAGGAGAAAAATAGAGAAAACTCGCCATGATGGCTCATAGCTAAGTCATAAACTCACCATTTGTCTCATAATAATCACCAAAATTCATTTTGAGAGAAATTTGGTTATTTTTGGAGAGAGCTGGAGAGACAAATGGAGAGTTTTAGTTTATGAGCCATACTATTTTACTTGGATCTATTCTGCTAAAGTTAATTAACCATGTTTTAAACTATGGACAAAGTCGCCAGCCAGAGTGGAATAATAACTCATTTCAGATTGACTAGTAACTCTGTTAGGAATTTAGAATGAATAAAAATTACTTATTTTAACCCTAAAAAATGCAGAAATCAGTAAATTATTTCACAAATTAATTAAATTTCAACTCCGCAGTGAAAACTAATGTAAAATTGAGTCATTTATGCTTCACAATTGGGCTTGTTGTGATGATAAACATCACTAATGGGAATGCATGAAGTTAGGAGCCAGTCTGTATTTGGTGCACCATATCCCAATGACTTTTTCAAAAAGCTTAAAAAATCCACCATAAATTTCCAGTAATTTGGCTAATCCACCAACATTTTCCCAATTTATTCACCGAAAATTAGTGGTAACATAGGAATAAATAGCTAAAAATCCACCGACTCTGTCAGAATATTATTTTCAAAGGGGAAAAATTCAACCGACATGTCGGTGGAATTTACCATGAAATACAGACTGGGTTAGGAGTAACTCTGTTAGAATTTATGTTTTCCAGTCTGGGTCGCCAGCATATTGGCAACTTTTGAGGGGTCAAATAAGTTGGAAAACCTCTTAATAACAAGTAAATCACTCCTAAAATTAGTAAAATAGTCTCAAGAGAAACACATCTATCAGGCATGAAGCATAAGGATGTTTCCTAGTGTAAAATCTTCACTAGGAAGCCCAAGTAATATAGCATGTCCAAACTCGCCATTTTAATGGCGAGTTTGTGACTGTTATTTTGAGCCCTTCAATTGCAAATGGCGAGTTTTATCTATTTTTCTCCAATGCTACAATGTTATTTTGGAGAGAATTAATGATAATTTGATCATTTTGGAGAGAATTTGTTGAAATTTGGAGAGAGCTGAAGAGACAAATGGTGAGTTTAAGAGACATACTATTTTACTTGGTAGGAAGCCAAATTTGTTCTTCTAAGTATCTTAAATGTGGCGAATTGCCAGTCTGCAGAATATGGAACATTTTTCCAAGGTTCTCTGCGGGAGTTTTTGATTGAATTTTTAGAAATTGGAGATCTCTGCAGGAGATTTTGAATTAATTCCTATGTTAACATTAATTTAGCTGCGGGAAATTTTGAATTAATTCCTATGTTACCATTAATTTAGCTGCGGGAGATTCTGAATCTGCTACTGAGAGTCGGAGAGTAACGGTCTCTCAAATTAAAATCTCTGCGGGAGAAGAGACACATTCTGCAGACTGGGCGAATTGGAACCATTTTCTCATTAAACTGGCGACTTTCTTGCCACACTTTAAAACATGGTAGTAAATTAAGTACTTAATGTGAATTTAGTATTAATTGATAAGAGCACAAAATGAATTTATAAATTGTGAAACAACTATAGCTACAACTCTCCAAATGAGTACCGAAATAAAATACAACTAGCTTCTCAAATAATTAGGTAGACTTTCACTCACCTTCAATGAAGACAGTCTTCTCATCCTTCTTCTCTACCTCAGGTTCTTTCTCAGCCGTAGAGGCGACTTCCATTTTCTCCACAGTCATTATATCTAAATGTTATTAATGTTTATAACCAATTAACAAACGTGAGAACGTTACAAATTAATCAAAAATACGTCTAATGATACACCAGAAACTTATTATTTTGATCCAAAAATTGAACCATTACGAAGCGGAATGAATAAAAGGCCTCGAAAATGTGCCTGAGAAATGATTTTGATACGATGTTGTTATTTTAATATAAAATGCATTATTGTAAAAACACTATAGGTCAGTCCTATGTTTACTTTAATTGTAAAGAAGTGAAAGAATTTATTTGCCGTTATTGGACTAATGGTTGTTAATAACAGTGAAACCTATTAGTGATGGGTACGGTGTACCAGACACTCTTAGTGATGGTACTGGACACCAATTTTTTGTCTGATGCGTGAAGGTGTTTGCGCTTTGATTTAACGGCAGATAGAGTTACCGGGACCACTTAAAGGTCCTCTCCAGGCTCCAGGAAAAAAATGAGTTTATAACATAATATAATAGAACTAAGGTCTACGATCATTATTCTGCAAACCGCATACAATTCGGTTCAGTATATATTATATAATTTGTTTTTAAAGTTTTTTAATACTTTGTGAGCAACAATTGAGCGAATCACTAATCTGATGCTCAAGAAGAAGATTGTACACTCTTTGTTTTGATTACAAATTTGAATTTTATAAACAATACTTGCGTTTTCGGCCTTTATTTAAATTATTTTAGATATTAATTGTTTCCTAAAGAATATAAACGCTTCTATTATAAGTTCATTCAATTTTATACCTTTACACTAATATTAAATGGATTTATTGAACCTAATACCTAATTGACAATCAAAACAAATGGTGTATATTCTTTTTCTTCAGGCTGAAAATTTCTTAAATTAGTAAGTCGGAAGTAAAATAGGTTTTGTAGAGTTTTGATTATAAAAATCTTTAAAAGCATATAAAATTAAAAATATGCTACCAAATTCGATGCGGTTTGCAGCAAAATGATAAGAAACATTAGCCTCGTTGAATAAAGCAATAAAAATATTTGCTTGGAGGGGACCTTTAATGTCCCGGTAAAATTTAAATGAACCTATTAAGAGTATGGTGGAACCTACAAATGCTTTCATGAACCAATTTACTCTAAAAATACATTTTTCAGTAAGTAGGTAATTTATGCTATTTGTACACTGAACAGTCCGTGAAATTTTTAAGATGGGATGATATATAGAATCGAAAGTGAATTATGTACTGAATCATATTAGGCTAGCTATACATGAAATAAAAGATCTATAAGAAAGTATACATATAATTATCAATTTATCAGTATTAGTTAAATAGCTGGAAAATAGATCCCTAAATTCTCTATGAATTCAAATATTAGACTTTTCGATAGCATTATATCCTCCAATTGCAAAAAAGATAATAAACACATTTAAAAAAAATACTGAATGCTATTTTCAGTTGAACACAGATATTTCCAATGTTTGGATCAACGCTAATTGTTGCTGTTTCAAATCCAGATGGCGCCACAACTCACTTTTACAACAGAAATTTGGGAGTGTGGTGCATCTTATGTAAGTTTTATTACCTACCTAGGTTTAATTTCTATCTCAGATTTATGAAAAAAGAACTAGTTTTTAATAAAGGAATTTCAAATGAATGGGAAATGAAATAAATAAAGAAGGCAGCTCTTTATTGCAGATCTAGAATAGAAAAATGTGTAAATTAGTTACATGGCAAAGGGCTCCGGTATCTCAACTATATTCCATTAGACTAGTGATGTGAACCTATAGGATAAGTCACATAGCAAATTATGTATGACTATCACTGACGAGTAGTATCTAATAACTGAATTATTTTTTAACAATTAAGTAGGTTTCGACAATTTTAGTTCACCAATCAAAACCCCAAGATGCATGCAGCGACCTCCCTTAACAGAGTTATTATACATATTATAGAATATATGAGAAATATTTAAATACATTTTTTATTCATTTTTTAGTTATATTAGTTTTTTATATGGTTTTTATAAATTTTAGAGAAACAAACACCTATATAATATATACAATATAAATTCTTATACTTAATCTAGTACCTATACAATATCTTTGATTGCAATTCTCGTATTTCTTTACTTGTTTGTAAACATATGTAGCAATAGTAGGTGCTTTAGATAGACCACTGTATATTGCTAAATTAAATTCTACCTACTCGATATTTTTTTCCACATACAGAACTTTAGAACTCTGATTATTAAATAAAAAATAATTAAAGGTAGGCGATCACATATTTGGTTCTCAATAAAACTCAATTAAATGTAAAAGTTTAATTCTACTGGAAATAAATAGGTACAGAACTCCAATACGTAAAATATGCTAATATATCACAGACACTGGTTGCCAAGTAGCTGAAAATATTTACAATTTATTATTAGCAATAAATCTTATATTATTTAATATTGATAACTGCATAGAAAAATAAATATAAAGACAAAAAAAGTATATGTATCAGAATAAAATAAAAATAATTAATATTATTTGTTCACATTAATTATAATAAAAACAATGAACCTTTGAAAAAGTCAATAGTGAAATTTAAAAAAATATATTAAAAAAATAGAGAAATTTACGTTAATACAGCATTAGTTTGGTACAAATTATACAGTTAATTGAATTAAACTTAAAAAATTATGCAGAAATATTTACAAATTAGCTATCGTACACCCAGACCAATTTTAAAATATATACAATTAGTACCAAAAGAAAGTTTTATCTAAACACGATAAATTAGTAAACTTTAAAATCTTCACATTTTTCTTCGACGTACCATTGAGTAGTTAGTTAGATAAAAATATAGTTAGATATTCATAATAATAAAAACAATTGTAGAGAGCAATTAATGAATTGACAATTATGATTGTGAACAGGAGAAACATAAATGAAGTTAACAAATGCAACGACATGAATGGAAGACTATTTAGTACAAGGATTATTATTCAGATTCTGAATAATTCAATTTCACAGTGTATTCATTTATGCTATATATAAAACGTTTCACCTTAAATTAATAATAAAAGTAAGTAGCTACATTAAAGATACTGCTAGTGTTCGTGGAAGTCAGGAGTTGGTAAGGCTGTGTGAGCCAAATAAAGAATAACTATTGTAGTCACGGCAGAGACAAGGAAAATGACGTCAAACCAACGGTGGTAGAAATGGAATTGGAGATCACCCAGCACCTGAAAAATAACGTGATTGATAAGAAAAATAATAACCAGTGTGAGAGTGGGGAAAAATAATAAACACTGTGTGAAAGTGGAGAAAAATAATAACCAGTTTGAGAGTGGAGAAAAAAATGACCAAAGAGAATTTAGAGTGTGTTAAATTTTCATTATTAAATAATAAGTATTAGCTAATTATTAATTTAATTTTCATTATTAGTGAATTAAATTGTATATTTAATCATTTATTATTATATTGCAGATTTAATCATTTAGCTATTATTTTTTGCATATTTAATAATTTATTATTAAATTGCATATTTAATAATTTATAATTAAATTATAAATATTTATTCACTCACCTGTGTGATTATTGTTCGGTACTCGAGAGGCATGTTCATTCTCATGAGCATCACCATAGAGACGAAGTACATCCCCATCAGCTGGGCGAGCACCAGCACTATTATATTGGAGGACTTGCTTGATGAAACGGCATAGAAAAACTGAAATGCGGAACAAAATTTGCAAATTGAATTATTGAAAAATAAATAATATAGCTAATAATAATAAAATAAAGACTTGGATTGAAGTATTGATAGCTAGATAATGCCTAATAGCTATATGATAGAAGATTAAGTGAAGTTTTAGTGGGGTCATAGAAGAATAAATTATGGTAGGGCCATAGAAGATTAAGTTATGGTGGGGCCATAGAAGATTAAGTTATGGTGGGGCCATAGAAGATTAAGTTATGGTGGGGCCATAGAAGATTAAGTTATGGTGGGGCCATAGAAGAATAAGTTCCCTACATAGAGATAGCGACTTTGAATAGTGCAAAATAAAAGAATACAAATTGTAGTAAGGATTTACAACTAAATTCTGTAGCTAGCTAGCTACTGGCAACAATGACCGAACTTAAAAAAAACTTATTCTAAATCACTACTTCTTTTAATTGGAGAATAAAAGAAGAATTACCAAACCTTTTCTTAGGTAAATCTACAGCAGAATAATTAAGCCAATGAAACACTTTTAACCCTAGCCCTTACTTATTAAATAGTTAAATCTATCAGAGTAGAATATATAAGGAAGTTTTTTAGTTTTAATGGAAAATTACTGTATTTTAAAAAAGAAACTTATTATCTGAATAATAATATAATATAATAACTTATTATTATTTAATAACTAATTAAATACTATATCTATAAAGGAGTTCGTTGTATTTAATGGAAAAATATTGTATTAAAAAAAAATATATTTCTATATATAAAATGATATGACTTAGCTACCTTAGTGAGGGTTAAGATGAATCCCCTTATAGAGGTTAGTATGATGCACCCCACAAGGAAGAAGGAGACGTGCTGACTCCAGAACTGAACATCAATGTCCAGACCCATCCAGTGGACAGCTATTTCCATGCCCTTAGTTACCGGGTCCTTGCGACCCACTCTGTCGAAGATGATGTTAACCAGACTCTGAAATGAAAGCCATTGGTAAGTCGTCAAATGGAAAGAAACACTGAAACAATTTATACAAGAATACAATGAAAGAAAAAAGCTATATCTTGTAATAGCGGTAGGGGTTTATAAATAGAATAGCTAGCTATTTTAAATATAATAGTTATTTTATAAAATAGCTATAAAAATAATGTAGCTACTAAGGTAAGTTCTGAAAAAATATAATATTAGCTATCAAATTTTATTTTGTAACATGGATACCTTTTAAAATAACGAGTTGAAAGATAGTTATTAGCTACTTTTTTGTTGTAGCTATGATTGAAAATGTGGAACCGTCCGATAACTCGGAACTTACCCTAACATGCCATTTATCAACTTTACATACAATCTAAGATTTAATAATAGCAATTTTAAACAAAACACTTCAAATGAATTGGTAATTAGAATAATTACTATATAGTTATAAGTAGTACACATAGCTACACCATCAATCTGAACATAATTCATAAGCAGGCCATCATTAGCAACCTATTTTTAAATCAATTCTTCAGGAATTCATCAAAACTTCAGGATATTTTCTTTTGTCAATCAGATCGAAATTATAAAACGATTTCACATTTTGTTAACTGAATTGTGAGATTACAGAAAAATACTAGCTACTTACAAAATAAGCCAAAGTTACGAGCATGAAATAGCCAATTAGTTATTTCACGCGACTCGTGGTTAAATTTCCAACAACTAGATTAATAAGGTTTTGAAATGCTACTCACAATGAATATCTTCCAAGAGCAGTACATGGAGAAGAAGTATCCCATGATGTTGAAGTATTTGCCCTGGAAAGTATTGGACCAGAGCACTCGCTCTCTCTGCGCATTCAACTCCACACACTCGAGAAACAACTGACGAGAAACCTCCTGAAGAACAATGAAATAATAACCATCGTGTAATAAAATAATAACCAGTGTGAAAGTGGAGAAAAATACTAGCTAACCAGTGTGAAAGTGGAGAAAAATACTAACCAGTGTGAAAGTGGAAAAAAATATACTGACCAGTGTGTGAAAGTGGAGAAAAATACTAACCAGTGTGTGAAAGTGGAGAAAAATACTAACCAGCGTGCGTAAGTGGAGAAAGATACTAACCAGTGTGAAAGTGGAAAAAATAATAACCAGTGTGAAGAAGAATACGAAGAAATGAACGAGAGTTGCGAGAATTAACTATTTCACCTAAGAGTAGCTATATCATAATCATAATGTAATCAATACTTTTGTGTTCCATCAGGAATGAAATAATTGAATCTACGATTCTTGAGATTTAAAAACACAATATTTGGCCATTTTTGATAGATGAATCTGAATTTAAGTTCTAATCTGTTGCTAATCCTATAAAACTAAATAAAAACAATCCTCTCAGATAAAAAAAACTATGAAATGTAGCTAAATAATTACCGGGAGGGATAGTGGTCTAAAGGTTATAAAATTGAAAAAGATAACCATAGCATAACGCAATTTTATGTTGAACGTTATTATGTGAATAAATATTGGAGCAGTAAATAAAATCCATAAAAAATATTATATTCAAGAAATGAAAAGTTGGACAAAATTGATTTATTTTTTAAATAAGGCACTAAAAAATCAACGCAGTAAATTCACAGGCTGATGGTCGTCCTACAGCCAGCCTGCAATCTTCCTGCACTGATTTTGACTAGGTAGCTAGGTAGGTCACTAAAATGAGCAAATATTTCACCTCCAAGGCAGACACTTCTGTTTTCATAGCTTCAATGTCCTTTCCATCCACACCGTAAGATAAACTACCTGAAAAACAAAACACAAAACAGGATATTTAGAATAATTATTCTTCAAAAGTTCAAAAGTGAAATTAGCTACCTATAAAAAAGAGTATTGGTCAAATCAGTACATCTCTTCCATATGGGGTATATTCCAAGTTAGCAGACGATTCCACATTTTCGATCGGATGAAAACAAAAAATAATTGAAAATTACATGATCAAAAATGTGAAGCCCTCTGAACTTAGCCGTAACTAGTTGAAATGTTGATACTAAAGTTCAACTCACAGTACTCGGAAAGTGGGTGGAAACACAGGGGATGAACCTACCTGACCACTAAGAAATTACTGACTATCTTAACTGTCAGTTTCCGATTACTGTATTATAATTAAGTGTCTCAGTTTTGCGACACTAGGTACAATAGCTAGCTATAAGAAGTCAACAAAAACGAAAGAGAAAGTTATGATGGGGCTATAGAAGAGGGGACCACACGCAATCTTCTATGGCCCCACCATAACACAATCTTCTATGACCCCACCATTACACAATCTTCTATGACCCCACCATAACGCAATCTTCTATGGCCCCAACATAACGCAATCTTCTATGGCCCCACCATAACGCAATCTTCTATGGCCCCACAATAACTCAATCTTCTATGGCCCCACCATTACACAATCTTTAAAGGCCCCACCATAACTTTCTCTCTTGTTAGCCAATGGTTGGAAAGGAAATTAATTAATTACCAATGTAGTTATTGGTTACAATAACTACAATAATGATGAGCTATAATTACCAATGGAGTTTGAGCGGAAGAAACTGAAGACTCCGCCACCTCTACCAGAGTTACTGTTCTGAGCACCTTGGGGAAAATTCTGAAACAAGAAGATAATTTCAATCAAAACATGTAAGTTAGCTAAGTTAGATAAATTAATTAATTTATTAGGGTGTTTAACGTTTGCTTCGGAACCAAAGGCCATATCGCTGACGTCAAAAGGAAATTAAATACAAGGGACTGGAAGTCAGAGAGGAAAGAGGCTCCATGAACAAAGTCACTTACCACCATCAGTGACAATGCTCATGGATGCAGAAAAGCTACTCTGTGAATACAGTCACTTACCAAGGAATGTGACGAAACGGGACACAAGCACCGGTGGCTGCACTCACGGATGGAAGAGGAAAATGAAGAGGTGATAGTAAATGAAGCCTACGAGCCTACCTAACACAAAATCTAAGACCTCGTAGTTGAAGGGCATAACCCTAGCGCAATCCTCTAAAACAGCAAGTAGCGTTAAAAAAAATGATAAACATGGTAAGAATGAAAAAAGACAATCCATAATCCAAATTAAAACAGTTCGGGGCCCAAGGGACGCCACCCCCTTCTCTTCCATTCACCACAGACAGCTTCAGGATAGAGCCCCTGGGGGCTAATTTAGATAAAAACAAGTAGCTAAGTTTGTAAATCAAACAAGTAAGTTTTTTTTGGCTTGAAAGTAATGTTTTTTTACATAAAAATACTCAATTGATGACCGAATATTCATAAATATTAAATAATCTTAGAACTATTTAAAGTCAATTCATTGGTGGACATTTCCCAATTGCCAAAATCCCAGATTGAATTTACTGGCTTTAAATTAATCTTAAATTATTATTTGAAATCATTCCAAAATATGAAATATTGGTTTGAAGAAATTACTTTTGCCAATTATGGCTAAATGCCTTCCACATTTAAAACCATGCTAATAAGTAGGGCTGGGACAATATGCTCTTAAAACTATAGATCCCAAAAATATCATAGACGAAACGAAATAATATGTTATCGAAAACTATATACAGCTGGTTTAGAACGATTCGATACTCTTCAATTCTGTCCGTCTTTAATATGTTCGGGATCTATAATTTTAGAGCATATTGTCCCAGCCCTGGTAATAAGTAAGGCTACTTTCTTCAGTCCAAACAATCACCTGTTTTTGTCTCTCACAGAGAGCAATCTTCTTCTTCTTAGAAACAATCAGGTCCATGTTCTGGAGCAGCCTTCTTTCTAAAGCCTAAAAAATATAAAGCTATAATTGAAGAGATTATCAAATCTCGGCTAGAGTAGAGCATATTAAGAATTATCAGACGGATAGATCATACAGTGAAAAAAGTATATAAGTAAGTAATTAAAATAAATTAAACAATAATTATTGATTAAATTCATATAATTCTCTATACACAATATTTGAGAAATATATTTCTGAACAAAGTTTCTTAAACAGTTCTTGATGTAACTATTTTAATCATAAAAAGCTATATATATGACTATTAGATAATACAAAATTAGAAAACATTGAAGGTTCTCTCCAGGCTCCGTGAAAAAAATGAGTTTATTACATAATATTATAGAACTAAGGTCTCCGATCATTATTCCGCAAACCGCATAGAATTCGGTTCAGTATATATTTAATTATTTGCTTTTAAAGTTTTATAATACTATGTGAGCAGCAATCAAGCGAATCTCCAACATGACACTGAGAAAGAAGATTGTACACTCTTTGTTTTGACTTCAAATTTAGATTTTTAAACAAACAATGCGTTTTTGGCCTTCTTTTAAGATAATAATTGTTTCTAAAAGTATATAAACGTTTCTATAAGTTTATCCAAATTTAAACCTTTAAACGAATAATAAATAGATTTATTTAACCAAATACCTAGTTGACAATCAAAACAAATGGTGTACATTCTTCTTCTTCAGACTGAAAATTAGAAAGTCGGAAGTAAAGTAGGTTTTGTAGAGTTTGGATTATAAAAATCTTTAAAAGCATATAAAATTAAAAATAAGCTACCAAATTTTATGGGGTTTGCAGTAAAATGATAAGAAACATTAACCTCGTTGATTTAAGCAATAGAAAAAATTGCTTGGAGGGGACCTTTAAATTAGCCAATTGTGAATGAAGTTGAAAATTGATAATAATAAACATAATGAATATTTGAACTCAATAAAAATCCAAAATTAATAAGAGATGTGCGTAAATTAAAATTATTATTTTAATGGATTTTTTTTGTATTTTAATGGAATTTTTTATATTTTAATGGAATTTTTTTGAATTTTAACAAAATTTATGAAAAGACATAGCTAGCTATGTACCTGCATGTGTCCTTTCCTCACAGGGCGCATGAAAAAAGTCATGCTGGTGTAGGGATAATTGACTGCACCGAAACCAGAGAGAGCGGCCATTACAGTCACTCCCACCACTCCAATACGACTGATGCTCTGGAAAGATTTCATTCATTCATTTATTAAACAAATAGCACCTTTTATAGAAAGATTGAGGCCGGGTCTCCCTAATCTTCACAATTTCATTCATAATGGTGTAAGTGGTTACATGAACAAGAAAGCACAATAGAAAAGAAAAGATAACTAAAAAAAAATTCAAATGTGAAGTCCATATTTAATATGGCGCAGTAGTAGCTACTTTTTTAAAAAGTGAAGTCTTACATACACTATAAACCAACATAAGAAAATTAATGAATATAACAAACTGCATAGCTTTCAAATTTTGAATTACCTATTTTCTCTTCAGTAAAAATTTATTCTAGCTAGCTACTTGATTTTAACCCAAATTGGTTTTACTATTCAGTTAAATAGACTAAATACAATAAGAAGAATGGTAAAGGTTAATGAAACAATTGTTACGATTTAAAAATAAAGGATTATTTAGATAGAAGACTATTTAGTAGCTACCTAATAAATAATAATTAGGTTGAAAATAACATCAATGAGAATATAGGTCCTGCATTTAATTTTCTACCTGTTCCATGGATAGAAGTCCATGCTGTGGACTGGTGATGGGAAAAGGATCTCCTATTTTCCAGAAGCAAATTAGGTAGCATGACCACGTCAACAAACTTAGGTACTTCACCCACTCCTTTTTGACTGCAAACAGTAGAGAATAGGATTTGAAGTCGATATTAAATGCTTTCAAAATCAAAAACAAAGTTTTGAGTTATAATATTCCTATTTTCAATCATATAAGAAAAACTCAAAAAAGCAAAAAAATTAATTACAAATTAGAATAATCAGTTCAAATTGTTTACTTCTTTCTTAAATGATCTTAAATATGAAATAGTTTGATAACTTGAAACTTACCCTAGTTATTAGTTAATGGTTTAATAATTATCTCATTTAAAATAATTTTATTGTCAGTTACTCCAATTTAAACATAATCTAATTACTTTTTATTCCCATGACAGATAATTTAAATATTTTCATTGACACACTAAACTCATTTTAATATAACTATCTGGGATATATAAAACAATCTCTATAGTCAAGCAGCCAAAGACTTACCAAATGTTGTATTGGAGAGGATGAAGTAGCAGAGGTAAAAAGGAATGGCAAGTACAAGTAGAATCAACATAGCTGAGAGGATAATGTGCCAGTAGACATAACGAGTACTGTAAAGGAATAACAACTAGAAATATTATCTAATTAGTCAAGAACTTGACTTTACAAAACTCATCAACAGAGAGCTAGCAAGTAGATACTTACGTTAATAAAGAATGCATATTATACAGTTAATCATATTATTTATAAAACATTTCAAAATAGGGATACACCGAATTAATAAATTGCCACACTTAAGTTTATATTAAAATGTTAGCTACATATCATCGATATCAAAAGAAGCGCAGTGCATGTTACTATGATATTAGCTATAAATTTTTGATACTTTTGAGTGTTTTGAAGCTAAGATTTCTATTAGTATTTTTGTCACTTTTGTGGTTTGAAGACGAAGTTAGATGTTAGTTAGTGGGCCTGAATTAACATTCTTCACTCTAGATACAGTGAAGACCAATAATGCAATAAGAAAGAAGATTCACCTGCTCTCAAATACTCCTGCTATTTCAAAAATGATGAGTTCGAACATTGTACAGGACAGCATGAAGACTGTAGGAAAAATGAGCTGAACAAGAGTGTTGTGAGCTTCATAGTCCCTGAATATCTTGCGAACAAACCATACCCAACCACCAACAAAAAATGTCACCTGAAAAAAAAAAATAATGTAAATGAATATTAATGCCAAGTAAAATAGTATAGCTCATAAACTCTCCATTTGTCTCTCCAAAAATAACCAAATTTCTCTCCCAAATGATCTGTGTTACAGAGTAGCTAAGTCAGTTAAAGCCAATTAATTGGCTTAGATTTCAAAAGGTATAAACTCAGTCACCACTCTGGAAAAAGTAGTCTTTTCTGATGGATTATTAATCACTCTGTTGGAATTTAGCAAAACTTAATATACAGTAGCTAGCTAATAAATTAATGGGAATTGTATAATCTGCAGCATTAAGCCTTAGTAGCCTATAAAGTTCATCTGTTAGCCTAAGATATTTTCCAGAATGGAACTCAGATATAACTACCTAATTGGTTTAAAATTTTGAATTAATTCCTATGTTTTCATGTCAAATTTTAATAAATTTGGCTTGAAATCTTCCAAAGATGAGCCAAGTTGGATTGGCTCAGAAATTTTGTGAAATTTTGTCTCAAAAATTGGCTTACAATTTTCCAGCCTCTGAAACATGGGAAATGATCAAATTACCAAAAATTCTCTCCAAGATGAAGATAACATTATATGAAATTAAATATAGGCTATGTAGCATAGCCCCAGTCTGCAGAATATAGAACATTTTTCCAAGACTCTCTGCCGGAGTTTTTGATTGAATTTTTAGAAATTGGAAATCTCTGCGGGAGATCTTGAATTAATTCCTATGTTACCATTAATTTAGCTGCGGGAGATTTTGAATTAATTCCTATGTTACCATTAATTAAGCTGCGGGAGATTCAGAATCTGCTGCTGAGAGTCAGAGAGTAGCAATCTGACTCTCTCTCAAATTAAAGTCTCTGCGAGAGAAGAGACACATTCTGCAGAGTCGCAGACTGGGCATAGCCAGTCTGCCAGTCTGTATTTGGTGCAAAAAATCCCACTGACTTTTTCAAAAAAGCTGAAAAAATCCACCACAACTTTCCAGTAATTTGGCTGATCCACCAACATTTTACCCATTTTTCCACCGAAAATTAATGGTAACATATTAGGAGACTAGGAGTAAATAGCAAAAAATCCACCGACTTTGCCAGAATATTATTTTCAATGGAGAAAAATTCCACCAACATGTCGGCCAATCTGAAAAGTACAGCAGGATCTCTGGAGCAATCCTGCGCCCAAGTCCTATTTAATTCCTATGTTCCCATGTTATTTGCTGCGCCCAAATTCCAATTTCTGGAAAAAATCCTGGGTCTGAGGAGACCTTCTTTTCAGACTCGCATGTCGGTGGAATTTACCACAAAATACAGACTGGCAGTGGCATGCTTAATTACTGTTGAAATTCTAGTTAAATGTATTACACACTCGTTATATATTTAATGTTAACTTCCTGTTAGACTAGCTCAGCTATATTAAATTACCTATTGTTTCAATAACTATGTATTACTTTTAATGAGAAACGGACATAAGGTCTAAAGTCGATCACACTTCCGTCGAGGGTTAAATACCCTGTCTTGTTGGTTCTGAAATCAGTCTGTCTTGAACATTACTCAGTGAGAGATGAGTTCCACTCATCTCTCCATAGACTTCTAATTGTATAACATATTTACTCTTTAAATAAACTCTATGTCTTAACGTTGTTAACCCACTGATTTAACCTAATTCTAACAGGTTATGGGCCCAGTGAATGATAAGAGTTTATAAATCAAATTATGTTTAAACAAATTAGAAGTTTATAATAGTAATAAAAACGAAGTGCTGTGAAAAAAGTGTTAACCTATATGAAACATAACACTCAAAACGCTTGCGTAAGCATATCGTATTCACGCGCTAATGAGGTCAATTATAATGATTGCTCTAGCGAAAAATGCACTTGTGTTATAATATAATGATTTAGTATTTTTGCGGAAGAGGTGTCAAGAGAGGTCACAAATTACCTTTAAATCTGTGACCTTATCCTTTGGTAAACAGTCTTTCAACAAAAGGTTCTTGCGAACTAAGGCTGTGTTACTGTTCCAATTAAATATTAATAATTATATTCAGTGAAGTTATTCTTATGAATTAGAATAATTTTAAAACATCAAATTAAGTTAAACAGTAAATCAAGTTAACTGCTTTGGTTGTTTATGTTTGTTAAAGTATTGAATGATAGTAAATACTTATATTCAGTGCACTTATTCTTATGAATTAGAATAATGTTAAAACATCAATTCAGTTAAACAGTAAAACAATTTAACTGCTTTGGTTGTTTATGTTTGTTAAAGTATTGAATGATAGTAAATACTTATATTCAGTGCAGTTATTCTTATGAATTAGAATAATGTTAAAACATCAATTCAGTTAAACAGTAAATCAAGTTAACTGCTTTGGTTGTTTATGTTTGTTAAAGTATTGAATGATAGTAAATACTTATATTCAGTGCACTTATTCTTATGAATTAGAATAATGTTAAAACATCAATTCAGTTAAACAGTAAATCAAGTTAACTGCTTTGGTTGTTTATGTTTGTTAAAGTATTGAATGATAGTAAATACTTATATTCAGTGCACTTATTCTTATGAATTAGAATAATGTTAAAACATCAATTCAGTTAAACAGTAAATCAATTTAACTGCTTTGGTTGTTTATGTTTGTTAAAGTATTGAATGATAGTAAATACTTATATTCAGTGCACTTATTCTTATGAATTAGAATAATGTTAAAACATCAATTCAGTTAAACAGTAAATCAATTTAACTGCTTTGGTTGTTTATGTTTGTTAAAGTATTGAATGATAGTAAATACTTATATTCAGTGCACTTATTCTTATGAATTAGAATAATGTTAAAACATCAATTCAGTTAAACAGTAAATCAAGTTAACTGCTTTGGTTGTTTATGTTTGTTAAAGTATTGAATGATAGTAAATACTTATATTCAGTGCACTTATTCTTATGAATTAGAATAATGTTAAAACATCAATTCAGTTAAACAGTAAATCAATTTAACTGCTTTGGTTGTTTATGTTTGTTAAAGTATTGAATGATAGTAAATACTTATATTCAGTGCACTTATTCTTATGAATTAGAATAATGTTAAAACATCAATTCAGTTAAACAGTAAATCAATTTAACTGCTTTGGTTGTTTATGTTTGTTAAAGTATTGAATGATAGTAAATACTTTCAACAAAAGGCTCTTGCGAACTAAGAATTCTGTTTTTTGTTTCAATTGAATATTAATAATTATATTCAGTTATTCTTATGAATTAGAATAATGTTAAAACATCAATTCAGTTAAACAGTAAATCAAGTTTAACTGGTTTGGTTGTTTCAAGAAACATTTCAGAAAAACACGTGGGCTAACAAATTTCGTTTGAAGAAAAAGCTCTACAATCTAAAATTGAAGTCTCCTGATCTACTCGACTTTCATTTGAAGGAACTAACTGAAGTTTTTCAAGAGCTTGCCTTGTTAAATCAAGTGATCAGTGAAGAGGATAAAGTGATTTGTCTTCTGTCATCACTGCCAGGGCCGTTTGAAGTGCTTGTCACTGCACTTGAAGCTCAGACAGACATCCCTAACTGGATTACCGTAGCTGACTCACTCCGGAGAGAAGCTGAAAAGTTGAGTATTCTTCTCAAACTAACAACTACTCATCCCAGAGCTACCCCAATCTGGATACACCCAGCAAGGAGGAGGATACGGCACTTGGAACAGTGGGGGGTACTATGGACAGCAGCAGAATTACTATGCACAGCAGCAACAGACACCGCCAACCCAAATCTCTTACGGCAACGGGGGACAACAGGCACCGGGCGGTTGGAGTGCCGCAACCACTGGACAAGCTGCCGGTACTTGGAGTGGCTATGGACAACAAACCGGACAAACGCCCCAGCAAAGCTGGAGCAACTCCACATACTTGTGGTGGCTATGGGAACTACAACTACAAGAAGTAAAATAAGTAAAGACTTGTTTGTTTGTAAATAGCTACACAAGAAAGTGGTAGTGTTAAGTTGCTAAAAGTCTAGTGGTAGGTTTAGTTAACTTTCGCCTCTACGGTTCTTGCACCGGTGTACAACTTGCTTCAGCATTTGTGAAGTGAATTCTCAAATTAATTGAAATTAGTCTTTTGGATAGTAGTTAGATAGAATTTTTATTGCTTTTTAATGATCAGCAGATAATCTTTGAATCGTAACAAAAACTACCGACACAGCATTTAATTATTATGTTAATTGATGACTCAGCATGTTTACTTAATAGAAGTACGCGGTCTATTAGGTGAGCATATGAATTGAATACAGATGAATTGATATTCATACTGTGAATATTTGTGAATATTTAGAAGTGAATATTTAGAAATAAATATTTCTTCATTTTGAAATACTAATTAGATTTTGATGATTAGAAAATTTTAAAGTCAAAATAAATTAGGAATTTGCAGGAATGAAATATTTTTAAATTAATATACATAAATGAAATGGTTATATTTATAACTAATTTGCAGTAAAATATTAAACGATCTTTCAATTTTTCTGAAGAAAGAATTTAATAGTAAATTTTATTCAATAAAATAATTAAAAAATAGAAATTCTATTTTTTAACGGAAGAATGTTAATTTTAATTGCATGATTATTAAGCAATGTTAATTTTTACAAGTTAAATTGAAATAAAATAAGCAAGAATGTCACAATATGTTAAGTTCAGTTTTGATGTGTATTCATACTATTTTTATGTTATATGTAAATTTGAAATAGTTTATACACATAGTATATTTTCTTTTTGGATTTCTGAAGACTCTATTTTATATCGACATTCAGAAATAAAAAGAGGGGAAGTAAGGAATTATTTGAAATAGAATTAAACCATTAATAAATGTTTAAAATTCTTGCAGTTATAGGTTTGATTTTTTATGTTATATGTAAGTTTGAAATATTTTATATACATAGTATATTTTCTTTTTGGATTTCTGAAGACTCTATTTTATATCGACATTCAGAAATAAAAAGAGGGGAAGAAAGGAATTATTTGAAATAGAATTAAACCATTAATAAATGTTTAAAATTCTTGCAGTTATGATTGTTCAATTTGAATTTCAGAATTTTTCAATTTGAGTTTTAATGTTTTGAATTTTAGGATTGATTAAAATGAGATTTATGTCTTTAAATTTAGAATAATTCATTTCCTATGTAAATTGTTGTTCATTTTTTTTATGGATCGTCTGACATATTCTCTAAATCGTTGCCTATTGATAGATTTACCAAATTTGTTAAATTAATAGGTATGAAAAATATATAATGTCGCGTGAGGAGGAGTGTTGAAATTCTAGTTAAATGTATTACACACTCGTTATATATTTAATGTTAACTTCCTGTTAGACTAGCTCAGCTATATTAAATTACCTATTGTTTCAATAACTATGTATTACTTTTAATGAGAAACGGACATAAGGTCTAAAGTCGATCACACTTCCGTCGAGGGTTAAATACCCTGTCTTGTTGGTTCTGAAATCAGTCTGTCTTGAACATTACTCAGTGAGAGATGAGTTCCACTCATCTCTCCATAGACTTCTAATTGTATAACATATTTACTCTTTAAATAAACTCTATGTCTTAACGTTGTTAACCCACTGATTTAACCTAATTCTAACAATTACCTGGTCCTGGTCTATATCAATGACTATAAAATATTGAGCATTTTCAGTCTTATCATCGTTATAGTCTACCTATCCAAAGAAAAAAATTGAATATTTTGAATCTAAACTAAAATATTACATGAATAAACTTACCATAGATCCCAGAAGAATCCCACTTTCAAATATAATGCCCATCGTCAATTCAATTGATTGAATTGCTACCTATCTTTAGCTGGGTGAATTCCAAATGCTATACTTCTATAATTGTCACCTATGTTTGGAGATGACAGCAAATCATAATTCTTAAAACAAAGTCACAAAATCTTTTAATTCTTCAAAACTTATGAAATTCAAAACTATTTTAATCAGGTTACAGGTTGTTGGTCCCCCAGTATCGCTTTAATATCAGCACTGAATTTCCATTAAAATATCTTTATTAAAAGACTCTAAAATCAAAAAATCACAACATAAAATTCATAATTAATAGCTAAGTATGACTGTATGTATGACTTGTCATCTGGAGTAATGCTCTGTACAATAGCACTCCCAAATAGAATCTAAGTCACTTTTATCTCAATTACCAATTGGCGTCTGGATTAAAACATAATCTCAACCCAGATAAGAAGATTGTTGTTTCATAATTAAAAAATTTTATTAATAAAAATTTAATAGTTGAAAAGATATTTTTCCTATTCAAACAATATTTACATAACACAAAGAAAATCAGAACTAAAGAGACTCCCCCACCCTACATAAAATATATAAAAACTAATTAAAAAAACTTCAATAAAACATTCTGCAACCAGACAGCCACTATGATATGGACACAATTATCTTATGTCATCCTTCCATGAGAAGGAGACAAAGAACATGTCCATAATCTAAAAGTAATTATATTTGTCTACTAATAAAATATTTCTTAAGAGCCTATCCAGCAAGCAGCAAGAATAACTCCTTGTCTAGCAAGGAGTACCTTACACTATACTGGCATCTCATCTTGGCTACCTAGAGTGTGTACTGGGACATAAAGACTGACTTACAAAAAGGGTTCTCTTCCACACAAGGTTTTCTTCCACACACACACAGTTCTCAATCTCTTCCACATCTCTCATCCTGCCCAGAGCAGAGGTGGGGCATGTACTGGGAGAGAAAGACACCAATGGGTTCTCTTCCAAAGCACCCACCCCACTCCAAGCAGGAATCAAGCGTGTACTGGGAAACAAAGGACTAAGATACGAAGGGGTAATCTTCCACACACGGTTCTCTTCCACATCTCTCATCCTGCCCAGAGCAGAGGTGGGGCGTGTACTGGGAGAGAAAGACACTAAGGGGTTCTCTTCCAAAGCACCCACCCCACTCCAAGCAGGAATCAAGCGTGTACTGGGAAACAAAGGACTAAGATAGAAAGGGGTAATCTTCCACACACGGTTCTCTTCCACATCTCTCATCTAAGTATGACTTGTAATCTGGAGTAATGCTATGTATATTAGCACTCCCATTGTGATTTTTAGTCACTTTTATCTTAAATTGCTGTCTGGCATCTGGGCCAAGACAAAGTCAGGGTCCAGATAAAGAAGTCTACTGTTCATCAGAGTCCTTTTCTTTAAAAAAAAAAGTTATATTAAAAAGATACAGATTAAAATCTTATTTACTTTCAAATTAAATTTTCAAAAAATAAAATAAAGCTAAAATAAAACTTACACATAGAAACTTGCATGAGATTCAAGGGAAATTTGCATGAGATAAAAATGTATTAATGCTTGAATTTTTTGAATTAAAATTGATAATATTCCATAAACAAACACACAGGCAAACTAGCATACAGCTATCAAATTCTAAAAAGATATTCAGTAAAAACATGACAGATGAATATAAACTCTATTTAGCATTTTCTCCACATATGTGGATAATGATATAACATACAATGTTAAAGATCTCTCACATATACCCACACCGAATATTAAAAACAAAGAAACACACATATATTAGATACATAACTATACTCAAACACACAGGAGACAGGACACAAACATTTCATTCATACACACATTTGAATTATTTACTACACTGTTCCCTTCTCAAGGAAGGAGACAGGAGCATTCATACACACATTTTAAAATTATTTACTACACTGTCCCCTTCTCAAGGAAGGGGACAGGAGCATTCATACCCACAATCATTCATACACACATTTTAAATTATTCACTACACAGTCCCCTTCTCAAGGAAGGAGACAGGAGCATTCATACACACATTTAAAATTATTTACTACACTGTCCCCTTCTCAAGGAGGGAGACAGGAGCATTCATACCCACAAACACACATTTATTCACAGATAATCAACATACACACAAAATATAATACTAAATACACACATGATTATAGAAGAAATTTTATAAAATAAAACTACATAAATAAAACTAATAAGTACCGCAGATGAGCAGTCACTGAAACATAAAACACGGAAGTCTGGGGTATGTCCCGAATTATTGGACAGTTCCACAATTTCGATTATACACAAAAATATAATTATTATATAACTCGTTTTATTGGTATCCATTATACCTACAAGTATCATAGATAACAATTAAAATACCTATTTAAAAATATATATTATACGATCAACAATGTACAAGGTGGCAGAAAGGTAACTTTACACTTTTTAATTTTAAATGTTTATTGAACGAAAACCGACTCAACTATCGATATCAATTTATAAACAAAATCTCAAAGACTTTCTTGCAGTATGTATACATAGACAATAGATTTTTTTAATTATGTCCTTCGTTATTGTTCAAGCAAGAGCGCACTTTTCGCACAGTATTTTACAAAACATTTTCTAGTGTGTCCCTCGTTATTCATTTAATTTCTTCAATTATGTTGAGATTCAACCTTTAGGGATTTTCATGTCTATTTTTGTAAGCTTTCTATTTTGAAGATAGCCTCAAAGAAAGAAGTCAAGAGGGGTTAAAGAAGGAGATCGAGCAGGCCATGAGATTTCACTGCAATGTGGAATTAAGCGACTTGAAAATGCTACTCTTAATATTGCCATGGTTTCTCTGGCGAGAGTTTCTTTTTATCTGTCTATAAATTCATATTCATTTGATATTTGTAGTAGAAATTGTTTTCTTGCAATAAACATTTAAAAGTGTAGTTACTTTTCCGCCACCCTGTAGAACTCTCTGAAAACCTCTATATGTTATTATCTGAGTATATTTAAAATAATATTGAGTTTTATATTATAGTATCTATGGAAATATCTATATCAGTGATTCTTTAAGTCGGGTGATCGGCACCCGACTATGTAAGGGGTGCTGTTGGATTTTTATTTTCCTTAGTAAATTATATAGGTAAAACATTCAGTTTCCAAACTTTTACATTATAAATTCTCACATCATAGTAACTAAATATATTATTATAATTACAGCTTTTCAATCTATTTCAATGCATTGCAATGCTCAGGGGGTGCCTGAGAAAAGCAAGGGGTGCGCGAGAAAAATACTTTATTAACTTTAAAAACTGCTGATTCTACATGCACTGTGAATATATTATAAAAGATAAGGACAATTAGTTGACGTCAACAATTATATTCATTCTTATATAGTGACTAGAATAAGTTCTCGAGTTATCAGACGTTTCCAAATTTCCGATCTAGGTAGCAAGAAAAAAAATAGAAATTATATTTTAAAAAAATTCATGATCGAAAACGTGGTACCGTCAGATAACTCGTAATCTTCCCCAGCTGAAGTATATTGAGTAAAAAATATTTGACATCCATATCAACGACAAATAAAAAAATCTGCGAGATTTAATTTTTTAAGAAAATAGGGCAATTTAATTTGCTCAGAAGATCATTTATTATTCTAAACTTCCCTAGATAGGTTACTGATGGCTGACACTGTATATGAAGTTTACTAGAGGTTTATTTTAATATGCCATTGGTTTGTATTTGGCTCACAATTAAGTTTTTATTGTGATTCAATCACATAGAACAATTAATCATAAAAAGTTATCACAAACATTAGAATAAATCTCTTCAATAATTTCCAGTAAGTAGCTAATTATAAAACGCTTAGTAACTTCAAGAATCAAGATGACTAGCATCATTTTAAAGAAATATATTGGATTTTATAGAACCATCCTGCATAGCTAGGTAGATAATATATTACATTCCAAATGGTATAGTAAATTATCTAAGCACTAAGAGAAATAGAAAACAAAGATAGAACGCTATCACATTTATTATAAATAAAACATAGACATATTCGCTTACATTAGAAAAGTGTATTGCTCTACCACTATGAAAAAGTGGTATGAGAGGTCCAATAGTTAAAGACATCAGTCTGACAGTTTCCTGACAGTTCTGTACCTATTAATGGCATCAGTCTGACAGTTTCGTGACAGCTCTGTACCTATTAATGGCATCAGTCTGTCAGTTCTCTGACAGCTCTGTACCTATTCATCTCATTTGGGAAGACGTGTGAGAGTTCCAGCAGCAGACCAGCTTTGAAGGCACTGTAACTTTGAATGCGACCATTCACCTGAAAAAAAGGAATTGAACTTAAGTACGGAAAGATATTTTTGTGAATTAGAATTAATGCTGATAGAGCAAGCTAGGTTATATTATTTGATGGTTCCACGTCATAATGAAGGAGTAAGCTATATTATAATAAATAATTAATATATTAATTTGAATAGTACAAGATATAGCTACCTGAAATAAGTTAAATATAAAAATGTGTATACTTACTTCTTACATGATTGAAAACGTGGAAACCTCTGATAATTTGAAACTTACACTTGATATCACTATTACCAATTTAAATTCAAATATTATATAATGAATGTTCATAGAAATAATTTTTCGTACAACAGCTATGAATTATTGTTGAAAACACAATGTAAGATAGCTTACTTTTTTTATCAAGAAAATATCAAAGTTACATAAATAAAGTGGTGATACGGAGAACTTTTCTTCAGAAATTATTGAAGAGAATCAAGTAGGTAAATCAATAATAAATGTAATATTTATCAAGGGTAAATTGAAAAATAAACTTCATAATTTAAAATATTCGAAATAAATTAGGTGGCTACTTAGCTACTTGTTTAAAGAAAATAATCAGCAATCAGAAGAAACCCTCCATCCTTTGGCAATATGGTAAATATAATAAAATGTAGCCTCATAAATCTTTGATATTTTATTAGTTAAAAAACTTGTGAAAAGAGACTGTAACCAATCGATAGCTATCAGATATTCACAGAATTCATGCAATCCCACCTGTTCATTCTTAGCAAGAGCTTTTTCCATGCAGTCCTTTGTGTAAAGTTGTGGGTTCCTTCCTCCGTCAATGTACTCAAATACTTCCAAAGGAACGTGAACTTCTTGAACAGGAGACCGTAGTTTGTCTATCTCCTGCATGTTGTTGATCATATTCTGCCTGCAAGTGAAGAAATAAATTTTAAAACTAATTTGAAATTTATTCATAAATTAATATCTTGAAAATAATGGAATAGCTATTCATCTTAAGTGAGACATTTTAAAAATAACTTAAGTTTCCTTACTTTTTTAAATACGAGTTAAAGTGAAAAATCTATTGATCATTAGTAAAAAAGGAGATGTATAACTTTTTATCTTTACTAATATTAGATAGGATAGCTACATTAAAATTTAGGATTCCCGTTAGGTACTCACAGTTTCTGATTCAAGACCTGTTGTCCGGTAGGCTGGAAGTCACTCACAATGATTCCAATCTGTCTTACATTTTCAATGAATGTTTCAAGATGATTTTCTAATTGTTCAAGAGATGAAGACATTATGAAGAAGAGCCTATTAGGTAAGTTGGTACCAAAATAATCTGGAAATTAATTATTAAATCAATTTTACACAGGTCATTTAGGTAATTGTTATTAACATATTCATAGTATTCAATTGAGATATCTATAATAAATAACAGATGGAGAGTGATTGGTAAAGTGTTCATAAATATATCTTATTCTGTTCACAGCCTTCAGCTTCACAGTGAAATCAATGAAAATATTGGGATTAATTCAGAAGTGCTTATAGCAAAATTAATCAATGTAAAACATCTGAACCAAATTTTAGAAATTAGAGATCTTAGCGGCAGATCATGAATTAATTCCATGTAACCATTAATTTAGCTGCAGGTGTTTCTGAATCTGCTACTGAGAGTCAGAGAGTAACTCTCTCAAATTAAAATTTTTGTGGGACAAAAGACCCATTATGCAGAGCAGCTGCAGAGTGGTGAACAATCTTGAATTAATTCTTATGTGGCTATGTTTATATTAATTTTCCTTTTGATTTAATTTTAATCCCTAATAATATGGGAGATATTTGAGATATTCTCTAGTACTCTACGATCAATTTTGAATAATTCCTATATTTACATTATTTTTGCTACAAACACTTCTGAATTAATCCCTTATCCCTATATTCACAGTTTACATTAATTAGGGTCACGCAGGTAAATTGCGGTCCATGTTTCAAAGTATGGACAAAGTCACCAGTAAACTGGCGACTTTGAGGGGTGAAATAAGTTGAAAAACATATAAATAACAATTAAATCACTCATAAAATAGTCTCAAGAGATGCACATGCATCAGACATGAAGCATAAAGATATTTTCAAGTGTAAAATCTTCACTAGGAAGTCAAATTTCTTCTTTAAAGTATCTTAAATGTAGCGACCTGGATCCATTTTCTCACTAAACTGGCGACTTTCCTGCCTCACTTTGAAACATGGATTGCGGTCATTTAATTATTAATTGCCGCCCTCTCAAGAGAGTCTAAAACATTCTGAACTGAAATTACATTAAAATGTTGCATACCTAGCTATCATTGCCTATCAAAAGAAGCGAAACGCATGCTATAATTTATAAATTTATGTTTTTAACGAGTGTTTTGAAGCTATGATGTTTCTGTTGTTAGAGGCCGCAGTTACTAGTTAGTTAGTGTGCCACCATTTACCTGCTTGACCATATACAGTATAGTATATAGGACTCCTATACCCTTAGTCCCTATACAGTCACAGTGGTCATACTCATAGAGATCTCCTATTCTGTTCACAGACCACAGTATAGGCTAGTTATACTGTGAACAGAATAGGAGATCTCTATGACCACTGTGACTTTATCAGTTTCTGGAGACTGGATCAGAATCCCTAGTATAATATGTGATAGTTTTAACAATTTTTGTGCAAACAAACTCTAATTTTCTCCAATATTTACATGTAGCCGCCAGTCTGTAATTTGTGGTAAATTCCACCGACATGTCAGTGGAATTTTTTCCCTTTGAAAATAATATGCTGGCAAAGTCGGTGGATTTTTAGCTATTTATTCCTATGTTACCATTAATTTTCGGTGGAAAAATGAGGAAAATGTTGGTGGATCAGCCAAATTGCTGGAAATTTACGGTGGATTTTTTCAGCTTTTTCTAAAAGTCAGCAGAATTTTATGCACCAAATACAGACTCACAGTCTGGCTTGTAGGCCTAAATAATAATGATGTAGTATTCACTATTTTACTGAGAACAGAAGGCTGAGAAGGGGAAATGGAAAATTTCTTGGAGACCACTTTACCAGTTCTTGCAGTCTGGAATAATTTGATTGATTCACAGACATTTTCTCAATTTAATCCGATAAATCAGATAGTACAGATATGAATAAGAAATATTAATTTTGATATACATTCTGCTTTGATTAGTAATTAATGAGTTCATCTCTACCATCATTAAACCATTCATCTATCAATTATCATGGCACTTAATACTTATGATTAGTCAGTTAGTCTTATCATCTTATGGTGATTCAGAATTTCAGATTGGTAATTTGGTGTTAGTCCGATACGTATCTAAAAGCTGAGCGGCGCACACCAGTACGGCACACCACTGTACATTCTATTAGATAGGTAATTTGAATACAGATTAATGACAAATGGAGTGAATTTGATAGGTAATTGTCGTATCAAATTTATGTCTGACACCTGACGGTACCTGAATCCAATGTTTATACTACACAGTTTAATTATTTAATTGAGATGATTAATTTGGAATAGAAAATAAAATTCATCATAGAAAACTGTAATTGTAATTTTATGGGGTAACTATTGTAAACTTTCAGTCTGAGATGTAAATAAAAACATATCAGTTAGCCGTTAGGTAGATGTATCGGGGGGCGTGCCGCCCCCCGAACCCCCCTGCCAGGTCATTAAACAATCATGAAGTGTGCAGAACAACAAACTACATAACAGTTTTTCACATTGAGGTCATTAATAGAAAGTACAGTGGTGCGCCGTATTGTAGTGCGCCGTAATGTGGTGCGCCGCTCAGCTTTTAGATACTTATGGTTAGTCCTAACTACTTTACAAGTTAACACTACAGTTAACAGGAATAAGATTTAACTAATATCTTTCCAAGGTAGCTAAATATACTAGAGTAAGTTTCTATAACTACCTATAATAATTATCATTCAACTTTCATTTTAATAGGTATCATCATCATGGATACCGTATCCATGATGATGATGATTATTGCCGATAGGTAGCTACTTGCCTTACCTCCAGCAGTTCAGTTTTCATAGACAATATTCACAATGACAGGTTGACATGAACGTTGAACAAATAGAAATGGTACGACCAGGATACAGTAACATAGGGTATGGTAATCAGCTGATTGAATCTATAGTTTGACGTGACCACCGGGTGACTGAAAATGGCGACTCTGACCACACTTTGAAACATGGGAAAACCTACTTAAACTTAGTCACTTTTAAATTTAATTCTTTCATATCAATTACTAACTAGGCATTGGTTAAATTGTATTTCAATTATTTTTCTTCTTATTTTTTTTTCATAGGAACCACAAATTAGCAGTTAACTAGCAGTCTAGGCTCTAGCACTAGTTTGGGCTCCTAGGTAGCATATTTTCAAGACCCTATTTTTTATAGATAAGTTAAAGAAATGAACAATAAAAACAAACCTGAATTATATCTATATATAGTATATACAGGGTGGGGCGTAAGTTTGGAAGCAAATGGAAGTGCATATTATAATCCAACGAAAAATATATTTAATAATTTACAGTTATCTCAGAAGTGCTTTGCTTCTCTCCAATCTCTTTTTCTTTACAGCTTCTGACAGAGTCTGTCTCTTTTGGAGGGTGAAAGAGGACATCTTTATCCTTTAGGTCTTCTTTGACAACTCTTCTCATTGTTCTGGGACTCACATTAGCTGTTTTGGCTAACAATCGTATTGACCTTTTCGGTTTCCTCCTGATCTTCTCTCGGGCACATTTTATCAGTTGTTTGGTGCGTTGTGAGCGTGGTCTACCACTTCTTGGACGATCAGTCAAGTCTCCTCTCTCATTAAAACGCTTCACACACTTCCAAACAGTCGATCTCGCTATTGAGAGAGTCTCTGAAATGACGGAATCTGACTCCCCGGCACGGTGTAGAGCAATAATGGCTTCTCTTTTGTCTGACATTTTTGAATTGACTAACTAAATTTTTGTAAAAAATAACACTGCTGTTAAGTACACGGGTTAATGAAACGAGAGCGTATATGAACAACCTCTACCAGTGTGTCTCACAATGAACTGAACACTATAACTTCCTTGAACTGAACCATGGAAGTCACAGTTTATCTGAACGTACGATCTAAAATAAAATCAAAATTGTACCAACTGGTACAAATAGTACTTCACCACAGTACAGAGAATATATAGCTAGTATCCCAGAGCTATAGGGGGGATATTACGCGTGTCCTGGTAGGCTGTGACGTCACATGTCAACAATCGTGCGTACGTTTGTACGTACAGTACAAACACAAAAGATGGCTGCAACACACCCAACTTTTGTTAAATAACGTTTTCGGTGATATTTTTTTTAATTCCACATACCGCATGCTATTATCCAATCTCTATAGTCATACGGACGAAAATTAAAAAATGACTGTTGATGAAATTGCTACTGGTCTTTTTACACCCAAAATAGTAACAAATTTTTAGTCTTGAAGAAGACGATTTATTCAAGATAATTAGATCATTAGTCAGATCGGTCGCGTTGGCCGCCATCTTAATTCTCTATTCCACGTGACCCACAGCAATTCTGTTTACTATGACGTGACCTCTTGTTTACATACATGACGTCACAGCCTACCCAGAATAAATTTGAATAATACATGTAACTGGGGTACTATACTATTCTGTTTACTATGACTTCACTAAATACGTAACATCTCCCTTTCTTTATTTGAAAAACAACGATATTCATATATGCATTTATAATTTAAATCATAATAATTAAGAATGTAGTAAACTAATTCTTTCAAAATAAGACAGAAAAAGAAACAAAGATTAACATTAGATAGATCCTCATTGTAATTAGTGGATTCCTTTAATAACAAGAACATATATATTTTATGGGTTATTCATTATATCAAAAATTTGTTACTCATATCTTTCAGGTTTAGTGATCAGTCTGCCAGCTCGAGTTCGAATTTCTGTTTTGTGGTTCGGCGTGTCAAGGTCAAGGTCAAGGTGCTCCTTCGTAGATTCCCTGTTGTTTTGTTTGAATTGTTGTGATGTGACTTCATTTTGTGATGCGCTTTTTTCCTTGTTTGATGTTGCTTCTGATTCATTGGATGAGTTTTGCGTTTTCAGAAATTGGCGGTCTCGTCGATACTGTTTTCCATCTTGAGTTTCGACAACGTATGATCTTGAATTAATCTTGTCGATTACAGTTCCTTGCTTCCATAATTCTTCGCTACTTTTGATGGGTTTCATGTGAACAGTTGTGTCAGCTTGTAGGGTTGGTAGGCTTCTTCTGTGAGAAAGGGGTTACATGACTTTATCTTTTTCTTTTCATATGGGATCTCGATAGATGCTCTGGGGATTGTTTTGGGGTTTAATAGATTTTTCGTTGTTGGTAGTAGTGTCAAAGTTCTCCGTCCCATGAGGCGTTCAACTGGACTGAAGTTTATTCCTTCTTGAGGTGTGTTCCGTAGATTTAAAAGCGCAATATAAGGATCCTCTTTGCTATTAGCACACTTCTTCATAAGTCTCTGAGGTCTTAACAGCTGCTTCGGCGGCACCATTGGCTTTACTGTTTCCTGGGCTGCTTGGTTGATGGTCGATGCAATAATTTTCACAAAATTTTCGAAATTCAAATGAAGAAAATTGAGGTCCGTTGTCAGATATAATTATTTCTGGAATACCGTAGCTTGCAACATGAGATTTGAGCTTTGAAATAACTGTATGTGATGTAGTATCTGAAAGAAAATCAATTTCAAAGTACTGACTGTAGTAGTCGACTGTAACGAGGTAATTCCTTGAATTCAGAGAAAATAAATACGTAGCTATTTTCTGCCAAGGACGGTCGGGAAGGGGATGACTGTAGAGTGGCTGTGCTGGTTGTTTCGCTTGTAATTCAGCACACGTGTTACAACTTTCTATAAACTGACGAATCTCTCCAGACATACCTGGCCAATAAATGTAGGTTCTCGCTCTGCGAAGACACGAGTTGATTCCTAAATGGCCAGTGTGAATTTTCTGTTTCATATCATACCTTAGAGATTTTGGTACAACTATCCTATCTCCACGCAGTATGATTCCGTTTTCAACAGTGAGCTCGTCTCTGTAGTTGAAATAGGGTTGGAGTTCAGGACTGATCTCATTTTTTGTTGCAGGCCACCCTTTAGATATGACTTGTTTTAGTTTTTTCATTGTTTCATCTATTGCTGTTGCTTCTCGTATCTGCATTGCTCTTGATTTGTTCAATGGTGTTTCATCCACGTTACTTAGAAGATTTACATCAGCCAATGAATCGTCATTCTTCTGTTCCAGGGGTCCTCTTGATAGGGCATCAGCGATCGCTAGTTGATTCCCTGGTTTGAATTCCAAGTCAAATTTGTAGTCTTGAGTTTTGATTAGCATGGTTTGAAGTCTTTTTGGCGCTTTATACAATGGTTTTCTGACTATACTAACCAATGGTTTGTGATCGGTGACGATCCTAATGTCTCTTCCATATACATAGTAATGAAATTTCTCTAATCCGAATAAGATTGCCAGCATTTCCTTCTCGATTTGCGCGTAGTTCTTTTCACTTGAGGTTAGAGAACGACTCGCAAAAGCTACTGGTTTATTATCTTGTAATAAGACCGTTCCCAACCCGTATTCAGATGAATCATTCTCTAAGACTGCTTCTTTCTTTGGGTTGTAAAATGCTAACTTGCACATTTGGATATCATCTTCTTTATGTTTTAAAAGGCACTCTCTTGAGATTTTGACCATGTCCACTTGATTTCTTTCTTCAGGAGATTATGAAGTGGATGCAATACTTCACTCAGTTTTGGTATGAACCTAGCACAAAAATTAACTAATCCTATGAAGCTGCGGAGCTGCGTTACATTCTTGGGAGTTGGGTATTTCTCGATAGCTTCAACTTTAGATGGGTCCACTTGAAGTCAATCTTTGGTGATTTGATGTCCCATGAAGGAAACTGACTCGGGTTTTATGTCCGACTTTTCTTCGTTCAGTTTTATTTTCCTTTCCTGGCATCGTTGTAAGAATTTTTCGAATCGTTCATCATGTTCGTTTTCGTTTTTACCGTGTATAATAATGTCATCTGCGATGCAAATGACTCCCTCCAAGTCGTCGAGTACCTGGATCAATTTCTTCTGAAACATTTCTGCTGAGACAGAAAGACCAAATGGTAACCTGAGCCATCTAAATCTTCCGAAACAGGTTTGAAATGTCGTCAACATACTGGACTCTTCATCTAATTTGATGTGCCAGTATCCTGCAGCGAGGTCTACTTTTGAAAATACTCTCGATTCGTTCAATTCATGTAATATATCTTCAATCGTAGGAAGGGTGTAGTGTTCTCGAAGAAGAGCTTTGTTCAATTCTTGTGGATCGATGCATAGTCGTATTCCTACAGTCTTCTTCGTTATTACAGCTTGGCTGACCCATTCTGTGGGCTCTTCTACAGCCTTGATCACTCCCTTTTCAACTAGTCGATCTAGTTCTTCTTTGAGTAATGGTTTCAAAGCCACTGGAATTTTTCGATTGGGCATCACCGTGGGAAGAGCTCCTTGCTTTAATCTCAGTTTCTGATTTTCACACAAGGTTCCTATTTCGTCGTTGAACACTTCTGCGAATTTTTCTATCTCTATTAAGTTTGTCTTCTCGAAGTTAGTCTCATTCAATTCAATTAATTTCATTTGTTTGCTCGCCTCTAGACCGATGATTGGAGAAAATTTATCATGACATACTACGAAATTAACACTATATCTCTTATTGTTCTTAGGATTTAGTATTTTAATCCTACGTTCACCTAACGGTTTGTATTTCTCGTCGTTCCAAGTTTTCAAGGTCATTTGAGTTTCACATATTTCACTTTTATTCACAAAATTTATCGGAATAATATTTACACTAGAACCGGTGTCAATTTGAAATTTCACAGGTATTTCGTTCACTTCCATTAAACATTTAATTTGATTAACACTATTCACATTTTTGCATGAAATATTATTAATCCACTCAGTTTCACTTTCTTCGTCATAATCATTTTCTACTAAATTTACCCTTGGTTTCTTTTTAATGTAGGTATTTTTCGTAGCGTTGTTCTTATTTTTGTTCAAACACTGCGAAGCAAAATTATTGTCTTTATTTATTGGTACAAATAGTACTTCACTAAATACGTAACAACTGCCACGTCATAATGTAGTGTCTCGATACTATAGTTCAAACCCTATCACCTACTTAGGAACTTATTTTTAAGAATTATATTAAAGGTCCCCTCCAAGCAAATATTTTTATTGCTTTATTTAACGAGGCTAATGTTCCTTATCATTTTGCTGCAAACCGCATCAAATTTGGTAGCGTATTTTTAATTTTATATGCTTTTAAAGATTTTTAAAATCAAAACTCTACAAAACCTATTTTACTTCCGACTTACTAATTTAAGAAATTTTCAGCCTGAAGAAAAAGAATATACACCATTTCTTTTGATTGTCAACTAGGTATTAGGTTTAATAAATCCATTTAATATTCGTGTAAAGGTATAACATTGAATGAACTTATAATAGAAACGTTTATATACTTTAGGAAACAATTAATATCTAAAATAATTTTTAAAAAGGCCGAAAACGCTTGGTTTGTTTATAAAATTCAAATTTGTGATCAAAACAAAGAGTGTACAATCTTCTTCTTGAGCTTCAGATTAGTGATTCGCTCAATTGTTGCTCACAGAGTATTAAAAAACGTTAAAAAAAATTATAAAATATATACTGAACCAAATTGTATGTAGTTGGCGGAATAATGATCGTAGACCTTAGTTCTATTATATTATGTAATAGACTCATTTTTTTCCCGGAGCCAGGAGAGGACCTTTAATATTTGAAAAATTGCTTCCAAACTTACGCCCCACCCTGTACAACTTTAAGGTTCAATCGCCATTTCCGCTTTTCTTTTACACGAAACCCTTATAAAATGACTTCAAACTTCTGTAAATTAACATGCAAATACGAGGAATTATGAGTCGCTCGGTCACAAACAAGGAATGTGTTGTTGTGGTGACGTCATATTTTTGTGTCGTCTACTAGGTACTATACCCGTTTATGGTACAACAACTTCAAAATGTTACTAAGAGTTGCATCCACAAATTCTTATAATAGGATTAAGGGTGAGGGATTAAGGGTGAGATTTATAAGGCATTGGTAGAAAGTGAGGTGTGTGTTGATGGGATGGTTGAGGCATACAATAGGGTTGTTGAGGGAGGTGAGATTGAAGAGGGGTGGAAGATGTCCAAAACCATCATGCTTCCAAAAATTAAAAAAGCAAGTGCTAAGCAGCATCGTCCTATAGCACTCACAAATTCCGGCTATAAGATTTTTATGGGCATGGTGAAGGACAAGATGGTGGAGCAGGAAATTTTTGATGAGAGGGTGGGTAGCTTGCAGGCTGGGTTCACAGAAGGAAGGAGGATGGAGGAGAATCTGTTTTTGCTGAGGCACTGTGTGGAGGAGAGTTTTAGGAGGAGGGAGAGATTGGTGGTTGTGGGTATTGATTTTTGTAAGGCATTTGATAGCATAGGAAGGAAGGCATTGGTGGAGGGATTAAAATACTACAAGTGTGATCCAAGGGTTATAGAGGTGGTATCGAAGTTGTATGAAGGTGACAAGACGAGGGTGTGGCGAGAGGGGGTAGAGCTTGGGGAGATCGAGGTGAAGAGTGGCATCAGGCAGGGCTGCACCGGATCACCTCAGATGTTTGTGATGGTAGTGGGGATGATAATAGAGAGAATACTGAGGAGTTGTAGCGACAGGGAAAAATAAAAAACTTTTGCTTGTTTTTTTTTATCCTATTATTTCCAAGTCTCCAAATATAATGACATGAGAAGTTGGGTTTTCTACATGACCACGTGCCTGCGGGTCAAAAGAAACTAGCATAAGGCTCACATTTAAGAAATAATGCAAAAATATAGTTAAAAAAGAAGCTACAACAAGGTTTGAACAAATGTAAATTTATGACTAAAATAGGGAAGCTGAAAATTGCACCAGACAGCAAGTTTGGGACAGATTATGACACGAAATAAAACCTGGCACACAAAGTTAAAATTTAGAACTATGAGGCATTAGTAATAAAAGTAGGTGAAAATATTTGAGCACAAATGAAAGCTGGTATAATGATTGATTTAAAAAGGGATTATAACTCTAGGAAATGTTGACTAAGTTTTCTTTAGGCTAGAGGTTTAAAAACACAGCTTCAAATTAAAAAGATTCAAAATGGCGACTGAACATAGCATCCATAGGTAATTAAGACAATTAATAATTCTACATAATAAACTTACTGGATGTAGTTTAAGGGGAGAACCAGGGTAAGAGATCACTAAAAAAGGCACCATGAAATTCTACTGCGGGCTTACGTTTACTGTGCCGCTTCCAACTTTGAAATGAAAATAGCCTAACAAACTGATGCGTCATTAGGTGACACCGGCAAATTAATTCTATAAGTGACATGAACAGTGGAATAAAAGACTAGATAAAATTTATTGTTGTAACATATGAGGGAATCGAACTACCTATAATATATAAAATACAGAGGATGGTGTTGCACACCACACTCCCACCCGAGTCACAGCACGTGACTCAGCAATGGTGATCCTCCGAAGGCAAGAGAAGAACCAAATCGCTGATACATCTCCTGAGCACCGAACCATTGCCCCCCGCAGAAGAAACCTGAAGCATAACACTGCGCACAAGGGAATCTCTTCCAAGGAGAACCTCTCGAACCCTCGCCATGGGCCAGACGTTGCGTGAAGCACCACGTTCTCGAAGTAAAACCACATCTCCGACAGCAACGCATGGAGTCTTCTTCTTCCATTTATGTCTCTCTGTCAACCGATGTATGAACGTGTCCCTCCACTTGACCCAAAACTGCTGCGCCAGGTATTGAACCCTTCTCCAGCGTGACTTTCCATAACACAGCAAGTCCGGCTCATGGAAATCTGAAATGGCGTGAGAGTTTCTGTTGCTTTTCAAATTTAATAGCATGGCAGGATAAATAGGCTGAGGGTCATTAGGGTCTGAGCCGACTTCATAGAGTGGGGTATGGTTCACTATGGATGCACATTCCTGAATTACTGTTATGAACTCCTCTCGAGACAACGTTCGTTGTCCTAGCTGCCTCATGGCTCCTGAGAATATGTTCTTTATGCAACCCACCTTACGCTCCCATACACCAGCCTGATGACTAGCTCCAGGCGGGGTTAGTTCCCATGTCAGATCTGGAGCCTCCTTCATCATCCTTGAGCGCACTGGGATGAAGTTCGTACCATTATCGCTGCGAAAACGCTTGCATTCGCCTCTAATGGCAATAAAGCGACGGAGGGCGAGGTCCAGAGACAAGGCATCCATCGAATACAGTGGCTCCAGATGCACGGCCCTACTGCTCAAACAGGTGAGCAGCAACACCCAGATCTTCTTAGAGGAGGAAGATCGTCGAGTTGCCCTACCATCGTGAATTTCATAGGGACCAAAGGTATCTATACCTGTAGATGTGAATGGTGGGGCAACTTCCAGCCTATCTGCAGGGAGATCTGCCATCTGTTGTCGCATAAAGGCACCCCTGAGCTTACGACAAGTCACACAAGACTTTAGGAAGCTCCTTATTACTCCACTGCAACGATGCACGTGATATCCAGCTTGATGTACCGATGCCACAGTCAACAGTCGTCCCTGATGATGAACTTTTTCGTGATGATGACAGATGATCACAGTCGTGAGCTTGCACTTCGCAGGCAGAAGAATAGGATGTTTTCCATCATAAGGCAGATCACTATGACGCAACCTACCACCTACTCTGATAACTCCACCGTCCATGAAGGGACAGAGACTAGACAATTCATGAGTGTCCGGCAAATCTCTACCCTTTGTCAACATATCACAGACCTCCGGATGCTCGGGCCTCTGCATCTGCTCGACCATGAAGTTAAGTGCATTGAATGTAACATCCTTTGATGTATCTCTGACACCAGCCGCAGTCAACCAAGCGAGAGAGAGCCTCTTCACATTATTCATGATATTTACGGCTGTCATCAGACAGTTAGTTTTCTCGCAGATCACCTCTGTGATACTCTGACCTCTCAAACATGTTTTAAAGGTCTGTACCTGCCTCACTACTTCAGGAAGCTCCACAGGAGAGTTCGGCAAGTCATGGGAAGCACCACTGCTTGTCCACAGGAACTTCGGACCGGTGAACCATGGACTGCTCATCAGTACACCAGGATTTTGAGGTCTGGAGGCTAGGTCAGCAACGTTCCCCTTTGTAGAGACGTACTTCCACTGATCTGGCTCAGAGACCTTCAGAATGGAAGCAACGCGCCCAGACACATACTTTGCGAACCTCTTTTCTACGTTGTTGATGTAGCCGAGGACGACCTGGCTATCTGTATAGAAAGTAGTTCTTCGGATAGGGACGAGCAGCTCTTTAACCAAGTAGGATGCCGAACGAGAACCCTCCAAGGCAGCACACAATTCCAATCGAGGCATCGAAGTAGCAGCTCTGGGGGCAACCTTGGAATTGGCAAACACAAAAGAAACATTAATTTTATCATTGACATCGACTACTTTTAAATACACTACAAAACCTATGGCCACATCACTAGCATCAGTAAACACGTGAAACTCTCTGTATTTTATGTTTCCGAAATTGAGAGTCTGGTAGCTACGAGGTATTCTTATTTCCTCCAAGCCCCGCAAGGAAGATTTCCACTTGACCCAAGTATGCGAGACGGCAGCGGGGATCTCATCGTCCCAGCCCAGATCCTGAAGTGGGCTCTTGATGGGATTCCCCTTAGAAGGTATCATCTCTCTTTGTATGATCTTTCCAGCTAGAATTACGGGACAAATAAACCCTAGAGGGTCGTACAAGGTGTGCAAAGTGCTTAAGACGCCCCTCTTTGTCATAGGTCTATCAGGAAACTTGCAAGACATCACGAACTCGTCCGTAACCGTATCCCACGAAAGACCCAGAGTCTTTTGAACGTCACTGCCCTGCAAGTCGATGGAGTGCGCATCAGAAGCACGCTCCGATGGCGGGAAGTGATCCGCGACCCTCGCACAGCTAGAGACTATTTTATGCAGTCTTATCTTGTACTTCTTAAGGATGAGAACAGCAGACTTGAGGGTGTCAGCCGCTTCTTCAACCGAATCAGCAGATCCCAAACAATCGTCCACATAGAAATTATTCTTGATCAGACTGACGGCGTTTGGGTACTTCTGGGCCTCTGGTGATAGAGTGGTATATCTGAGTCCAAAATTAGCAACAGCAGGAGAAGATTTGTTGCCGAAATTGTGCACCCTACTTCTATACTCCACCACCTCTCTCTCGGGATCGTTGTTAGCCCACCAAAAAAATCTAACGAGGTTCCTGTGCTCTGGAGCAAGGCTAAAGCAGTGGAACATCATTTCCAAATCGCCACTATAACCAATCTTCCCGTGTCGAAATCGAGAAAGAACTCCAACGATTTTGTTTCCCTCGTCTGGACCCTGCAACAATCTATCGTTAAGACTGCATCCCTGGTAAGAGGCGCTGCTATCAAATACTATCCGAAGCTTCTCCTTTAGGGGGTGTAGGACAGGAAACACAGGCACATAGTAGGTGCTATCAGATGACTTCAGTTCCGCCTTCGGGATCTGCTCTACATGACGTCTCGACAGGTACGATTGCATAACCTCCACAGCTTTAATCGTCTTAACATCATTTCTCTTGATGCTCTTCAAGGTACTCAGGGATCTCATGTAAACCTGTAAGCGGTTATAAGGCAAAGTTCCCTCCTTGAGAGGCAAAGGCATTTCTAGCTTCCCTTCATCGTTTATTCTTATGCCGTCACCAATTATATTGAGAAATTTCTTATCACTACGTGATATATCCATCACATCGTCATCAGAATACTCCTCAAAAATATTGAAACATCTATTTGAGGTCATATCTCTAGAATTAACTGAATTCAATGAAGTTTTCAATGTAAAATGCTCACAAAAGGGCTCTACAGAAGTTCTGAAACATCTAGCTTCGACAGGTGGACACTCACGCATACAGGCAGGGCCTACTAAAGCCCACCCTAGAGGTGTTTCATGAACAAAAGGATAGTGCTTACCGTGAGTTTTGGTTGCCATGGCCTCACCACAGTTACCTCCAATTAACAACAGGATGTCCAACTTTGGGTCTATTCTCGGGAAGAATCTGGCAAAGCTTTTGATGTGAGGATGAGCTGCCACAATCCCTGGCGTCGCCACTCCTCGCTTGGACTGTGGAATGCCTGGGTGAGTAAGAACAGTTGGTAAATTTATCCTCTTTCTCTTATTTAAACCACTCACGGAAAAACCTCTGACCACCTTTGCTTCAATTTTAGAACTGCTACACAAGAAACTAGACATGGTGGATAAGCTGAAAGATTGACTAGGCACTGGTCCAATATTAAAATGTTCTAAAAGTTTCTCATCACAAAAGGTACTGTCAGATTGTTCATCAATTATAGCTAAACACTTCACTGTGGCATCACAATTTTCATATTTCACTTCAACCGGCAAAATTCGAGAACACACCCTATCATATTGGCTATCACATACCTTAACACAGTTTGAGGTCACTTGCCTCGGGCCAAACCTACTGTTTGCTTCTCGCTGAGACTCCCGCATTTCTCGCGGACCTCGGTGCCAGTGCATCACATCAAGATGTCCACCCTTACATATGCTGCAGGTTGCTTCCCTAGTGCAGCTCGAGACTACATGGTCTCCAAGGCAGGCAAAGCACAATTTCTTCTTAATTGCGAACTGCTTCTTGTCATAAAATTTGAGCTTGTTGAAAGCCTTACAATCTTCAATTGAGTGCCCTGGAGCCTCATGATACGAGCATGTAACCTCCACGTTGGTATTGTAGGTCCTTATACCTCTTGCAGGAGCTCTAGAAGCTGGTTTAGCCTCCAGAAGAAAATGTGGAGAAGAAACTTCCTCTATAAAGGACTCCAAATAATCCAAGAACTGCTGGAAGCTTGGGGTACCTCCACCTCTCCTCTCCAACAAGTAACATTGAGTTCTCCATTTGTTCTGGAAACTATCAGGAAGCTTCTGCCAGACAGAGCGCATACCTCTGGGCAGATCCAAGGTTCTGAGATCTGCACATATGCCCAGGTTTGAATTGATGACTCGACACAAGTCCAGAAGATCCTCCATGGCCAACACGTCATGTGTAGATCTGATGAAAGGAAACTTCTCCAGCTTGAACAGCAGTGCCTCGGACACTGCAGCACTGTTCCCAAATCTCTTGGTCAGTGAAGACCAAACTCTCATCAAGGTACCTCCAGGATCATGAGCACCTGCATCAATGTTGTCAGAGACTAATTTTCTAGGTCTACCAATGGTGTTTGCCTGGAGGATTTCGAGAGAATCCATAGCTGTGGCTTCGGCCTCCAGCAACCTTCTTGATAGCCTCTGTCTCCAACACCAAAAGTTCTGTGGGTCACCACTGAATGGTTCGCCTTGACCTTTAAGAAGGTCCACCCTAAGCTGTCTTCTGGATATCGGGTCCAAGATACCAATATGCTCTCTGCTCTCAGTAATATAAGCATTTGAGAATGATAGAAGAGAAGGTTGTTCACTAACAACAGGAGTGGGCTGCACAACAGGAGTGGGCTGCACAACAGGAGGGGGCTGCACAACAGGAGGGGGCTGCACAACAGGAGGGGGCTGCACAACAGGAGGGGGCTGCACAACAGGAGGGGGCTGCACAACAGGAGGGGGCTGCACAACAGGAGGGGGCTGCACAACAGGAGGGGGCTGCACAACAGGAGGTGGCTGCACAACAGGAGGGGGCTGCACAACAGGAGGTGGCTGCACAACAGGAGGGGGCTGCACAACAGGAGGGGGCTGCACAACAGGAGGGGGCTGCACAACAGGAGGGGGCTGCACAACAGGAGGGGGCTGCACAACAGGAGGGGGCTGCACAACAGGAGGGGGCTGCACAACAGGAGGGGGCTGCACAACAGGAGGGGGCTGCACAACAGGAGGGGGCTGCACAACAGGAGGGGGCTGCACAACAGGAGGGGGCTGCACAACAGGAGGGGGCTGCACAACAGGAGGGGGCTGCACAACAGGAGGGGGCTGCACAACAGGAGGGGGCTGCACAACAGGAGGGGGCTGCACAACAGGAGGGGGCTGCACAACAGGAGGGGGCTGCACAACAGGAGGGGGCTGCACAACAGGAGGGGGCTGCACAACAGGAGTCTGACCCAAATTCAAAAGTATCAATGAATTTTCCAGGTCAGAGGGAAATGGCGGATCAGAGTTTTCACTAGCAGCAAGCTGCCTATCACTTCCTCCATCATCAGCCACGACCGAAATTTGCTCCCCAACAACACTCGCCGCCCATATACTTGAGCCTTCTTCTTCTCCCAAACTGGAAAGTTGTGCATTTAGGTCTCTCACAACCTCTCTACAGTCCATATGGATGAGTTGCAGTCTAGTATTTCTGACTTCAGAAGCATTAGAGCCAGAACCACTTTTACTATACCAAGCAGACAACTCTCTACTGGCAGCCTCATAAGGTCTGATAGCTTCCTTCAAGCTAGATATCACTTTTCTGATTTCAAGAGGATCATCAGACACCTCTGCTGAGCTGGTTGCAGCAAGTTCAGCAAGTAAAGCATCTTTACGTCTGTCCTCATTCTCAATTAGCAGCTTCAAAGAAGGCAGCGCTAATCTTGAAGGTCTCTTATCCATGTTTTGAAACATGGGATAATTGAAAAAATTCTTCTTGTGATCTCCCACCAGTACCAGTAACCGTCTTAGCACTGGTCCCCGATCCAGCACTGTAGCGACAGGGAAAAATAAAAAACTTTTGCTTGTTTTTTTTTATCCTATTATTTCCAAGTCTCCAAATATAATGACATGAGAAGTTGGGTTTTCTACATGACCACGTGCCTGCGGGTCAAAAGAAACTAGCATAAGGCTCACATTTAAGAAATAATGCAAAAATATAGTTAAAAAAGAAGCTACAACAAGGTTTGAACAAATGTAAATTTATGACTAAAATAGGGAAGCTGAAAATTGCACCAGACAGCAAGTTTGGGACAGATTATGACACGAAATAAAACCTGGCACACAAAGTTAAAATTTAGAACTATGAGGCATTAGTAATAAAAGTAGGTGAAAATATTTGAGCACAAATGAAAGCTGGTATAATGATTGATTTAAAAAGGGATTATAACTCTAGGAAATGTTGACTAAGTTTTCTTTAGGCTAGAGGTTTAAAAACACAGCTTCAAATTAAAAAGATTCAAAATGGCGACTGAACATAGCATCCATAGGTAATTAAGACAATTAATAATTCTACATAATAAACTTACTGGATGTAGTTTAAGGGGAGAACCAGGGTAAGAGATCACTAAAAAAGGCACCATGAAATTCTACTGCGGGCTTACGTTTACTGTGCCGCTTCCAACTTTGAAATGAAAATAGCCTAACAAACTGATGCGTCATTAGGTGACACCGGCAAATTAATTCTATAAGTGACATGAACAGTGGAATAAAAGACTAGATAAAATTTATTGTTGTAACATATGAGGGAATCGAACTACCTATAATATATAAAATACAGAGGATGGTGTTGCACACCACAGGAGTGGACTGGGATACAGGAGCGGAGGAGTGAGGATGCCGGTGCTGTTTTATGCTGATGATGGCCTACTAATGGCAAGAACGGTGAGGGAAGCAGAGCAGATGATAGAGATGCTGGAGGATAGTGCAGGAAGGTGTGGTATGAAAATTAATAGGGATAAGAGCAAGTGCTTAATTTTCAATGGAGGAGGAGAGAGGTTGGACGAGGTTGGGGGGGTTGGTGTGGTGGAGGAGATGAGATATCTTGGGGTGTTGGTGACAGCAAAGAAGAATTGCTTTGGGGTGTATAAGGAGGAGCGGTTGGGTGTGGCGAGGAAGATGGCGAATGTGACGTATTCTGTTGTCGGGAGGTCTTGTGACAGGTTGCTGATGGGAAAGACCTTCTGGAAGAGTGTGGTGCTCCCGAGCGTGTTGAGTGGAAGTGAGGTGATGGTGTGGACGAAGGCTGAGAGGGAGAGGTTGCAGAGAGTGGAGAATGGGGTGTGGAGGAGGGTGCTGTGCGCACCATCATATGCACCAATTGTGACACTCCAGGGTGAGGTGGGCAGCTCGTCTGTGGAAGCGAGGGACATGAAGGTCAAGCTAAAATTTGCCAGATATGTGTTGGAGACAAAGAATGTGGTGCTGAGGGCGGTGTTTGAGAGGATGAGAGCTGGAGGATGGGTGTGTCCCTGGATGAAGTTGGTGAACAGCTACCTGGGGGAACTTGACATGGGATGGGGGGAGCTTGGGGAGATTCGGATGTGTGATATAGTGAGAAGAGTAGACGTGTGGGAGGAGAGAAGGTGGAGGAGAGAGTTGAATGGGAAGACATCGCTTGTTCATTATAGGATGAAGAATGGAATAGGAGGGGAGTCGTACGACAATAGCTGGGGAGCACAGCTGCTCTTCCGAGTGAGGAGCAACACTCTGAGGTTGGGGTGGAGGTCAAGGTTCTGGGGGGTGAGGTTGGATGTGGGGTGTGTGGAGCGGAGGAGGAGACCTTAGAGCATTTCATCCTTGAGTGCCCGGAGCTGGAGGGAATAAGGCGTAGGTATGGGGTAAGAACGATGGAGGGGGTGATGGCATTTGGAAGTTTGGACAATGGGGAGATTTGTAAGTTTTTGGAGGTGGCATGGATGGCCAGGGCGAGGTTCGTTGGTGAGATGTCCGTGGGGTGAGGTGTGTTGGATGGGTGATGGGGGGTACGGCCCTGCGGAAGGTGTATGAGAGGAGGTGAGGTGAATGAAGACGAGCTGGTGGCGATAAGAAGCCAGCACTGGCGAATTTATTCCAGTTCCAGTTTAGATATTTTTTTTAAGTTCTATCTAAATAGTTCTTCCTACATACTAATTAGTTATGAAGTATAACATTTTGGATCTTTCCCATTTGACGACCCCCCACCAGATTTAATTTAAATTATTTTTTTCATATGTATTTTTGTCCATAGAATCCGAAAATCGAAACCGTTCTTTGTAGAAACTAATAGTTTTTGAGATATGACTAGGGCTGTGACATGGCTTATTTTGCATATGCTCGTAAGAATTTGCTTATATTATTTTGAAGCATACGCATTTTGTAAGGGCTTTAAGCAAAATCATTCGAGCATATGCTTTTTATTAGAGCTTTGAGCAAAATCATTCGAACATATGCTTTTTGTTAGGACTTAAAAGCAAAATGTTTCGAGCTGCTGAGCATATGTTTTATCAAAGCGCTTATCTAATTTTTAGGCATAATATCCTTTCGTTGAGGCTTCAGTGAACAGAAAACATCTGAAACTGTTCATAAAAAGGTGAATATTTAAGAAACACAGATTCAACGGATAAGTATTTAGTAATCAATTCATTCTGTAGAACAAGTACGAAGCATCAAGAGCAATGTATTATAGGTGCATCTTTCTTTCGTGATAACTCACTTAGCTCTCAACAAGAATGGATTCATCACTGTTTTTTATAATGGAAATAAATAAACAGATTTCATAATGTAACTTTCTTCAATTGTCTTAAATATTATTTTAGAGTGTTGCTGTTATGACGTCACGCACACATCATACCTCGATTGTCCTTACAATATTTCAATTCTATTTCTCGCTTTGAAACCAGATGGCGCCACAATGCACTTTTAAAATAGAGATTGTCGAGAGTAGTGCATCTTATTGTAGTAAAATATCTTTCGCGTAACTCTATAAATTTGTAGAAAAAAAATCAAGATGATAGCTTGCACGAGCTACAATCCAGGATAACTAAAGTTGCTAAATCCGCCAGTAAATTTTTTTATGTATTCATAACCAAATCCAATGTTCTAGAAAATTTAACTGACAAGCTTTTCTGAAAGTTCTGCAAAGTTGAAGTGATTTTATAATTTCGTCTATTGCAATGTGTTTGCAATTATCCGCAAAGAATCAATCATGCATATATAGAAAAATGCAAAATGAAGCCATTTTCTGGAGCGAGAGAAAATTTTAATTCCTTCCTTTTCGAGTAATAACGATCTACAGGTTCTCCGCAGAAATCTACAGTGTGCCCAATAAGGTTATGCTTCTTCTTTCTAAAATTTTAAACATATAGTAAACACCGCATAAGGTTTTTAGATACTGTCTCTACTGCATAACTTTCTATCGATACAGTGTTGCAAGAATAATGTTATAACAGATAAATATTTTAACGGTAACTCTTCTCTGAATGGTCAGCTAGAAGGAAGAGCCAACATGGGGCGGAGCACTAAACCGTTTAATTTTTAGGTAATAAAAATATTTTAGTTATTTAATCAATGTAAAGGAGCGTAAATTAGTTTGTTGTATCCGCTAGAATGTCGTATTGCACACTTCATGCTAGGTTTGACCTAGCATAGGAATTATTTGGGTGAAAAAATATTTCAAAATTTGTTTGTTTTAAAAGATTTCCCTCTCCATAAGACTGCAAATATAACAATGAAGGTCTATTTCTTTCTCCATAAGACTGCAAGTATAACAATGAAGGTCTATTTCCCTCTCCATAAGACTGCAAGTATAACAATGAAGGTCTATTCCCCTCTCCATAGGACTGCAAGTATAACAATGAAGGTCTATTTCCCTCTCCATAAGACTGCAAGTATAACAATGAAGGTCTATTTCCCTCTCCATAAGACTGCAAGTATAACAATGAAGGTCTATTTCCCTCTCCATAAGACTGCAAGTATAACAATGAAGGTCTATTCCCCTCTCCATAAGACTGCAAGTATAACAATGAAGGTCTATTCCCCTCTCCATAGGACTGCAAGTATAACAATGAAGGTCTATTTCCCTCTCCATAGGACTGCAAGTATAACAATGAAGGTCTATTCCCCTCTCCATAAGACTGCAAGTATAACAATGAAGGTCTATTCCCCTCTCCATAGGACTGCAAGTATAACAATGAAGGTCTATTCCCCTCTCCATAAGACTGCAAGTATAACAATGAAGGTCTATTCCCCTCTCCATAGGACTGCAAGTATAACAATGAAGGTCTATTTCCCTCTCCATAAGACTACAAGTATAACAATGAAGGTCTATTTCCCTCTCCATAAGACTGCAAGTATAACAATGAAGGTCTATTCCCCTCTCCATAAGACTGCAAGTATAACAATGAAGGTCTATTTCCCTCTCCATAAGACTGCAAGTATAACAATGAAGGTCTATTTCCCTCTCCATAAGACTGCAAGTATAACAATGAAGGTCTATTTCCCTCTCCATAAGACTGCAAGTATAACAATGAAGGTCTATTTCCCTCTCCATAAGACTGCAAGTATAACAATAAAGCCACTTACAAACTTTTCGTAGTCCTCAAATCTGGTTAATGGGATAACTTTTCTGTGTGGCAAGGATACTTTGGGTGCATATTGCATTGGCAGATGTTACAGTGACAGAAAGATAACATACTATACTTCTCCAAAGCTTTACATATGTAATATTAAGAAATGATTCAGGAATGAAGATTGTTTAAAAATCAATAATTATGTAGCTCATTTGATCCCTGTAGGTTAAAATGATTACAAATTCACATTGGAAGAAAATTATAGTCATCTATATATATGGCATTTCTTTATTCCAAAGAAATTCTTCTTGATGATAGATGATATATTGCCAAGGAATGATACTGCATAAAAGTATTGGTAAAACCAATTCTACTACCGGTGAATATTAGAGCATTAGTGTGAATATTAGTACCTTGAGAGTGATGTAGCTTGTATGGCTTTTATTCATGTACCAGTGAGGTGAAAGGAATTTTAGTCATGCATTTCTTGCGCAAATATTTTTTTTATAAAGGCCCCTTGTCAAACATTTAAATTTGGTATGAAAAACATTCAGGATCTTTACAGAAATACGATAAAATTGTTTTATGTGAATCTGTAGTTACACCCAGCATTGACTATATACGTTTATATAGCGAACGCTGTACTCACCGAGTCATGCAGTTGGTATCATATGACTACTCTCAGGTTGGTATTAGTTACTGGTGTGATAAACACTCTCCAATTAGTTCCTTATCAAGTCTAATGATACGTTTCCAACTATATCAGTACTCTATCAACTAAATTTATGACCACCCCTGTACCGTTCTATATTATAATAAACAATAACCCAACAAACATATGAATGTCGATTCGATGCCATTTGCTGTCGAATTCGTAGCGCTAACGGTGGGTATCGACTTAGCAACCATTTCGACTCATAGTAGATATCGGAATGTCTGTTTCTAAATGATATCTGGATTTATACTTCGACCAGAAGAGCGAAAACAGATACTTAGTTTTAAAAGAATCGTTTCAAATTTGGAAATTCATTTTCTTATCTTCCTGTTTAATAAACGTATAGAAATGTAGGAATTATTTCTATTCAATTGCATTGTACCTTTCTATATAACTTACGTAGTGCTCCCTTTAAACTATACCCAATAATTAATACGCTTATAGGAGACTACGGCAGTTGTAAAGGTACGATCGGGCATTGGCACTGCGATTGTTCGATTGATCAACGTAAAGTAAGCAATATTGGAACATTGGTTGTTGAACAGTGTTCCTTCAGTACCGTGAAAATGAAATGGATAACCAATCAAGTGATTTTTCGATGGGCAGTGCATTTGTTGTTATGAATCTATTCTAAACTGCTTATTGTAAATAAGCCCCGAGGGGTTCCTGAAGCTGTCTTTGGTGAATAGAAGAGAAGTGGGGTGGTGTCCATTGGGAACAAAAACTGTTGTAATTTGGATTATGTATTGTCTATTTTATGTTTACCATCTGTATAGTGTTTTTACTGTCCATGCTGTTTTAAAGGATAGCGCTAAGGTTATGCTCCACAATTACGTACGAGTTCTTAGATTTTGTGTTAGGTAGGCTCGTAGACTTCATTTGCTATTACCTCTTCATTTCTCTCTTCCATCCTTGAGTGCAGCCACCGGTGCTTGTGACCATTTTTGTCACCTTCCTCGGTAAGTGACAGCATTCACGGAGTAGCTTTTCAGCATTCATGAGCGTCGTGACTTGGTCCATGGAGCAACTTTCCTTTCTCACTGCTTCTTCCAGTCCTTTGTATTTAATTTCCTTTTGACGTCAGCGACATGGCCTTTGGTTCCGAAGCAGACGTTAAACCTCTACTAAACGTAAATAATTAAAAGTTGATGGGCTATTTAACATGTTTCATTTTAGAGTAAATTCTGTGTTATCTGACGGTTCCACATTTTTCGAATATGTAAGAAATAAATATAATAATTATCATTATTCAATTCTTACTTAAATTGGCATCCATGATACCAGTACGTAAAATACAAGTTTAGAAATAAAAATCATTACATAAATAATTTTTCCACATAAAATTAGGAGCTCCATATCCGATAACTTGAGCTTTCACCTAGTGCCAAAAGCTGTGCAAATGAGACGATTAAAATTCAGTGATTCACATTATAGATAATTAAACTTAAAATGGTAATCGGACTCAATAAATCTATATTTAATCATTATTTAACTTTTATTTCAATTGGTATCATACCTTCAGTTATTATGTTACGAATTAAATAGTAGTTAAATAATAATTATTATATTTTCCTTTATCACGTGTTCGAAAATATAGACCCTATTAATAACTTGGAACATATACCTTACTGCTAAAAATATTTCACAGAGCACAAAATTCCTGTTTGTTCAATGAAACACAATAATTATAAAAATCTAATTATATATTAATTTCTTTTAAGTCGTGGCCTCAAAACATTTTCTTTAATTTGAACTCAGAAGGAACGAAAATTTTAAGGAGTTAGAATTATATAAAAATTTAACCAACTCTTTACTATTTGTAATAAGAATAAGTTGTGATTTTGGTTAAAAAAGCGGTACTTGCCTGTATTGTTCTATTCACTTTGAAATATCTTTAAGTATCTCCGGGTCGTTTAATATCAAAAAATTTTTTAAGTCTAATACATCCACGGTGGCAATGTGACAGAGTTTCAGGCACGAAGACGGAGGGTCCCACGATCGATACCCGGACACATCACTTCATTTCTTCCCATTTAATTTACACATAACAATATGTAACAAAAATAAAATTGATATGCATCTAAACGTACAGTACGTTATATCAATAAAGTAAGAGTTTTTAATTTTAATCTATTTATTTATTGGATGCAAGTGGATATCGTTTCGAAGCATATTAGATAATAATTAGGCGTCTGTTCGATGCAAAATCCCTATGTATGTTGGATGTCGTAATTTATCTTTCTATTCAACGCTGTTAAAACGGTATCGCTTCGATGCCAAATATACTTGATATGATGCGGTTTAGCGGTGCAAACGGATATCGGATTGATGTCTACTTGATGTCACCATGTCTAATTTGTTACTGGTATTCCATGTCGGAAGAGAGGTTATCCAGAGTCGTTTAGACATCGAATAGATACATTCATGTTTGCTGGGAACTAACTCTCTGACCCCCTTTTAATAAACCCTGTTTAACAATTATTAAAGACATAATTAGTACAGTGGGTGGTAAATATTGATAGCTTCCAAAATTTATCTAATGATACACAGTTGTTAATTTAGACCAGAATGCCAATTCAAAGATTATACACTAAAAATGTACTGCTTGGTGTAGGAATAAAGTTACCTAGAAAGGGCTTATGTCATTTGCGTTTGGAGAGAAAATATGGGTTTTAGAATTCATCTAATATTTAAGAGAAATACATTGATTAAAAATTAAGAATAGAGCCAAATTAAACGCGATTAATTGCTAACTAAAATAGTAATAGTACAGGGTAGTCTTCGAGTTATCGGACAGTTCCACATTTACGATACAATAAGAAAAATATTCAATAGTTATAATCTAACTCGTTTTTTATTTAGCATCCATAATACCTCAGATGTCATTGATATCAATATATTAGAAAATGTAATTGTTATTATTGTATATATTGACCGGAAATGTGGAACTGTCCAATAACTCGGAAATAGTTCGTTTCAATTATGTGATGCCAAAAAAGGTTTATTATAATTTATGTTCATTAATGAATTGTTCATATAAAAGAATATGAGCCAATAATTAATTAAATTACTTTCACAGTTGAAAACTAAATTAAAGATTGTATATAAAATTGGTTTAAGATGACATAGTTTCAGTTCATTAACGAATTTTCAAACGCAAAATGAAGTATTTTTATTAGGTATTTCCATTCTTTCTTTCTTTTTATGTCATTTTCATATTATCCTCAGTTTCCTCCTCACGATAGATTTTTCATTACTTTCAATATTTTATTTTTCTCATAGAAAACAGTGGCGTGAAATATAATAACTAGTTTTATCATTTTGAATCTTTATGAATTTACTGATCTGCAAACAATTTTCTCTTGCTCCACAATCTTGTGAAATTAATTATTAGACCACATTTAAATCTGAAAAAACTCACAATTCACCACTATACAGTTTAAAATTTAGAATGAATTTTTTTCATAATTGGGTATATTTTATCAAATATATTTTAATCTCGGAATAACTTCTGTTATTTTCAAATTATCACAGTGCCCCTATAAACATGAAATCAAAAATCTTATTCATCCAATCATAGAAAACGCTGATTTTCTCAAGGGTAGACAAAATAAAATATCACCAGACAGGTACCACTTAATCACCGGATATTAAAGGAAAAATTACTATAGTAGACATTCTAATACAGGGTGCTTACACTTCTTCCTTGGAAATTATTTTGAAATAGAACAACTTCAGTGACATTTTGATCTCATCGAAGTTTTCACTCTGAATATTCGTTCTTCGCTTGTTCATTGCATGGTTAAGGCCCGCTTCACACTTGCATTTTTAACACCGCGGAAAAAAGCTCTTCTTAAAATGTGTTTACACTTGCATTTTTTTTATCGATGGTAGAAAAATAATTTTAAATTCTTACTTCAGTGATAAAAAAACGCATGTGTGAACACATTTTAAGAAGAACTTTTTTCAGCGCTATTAAAAATGCAAGTGTGAAGCGGGCCTTAAACATGCAATGAACAAGCAAAGAACGAATATTCACAGTGTAAACTTCGATGAGATCAAAATGTCACTGTGTTTGTTCTATTTCCAAATAGTTTCTTAGGAAGAAGTGTAAACACCCTGTATTAAAATGTCTACTATTATCATTTTTTTCCTTTTATTCACTGCCTTTTTAGTAAGTAAAATAACAGATTAGCTCCAAGAATAACCTTTGGGCAATAACAAAAATAATCACCCTCACTCTTTGCTTACCTGTTCTCTATTCATGTCCATCAGTTCAAAATTTTTTTTATCAGTTAATAGTACAATAAGAAGCGGAGAAAAAGAGACCAAGATACAGTAATTTTCTCCTTTGGTTAACGATTTACAAGTATTTGAAAAAACGTAAACATTTGTGTGTTCCATACTGTACAATGAACAATAGTTTCATTAATGTTTTAATACACATTTAATGAATAATGTAATCTATTCGTAACTCGTTATTCATTTTATTAAATTATTAAATTAGCGTGACCGAATATTTCGCTGAAAGAAAATTTACCGTATGGAATTTTGGTTCTAGGTAAATTGCCCCGCGGAAAATTCCACCAGGAAAGTTCCACTGCTGGTAAGTTCCACCACAAAATATTACACCGCCGGAAAATTCCACCGCGGAAGATTCCACCGCATAATACTGAATTTCATTTACAAATGGTATATAATTGAATAAATCTGATTCAAAGAAAAATGTGTTTTTGGTGGTAACCGAACAACATTTTTTTAGTTAAAAGGGAAAAAATTATAAGAATATGTTATGTTAAGTGAAGGCCTAAGAGATAAGCTAAGGAGAACATACGAAATAATAGACAGATCAACCTATCTTTTAAATATGAATCAATTCAATTTTTGAAATTTTTTAAATAGTGTAAATTCAACAATAAAGTTCCACTGCCCCAGTGACCAACAATTCAGATTCCGTTTGATTATCCTTTTAACATATATATGTTGAAACTGAAATTAAGGATTGTATTTTGTTTGTAATATAAATTTAATTTTATATATATTATCTATCACCCAAGTTTTTAATGTACCGATATATATTTCAATTGAAATTAGCGACGATAAAAGGTGGAATTAAAAAATATATTTGGCACGTACTGAAATAAAATGTTTAATCAGTACCTATCGATATATTTTAATATAAAAAAGAAAAATTACAAAGATGAAACTTTCTGAAACTGTAAAATAATCACTATTGAAACTATCGAAAAATAAAGTTTATAAATAATGCGTTTCAACAAAATTTTGAACATAGGGTTAGGCAGGAAAATTGCGGTACATTAACTAGCTTCGATTTGAAACCACAGACACACGAATAAAAATAATAACTTCAAAACTCACATAAGATATATAAATCATAACACGTATAAAGTTTCTTTTGATGTGCAAAATCTTAATATAAATTCGGTTTGGCAGGTCTCTGATTTAAATTGACTCTACAGAAATAGACACTAGAACATGCTTGTCATACATATTGCTGTTTAATATTAACCTTTTCAATAATGACCTAACACAATGACCTAACACTTTGTCCTTAGAATTTTTTTTGTTCTCCATAAATAATGATCTTTGCTCTTCGACTATTTAAACCCTTATATAGTTAGTTGCTGTGTAGAGTTGGTAGTGTGGACAAGTAAGTAAATTAGCGGAGAAGTGAATACTTTATTAGATGTATTTATTTATAAATTTATTTTCATACTAAAAATTATTTTATGTTCAGTCTAAAGCTCAAATTTTTTTTCTTCTATTCCATCACCGGTGCTTGTGTTTCTTTTTGTCACATTCCTTAGTAATTAAGTAACTGCATTCTCGAATTGTAGCATTTCTGTATTCAAGAGCTTGTCACCGACGGTAGTAGGTGACTTTGCTCACGAAGCCACTTTCCTTTCTGACTGCTTCTTCCAGTCCCTTGTATTTAATTTCCTTTTGACGTCAGCGATATGGCCTTTGGTTACGAAGCAGACGTTAAACCCCAACTAAATTAAATTAATATAACATTGAAATCAGACTATAAAGGCACATTTCAAATATAAATAGTCTACTTTTTCTTTTCATGAAAGTGTCTTTGTTATAAGTGATGAGTCCTGCTAACCCATTATAAGTATCCTTGGTAACGGGGGTTGGGAAAGGATCATAACATTTAATCATTTATTGTGGTTATAACTTTATTTGTTTGGGGTTCATAAACCGAGAGTAAAAACAATTTTGCGGCGAAATTTCCTATGGCGAATTTTCTTGCGGTGAAAATTCCTAATACCTTTAATTAGTTATCAATCACAAGTATAAGAAACTAAACTGTACAACTTACCACCTAACATTTTGTAGTCATAAATCATGTAAGTGGAAAAGGCTTTAAGACGTCAGTCACATTTATGTTGTTCAACCTATCGGTGAGTTTATAGCCATACCTTTCCATCACTGAAGAGCAGGCAAATTGTACATTTTCAATAGTTTCAAAGTCGCTTTCAACTGTCCAAGGAATAACTCGGGCATTAGATACACGACGTGTAGTTTCAACAATTGTGGATTCTGTTTTTGTATAATAGTTGATGAAATTCCTCACATTATCATTAAAATCAAAGTTTAGGTCTTTGAAAATAGTCTCAAATGCAGTCATAGGATTCAAAGCAATATCCTCAAACCGTAGAAGATGAACTTTGCCATGGAATTTTTCCCTCATATTTTGCCAAGCATTCAAATCTTCAGCCATATCTTTACAATGTCTGTCAACAATAACACACTCTCCGGTACACCAGCCAATTTTCTTCTTGTTCCATCTTGACAACATCACAGAACGCGGGTCTCTGGAGAGTAAAATAACGTGCAGGTTGCTGTTAACCTCATCGTCTGCCAGAAGGTCCTCCATGAGACTAAAGCTTATCCTCACGAACTTGACGACTGTGACTCGCACAAACTCTTCAAGAAGTTTCTTTCGGTGCATTTTCTATAATTCTTTGGATTCTTCATGCACATTATATAAATTTGTTGGCGTGTCAGCATCATGGGATTCATGTCGAATTCTGATGAGAGTCTGTGGAAGACAAATAAATGCTAATGTAAATAAATGGAAAGAAATGTCCTCAAACAGATCACAATCAGCTCTGAAAACTTTTATTAAGAAAATAAATTGACATTTGAATTAGGAATATGGTTTTTACCTTGAAATTTGAATAAGAAATATTGTTTTAACTTTGAAATTTGAATAAGGAATATGGTTTTTACTTTGAAATTTATATAAGGCTTATGGTTTTTAATTCCATTTTCTATCCATGATACCTGCAGTTATCATTGATGATAATAAAAATAAATAATATGCATTATACAGATAATTCTTATATGATGGAAACCATCGGATAACTCTGATACATAAGGTAGCGGTGGGGACATGGACATGAGGTAGCGTGAGGACATAAGGTAGCGTGAAGACATGAGGTAGCGTGGGGAGACATAAGGTAGCGTGGGGACATGAGGTAGCGTGGGGACATAAGGTAGCGTGGGGACATGAGGTAGCGTGGGGAGACATAAGGTAGCGTGGGGACATAAGGTAGCGTGGGGACATAAGGTAGCGTGGGGACATAAGGTAGCGCGGGGACATGAGGTAGCGTGGGGAGACATAAGGTAGCGTGGGGACATAAGGTAGCGTGGGGACATAAGGTAGCGTGGGGACATAAGGTAGCGTGGGGACATAAGGTAGCGTGGGGACATAAGGTAGCGTGGGGACATGAGGTAGCGTGGGGAGACCGATTTTTTTATCAAAACATTACAAATAAATTAAAAAATAGATAAAAATTTATATTAATATACGTGTAATTATGCATTTTTACAGTAGGTACTACTTACGGTTTACGTTTCAATACACATCTTCATCTACACTATAATAAAAGCCGAGTCTGTCTGTCCGTTCGTGTGTCACTCTTTTATTAAGAAATTCCAAGAAGTTAGAAACTCACATTAAAAATAAATATTATTAGCATCGCTTAGCTATAAATTGTTTTATTTGTGGTCTGTCCGTGCGTCACAAAATGGATTAAAAAGAGGAAAAACTAAAAATTTGGTAATACGTACTCGATATATTAATTATGTAAAATTAATTGAATTCTTCAGAAATGAATAACATGTAATTTACTAGTTATTTATAATTAATAGAACGAATTTGTACCTACCAACAACAACTTCAATTTAAATAATTCGTCAAATATTTTAACCTAATTGTGTACTCATGTATTCCTAATGTATATTAATATTTTTTTGCTACAACAACTTTCTCTTTCCTCATAGCAAACTAATAAATAACATTATCTAACTTTCATAAAGCATTGCGGTTCACGGTAAATAAAAATTAATTACTCTTTTTCTATCTTGTTCATAATTACAGCATACACACAATGAATGACGCATCCGCAGAATATCTATTATAATTACACTTTTTTTCATTAATGTTCAATAATTCTATTCAGTCTATTAAATTTCCCAATTTTTATTAATGTAGGATACAAGAAATACATTCTTTGAGCAGGATGGTTATATTAATGTTTATAGGTAGTATTTAATATATTTGATAAAATGTTAACCACTGGACCGTGACTCAACCGTAATTACATTACAGTAATTAACGTTAATGATGTAGATGAGCATGAGTACATTTAATGTCCCAATAAGTTTTTTGTGTTATGTCATAATTATTTATTGAGACCAGTCGTAGCTATGATTAATGCTCTATATATATTATTATATTACTCATAGCCATGGTTATCATTTTGCGTTTGCTGCTCATCGCTATTGGTTATTCGTGTTACTAACATGTTTATTACAAGAATGTTCCAAAATATAAATAGTGACAACTGACAACTGATTTACACGCATAATGATTATTCTTATTGTAAGTTTGCAATAAATTTTTGGATAATTTGAACTTAATTTAATAAATGAAGAATAACAGTAATTAATTGTGACATTATTATACATGAATTAGTACGTTTAATAATACTATATTATTATACATGCTATTCTTAAACTGCATCAATATTATTTACAGGTGTTGACGTTACTTCATTTTCATTCCTGCTTTGGAATTAAGGTAAATATTTAAAGAGTAATTCAGTTCACTATAGTTACATCTTATCAGGTATGATGGGTTCTAATTTTCAACATCTAAATACTGCCTTTTGTATATAGCTAAAAAATGTAATATAGTTTTAATAGATACCAATTTATTATTATTTCATTCTACATTATATTGAAGATTATAAACATTTCATCATAGCTTATAAAATATATTATCACCGACAGTAAACAATTATTTTAAAATTCAGTTAGGTCTGTCATTCAGTGCAAGTCCACTTTACTCAAACCTCCCCCAAACCACCACACACTACGCCACCCACCACTTCCACCACCCCCACGACTCATCAGGTCTCCACCACTGCCTCTCCCCCCGCTATCAAATCCTCACCAACTTCTATGGAGACTACTTTCAGCCGGGGGTGATGTGTTTGGCGGGGGGTGGTGGATCATTTCCTCCGTTCATTGATATCAGGAATGGGGGAAGTGGTCAGCAAGATGGTGGAAGTATGGTTGTGAGTTCATTCGATGACGGGGCGGCTTGCAGTGACGTAACTAAAGACTGTCAGCCTAAACTGTGTACAGAAGTGCCTCAAACTTGCCAACTTCTTCAGGCAATGACCGAGTAAGTTTTCATAGTTTGAAAAGTGATGTACATGATTAAATTACTTCATTGTTAATTCTTATCAGTCAATAAATTAATAGACAACGATTGAAATGTCATTCGTTTCATTTTTTATCGTTTTCAGAAGATCGCGAAACCAAGAAGTTCAATCTTTGAAATCGTCTTCATTATTGGACACACTTAGAAACAACCTGAGTAACCTCTATTCTCAACTGAATAGAAGATCCGTAACTTCTACCTCTTCCTCTCCCCCTTCTTCTTTTCCCCTTTTCTCCCTCTTTTCAACGCCTCCTTTTTCGGGAGGTTTCAGTGACCCAAAACCTACAATCTACCGAGACTTCAGTGAGAATCAACTAAAGGACACACCGATAGACAATGGTCAGCGTTTTGAATCAGTGAGGTAAATTTGCGCATTAACAATCAAAATTAAGTTTCTAGAATGAGCTAAGATAATTTATACCGGCAATTTAGTATTTACAATAAAAATATACTGACAGTTTATTAGAACGTGTCACAATGATTTATATTTCAACAGTTCTAACAATTATTTAATAAAGAAACAGGTTTTTATCACTAATTCAACAGTGAATATAGTGTTTGGGAATAAAAACTGTACAGGAACATGTTACTCACTCTTAGTCAGTTTTTCATAAATTTCAATTGATAAAAAATAGTAATCGGTATTCTTACAGAGGTCGGCCATCACCGAATGTTGCACCGCTGTCGGTTTCACCTCCATCTCCTCCACCAATGTTCCAAGGACATCAGAGTCAGAATCAAGATTCATCTCTTCGACACAGGTTTCCACTGAACCACCCCCCAGGTGCTCCACCACCACCTTTAGGCCCACCATGGGCTGGACAAGAACATTCTTCTGGTTTGGATGGCTTGCCGCCAGGTTCCATCTCTGGTCAGGGTAATCACTTTAGTTTGGGACAGAGTTACTCCGTGAACCCAACTTATCCGATGAATCCCGGTACTTTTTATGGTAAGATCTTAACTATAAAATGTATCCAGAATATCAGAAAATGATTGGATTGGAAATAAAAATGAAATTTAACCCTTTACAGTTCAGAAAATAGGTTTTCATACTCAGTTCAAATGACTAAATAGGATCACATAAACGATAAAATGTCACACAGAAGTCCATTTAGAAATCTCAATAATTTGCAGTTTCTAAATCTAGAGGTATTCAGTCTCAGCAAATGCACTAATTAGGTTAATGATAACTTTTATGGTGATGATTCAGGTGGTTCCCTCTGTGAGGAGATAGAAGGGGTCGCTTACCCCCTGGTGGGTATATCTGTTCTAACGGGGGAGGCGGTGGTGATCAGACAGCAACACCCCCACACCACACAGCCAGTCTTCTACAGAAAATGCGGGTGAGAGATAGGGACATACAAAATAGAGATGTAGCAACATTACTGTACTCGGAAAGTTGGTGTAAACATAAGTCAATAAAAAACTCAAATTAGTTCATGACTAGGGCTGTGACAATATGCTTTTAAAATCATAGATCTTGATAATATCATAGACGAAATGGTATTGAATACTATATACCGCTGGTGTACAACCATTCAATACTCTTTAATTCAATCCGTCTATAATATTTTCAGGATCTATGATTTTAAACGTTATTGTCACAACCCTAAAAATCTCATATGTATGTAAATTGATTAGGTAATGAACGTTGTGCTACATTTTTCTTATAATGTGTCTAATTTAATAAACTAACTAGCATTAATTGAACTATTCAAATGCCTGTTTTTCTTTCATTCCAGAACTGCAATGGACGGAGTTCCCAAACCTCCTTGCATTCAGCAATTTCTGCCAATGGGTTTCATCGTAGAAGCTTCATCAGTCAGGCACGGTAGGAGTGTCCAAAAAGAAGATGATCTGAAAAGCAAGATGCCTATAAGGCGTTCTTCCAGAGACCTAATAAACGACAGAGTGTCTCGAGCTTTCTTCGAGCATCATGGAAATCTCCACCAAAAATACAATGGCTATGATACGTTAAACTCACAAGGCACAGACTTAAAGTTAGAATTTGTGATGGTAGAATCGGGGTGCAAGAATTTGCTTCAAATGCCGCAACCTTATTCTCAAAGAAGGAATTAGAAGAGTAAGGTTCCTAGTGGAAAATCCTTCCATTATGCAAGTTTTTAACTACTCTTTAATGGGTTCGTCCCATCAAATTTAAGGAAAATTATCTATTCTTTTTTCTGAAGTGTCTTGGCTCTCATGTCCCAAATGTTTATTGGGCTACGTGGGACAGATGGTTGTCAAAAACCATGAAGTTTTCACACAGATCCTCGAAGGATTTTTACACTATTTTATCACAGTTCAAAACGGAAAATTTTGGTTTCTTTGAAAATTGTATTTAATCATCAAAAATGGTTATCCAAAGAAAACGGAAATCAGCTTTTATTACTTTGATAGAAATGGTACAAGGATTCTAAAACTGTATTCTTCTTTTGTTCTAGCGATATCATCACAGATCTCTATTCTTTTGAAATCTTCATTTTCTCAAAAACTAATACCTAAATCGAAACAGTTTCACAAGGTTAACTGTATATTTCTTCAAAATTTACCAGATACTGTGCAAATTTCAGAATAATCGGTCTACAAATAAAAAAAATTCTAAAATGTGAGAAGACCCTTTAATGGATATTGTAGTAATCATATATTTTCTTTATCTTTCTAGTGATCACATTTACTCACTCAAAATGAGTATGAAAAACAGATTATTTGAACAATAAAATGCTAATAAAGTATCAAAATCAAACACTTCACTGACACGGCAACATATATAGCAAATTTACAACATCAATATAGTTTGTTTTTAGTATCGAAGAGATGTCTATCTCCATGTACAGCCAGTCCAGTTTCTCCCTTTTCATCATCGATAATATCCAACAGTTTGCGTATTCTCTCCTTTAGATAATCGACGCTGTTCTTGTTTGTTTTTGCGCTGATGCCGACTATCTCGTGAAGTTGTAACGGCTTTTGAGGACGCATCGATTCTGGGTACCTTGAAAATATTTCTGCAAACGAAAATAATTCATAAAAATCATGTACATCTTTGTTGCTATATTTAAAAATGTGAAACAATATGTAGTTAAAACACAATAAAGTTTTTTTTTATACAAAAAACCTAGATAGAGTTACATCGCAGTACTCGAAAAGTCGGTATTACTAAATGTCATCAACAAATTTAACCTTTAAAAACTACTGATTGACCGTTGTTAACACCCACTTTCCGAGTACTGAGAGTGTAATTAAAGTGTCCTGAGTACTTTTAAGATACACACTTGTTTAAACACGTTAAAACTTGTGTAAACACATTAAAACTTGTGTAAACACGTTAAAACTTGTGTAAACACATTAAAACTTGTGTAAACACATTAAAACTTGTGTAAACACATTAAAACTTGTGTAAACACGTTAAAACTTGTGTAAACACGTTAAAACTTGTGTAAACACATTAAAACTTGTTCAAACACGTTAAAACATGTTCAAACACATTAAAACTTGTTCAAACACGTTAAAACTTGTTTTAACATGTTAAAACTTGATTGCACATGTTATAACTTGTTTATAAATCATAGAGCTTGCTAGAACATGTTAAGTTATTTCCAAACTCACCATCTCCATCGTCTATTTGCCTGAGTATTTCATCATACTTCTCATTGGCTCCAGGCAAATCCATTTTATTAACTATCAGCATGGACGGTTTGTTGAGTAGTGAGGAATCGTAAAGTTCTAATTCCTGCATCACAATATATAAAGGTTTTAACTAGTTGGTTTAGAAATGAAATTAAGTAGGAAAAAGATACAGATACTTCTTACTAATCGTTCTCATATATCATAAAGTTTTTTGAATCTTAAAAACTACTTTTTCAATTCATAGCTACAGGTAACAACCGATATAATAAATAGGTAATAATTATTATTATATTGAATAGGTTACCATATTCATAGCTCTTACAGGAAAAACAATAATAAAATAATATTGAACTATTTGATTTTTGAAAGCTTTAAGAGATTATATCATTACGCCATCTAGCGGTGAAAACGTTAAGCTCCGTGCGTGCGTTAGTCACATTTAGGATTCATATTTGTTACCAAATCTGTACCAACGCCATGTAGCGTTACAACTGACTATTTAATCATTTAATCCTAATTTATAAGCAGCATTATTATATTAAGATGAATGATTTCTAGAATGTGTCCAAATAATGAAAACAAATTAGTTAATGCAATAGAATGAAGCTTTTACCTTATTTAGCAGCAGTAGGTTCTCTATTGCAGTTCTGTGAGGTGCATCGTTACTCAGTTTGAAACCATTAACATCGACAACCATTAACATCATTTTGGTACGTTCTACGTGACGCAAGAAAGAGTGTCCCAATCCTATGAAAGTGGAGGTCATTAAGTTTAAATATTTAAGAGTTAACTTAATATACGCCAATATATAAAAAATCATTAAATAGGGAAAAGTTTCGAATTGTCAAACTGTTCCACATTTCCAATCATTTGATTGATCAGAAAAATTAACTCAGATCACAAATTGATATAAAAGTAATAAAAAATAAAAGAACTTGAAATACATTCATTACCTACATTATGTGCCGCCCCTTCTATCAGACCGGGTAAATCTGCCATGGAAATCTTTCTAGCATCCGGGTATTGGAGGTAGCCGATATGTGGCCTCAGTGTGGTAACTGAAATTAAAGAAATACACTGACCACACAATATTAACATTTACTATTCACGGAATATAAAAAAAAAATTAAAAGAGAACAGTGAAGATCAAATTTACTAATATTGAATTGATAAATATAAAAAATAGGTAGCTAGTAAAAAATTGAATTCAATCATATCTAATTCAATTTTACACAAAATTCAATTTTACACAAAATACATAAATATTATGGACTAATGAAGCTAGGTATCAAATGGCTTGCAAACTCACAAGGATAAGAAGCTACTTTGGGTTTAGCTCGAGAAATCATTCTCAGGAGGGTACTTTTTCCAGCATTTGGAAAACCAACTAGTCCGACATCTGCTATCGTTTTGACAATGAGATTGACGTGATGAATCTGCAGAGGGTAAACCTTTTAAAATTGCATCAAATTAAACTTGAAAAATGAGTTTACTATTGGTCTATGCAAAAATCAATAATATTCCCAAGGATAAAAATGGGTGGTTGATATTTTATCAAATTTGTTCTAACTAGTTTACACATGTTCTAATTTAGCCAAACTAATGTTATTGAAAGAAAAACTTTTTCTTTGTATATTTGTAGCTAGCTATATTGTAAAAAAAATTCTTATTGTAGCTATATATAAATTGAATCAATTGGAAACTGTAACTAGCTGAAGAACTTTGAAGAAGGTAGCTTTTGAGCTTCAATGTAACTAGTTACTGAGCTTTAATGTAACTAGCTACTGAGCTTTAATGTAACTAGTTACTGAGCTTTAATGTAACTGGTTACTGAGCTTTAATGTAACTAGCTACTGAGCTTTAATGTAACTAGCTACTGAGCTTTAATGTAACTAGCTACTGAGCTTTAATGTAACTAGCTACTGAGCTTTAAAATAACTAGCTACTGAGCTTTAAAGTAACTAGCTACTGAGCTTTAAAGTAACTAGCTACTGAGCTTTAATGTAACTAGCTACTGAGCTTTAATGTAACTAGCTACTGAGCTTTAATGTAACTAGCTACTGAGCTTTAATGTAACTAGCTACTGAGCTTTAATGTAACTAGCTACTGAGCTTTAATGTAACTAGCTACTGAGCTTTAATGTAACTAGCTACTGAGCTTTAATGCAACTAGCTACTGAGCTTTAATGTAACTAGCTACTGAGCTTTAATGTAACTAGCTACTGAGCTTTAATGTAACTAGCTACTGAGCTTTAATGTAACTAGCTACTGAGCTTTAATGTAACTAGCTACTGAGCTTTAAAGTAACTAGCTACTGAGCTTTAATGTAACTAGCTACTGAGCTTTAATGTAACTAGCTACTGAGCTTTAATGTAACTAGCTACTGAGCTTTAATGTAACTAGCTACTGAGCTTTAATGTAACTAGCTACTGAGCTTTAAAGTAACTAGCTACTGAGCTTTAAAGTAACTAGCTACTGAGCTTTAAAGTAACTAGCTACTGAGCTTTAAAGTAACTAGCTACTGAGCTTTAATGTAACTAGCTACTGAGCTTTAATGTAACTAGCTACTGAGCTTTAAAGTAACTAGCTACTGAGCTTTAATGTAACTAGCTACTGAGCTTTAATGTAACTAGCTACTGAGCTTTAAAGTAACTAGCTACTGAGCTTTAAAGTAACTAGCTACTGAGCTTTAAAGTAACTAGCTAATGAACTATAAACTAAGAAACTTCTTAATATTAAAGTAACTAGGTAGCTACTTAATTCTAAAAGTGTCAACTAACTTCACCCCTCTGTCCCATGAATCCATTTGTTGGAGAACCTCCATCACCTCCCTGACAAACTAGCAGCTTATCTTCTGGTAGATTAACTTCACCTGAAATAGAAAATATTGATAATTTGGGTGATAAATAAAAAGCTTAAAATACAGAGAAAGAGTTTTACATTTTATTAATTCTTTAATCAAAACACAATTGTATAAGATAGCTACGAAAATTATAATTAAGAAAAGATAAGATTAACTGAGCAGAAACTGTAGCTACACAAAAACTAATAATCAGATATTCTCTTACTTTTGCATCAGAAGCTATAAGGCATAAATTAAAGGAATAATGGGATAAAATATTGATATGTTGACAAAAATAGAACTAAGAAAACACAGAAGAGACAGCAATGTAATGGTAGCTATATTAATAAAAACAATGAGATGACATATAATGAAATCTAAAAGACTTATTACATTAACAAAATATGTAGCTAGGTGTATTCCATCAATCAAAATCAACTTGTAGCTACATATGTTAAAGTAATTTCCCTCAAACAAAAAGAATCTCCATACCTAGTACCAATCCTGTGTCTGTAGAGCAAACCGTTCCAGGAGGCACTGGAATAACTACATCTGGGCCATTCTTTCCCACAAGTACAAACTGTTTACTGTTGTCGCCAGGAGGTGCAAGGACACGTTTGTTTGGATTGAACTTCAGAGTTTTCTGTAGAGTCACATCTGAAAGATATTTTTGTGTCACCAGAAATAAGTTTAAATGCAAACTGAAACAGGTTGTTTTATAATTCATAGATGATAGTAAATTAGAAAAACAGGTAGCTACACAATTAAAGAAGGACTTAATTTGAATATTGTCAAATTTGAGTTTAAGAGGGCAGCCTATAATATATGACAATTACTAATTATTTTCTATTGTTTACATAAAATGCAGTATAGAATACAAATTTATTTGTTGGAACCATTTAATTACCTGCCTTGGCCTGTACGTAGATATTTCCTCCACAGCCGCCCATGCCACCAAACTTCGGAACTCCTGACCCGCCATAGCCACCTTTTAAATAAAATCTCAGTTTGTCTATGTAGTTCCCTCTCCCTTTCCACCCTTTCATTTTAAAGTAGGAAGCTAAGTTACAAATTAAAGACAACAAATTGATGTAAAGAACAAGATAATTTTTTTATTATAACAGCTAGATTATAAATGTATCTGAAATATAAAATATGCTATATTTTCAGTTTTATCTATTAAGTCAATAGAATTATAATTATATGGATAATATTCTTTAACCTCTATGATAATTTCTGAAGTAATTTGAATATCAACATCTTCCAGTCTGTATTTGGTGCACAAAATCCCACTGACTTTCGCAAAAAGCTGAAAAAATTCCACCATAAATTTCCATTAATTTAGCTGATCCACCAACATTTTCCCAATTTATCCACCAAAAATTAATGGTAACATAGGAATAAATAGCTGAAATTCCACCGACTTTGCTAAAATATTATTTTCAAAGAGGAAAAAATTCCACCGACATGTCGGTGGAATTTACCACGGAATACAGACTGGAACATCTTTGAAGTTGGAATTAATCCCTCAGCCCTGTAGCTATTTCTAATTGCCAGAGCTGGGCGCGCGAACCTTTTTTTAGGTTCCGAATCCGAACCCGAATCTTCTTCGATTTTGGGTTCCGAACCTCCGTATAGCGAACCCAATTTGGAAAAGTTTGGTCCGAACATTTGTTCCGAACCAAACATTTAGTCCGAACATTTGTAGGCTAACCTCTGATTTTTAGGCTATTAGGGCAACCTATATAAAAAAACAGTTTTTTCAACAAGATACTAACTATTTGTCAGAAACAAGTTACAACGAGAAAGTTTCACTCTATGTTAAAAAAACACATGTCTTATTTATAAACCTACGTTACTGTATTTTTACAAGTTGTTAGTTTTTGTACAAAACTAATGTGTACCAAATTTCAAGTAAAAATATTGAATATATAAGGAGAAATAAATACATAGCTATATAAGAGATTGGCAACTGAGTGAGCTGAGCTGTTATTGGATGGAGTGTGAACCAATCACAGCTCGCGCATTTGTCTCTACTACATAACACATTCTTGCGTATTGGGTAACCAATCTGTATTTCTACGTTGCCACACGTTACTAAGGAACAATTAATTCCATAATTTACGCTGATTTACTTCGATACGTAAACGTTTCACTTTTGAATTGAAAACTATAGTTGGTATTTATGTAGGAACAAAGTCAAGAAAGGCCAGTAAATTTAAAGAAATGACATGAAATATATAAAGTAATTTAAAAAAGATATGCCTATAAAACATACGTCAAATTCATTAAGGTTAATATAATAAATTTATAATAATAATTATACTGTGACTGGTAGAACTGCTATTTCATGAAATACAACTAATTTAGAGAATTTACTAAATAGGAATAAGAGATTCATAGAAAACTTACGAATATTTGTGTAGACAAACCTAAATATGTTCACTATAGGAGGTAAGTTCGCTATACCGCATTTTACTATTCAGCGTGATTCACTATACAGGAGTTCACTATAAGGGAGTTCCATTGTACTAACTATACTTAATAAGTTAGTATCATTGAATATGACTGAATGAGCATTAAGTATATTTAAAGTTCCCCTCCAGTCTCCACTCCAATACGTAGTTTAAGTTGTTATTCTGAATTTTCTTCTGGCCTCCGAATTTCATGCAAAGAAAAATTAAGACCAACTCTGTCGTCATAACAATTCAAGACAATGTATCCATATTGAAGTATTCAATTATCTAATTAAATAATTTTTAAGTTTTTACTATTAGTTTTCAAATTTTCATTTATATTACAACATTTTTGATCAATTTAATTCTATCTAAAGAACTGATGATATAAAAACTTTTTGCATTTTGTTTGAATATGAAAGTACTATAGATACAATACGTTGTACGGTATTCCAATACTCTATTTACTTAACTTTTTCTTCTATTCAATATATTAGAAAGGTCAAACAGTGAAGATTATTGTGAATATTTCTGTAAGTTATATTATAACTTATATACATATAATATTATAATACCTATATATAAATTATAATCAATTCAATTTTAAAGCGAATAGCCGAATACTTGATCTTAAATTATCTGTTCAGCCAACCTACTTACCCGTCAAAAGTTTGCTTATTTGAGTCATTTCAATATATTCTCTTTTAAAAACCTTCATTTGATATTTACTCATACATTAGTAAAAGCAAAAGAAAAAATTATCATTCAAAATAAAAGTAACAAGCTAAGACAAGAAACAAATATTTATAAGATGTTATTCTACGAAGCTTGGTGTGCGCAATTATTCTTGCACATATTTGATCTCTCTAAGCCGCTATAAGAGTTACAGTTAACTGATTATAGTGAAAATTCACCCTTATGTACTGAAAAACACTCTTGCATCTAATGCCTGGAAAGATCTCTGGTATAATAAATGCTCATAATATGAGTATATTACTATTTATCACCTTCGTTTTTGTCTAATCGTATGTATTTATGCGAAAAATTAAACGATTGAAAAGACAGCTTTAAAATCGGTCTTGAATTTAAGTTATTATTATTTTTCATGAGGACTGGTTAGCCAACGGCTAAGGTACTAGGATAGGGTGTTATGTAATGTTACCTAATATATACGTTTATAACTTTACCTATAGTTCTACATATTTCAAGCAATTTTGAATGAGATTTGAGGGAACATAATCCGTTATTAAAGAATTAACTTGTTAAGATTATTATAAAACTTACCGCTATTCAAGAAAGAATGAATAATGTAATGGAGGAAGAGTGGGGAAAGACGCATGTTCTTCGCTTCAGTGTTAAGCAGAAACCTAGGTATATAATAGTAGACGAGAGGTACGGTACATGTTCAGAACGTAAAATAATTAAATGAACAGGTCAGTTTTCCCCGGGTACGGAGGTTCGGACTTGCGAAAAAGACGTTCCGAACACTGAAGTCCGAACCGTTTTTGAAGAGGTTCCGAATCCGAATGTCCGAACCCATTTTCCAGTCCGAACCGGTTCGCGAATAAAGGTTCGCGAACATTCGTGCGGAACGCCCAGCTCTGCTAATTGCTAGGTAAATAGGTTACATCCTATGATCCTATCAGGTAACAGCCAGACTGAGCCAGTCTGTATTAAATGGTAAATTCCACCGATATGTCGGTGGAATTTTTCCCTCTTAGAACAGTGAAAATAATATTCCGGCAAAGTCGGTGGATTTTTAGCCATTTATCCCTACGTTACCATTAATTTTCAGTGGATAAAATGAGGTAGGATCAGCAAAATTATTGGAAATTGTTGATGGATTTCTACAGCTTTTCAAAAAGTCAGTGTAATGTAATTTTGTGCACAGTTGCACCAAATACAGACTGGGGTATGATGAGGTAGCAGCCCAGCAGGAAGCAGTGACAGCACTAGGGTCTTATATTTGTTATTTGTTTCCAAATGGTATCCAGTCCACTATCCAAGAAAATGATACCTAACCCAGTTTGGAAAATTCTTCAGGCCGCATGCAAAGTTGCAAACAGATCCTGATTCCTGAGATCCAGTGAGTCAGTGACTTCAGTCTGCAACTCTTCAGAAATAATAATAAATTCAGAATGACATGTGGGATAATTTTATCATTTTATGCATGCACAATCCTCAATTAAAGTATTCAATTCATGTCTTTTCTGAGAACAGAAACATAATTGCCATAATTTTAAGAGAGAATTTCTAGAACACTTTAGAGACTTTACCACTAAGACTCACTGACCAGTTACAGCAGACTGGTCTATGACTGGAATCGCTTGCTTCTAAACTTCTTCTGTAGAAAATGTTCAACCGATATTAGGTACCTACCTGCATAGAAGAAAATTAAAGAAGTGTATTATAATACAATGATATATCAGCATAATAATTCTCAAATGTTATCAACTTATCTTGCTAATCAATTTTCTCAGTGCCTTGAGAGAATTGATGCAAGCAGGTTCTTTTTATCCATTCTAAGTTCTAACTATCAAAGATGGCTGAAGATGCAGCTGTCACACGATTTAGAGAATATATTAGGATTAATACAATGCACCCTAATCCTGACTATGGTAAGTACATCCATTTGTAAACTGATATTATTAAAATATAGGTACATAGATGATAGGTATCGCCGTATCGGTTATTCTCTTGGCGCTCAACCGGTATTTTCTATATATTCACAATTTACTTTAGTCCTCCTACAAAATATCACAGAAAATTATTCATGCTTTATAGAAAACTCCTACATTTTCACCAGATACTACAATAAATTTATAAATCTTCCAATATTGAACAGGACAACATGTAAATTTATTGCTAATGCTTTCGCCTAATTTATAAATCAATTTAATAATTTTTTCTCACGACAATTAATTTTTACACTATTGGTTAGTAATTTATTATATCACTAGTGTACTTTCCCGTTTAAAATAACGGGTCATCACCGATACCAATTTATTACCCGTTATTAGGTTACTTTTAATGAATTCAATTAAAATTAAATTTTCTGCATAGTCTAATTTATTTCATAGGTGAAATACATTTAAAAATTGAATAAAAACAGGGAATTTAAATATCAAGTCTATATATTCCCGTGCGTATCATATTCACATTCTTCATGTTTAATACCCGTCGTTAAAAGCGGACACCAAATAAATAAATAAACATACTAAGGAAATTATTAGTATAGATATCTCATATCTGTATAAAGGCCCGTTTACACGCTACGATAAATTGGAGAGATTTATCGTAATGAAGAGGTTGCTACAATTTATCAGTACGTGTAAACAGCAGATCGTAGCGATTTATTGGAGTTGGAATTGGATTGTGTGATTGGTGCCAGCAGGCTCAAATTTATATGAATCGTAACGATAAGTTTGAACGTGTAAACAGGGTTCCAAGAAATCGCTACAATATAACTCAATATATAATGCTAAACACATTCCAAATGCAGACCAACATGATGTTTCTTCCATGACAGCTAGTAAAAAAATAAAATGATTGGAGTGAAAATCGTTGCGTGTGAACACTGTCTCAATCATCCAATAAATGGTTGCGATATCTGTGTTCAATAAATCGCTCCAATTTATCGTAGCGTGTAAACCGGGCTTAGGACTAATAGGAGTAATACCCAAGAAGAATATAAGTTTTTAACTGTAGTGTTTATTATTCTTTACTGCACCACTCTGTATGATTCTTATTTATTACCATATTTTATCAATTTAATAATTTTTCATTTTTTCTAAGCACCATGCACGAAGTGGCTAACTGCAAGAGGCGAAGCTGTTGGCGGTAAAGTGTCAGTAATAGAGTGTGCACCCGGTAATCCAATCGTTATCATCACTTTCGAGGGCACTTCCCCAGCATTACCGTCCATACTGCTGAATTCACATACGGATGTTGTTCCTGTTTTCCCGGTAATTTAGTCGAGAAATCAATATTATTTTTTCATGCAGCTAGTTGAAAGTCTCGTCCAGCCAATAATTTGAATCATATTATATGTTATATGCTCTTGAGATTTTTTACTACAAAAGTTTATCAATCCTTGATAACGGCTTATTGGTATTATGTGTATTCTTTTTTTAAAGAATTTTCATTTTAAATTTTAATAATATTTGGCTAATTAACTATCATGAAAACATAAACTGAAAGCTACTTCGTATGACTCACTTCGTATCCCCACCATTAGGATAAGTGGACGTACGATCCTTTCTCCGCCCACAAGGATGAGGACGGGAATATTTACGGAAGGGGCACCCAGGACATGAAGTGTGTTGGTATGCAGTACCTGGAGGCTATAGACAGACTCAGGAAGAAGGGCAAGAGCTTCAAGAGAACTCTACACCTATCATTTGTCCCAGGTTAGTACCTTCTATTAATTATATAATAGCTGCTAATCCCTCCTTGCATGGTAAGACAATTAGAAAATTAGGAGAAATGATTGATTGAATTTTTCCATTACCAAAACACTTTTTTATGACCGAAATCATCTAAATGTTATATTCATTGCTGGATTGCCAATATATACAAATATACTAGCTACTCAAATGTACGTGTAATTAAAATTTCATTTCAAAACGCAAATTTTCTGCCTATCGTCTCTTTAGGTATTTCGACTCTCCTTTTTAATTTCATTATTTCATTCCTTTTTAATTCAGAATATGTTTCAATTTTCTTTATTCCAGACGAGGAGGTAGGTGGAATAAAGGGTATGAGGCCTTTTGTCCAGACTCCTGAATTCAAAGCCCTGAATGTTGGTTTCGCGCTAGACGAAGGTTACGCCAATCCCACGGAAAAAATCTACCTATTCTACGGCGAAAGATGCGTCAAATGTGAGTAAAGTTACCTTCTAAATTCCCATGTGACAATGTTTAAAAAAAAAACAGTTCTACAACAATGTTCGAACTTCCAAAATCTTAAATATTTAGCCATGACTAAAGATCCTAATTTAAAGTAGATTTTCATATGTAAGAACATGTTCGAACTTGTTAGTGCGTGTTTAAACTTGTTAAAACATGTTTAAATTATTATCATTTAGTACCTATTTTGTTGAGCATGTAGCTATAAACCTGAACCTTCTCAACCTCAATCAGCCGTGACAGTGAAGTGTCCTGGCCAACCAGGTCACGGGTCACAGCTCATCAAAGAAACGGCTGGGGAGAAGCTTCATCGCGTCATAAACTCCTTCATGGGCTTCAGGCAAACCCAGGTGGAAAAACTGGAGAGAAATAAGAATCTGCTCCTTGGTGACGTCACCACAGTAAACCTTACAATGCTTGAGGTAAAATATTAACGTACCTATATTGACCCTACTAACCTAGCCCTTGAAAGTCTACTCACTCTTGTCAATGAGATTATTTCTTGTGTTACTCTGAATATGTTAATCTTCCTTCGACCCAGGGAGGTGTGCAGTACAACGTTGTTCCTGCAGAGCTGTCAGTGACATTCGATATCAGAGTCACCGCCAAGCAAGACATGGAAGAGTTTGAGGAGATGGTGAAGAATTGGTGCAGAGAGGCTGGAGAAGGAGTCACCTATGAGTTTCTGTCTACTGTAAGTACTGAAACGAATCATCTGAACTTTCAATAATTGTTACCTATCTGGATAGTTGCTTCAATCTAAGTATTGATTTGATACAGTTAACACTTCAATAGCATGTTTCTAACTCGCTGTAACACATTTACAACATGTTTCTAACGCACTGTAACACGTTTAAAACTTGTTTCTAATGCGCTGTTGTCATGGTTACCCCTCAGAACAAGCCAGTAGGTTTGACGTGCGTTGAAGATGGACAAAGTGCTTGGTGGGACGCTTTCAGCAATGCCTGCAAGATGGAGTGAGTTCTTCTGTCTAGAATACCTTGCACAATATAATCACCAAGATATTAGTTATTGTATTGGAATGAAATATTTCATCCAAGGATGCAATAAAGATATAAAATTTCTTTCTTACCAGGAATGTTGAGTTGGTTAAGACGATTTTCCCTGCTGCTACCGACAGTCGCTACCTTCGAGGGGTAAGATATACCATAAATAAATAATTATCGTACCATAAATAAATAGTTATCTAATGATGAATAAATCAGTATCTTACGATAAATAAATAATTATCGTACCATAAACATATAATTATTTTTTACGGAAAAATAAATAAATAACTATCTGACGATAAATAAATAGACTAATTATCTTATGATAAGCATATAATTATCTTACCGTAAATATATATATAATTATGAAATGTCTGTTCCATCTTGGTTCAAAATAGAGTCTAATTAAAGAATGAAGTAGAACAAAATTAAATATACAGAGACAGCCTAGTGTATCGTACTTTCACAGTCCACTTTTATTCAACGTCTTGAATTCAAATTATGTAGCTAGTACTCATAATAGTGTTTAGGTCATGAACCGATATTTCTCATTGACATTTGTTAACACCCACTTTTCGAGTACTGTGAGCTCCCTATATTGCAGTAGAACTCTTCTACAGTGAACTCCTGTATAGTGAATGAGTTAGGATTTAGCCGGTATAGTGAACACATTTTCGTTTATTTGCCATCAATTTTTTAAAGCTGATGACAAATCATGGCACACTAAAGAAATTTTTTTCACTATTCAGGCTACTTATCCCAACTCAATCACTATAGAGGAGTTCACTAAAGAGGAGTTCACTACAGAGGAGTTCACTATAGAGGAGTTCACTATAGAGGAGTTCACTATAGAGGAGTTCACTATAGAGGAGTTCATTATAGAGCAGTTCACTATAGAGGAGTTCACTATAGAGGAGTTCACTATAGAGCAGTTCACTATAGAGCAGTTCACTATAGAGCAGTTCACTATAGAGGAGTTCACTATAGAGGAGTTCATTATAGAGCAGTTCACTATAGAGCAGTTCACTATAGAGCAGTTCACTATAGAGCAGTTCACTATAGAGCAGTTCACTATAGAGCAGTTCACTATAGAGCAGTTCACTATAAAGCAGTTCACTATAGAGGAGTTCACCATAGAGCAGCTCTACTGTGTTTGTTATATTTTCTTTTCAGTTGAACATACCAGCTCTGGGTTTTTCCCCCATGAACAACACACCGATTCTCCTGCATGACAACGATGAGTTCCTCAACGAGAAAATATTCCTGCGTGGTATTGACATCTACTGTACTATTATCAGTGAAATAGCCAACATATCGTGATAGTGATACTATCATCAGTGATAATGATACTATCATCAGTTATTGTGATAGTATCATGACTGACATTGATACTATCACTGTCATGGATTGCTAATATTTTTTTAAATATTGATTAATGGATTAATATTATTGATTAATGGATTAATATTATTGATTAATGGATTAATATTATTGGATTACTATTATTTGATCAATGCATGTTATTAACTTCTTCAATTTCATGCATGATAGCAACGTAAGATTTATTCTCATATTTTTTCTCAGTTTATTGTTTGGGGTAAAATCCTAGTTATCGAACAGATATAGAGAGAACTCTCATATGATCGAAAATGTGGAACCGGTCGATAAATCGGAACTTACCCTAACTTAACATTATGGACAAATTAAAAAACCTGTTTATTAATATTATTAGTTCAAATAAAGGAAACTGTTGGCTGCTATTTTGTATTTCAATGTTATATTTTAATGATTTTATTCATTATAAAATAGGGACATGATTGTCTTTCATTTCCCTTAATAATATTAGTTAATATTATATATCAGCTATTGGTTAATATTAAATTGTATTTTACTATTTAATTGTACCTATAGCCCCCAGGGGATCTATCCTAAAACTGTCTGTGGTGAATGGAAGAGAAGGGGGTGGCATTACTTGGGGTTGTCGTTTTTTCATTTTTACAATGTTTATCATTTTTAACGCTACTTGCAATTTTAGAGGATAGCGCTAGGGTTAAGCTTTTCAACTACTAGGTCTTAGATTTTGTGCTCGTATACTTCATTAACTATCACCTCTCATTTTCCTCTTCCATCCGTGAGTGCAGCCACAGGTGCTTGTATCCCTTTTCGTCACTTTCCATGTTAAGTAATTCCATTTACAGAGTAGCTTTTCTGCATTCATGAGCATCGTCACCGAAGGTGGTAAGTTCGACTTTGTTCATGGAGCCACTTTCCTTTCTGATTGAAATTCCGGTCCCTTGTATCTACTTCATTTTCTTTTGACGTCAGTGATATGGCCTTTGATTCCGATTCAGACGTTAAACCCCTAATAAAATAAATAATATTAGTTTATATTCCTGAACTTTCAATTGAATTTTCATAGATTTTTATCTACTTCAAGAATTTCTGAAACACTTATTTACAACTGAAAAAGTGGTAGTTAACCCAAGCAACCATGACACATTGTGCCAACATGGGCACTAGATGGGCAAGAGATGGTAGACTGAAAAGTAGCCTAGAAATTACATGGGGATAATGTGGTTTTCCATTCTCATGGAATGTTACCTTGGGAGATGGTTGGTTCAATGTGGCGAATCCATCCCATTAAATTGTCATATTGGCGCAACTTGATTAACATATAGCGTATCATTATTATATGGGTGAAACTTGATTAACATCTTGGACCAAGATGGTTTCAACATTAACAGCCCAAGTTGTCAACATTTTACAAATAAACACACAGTACAGTCAGTACTTACCAACACGATTTGTCAACCTAGTTCCCACATAGGCCCCATTAACTCTGGTTGCTTTGAAAGTGATCTCCATAGTTTACCAATTTGTTTTTTAGTTAAAACAACAAATATATATAAAGTGCATAGTGTAGCATTAATATAACAACCAATAGTTGTAAATAAAGTGCACATTGAAGGGTTAAAACAACCACCAATAGTTGTAAATAAAGTGCACATTGAAGGGTTAAAACAACCACCAATAGTTATAAATAAAGTGCACAGTGAAGGACTAAGCACCAATCGTTATTATCATTAACAATTCCTCTCTGCTAAATTCTTCGTATCTTTTCTCTCTTCATAACAGTTTCCAGTGTCTGTCACACTACCAGCTCTAAAATGCTGACGTAAGCAAAGCTCTGACAAATAGGGACAATTTCGCTACGAAATGAGCTTTAGAAACCAACTGCCCGCGACTCAACGGCTCTGAATTAACCTTTCTTAGCTAACTAACCTCCTTAACTGCAAAGTAACACTTAACTAAATAATTGTAGCAGTTCGGAATTAGTAAACACTTTACTTAGCTGCATTGAGAAAAGGTCATAAAATAATGATTAATGTTTCTACCTGCCTAAAGAGATATAAACCTTCCCAAGGAGGAATAAAAGATTTATTGACTTGTAGGTGAAAGTTAACCTGTTTGCTCCCAAAATATAACCAAATAGTTCCTGGACATTGACTAATCGTCCCACCAAATTCAACCAATTTGGTCTAAGAATTTTTGAGTAATGCGAGTAACAAAATAACAAATTTATAAATGCCGCCAAAAATATTACCTTCCGCAATCTGCGAAGATAATAATATGTTTAACTCGGTGCTAGGAAAATTGCCACTGTGAAAATTGCCACAGGGAAGTTTGCCACTGGGAAACTGCCACTGTTGGAAGATTGCCACCCGGAAAATTACCACCGAGGAAAATTGCCACTCTGGAAGATTGCCACCCGGAAAATTGCTAATGAGGAAAATTGCCACTCTGGGAAGATTGCCACCCGGAAAGTTGCCACTGTACACATATAAATTCATACCATTTTTTTTTTTCGAAAAACACTACAATCATATGTACTGAATGCAATGTTGATAAGAATTAATATATAAGAATTTACAATGTGTACATCTCATTTTGACAAGTTATACGATCTAAGTGAATTCTTCTGTCGCGAGTGAGTGTGCGTGTGCTGATACGCAATTAATTCTTAGCTTAATGTGTTTAAGTTTTTCCCTGAAGAGGTTAAACCATTTATAGGTTCTCTACTCTACTAGTTTGTCGTAAAGTTATTTTCTCTCATTCACAAGTGCATTAAAATGTGCATAGTATCTTTTTAATGTTATCGACAACAAAAAAAATCTCGAATTAAACTGCTTATAACTTTGGAATAAATCAAACTATTTCAATTCTTTTTGTATTATATTCAGACTATTTATTTTAATCACTTTGTAAATTGACTTCAAATTGGTAATATGTTTCTTTTTCAGCATTATATTGAAAAACAGGAGTGTAAAGGATAGCACTAAACTGCTTTCCATGAAAAGTTATACAAAAGATTAAATCTATTGTTTTTATTATACATATAATAACAATATTATCATAACTTAACACTGAGAGAATTATAATATTACCAATTTCACGTCATTTGCTAGACTCTAGAGTAATACGAAACTCTTTTTTTGAACTTAATTCAATAAAAAGAATTAAAATATATTTATTTACAGTCCTTGGTACACTGACATTAGAAACAAGTAAAGGTGTTAGTTCTTCTTTATAATTAATCAATAAACATATTGCTAAATTTACGTTTAGCAAAAAATAGTTAATATTTCTGTTAGTGGTGTTGCGATTTTGTTGCAAAATGTATATGATTATAAATGATAAAAAACTTAATAGAAAAGAAACGTGTTGCATTAGTTTCAATAATACATAAAAATTTGTTGCATTATAGTTTCAATGATAAAAATAATCTTGCTACATTGATTATAATTTCAATTTGTCAATGAAAGACTAACGCACTGTGAAAATTCTCTTTACGACATAAAATTCGAATATTTTTGTATTCAGTTCGGTATTTTTATTTATAGAGTAAAATATTTTTTTAGTTGTTAATTTATTATATAGGTGCAATTTTCCTCAGTGGCAATTTTCCTCAGTGGCAATTTTCCTCAGTGGCAATTTTCCGGGTGGCAGTTTTCCAACAGTGGCAATTTTCCCAGTGGCAATCTTCCCAGTGGCAATTTTCCCGCAGTGGCAGTTTTCTGGGTAGCAGTTCTCCCGGAGTGGCAGTTTTCCCGGAGGCAGTTTTCCCAGTGGCAATTTTCCACACACGCGCTTAGTTTACACCACACTGTTACTTTGGGGGATTTTCGTGAACGTGACAGGTTTGGTTGATGAATGATAACGAAAATTTTATCTCTTGCCCGCCTTGCCGTTCTTATTTAAGTAAATGTGACATTCATCGCTGAAAGCAATTATTATCCAACTTAATTCATTATCAGAAATATTCGGATCAGTCATAATGTTAAAGGTACGTTTTGCATGCAGCGATTGGTGCGATCATCGCTCAGCGATGATCGTCCAGCAATAGGAATACATTGAATTATAGCACGGCGGTAATTTCTCGTTGCAAAACAGCTGCATAGGAATAGCATTGAAATAGTGCTCAGCGATAATCACTGGGCGATGATCGCAATTAAAAATCACTGCATGCCAAACGTACCTTAGACGTACAGCAACAATGTTTTCGTTTTCTCTTCCTGTTATTTTACGTCCTGAATTCCCTTTATTCAAATTGTGAATGGTACAATTTTCTTTCCATTTATTTCAAGCTCTTCTCAATGGGGTCTTATTATTCTTATTACGAATTTTTGATGAAATGACTTCATATTTCTGTTTTACAAATGAGTCCACTATGAAAATTCTTTGCTCAAAGGTTAGCTACATTTTGAGGAAAAATCATGAAATAAATTTGAAGTTATGTACTTAATCGATTAGAATGTTTCTTACGTGCCAAAACACATCTTTAGAAGCTGCTCTTTTTCATGAGATATATTTAATATTCATAACTAAAATAATATGGAAACAGCAGCTAATTGAAAATATAACATTTCTTTTTGAGATGGTATATATCATAGAGTTATGATAAACTACTCTAGAGAGAGGAAGTGTTTCAGCGATTGCAAGACGCTAAGGAAGACGGTGTTAAACCTCATTTTGTTTCAGTTATACCATTTCTCCATTAAATTCTGTTTCAGATATATCATTTCTCCATTAAACTGATGCTAGATTGCCAGTCAAGTGACCGAAAAATAAGGATTTTAGCGTCCCGCAAGACGCGATATTATTTTGGCCACTGACTCACTACTTGGTTTATATAAAATTGAAAAGAATGGAAAATGTGCTATTGTAACATAAAGATTTGTAGAGTGGATACCACCCAAATGAAACAGCCTAACTAAATAATCTATACTAATAATTTCGCTCATGTGTTTATTTATTTATTTATTTATTTGGTGTCCGCTTTTACACGACGGGTATTAAACCTGAAGAATGTAACTATGATACGCACTGGAATATATTGACTTGATATTTAAATATCTTGTTTCTATTCAATTTTTAAATTTATTTAATCTATAATATAAATTAGACTATGCAGAAAAATTAATTTTAATTGATTGAAAGTAACGTAATAAGGGGAAATAAATTGGTTTAACGGGAAAGTACACTAGTAATAAATATTACCCATATAATAAAAATAAGTTTACAAGCTTTTTAAAATATTTGACGTTTCCATTTTGGAATCTACGATTTAGATCGTAGATTGTTTTTTCTTTCGTTTGCATTCCTCTATTCTTCAGCAATAGTGTATCTATCTTTTTTTCTATAGCCTACTTTTCTGTTTACTTTTTCTCTAGCCTACTTCTGTGACTACTTCCCTGCATACTTATCTGCTTACTTGTTCGCACAATTTTTTTTTGATGCAATCTCAAAAAATTGAAGGAAAAAAAAAACAGTAGACATAAAATTTTAATTCTCAAATATATTAATGATTTGATAGAACAATTTGTATTATAATTTGATAGAATATACTTGTGCTGTAATTTTATAGAACAATTTTCATCAATATTTGATAGAATCATTTAGTAATATGACAATCAATAGTTGTATATGTATAAAGTTTTCAGTGAAGGGTCCAAAACAACCACCATTATTGTAAATAAAATGCACAGTGATGAGTTAGAACAATCACCGATAGTTGCAAATAAAGTGCACAGTGAAGAGTTAAAACAACCACCAATAGTTGTAAATAAAGTGCACAGTGAAGAGTTAAAACAACCACCAATAGTTGTAAATAAAGTGCACAGTGAAGAGTTGAAACAACTACCCACAATTGTAAATAAAATGCACCGTGGAAGAGTTAAAAAAACCACCAACAGTTGTAAATATATTGCACAGTGAAGTGTTAAAATAATCACCAATGGTTTTAAATAAAGCGTTGAAAGTTAATTATGACATTACATTTATATCTCTGAGACTATTCTTCAAATTACAGCTACGAATCAGAGAGTTGGCTGTTCGCAATGGAAGTTATACTTATTGTCACATTCCACACGATTTGAGGGAACAATTGCAGCGTGTTCCACTGTATACAGGTAACCGCAGGAAGATAGCATCTCATAAAATCTGTACAACATTGGCGAAACCTGCAAACGAAACATCAGAAAATGAAATGTGTTGACAAAGGTTGGTGTCAGATCAAATTTTTGAAAAATACACAACAAATATATTTACATTCCATTTTATTTATGGCTCATAGTATTTACTGCTCAATAAAACTTGAAAGAAAGATGTATTATTGTATTTAGTGAGATAAGGTCACTCAAATGAGAGAAGGAGGTATCAAATTGTTGTAATTAGTTATGGATTGTCTTTACTTTAAAGTTTTATTTTGTTTACCATTTAACGCAACTTGCTATTTTAAATAATATAATATTTTCATTCACCTGAGGGTCATTACTCAGTGCACCGAACCTGCTGTTACTCTCATCAAAATATGCATGTCCAGTCCACACCGGAAACTCGATATGTTTAGGTCCTGAAGAGTAAACATGTAGAAGATTAGATCTTGTTTATATTGTTAATGGATAAACGCTAATTATATCTATTTTGGGTGATTTCCTCTCTTTGTTTTGAATGTCCAAAGAAGAATATGAGTTTTTTTAATTCATGATGAATTATGATTAGATTTTCGTCGAATCATCGACTGTATTAACTGATTGTAATAATCAGTTATTTTAATTTTACAACTGGGGGATTTCAGTATTCATTATTCGAACCTGACTTTTGAAGATTGAGCAAGAAGGACATCAAATGTTTAGCATCTTTGAAGGTGATGAGGCTGCTGGTTCTTCCAAAACAATCATAATGAGCGTCTTTCCAATTCTTCTTTTCATTGCTATTGTAGAGACATTTACCATGGACCAAATCAAAATTCTCTGAACATTGATTGGGAGAATTTTGTAATTCTGAAAGTTAGGATAGCAATAAAGTTTATAGAGGATTCTTTCAATTCATTTATTTTCGTCAGATAAACACTTTTTATAACTCAAACAAAAATGTCTTTATTCAAAATATTCCGATATTAAATTTGAATCTAAATTCATCCATCAATTTATAATTTGATGGATGGCTATTACTGTTAGTATAGTCAAGAGGACATGACAAACAGTACTCTTAAAGTGACATAGGTTTCGATCTAATCTTAAACTTGAGAAAAAATAGCCATCAGCCACTAATATAAGATAACAAGTTGGACCAATTTAATTTCTATAAAGCTTTAACCAATGAAGAAAGGCTCTGTATAGTCATTGATAATTTTTTGTCTCGTATTACTGCTGATGGCGGGCACTCTGAAAAAAATTCTACAAAATAATAAATATATAATTTAACTTCATTCCTTTTTTCGAATGTTCTTTTCCTGAATTTCCTATCTCATATGGAAACATAGTTAAGGCTATTTTAAAACCTACTGTTTCTTAGCTTTAAAACTGTATAATGTACATTCTTCTATATTAAAAATTGCCAAAAATCGTAGCCGGACGTTTCATCCACGGACAATTATTCGTCCACGAATTACTTTATTTTGTATTATTAAGTTCATTTACACTATATTTTACATTATTTATGTATATTTTGCATCATTAAAATGGAAATATAGAACTCTTTCTTAATGCAATTAGAAATTAATGTTCTTTGTGTTCTTTGCAATCTTATTCTCATATTTCTACTGGCTGGCAACAGTAAAATAATAAAAGTATAATGTTATATGAAATAAACTAACGTAAATCATTTATATTATCACTTTAACTCAATTCTTTGTTGTGGGTTAATTGGAATTGATGAAGAAGAAGCCTTATAACGTAATAGAGAGCTTAAAATTTTTCAAGTGTTATATGAAATGTTTTGGCTTCAATCTCAATAAAATATTATTACATATTTACACATGGCTATTAATGTAATATTGTAAAATATATACTTCATAATACACAATTCAAACGCATCATAGTACACGGATTGACTGTGGATAAAATGTCTGGTGACTAAATATATTAGACCTATCAAATACTTAATACAAATTCAAAGACACTCACCACCATCCAAAACAGGGACCATTGTACTACCGTGACAATCGCCACCTCCCAAAACATGGACTAAAGTACTAGCGTTTCCTTTATCGGTGTGACAGGTGTAGGTCCCAGACAGGGAGTGTACCATATTTTTAACAAGAAGAGAAGTGAAACTATTTATATGACTTGGGTATGAATCCACATTATTTGGTTGCACAAAATCAGTTTCAGTTGGGGCCATCATTTTTTCTACAAAGCCGTCATATCCTACCCGAGTCCAGGAAATTGGAGTCATATATTCCTAGGTAAGAAAAGATATTGTCATTATAATAGTAAGTGGGGAATGTCTGCGCCTCAGTATATTCAGAATACTATGAGTGCTCGAGTACCTCGACGTTTCCATTCGTTAATTCAGTCAACTGTACAAAATCAGCAATGCCATTTCTTTTTCTTTGGTAAGAGTAATAATCAATTAATTTGTTATTATAATACAAATACTCCATTGATTTTGAAAATATATTTATTTAGTCATTGTTAATTACATCACTAAGAAATTGTTTTGAGTCAGCCTGACTCATCGCTTGAGTCAAGGCTGTCAAAACTGCTATATTGGAGTCTTTTTTTTTTCTTGATTGACTCTACCTGAGTCAATCTGACTATGAATTAGGAGTCAATAGGAGTCGATGTGACTTATTTTTGTGTAAAATATTAAGATGAGTCAAATTGACTCACATTTTTGAGCCAGTTTTGGGACAAACTGAAAATTCAAATTTTGAGTCAATATGACTCGTATATTTTCTTCAGTGAACACTCTACTTCATAAAGGTGGGCTGAATACTCACATGATCAGTTCCAGTATCAACATTACAAGGGATATAGACTGAGCTGTTAGGTGTAGCGAATAACTCTGGGATATTTAATATGTCAGCTGTTGGAAAAAATTATATAATTATTACCTACATAGATTTCCTTTATGAATGTGCATTTCATATCTATCCAATAAGTGAGATGTTAACATTTACGTGTTCAAGATTCTTATTTTACTTATAGTTTATTGTTTCAGTATTATTAAATGATTTTCAAATAATAAACTATAAAATAAACAAAATTTAAGGTGCGTTATCCTAAGGAGAGTTTCAATTACAATTACTTTCAAAATAATTAATTGCAATTCAAATAACATTTTGGATATATAATCTCTCACCTCCTGCTTGACAGAAGAAGAAACTGCTGAAAGCAAGAAGCAAATCTATGGAGGTCTTTTGGTTCATTTTAATTAACTATTAAGTTATATTATGTAGGGAATATTTATCAGTTATAGCATAACTACTGACAGCACTTAACTAATACTAACTCACTGGTACTCCGTTCAGTGTCTTATATAGTTGGGACCTACTTACCTAATGAATAGGATATCCTAATAGAGGTCATACCTAAAAAAAATACTTTACTGAGTTCTAAGAAATACACAAGAATCTATTCATGCTAAACCACTTGGCAACATATCTAATTACAATAAAGTGCTAAATAAGATGAAAGAATTCATTGATAACTACTCAATGGAGCCTTTGTATATTATTGTACTCTGTAGTCAAGAGGGTTACTAGGTTAAGTTACATTTAGATTGTTCTAGGACAACTGCAATGCGGACAATTGCCATACGGACAACTGCATTGCAGATAATTGCCATACGGACAACTGCAATGCGGACAATTGCCATAGCGGACAACTGCAATGTGGACAATTGCCATACGGACAACTGCAATGTGGACAATTGCCATAGCGGACAACTGCAATGTGGACAATTGCCATAGCGGACAACTGCAATGTGGACAATTGCCATAGCGGACAACTGCAATGTGGACAATTGCCATAGCGGACAACTGCAATGTGGACAATTGCCATACGGACAACTGTAATGTGGACAATTGCCATACGGACAACTGCAATGTGGACAATTGCCATAGCGAACAACTGAAATATGGACAATTGCCATACGGACAACTGCCATGCGGACAACAGCCATACGGACAACTGCTATGCTATACAGGGTGGCGCAAAAAAAAAGAACCCCATTTTCAAACTTATTTATTTTACAAACTATCAAACCTAGAAATTTTCTAAAAACACGGGTTTGTTCGTTTACTTTTTCTGCACCTATCATGACAATCTGTTGAGAGTTACGAAAAAAATTAAAAATCCTGCAGCGAATTTAAAATATGTAAATTAAAAGGGCTTGCGCGAGCACGAAATATACGAAAAAAATCATAAGAGATATAATTCAAAATTCTACTATTTTTTGTAACAAATAAGAGAAAATAAAAAAACGAATTACCATTTGAAAATTTGTTTTTGAGATAAAATTGATATATTCATAAAATCATTTCGCCGTTAATTTTTATCTCCTATTCGAAACCCTCAAAATGCAGCTTTCAAAAGAACAAAGAGTTTTTGTTGTGACAATTCTTTTAAACACTGGAAGCTTTACACAGGTTCAACCTCATTTTAAACAACGTTTTCTGGAAAGATTTCCACCAACTATAAAACCATATTGACAAATGTTAATAAGTTCAAAACTGAAGAAACCACTTTAAATTTGAACAAAAAGTGATCATGTCGCAGGAGAAAAGAATAAACACATGAAAACAATAATTTTGTTCATGAATAGTTTATTGAGATACCAAAAAATATAAATCAGAAAGTAAGGATTAGATTTCATTTAAGAGACATTTTACCGAATTGTAAAACACGATGGAAAGAATCATCCTTTCAAGATACATGTAAGGCTCGAACTCTTAGAACTGATTTACCGCACCGTCTAAATTTTTCAAAATTGTTTCTTCATATAAATGCACATTTTGTAAAAGATATCGTGATTGGTGATGAAGATGTATTTCCATGAATGAAAGAGTCAATAACAAAAACGTTAATTAAATGAAAAATAGTAGGATTTAATTTTTACTACTACCATATGGAAATAAATTATTCCTATTATGAACTTTTTTGAGTTTTTTGTCCTTGCGCAAAACCTTTTTATTTACCATTTTTTAATTCGCTGCAGGATGTTTAATTTTTATTGTAACTCTTAGCAGATTATCACGATATATGCAGAAAAAGTGAACGAATAAAACTGTGTTTTTTGAAAATTTCTATGTTTGATAGTTTGTAAAATATATGTAGAAGTTTGAAAATGGGTTTCCTTTTTTTTGCACCACCCTGTATATTATAATTTTGTATTGGGTGACTTTTAGTGCGCTCGAAAACTTAACCTCTTGTGGATTGCATTTAATGTTAAGTATATTATTATTCTAACCTAAAAATTTAGTATGATAATGCTAATCTTATAGTCCGAAATTGTTCATGAAGAAGTATAAAAATTAACATCAACGATAGATTAAGAGTTGAAGAGTTGAAATGTACTGAATATATTACATTGCTAAGTTATTTTTTTCACTTTTAACCCATTTAGCCTCGCAAATAATCAAATGGTTGACAATAAAATTAAAATATTTCAAAATACAAAGAATGGTCAAACACAAGCTTTACAGCTTAAAATTTCCAGTGAATGAAATTTTACATCTTATTATTTAATATTTAATATAATTTTTTTTTTTAACGATTAGAAGCTGAAATAGAATTTATCTTATTCATTTGATAAAAAATTCCTGCAAATAACACTTTACTTGGTTACTTTGAAATTTGAATTAGTTTTTCTCTTGTTTATTTGTTTGATAATCCATACATTACGTGTATTATAAATATTTAAAAAGTGTCAAAATATCAGAATAAATGTTACTGAAATATGTTTTACTAAATTTGTTATTAAACTAAAAACAAACTGAGATTTTGGTTGACCCATAGTAGGTAATCCCAGTGTTGCGTGAAAGCAACTCCTAGATAATAAGATGAAAATCACATTCGGTGAAAATGTTAACCTACACATATATGAGTACATAATCTTTTTCTTGAACGTCTTATTAGTCTTTCCTACAATTGTTGCACTCAGAGTATTAAAAACTTTAAAAAGTATGTAGAATAATGATCCTAAACCTTAGTTCTATAATATTATGCAATAAACTCATTTTTTCCCCGGAGCCTGAAGAGGACCTTTATCATTATTCAAATTAACATGTTGGATACGATTACGTATGAACGATTGAAATTGACGGATTATAGAGCATGAGGTATCAAACTATTTTATTATAATTCATTATTATTATCATCAACTATTTTATCTTTTGCCGCCACTCGCTGTTTTGAATAATACAATAGAATTTTCATTCTTCTCATCATTTGAAGAGTAATCACGCATTCCACATCGGAAACTCGTAATGTGTAAGTCTATTTACCCAGCCCTCGTGTTTTTCATGAAAATTCATCTCTGCTGCTTTAGTAACCAGGAACCATTTGTTTAAATTTTAGGAGCAATCGGGTCAAAGGTCAAGAACATTTATAACCCCAAAATTATTCAACTTAATTGCCTGAAATTTGGTAGGACGATTGGTCAATAACCAAGAACAATCTGATTAGATTTTGGGAGCAAACGGGTAATCTATCAAGGTCAAGGTCATTTCTAACTCAAGGATTATTTGATGGTCGATGTCTCATATATTATGCCCGTCATCTAGCAATTCTAATGTTTTTATTTTAACGAGAAAGTACACTTCTAACGGGTTAATCTGCAGTCTACACCAATTATAATACTATTAAAAACACGTTATTGTTAACTTGAAATATACTAGTTAAATCATATATTGATTATATTTAATAAAATATACTATTCTCAAACCGCCGTAATTACTTATTAATACCTAAACATATCTTAAATTAAAATTAAATAAATCGAATTATTATTCGCTGATTTAATTAATTAAAAACCTTACCACATTTGTACGTTTATTATCCACAACATTTAATAAAATTGTACACATAAATACATATATATTTTTCACATTTATAACTATTTGCTACCATAAACATATATAATTCTAGATAACTTTTTAATAACTATATTAGGCTCATATAAACACACATTTCATCTGACTGGAGTGTAACTTCCGAGTTATGGGTCAGTTCTATGTTTTCTATACTGTAAGAAAAATAATATTATTCACCTTTATCCTACTATTAATTATTATATATTTTTTTCGAAAATATGGAACTGTTCGATAACTCGTAACTAACCCTATTGTTCACAATATAATGTGTACTTTGGTTCGCAATGGAAACATATTTAAAATTATTATTTTAGTTCAGATCCCTTTTTTACGTATAAATAAATATAATTTTAAAATTAGCAACCTTTTGTTGTTATAAACAAACATTCTACATTTAAGAGTAATATGTTATTGTTCACATTCGTATGTTATTGTTCACATTCGTATGTTATTGTTCACATTCGTATGTTATTGTTCACATTAGTATGTTACTGTTCACATTCGTATGTTATTGTTCACATTCGTATGTTATTGTTCACATTCGTATGTTATTGTTCACATTCGTATGTTATTGTTCACATTCGTATGTTATTGTTCACATTCGTATGTTATTGTTCACATTCGTATGTTGCTGTTCACATTTATATGTTACTGTTCACATTTATATGTTACTGTTCACATTTATATGTTACTGTTCACAACAATACGTTTTTGTTCACATTTATAAGTTACATTACAGGTAACACAGCTGTAACACTCAACAATACACCTTACAGTGTTATACATATGTTACATTGATGTAAACCTACTACAGAAAAATATGTAACATACATAACAACTATTAAATATATTTTATATTATTTTATTATATATATTATTTAATTTTCACTATTTTTTATGTCTTAGATAATATGGAATATAGTGAATGAATTTGACAATATAGATAATGACATTATAAATATATATAATATAGGTAGAAAAATGGAATAATATTATTATCGATTGTTATATATTATTTGAACAATTATTTCTTTATAAATAGTACGGAATTATAGAATAGAGAGAATTTTATATACTAACTAGCTATATTATATATTTATTTGAAATAGAAATCTTACATTAAAATATTGCATCTAATCACTATTTAGATACAATCAGAGTCTATAAAGTTTTAAATACTGTTCCACTTGAATTGATATGAGTTGCGATTGCTTACTTTATCTATAATTAATAGATAGTCAATAATCATTTAAAAATGGAGGTAATATAGAGAGTTGGTAGCTACATGAAAGTTTTTTGCATCAATGGAAATTTATTAGGAAATTTAACTTAATTATATTTACAGGTCTCATGGATTTTTTATACTATTATCTACAAATTACTTAATTAAAAGCTTTTATGACAACTTTTGTGTACATAAACAATAAATTGTGCCAAACTTGTTTCAAACTTGTTGAAACAGTTTCAGAATCAGTTTTATTCCTCACGTCCGTTGGCATCGATGACAACCTGAGAGTTCTTCTCTAACAGTGCCATTGCGTCGAGTACTTCAGTGCCAGACTGCTGAGGATGGTCGTCACCCCGGGGGGAAGAAAATGAAGTGTCTTCAATAGAGGAAGGTAACGAAGTCACGGCTGACTGACTGATCTTAATATCCGGTATTGTGAATGAAGAGGCCATGCTGTGGGGCCTGAAAGATGGCATTGCGGGCTCTGGATCGAAAGTGAACCTCTGAAAAAATAGAGAGAAATATATTTAAATTTTCATGAAGGATTATCTAGGAAGGAATTTTTTTAATAAACCATCAGTATAATATAAAAATAACTAAATTTTCATGCAGGATGATCCACAGAGTACTCTATATTTTGAAAGAATAGTCTGAGGATGATCTAGAAAGTTTTTTTTATATTGAACCTACATTACTAGGGACACCTAACAGTACTCGGAAAGTGGGTCAATCAGATTAGTTCATGAGCTATGTTAACACCCACTTTCCGAGCACTGCTACACTCCCCAATTGTATATTAAAATGTAGAGGACATCATGAACTAGGCTTATTACCTTAGAAGTGTTAGATGAAGATGGCGGACAGTCCAAACCACTGGAGTAACTGTTACAGAAAGAACTGTGGCGCCTGCTCTGCCACCTAGTGGGGAAAACTGGTATCAACTTTACATTTCTTGTACCGACTATCAAATAGTATGCTCAATAGCTGTATATTCCTGATTAGTATGTTAGATATATTATAAATGTATAGATAGCTATCAATAACATTATATTAAATCCTTGTATTAAGTATAATATTTCCGTACTTTATATTTGAAAGCGAAGTACAGTTATTTGTTACCTATTTCTCTGAATTGAATTTTCTATTAGTTAAAATCAGGTATAGTCACAATATTCAAAGAGGAAGTTATGGAGGGGCCATAGAAGATTAAGATGGGACCTTATTAATTTTCTATGGCCCCAGACGGTTCTATGGATAAAAAAGATTGCAAGGGAATGTTCCAATTAATCAAATGCTACCGCATGATCGAACATGAAAGAATAATTATATAACCAATTATTTTAATTCGTATCCATGATACCTGCAGGTATCTTGAATACTCATAAAATTAACCAGTTAAATTACATTTTTTAAGGACAATATTTTGCATTGAGAAAAAAAAGAGATATAAAATTAACTTTCATGATCGAAAATATTGACCCGTTCGATAACTTGGAACTTCCCCTTCTTTATCAGCTACATACCCATCTTCTCGTGAAGGTCTTCGATAGGAACTTCTCCTGTGTCCGTACTCCACCTTGAGTGAGTTGGTGGTGTTGCCGCGCCTTCTGAAGGACATCCTCTCTCTGAAGGTGCAGGACTCTGTCACCGTCATTCCCCCCATTGCGTCAAAGTCTCCCCCATTGTACATGGAGTGGGGGGAGTGGTGGAGCTTGTACACACACGGTACGAACATACGGAGGAATGTACGACGGTACTGAAAACATAAAGGAGGCCTCTTAACACATGTCTGGGATCCGTCCAGAACGTCACCGGTCCGTCTCCGTCACTCTCCTCTCGGTGATTCAGTGTCAGTGAAAAAATATATCGTTACTTTAATTTCAACGGACCTATTCACACAGTACCGGCTCCTCTCAGTGATAAAAAATCACTAACCGGTGACGTCCTGGATGTATCACTGACATGAGTGAAGATGCCTTTGAGGGGAAACTTTGTTTGTTTAAGGGGAAAAAATTGTACAGCTATTCCATAATTAGTCTAAAATCATTCATTATTTTACAGTTTTGAGGATTTTCATCTTGCATCCTAATTTTAAAATAATATCTTAGAGGGTAAATTCCGAGTTATCGGACAGTTCCACATTTTAGTTTTTGTAAGGAGAAATTATTATTCAACTTGTTATTTTTATTCGTATCCATATATGATACCTACAGGTATCATGCATACTAATTACTACCTTACTTTATTCCTTGAATATCGAAATTGTGGAGCCATCCAATAATTTGGAACTTACCCTCCGACATATGACTTCCAATCTGCATCTTCTTCCCAAACGGTATCTTTGACCGCACTGTAATGGACTGAAACAAACGCTAATTGGAATACTAGAACACGATGGCCCATTTACAGGACTCAAAGAGAATAATGACTGGGTCTAAGCCTTTTGACATGACTAGGTCTAAGTAAATGATAACCAGTGTCTCTACTCTCAAAATGATAACCAGTGTGACTCTACTCTCAAAATGATAACCAATGTGACTCTGTTCTCAAAATGATAACCAATGTGACTCTGTTCTCAAAATGATAACCAGTGTGACTCTGTTCTCAAAATGATAACCAATGTGACTCAATTCTCAAAATGATAACCAATGTGACTCTGTTCTCAAAATGATAACCAGTGTGACTCTGTTTTCAAAATGATAAGCAGTGTGACTCTGTTCTCAAAATGATAACCAGTGTGACTCTGTTCTCAAAATGATAACCAGTGTGACTCTGTTTTCAAAATGATAACCAGTGTGACTCTGTTTTCAAAATGATAACCAATGTGACTCTGTTCTCAAAATGATAACCAGTGTGACTCTGTTTTCAAAATGATAAGCAGTGTGACTCTGTTCTCAAAATGATAACCAGTGTGACTCTGTTCTCAAAATGATAACCAGTGTGACTCTGTTTTCAAAATGATAACCAGTGTGACTCTGTTTTCAAAATGATAACCAGTGTGACTCTGTTCTCAAAATGATAACCATTGTGACTCTGTTCTCAAAATGATAACCAGTGTGACTCTGTTTTCAAAATGATAACCAGTGTGACTCTGTTTTCAAAATGATAACCATTTTAAACTAAAACATACAGCATGTTTAGTTCACGTCATCATTTCAATAATCACAATTTATTATCTCCAAAGTTCAAATTCCATATAGTCACACCTATTCTTTTTTCAGCATATTCCCTTTATCAACAATTGCCAGTGTCGTCGCACAGATTCCTGACAGGAATATTTTGACTGGACCATTCCCGTTTTATTTCCCTTTGGAATTTCCTCTCAAGGAAGAACTGTAACTCTAAAACATCACAGAAAAAGTCATGTCACCAAAAATAAACTGTCGAGGGGTGAAATTTGCTGAAAATAATTATTATTTACTTGGAAAAAAACGAATTTTAAGGAGAATAATAAATTTTGAGGAGCTAATTATATTGATTGAATTGGCCAAATTAATATAATATGTATGGAAAATGATAAAGAAAGTACCAAAATTAAACATCAATTATTAATTATAATAATTGAACATAAATTGAAACATAGATAATGAAACAGTAATTTAGATAAAAAAAGAACCTTAAATTGATGTATTTATTTTTATGGTATGAGAAAAAATGTCATTTATTATAAATAGCTTACTCATCCTTTACTCACTCACTCACCCTTTACTCACTCACTCACTCACCCTTTACTCACTCACTCACTCACCCTTTACTCACTTACTCACTCACCCTTTACTCACTTACTCACTCACCCTTTACTCAGTCACTCATTCACTCACCTCTTACTCACTCACTCACCTCTTACTCATTCACTGACTCACCTTGGCGGAGAAGGCGCTGTACAGCACGAAGTTCACCGCCGCGTTCACCGCGTTCAAGAGGTTGAAAATGTTGCCAAGTCCTCTTGTGACGGCAAAGGCGGGGGTGCGGGGGGCTGGGGGGCCTTTAACAGCACTGTGGGGGGAGGGGGTATTTATTGGGCTAAATAGCTAGCGCTTTAAAGCAGCCCTTTGAAATATTCCACTCTCAGGATATCTCAAAGAATGCACTATTAACTTTAAATAAGTCTCTGTACTTATTTTAAGATGTGTGTGATATTATGGAACTATTGAACTTCCTAGTTATCGGACTGGTCAACATTTTCGATCATGTAAGGAAAATGTATATAATAATTGTTATTTAGCTATTGTTATGTACTTTTTTCTTACATGGTTGGAAATGTGGAACTGTCCGATAATTTGAAACTTATCCTATATGACTATACAGGGTGTTTTATTGCCAATCAGATAAAATTTGACAGCTTACATGAAAACCCAAAATGAACACTTTTTCAGAAAATAACAAAATGTTCAAAAATACTTCGTTATCGATATATTGATATCCTGATTCTATGGTAATTTTTTGACATCCAGAGGCAATTTTACATAAAACAAAACAGTGTTTTTACGAAAGACTAAATTATCAAAACTGCTTAATTTTCATGATTAATTTTTCGCTTGCAGGAGTTCGTATTTAAGCTGGAGGTAGACACTTCGAACATATATTGTACATTTTATAATAGGTATTAAGGTATGATTAATTTTCCACTACTAACCATCTCTTAGTAACGTAAGTACTTTTGAATATCTAGGTAGGAGTCCTTTTAAGACTTTAAAAGTTAGTATCTTGAAAACCAAACAGTTTTTATAATTCAGGTTTCCGTATATTTGTTTAATATCAAATTCCCTCTGTAAGCTACAAAAAATAATCCAGAATCAGGGTATCAATATCTCGATGACGAAGCAATTTTGGACATTTTGTTATTCTTGAAAAAGTGTTTATTTAGGTTTTTTATGCAAGCTGTCAAATTTTGTTGATCTGAATAGAAAAACACCCTGTTTATTACTTATTAAAATGTGAATGGTTAGCCTAATTTCAATTATTGTTTCTTTATTTGGAATCGTAACAAACGACGGAAAAAATTAGGGTCCTTTTATTTTTCTATAGAGCTTTCGAATATTTCCTTATTCATTATAAATATCCTAATTTTGACTAATTTAAATAAAATACATAGAGATTAGAAGTAATGTGGAAATCAAAATGATTAAAGTCACCTAAATAATTAATATATAAAAGGAAAAACTAAATAAGGTATTATTGTTAATGATTACTGATATTGGTAATACTGAAATGAATACCGTAATCAATACTGATATTGGTAATACTGAAATGAATACCGTAATCAATACTGATATTGGTAATACTGATATTGGTAATACTGATATTGGTAATACTGATATTAGTAAAGAATAATGAAATATTCGAAAGCTAACTAACTTTTTTCATCGTTTCTCTCACTCTTCAATTCATAAAATTGCTGATTTATTTAACCCTACTAACCTAGCTTTAGAAAGTTTACGCACTAGCCTAGCCGCTGGTGCGCCAAAACCAAATCTAATTAAAACTTTTATAACATCCTAACGAATTAAATTTTTACTATTTTCTCTTCATAATAATCTTATTTCATATTCATTGGTAAACGCCAAAGGATAATTCTCCACTTAAAATAAAAGTAATAAGCAGAGATAAGAAACAAATTTTTCTTAGATATTACTGTTTGGTGTGCGCAATTATTCTGGCACATCTCGCTAAGCCGCTAAGGTTACAGTTAACTGATTATAGTGCGACATTCACCCTTATGTAATAAATGCTCATAAAATGAGCATCTAACCATTTTAACCTTCATATTTGTATAATTTTGTAATTACGATAAAAATGTAAAAGTCATGAAAAGACAGTTTTTAAATCAAAAGTTATAATTATTTTTCCGTGAGGACTGGTTCGCCACACCAGCGGCAAAATCAATAGGGTAAAAATCAATTTTAAAATGGTTTACGCATATCTCACAATAGAGAAGATATACGATCAGCTCGAAAAACAATGGGCTGAAGTAGTTTCCATTTCTACTGTCTTTGTTAATAGTAACAATTACTTCACTGGTTACCTGCATTAACAATTACTGCACTACTTACCTATAGATCAGTAGATTATAGGTAAATTGCTCGAAAACAATTGCTCGAAAGAGAATTGATCAAAAGAAAATTGCTCGAAAGACAACTGCTCGAAGACAATTGCTCGAAAAACAATCGCTTGAATTAAGTACTTGTTTTCGAGCAATTTACCGGCTGCCAGAGCAGTAGTTGTGCACTACTTACCTATAGAGCAGTAGTACTGCACTAGGTAACTGGCAGAAGAGTGCCAGTACCACTACTGCAATGAGCATCACAGTAATTCTGTTCTCCTGGTCAGTACCCCGAGTCTTCCTCTCCTGGGTCATAACCAGGCGGGCCTTGCTCTTCCTGGGGGGAGGGGGGTTACATTTTATCTTATTTCATTTATTTATCTTATTCTACAATGTGTCATTCAGTGGCATTTCACAGTACTCGGAAAGTGGAAGTTAACATAAGCCAATGAGAAAGTTCTAAAGATCAGATTCTTTCATGAAGTCTAAAAATACCTTTGTGGATACATTTGGATCTTGTATTATTAATATTAGCAGAACAGCTGATATTTCTCTTTGTATCCTTGATACACACTAATCAGATGCGTATCACGGATCCCCCACCTAGATACCCTTTAAGTACCTAGATACCCTCTAAATACCTAGATACCCTCTGAGTAACTAGATACCCTCTAAGTACCTAGATACCATCTAAATACCTAGATACCCTCTAAGTACCTAGATACCCTCTAAGTACCTAGATACCATCTAAATACCTAGATACCCTCTAAGTACCTAGATACCCTCTGAGTATCTAGACACACCCTCAGTACCTAGGTACCCCTCAATACATAGGTACCCCTCAGTACCTAGGTACATCTCAGTACCTAGGTACCCCTCAGTACCTAGGTACCCTCTAAGTACCTAGATACCCTCTAAGTACCTAGTAATCCCTTCAGTACCTAGACACCTCTCAAGTACCTAGACACCCCCTAAGTACCTAGTTACCCCCTAAGTACCTAGACACCCTTTAAGTACCTAGATACCCCATAAATACCTAGATACCCTACTAGGTACTCACGAATGTACAGCTCGTATGAGGATGATGTTGAAGATGGCTAGCAGAGCCAGAGGCAGTAGGATGAACATAACTGCGTTGAACCAGTAGTAACTGTGACGGTACAACTCGTCCCTGCCCAGCTGTGAGGAGTAGTCGGTTAGTATGGCCATCTTTTAGTGTGACCATTGTGCTAATAGATTATGGGAATTATTTTTAATTTGTATACTTTAAAAAAAAAATTAAATTCATTATATATATTTTTTAATTCATTATACAAATTTTTTAATTCATTATATATATTTAAATTCATTATATTTTTTCTAAATTCATTATATTTTTTTTAGTTTTATAAACTCATTATTATTTTTAAATTCTACTGTTGTTTTTAAACGACTTTCATTCATAAATTTGTATGGTTAATTTGACTTTTTTTAACTATTATATAGTAGCCTAACTGGATGAAAAACATTAAATATTCATCATAAAATAAAAATATACAAATAATTTATTATAGATTATTTAAAATGATTTTAAACCGGTATCATGTTCGCAAACGTTAATATGACATTCACCCTATATCTACTTACCATATTTACAACTGAAATAATTATACAAAAAAAGAAATATTAAGTATTTGTAAATCCGTATAACAAAAGAAAGACGATATCTAAGTTGCACCCTAGTCCAATTATTGGAACACAATATTCCAATGGGAATGAGATCACACAAAGATTCCAAGATATAGGAACTGACTTTAGAAAAGCCAATATTCTGTTATTCGATACTCCGAATCTACTCTCTTTATTTAACTTTGTTAGTTTATACGGAGCAAGTACTAGGTTAAATTCTGGTCCGTTATCTTTACTAGCTTCATTTCTGGTCCGTTATCTTTACCAGTTTCATTTCTGGTCCGTTATCTTTACCAGTTTTATTTCTGGTCCGTTATCATTACCAGTTTCATTTCTGGTCCGTTATCATTACCAGTTTCATTTCTGGTCCGTTATCTTTACCAGTTTTATTTCTGGTCCGTTATCATTACCAGTTTCATTTCTGGTCCGTTATCTTTACCAGTTTCATTTTTGGTCCTTTATCTTTACCAGTTTCATTTCTGGTCCGTTATCTTTACCAGTTTCATTTCGGGTCCGTTATCTTTACCAGTTTCATTTCTGGTCCGTTATCTTTACCAGTTTTATTTCTGGTCCGTTATCATTACCAGTTTCATTTCTGGTCCGTTATCTTTACCAGTTTCATTTTTGGTCCTTTATCTTTACCAGTTTCATTTCTGGTCCGTTATCTTTACCAGTTTCATTTCGGGTCCGTTATCTTTACCAGTTTCATTTCGGGTCCGTTATCTTTACCAGTTTCATTTTTGGTCCTTTATCTTTACCAGTTTCATTTCTGGTCCGTTATCTTTACCAGTTTCATTTCTGGTCCGTTATCTTTACCAGTTTCATTTCGGGTCCGTTATCTTTACCAGTTTCATTTCTGGTCCGTTATCATTACCAGTTTCATTTCTGGTCCGTTATCTTTACCAGTTTCATTTCTGGTCCGTTATCTTTACCAGTTTCATTTCTGGTCCGTTATCTTTACCAGTTTCATTTCGGGTCCGTTATCTTTACCAGTTTCATTTCTGGTCCGTTATCTTTACCAGTTTCATTTCTGGTCCGTTATCTTTACCAGTTTCATTTCGGGTCCGTTATCTTTACCAGTTTCATTTCTGGTCCGTTATCTTTACCAGTTTCATTTTTGGTCCTTTATCTTTACCAGTTTCATTTCTGGTCCGTTATCATTACCAGTTTCATTTCTGGTCCGTTATCTTTACCAGTTTCATTTCGGGTCCGTTATCTTTACCAGTTTCATTTCTGGTCCGTTATCTTTACCAGTTTCATTTTTGGTCCTTTATCTTTACCAGTTTCATTTCTGGTCCGTTATCATTACCAGTTTCATTTCTGGTCCGTTATCTTTACCAGTTTCATTTCGGGTCCGTTATCTTTACCAGTTTCATTTTTGGTCCTTTATCTTTACCAGTTTCATTTCTGGTCCGTTATCTTTACCAGTTTCATTTCTGGTCCGTTATCATTACCAGTTTCATTTCTGGTCCGTTATCTTTACCAGTTTCATTTCGGGTCCGTTATCTTTACCAGTTTCATTTTTGGTCCTTTATCTTTACCAGTTTCATTTCTGGTCCGTTACTTGGTCCGTTTCTGGTCCATTAATTTACTTTACTTGGTCCGTTTCTGGTCCATTAATTTACTTTACTTGGTCCGCTTCTGGTCCATTAATTAACTTTACTTAGTTCGTTTTTAGAATTAATATATGAGTATTTTTCTTACCTAAATTTGTGCTTCTCATTATAAATAAAATTTTATCACAAAAATAATGTTACCAGTTTCATTTCTGGTCCGTTATCTTTACCAGTTTCATTTCGGGTCCGTTATCTTTACCAGTTTCATTTCTGGTCCGTTATCTTTACCAGTTTCATTTCTGGTCCGTTATCTTTACCAGTTTCATTTCGGGTCCGTTATCTTTACCAGTTTCATTTCGGGTCCGTTATCTTTACCAGTTTCATTTCTGGTCCGTTATCTTTACCAGTTTCATTTCTGTTAATTTTACTAGCTTAATTTCTGGTCCGTTAATTAACTTTACTTGGTCCGTTTCTGGTCCATTAATTAACTTTACTTGGTCCGTTTCTGGTCCATTAATTAACTTTACTTGGTCCGTTTCTGGTCCATTAATTAACTTTACTTGGTCCGTTTCTGGTCCATTAATTAACTTTACTTGGTCCGTTTCTGGTCCATTAATTAACTTTACTTGGTCCGTTTCTGGTCCATTAATTAACTTTACTTGGTCCGTTTCTGGTCCATTAATTAACTTTACTTGGTCCGTTTCTGGTCCATTAATTAACTTTACTTGGTCTGTTTCTGGTCCATTAATTAACTTTACTTGGTCTGTTTCTGCTCCATTAATTAACTTTACTTGGTCTGTTTCTGGTCCATTAATTAACTTTACTTGGTCCGTGTCTGGTCCATTAATTAACTTTACTTGGTCCGTTTCTGGTCCATTAATTAACTTTACTTGGTCTGTTTCTGGTCCATTAATTAACTTTACTTGGTCCGTTTCTGGTCCATTAATTAACTTTACTTGGTCCGTTTCTGGTCCATTAATTAACTTTACTTGGTCCGTTTCTGGTCCATTAATTAACTTTACTTGGTCTGTTTCTGGTCCATTAATTAACTTTACTTGGTCTGTTTCTGCTCCATTAATTAACTTTACTTGGTCTGTTTCTGGTCCATTAATTAACTTTACTTGGTCCGTTTCTGGTCCATTAATTAACTTTACTTGGTCCGTTTCTGGTCCATTAATTAACTTTACTTGGTCTGTTTCTGGTCCATTAATTAACTTTACTTGGTCTGTTTCTGGTCCATTAATTAACTTTACTTGGTCTGTTTCTGGTCCATTAATTAACTTTACTTGGTCCGTTTCTGGTCCATTAATTAACTTTACTTGGTCCGTTTCTGGTCCATTAATTAACTTTACTTGGTCCGTTTCTGGTCCATTAATTAACTTTACTTGGTCTGTTTCTGGTCCATTAATTAACTTTACTTGGTCTGTTTCTGGTCCATTAATTAACTTTACTTGGTCCGTTTCTGGTCCATTAATTTACTTTACTTGGTCTGTTTCTGGTCCATTAATTAACTTTACTTGGTCTGTTTCTGGTCCATTAATTAACTTTACTTGGTCTGTTTCTGGTCCATTAATTAACTTTACTTGGTCCGTTTCTGGTCCATTAATTAACTTTACTTGGTCTGTTTCTGGTCCATTAATTAACTTTACTTGGTCCGTTTCTGGTCCATTAATTAACTTTACTTGGTCCGTTTCTGGTCCATTAATTAACTTTACTTGGTCTGTTTCTGGTCCATTAATTAACTTTACTTGGTCTGTTTCTGGTCCATTAATTAACTTTACTTGGTCCGTTTCTGGTCCATTAATTAACTTTACTTGGTCCGTTTCTGGTCCATTAATTAACTTTACTTGGTCTGTTTCTGGTCCATTAATTAACTTTACTTGGTCCGTTTCTGGTCCATTAATTAACTTTACTTGGTCCGTTTCTGGTCCATTAATTTACTTTACTTGGTCCGTTTCTGGTCCATTAATTAACTTTACTTGGTCCGTTTCTGGTCCATTAATTAACTTTACTTGGTCCGTTTCTGGTCCATTAATTAACTTTACTTGGTCTGTTTCTGGTCCATTAATTAACTTTACTTGGTCTGTTTCTGGTCCATTAATTAACTTTACTTGGTCCGTTTCTGGTCCATTAATTTACTTTACTTGGTCTGTTTCTGGTCCATTAATTAACTTTACTTGGTCTGTTTCTGGTCCATTAATTAACTTTACTTGGTCTGTTTCTGGTCCATTAATTAACTTTACTTGGTCCGTTTCTGGTCCATTAATTAACTTTACTTGGTCTGTTTCTGGTCCATTAATTAACTTTACTTGGTCCGTTTCTGGTCCATTAATTAACTTTACTTGGTCCGTTTCTGGTCCATTAATTAACTTTACTTGGTCCGTTTCTGGTCCATTAATTAACTTTACTTGGTCTGTTTCTGGTCCATTAATTAACTTTACTTGGTCCGTTTCTGGTCCATTAATTAACTTTACTTGGTCCGTTTCTGGTCCATTAATTAACTTTACTTGGTCTGTTTCTGGTCCATTAATTAACTTTACTTGGTCCGTTTCTGGTCCATTAATTAACTTTACTTGGTCCGTTTCTGGTCCATTAATTTACTTTACTTGGTCCGTTTCTGGTCCATTAATTAACTTTACTTGGTCCGTTTCTGGTCCATTAATTAACTTTACTTGGTCCGTTTCTGGTCCATTAATTAACTTTACTTGGTCCGTTTCTGGTCCATTAATTTACTTTACTTGGTCCGTTTCTGGTCCATTAATTAACTTTACTTGGTCCGTTTCTGGTCCATTAATTAACTCTACTTGGTCCGTTTCTGGTCCATTAATTAACTTTACTTGGTCCGTTTCTGGTCCATTAATTAACTTTACTTGGTCCGTTTCTGGTCCATTAATTAACTTTACTTGGTCCGTTTCTGGTCCATTAATTTACTTTACTTGGTCCGTTTCTGGTCCATTAATTTACTTTACTTGGTCCGCTTCTGGTCCATTAATTAACTTTACTTAGTTCGTTTTTAGAATTAATATATGAGTATTTTTCTTACCTAAATTTGTGCTTCTCATTATAAATAAAATTTTATCACAAAAATAATGTTACAATTATAAATAAATATTTAAAAAAGTTAATGATATCAGTGCTCCTTTTGTTGAATATATAGTAATTAAGATATTATAATATATATAAATATTGTACTTTATAGGTAATTAAAATAAAAAGATATACATGCTTATTAATTACTTTGAATAAATAGACTGCAATATTATTAATAACAGTCTATTAAAAAATATACTTTCAGTGTAAATTAATTTTTTCTCAATACGTATCTACTTTAAAAAGGGTAAGTTCCAAGTTATCGGACTGTTCCAAATTTTCGTTCATATGATCAAAACATATAATAATTATTACTCAACTCGTTATTTTAATTTCCATCTTTTTCTCACATGATCGGTAGTGTGGAACCGTTCAATAACTAGGAACTTACCCTATTATATATAAATACTGCATTTCCTGTGAATCACCTTCACAGTGAATATTATCAGGCATTTAATATAAATAACAGTCATTCTTCCATTTAATTACTGCCAGGGAATAGTGGGGAAAAGAAGATGTGAAAAGAGAAGAATTTACTCACTTCACTCACCTTACTCACCATCTCTTACTCACATTACTCATCTGACTCACCCTTCTCACCTTACTCACCCCCCTTAATCACCCCCTTACCTGACTCTCCTCCAGTTTCATGCTGTACGATGTGATGTTGGTCGTAGCGTTAGTCGTAGCCAGTGTCGTGACTTGCCATTCGTGAGGAGTCGTAGCCGTGAGTACGAAACAGAACACGAACACCGTCACTGTGAGTAACCGAGCCCTGCCCACAGTGCACATCATCTGTGGAAATAACAAGCAATTCACTATGAAAAACCACTATGAAAAACCACAATAAAGAAAACCTATTAATATTCACTATCAATAAACACTATTACAATTCGCTATTAATTAAAAAAAAATCACTATTAAAATACAGCTCACATTATCTGGTAGAAAGAAACACTATTAAAAACAGTCTGCAGTTTATTCCCTTCGCAAATTGTATAAGGTTACGTTTCGGTCTGCATTTATTTATTCATCATCTTGTTATTCGCTCAACTCTAAGAGTATTGAACCAAATTGCGTAAAATTTGGTGGGACGATTAGTCATTAACTAGGAACTATTTTATTAGTTATTTAGAGCGAACGGGTTAAATGTCAAGTCCAAGATCTTCATGACCTAAGAATTATTGAATGGTAAAGGTCATTTATAAGCAGCGGCGGAGGTATGCGCTCTACCAGTGCCTGTCATCTAGTTTAGTATTATTTCATTTTATTTGGTGTTCTTAGTATTATTTCCACTAAGTTTTTGTTCAGATGACGTGCTTTTATTCAAAGATTTTCAAGCTCCAGACATCGAAAAATGAACTCAAGCAAACTTTAGTTAAGTTTCGACTTTTTATCAGAAAAACTTTCATTGAAAGTAAATAGAACAAAGTTTGCTGTCAGGAATTACAATAGAATTACTAAACATTTACCTACAGTCTTTTTACCTGCAGTCTTTTTACCTACAGTCTTTTTACCTACAGTCTTTTTACCTACAGTCTTTTTACCTGCAGTCTTTTTACCTACAGTCTCTTTACCCACAGTCTTTTTACCTACAGTCTTTTTACCTACAGTCTTTTTACCTACAGTCTTTTTACCTACAGTCTCTTTACCCACAGTCTTTTTACCTAAAGTCTTTTTACCTACAGTCTTTTTACCTACAGTCTCTTTACCCACAGTCTTTTTACCTACAGTCTTTTTACCTACAGTCTTTTTACCTACAGTCTCTTTACCCACAGTCTTTTTACCTACAGTCTTTTTACCTACAGTCTTTTTACCTACAGTCTTTTTACCTACAGTCTCTTTACCCACAGTCTTTTTACCTACAGTCTTTTTACCTACAGTCTTTTTACCCACAGTCTTTTTACCTACAGTCTTTTTACCTACAGTCTTTTTACCTACAGTCTTTTTACCCACATTTTCTCTTTGAAATTACTGGTGAAATCAAACGCTCTTATTTTTTCCTTCAACATTTGGTATCGAAATAATAAATTGTTGTCGAGTATCGAACCAATTACCTTCAATCGAAAATATATAAATAAATATCCAACTGCATTAAAATATACTAATATAATCTTTAATAATTCGAATATTTAATTCGTATTCTAATGGAAATATTCATTATTAATGTTCCAAAAAGTTAAAAATGTTTATTTGCATTTGATGCTTTAAATATTTTGTGAACACACATTCCTACTCTTATTGCAGTCATTTTTTTAACTCTTCATCCACTTCGATTCCTCTAAAAATAAGGGAATTAAACTCCACAAATAGAAATTTCTTTCGAGTGCTATGAAGAGGATTGGAACCTCTTCGGGACTCGTAACACTCGAAAATATCCTCCAAATGGGTTTGGGATTGTACGTGTAGGGTATGTTCCGAGTTATCGAATGGTTATATATTTTCGGAATGTGATTTTCGGAAAATAATTTTCGGAAAATAATTTTCGGAAAATAATTTTCGGAAAATAATTTTCGGAAAATAATTTTCGGAAAATAATTTTCGGAAATAATTTTCGGAAAATAATTATCGGAAAAAAAATTGGAAAATAATTTTCGGAAAATAATTTCAGATTATTTTTTCTTGTAAACGTTTTATTTCAATCAAGTATCATGGATTTCAATTAATATTTAGGCTAAATGAATATCAATTATATACTTTATTCTTACGTGTTCATTAATATGGAACCGTTCGATAACTCGTAACTGTCCCCAGACTCTAGCACACACTCTCTACTGTCTAGTAAGCGAAGCAGTCGATACGGATAAAAGAGTCGCTAAAATCCGCTATAAAATCTGCCGCCATGTCAAAAATATAATGAAATGAGGATGCAAAATATGACATGAAGGATGCAGTATCCTATGATAGGATGCAGTATCCTGTGATAGGATGAAGCTTCATCACATAATACAGGGGTGTATATACTATAAAGGGAATATATCTGTATATTCTTGCTATATATTTACGTTTTTTATGATTTTTTTAAAAGACAGATGCTGTCACTTTTTCTTTATATGCATATATATTATAATAATATTCTACTTTTATCACGCACAAGAGAAAATTATTATTGTTCAACCGTATAGAGTACGTACAGTTCATATTTATAAATTTAATAAATAAATATTTATAATTATTTATTATACTAATTAAACTGAAAATTTATTTTAGTTACTGAAACCATTTATTGAACTGATATCAGAATAATTTCATGTCCATGCTATCAGCTGCTTGCCAAGTATTTTATTAGGTTAGTGTGACGGACAGACAGACAAGTTTGATATCTTTATATCTTCTGTTTCTTTTTCATCTCAAATTTCAATGTCAAATTTTTTATACTTAATTAAATTTCATAGTAAAAAAATTCCTATACCAACAGTCGATATATCTCAGGGTATGTTCTGAATTATCGGACAGTTTCACACATTCAACAATATAAAAAAAATTACATAAGTCACTATTTTAATTATTACTTGAATAGTTTGAATGATTGAAAATAAATAGTGATTTCGAACGAAAATGTGCAACTGTCCTATAACTCGTAATTCACCGTATCTGAATAAAGTTGTTTAACGATAGTGTAGGATGTATGAATATTCACATTTGCTGTTAGTAAATGATCTCCATATCATAAATTAGTGACGGAACTCTGAATGTGAAGGTTTTACTGCCTTTAAATGCAAGGGAGTTGGAAACGAGGATATTATTTGGAAACTAAACTGCGGAAATATGCAACGGGGAGGGGGATTAATGTATCCATGTTATTGACGCTGTGATAATTCTTCTAATTGATTAAATTTCTGCATTTTAATTGACACTGAACATTGCATGACTAGAAAGAAATTAATTTCGAAAAATTATTAAATAATTTTAAAGGACCTCTCCACTCTATTTTTTTTTCTCCATTCATTAGAACTAAGGTGACTGGATACAAAACTGTAAACTATTTCAAATTAATCTTTTATTATATTATTTAATTTAATTTATTCGGTTGGATTCAAAGCATAGAAAAGGCGTAAGATAATTATGAATAATTCAAAAGCATAACAAAACTGATAGACATATAATAAATGGCTACCTACTCAGTTACCCAAATACCATTACCCAAAAAAAAACAAATATTATGTACCTAAAACTGTACCTATATACCTTATGACAGTCTAATTTATGACAATGCGAAATAAAGTTCGTATCTCCTTCTTGTTCTTCTATTCAATCTAACAGAATGTCGGACAGTGAAGGTTGAGTGTGACTATTTCTTATATAATTAATTACGAAGCGAATACTTCATTAATTTCTTTTCTATTAACTGTGATATGTTGTATAAACTTAGCTCTACAAATTTAAATCATTTATAGAAATGGAAATTTACACTGAAGTGGATCTTTAAAAGTTTAGTGAATTGTTTGGAAAGTAGATGTTCTTCACTTTATTATATTGAATCTTTAGAATCTTATAATCACCTTAATCCCTTTATTATAATCACCTTAATCCTTTTATTATAATCACCTTAATCCCTTTATTATAATCACCTTAATCCTTTTATTATAATCACCTTAATCTTTTTATTATAATCACCTTAATCCTTTTATTATAATCACATTAATCCTTTTATTATAATCACTTTAATCCTATTATTATAATCACCTTAATCCTTTTATTATAATCACCATAATCCCTTTATTATAATCACCTTAATCCCTTTATTATAATCACCTTAATCCTTTTATTATAATAACTTTAATCCTTATATTATAATCACTTTAATCCCTTTATTATATTCACTTTAATCCCTTTATTTTAATAACTTTAATCACTCTATTATTATCACTTTAATCCTTTTACTATAATCACTTTAATCTCTTTACTATAATCACTTTAATCTCTTTATTATAATCACTTTAATTGCTTTATAATGATCACCTTAATCCTTTTATTATAATAACTATAATCCTTTTATTATAATCACTTTAGTCCCTTTATTACAATCACTTTAATTCCTTTATTTTAATCACTTTATTCTCTTTATTATAATCACTTTAATCTCTTTATTATAATCACTTTAATTCCTTTATTATAAAAACTTAAATCCCTTTACTATAATCATTTTAATCACTCTATTATAATCACTTTAATCACTCTATAATAATCACTTTAATCCCTTTATTATAATCACTCTAATCACTCTATTATAATCACTTTAATCACTCTATTATAATCACTTTAATCACTCTATTATAATCACTCTAATCACTCTATTATAATCACTTTAATCACTCTATTATAATCACTTTAATCACTCTATTATAATCACTCTAATCACTCTATTATAATCACTTTAATCCCTTTATTATAATCACTTTAATCACTCTATTATAATCACTTTAATCTCTCTATTATAATCACTTTCATCACTTTATCATAATCACTTTAATCACTCTATTACAAGTTTAAAGGCTAAGTGTTACACTCTGTCTCATTCCATCAATATTTTTTTCGTTCAAAGTTCCCAAGATGTCAAAGTTAATAATTCAGTTTTAGCATTTTAATGTCCGGTGACATTTTAGTTATTAAGTTCAAGTAATTTTGTATCTTGTTAAATTTTAGTTCATCTTGGCCCATTTTAATATCCGGTAAAATTTAGTTTGACAAATTTAATGTCCGGTAAAATTTAGTTTGACAAATTTAATGTCCGGTAAAATATAGTTTGACAAATTTAATGTCCGGTAAAATTTAGTTTGACAAATTTAATGTCCGGTAAAATATAGTTTGACAAATTTAATGTCCGGTAAAATTTAGTTTAACAAATTTATTGTCCGGTAAAATTTAGTTTGACAAATTTAATGTCAGGTAAAATTTTAGTTAAATAGTGTGTCCATTTTAGAAAAAAAACATTTTAGTTATTTAATTTGACTATTTCAGTGTATGATATAATCTTAGTTATTAAGTTTAAACTTTTAATGTCTCCTAAAATTTAGTTATTTTGTCTGACAATTTTAAAGTCCTGTTAAAATTTAGTTTTGTTAGGATAATTTTAGTGTATGGTAGAATTTTAATTATGTTTGGTAACATTTGGTTGTTTAGTTTGAAAATCAAAATTCTCCAACCCAATTTCAACAGTCAAAAAAAATTCCTGGACTCGTTCACAATGCTAAAAGAGCAAGATTATATCATCAACGTAAGCCTGTGCATAAGTAAGAATAATAAATAGTTCATTTAAACAAAAACTAGTTACAAAGAAGCAAATTTTGTTTTACAATAAACATATTTGTTTAAAAACTCAAGATAACTTTAAAGTTAATTTGGGTTTTTGACACACTGGTCAGTTTCCTGAGATGTTCACTCATCAACAAATTGAACAAAAGCGGTGATAGAATTCCCCCCTGGGGGTGTGTCTCTAGTCTAGATGATAAAAATTATACAACAATCTGTGTATCTTTTCATTAAACCTGATAGACTCAAACGAACCGAGATGCTGTAATCACCAAGAGTATTTGTGACTATTAAATTCCTAAGCATCTCCCTTGATCCAAGTGACCATTTGTATATCTGCTCCTTTATTTTACTTTATTCTTACATTAAACATAGAGATGCAAAATTATACCAATTAAACTCGGTGGTATAGATACAGAATTACCATATCAACATCTATGTAAAGCAATCATAATCATAATGGAACAAAACTTATAAATAGCTCTATAACACAGAGTGAAGGAGTGATTGATGATATACCGAACCCACGTGATGGAATACCTCGTAATTTAATCAAAGTGAACCAACAAAAATATGAACTTTTTGATAAAAAAAACAAGATGTTTTATATTACATAAAGCAGATCTTATAGTCACCATATATATGTTGCTAAAGGCGTCTCCTATATCCATGATGAGTGCAACGACTAATTGCCTGGGAGCTTTAGTTATACAGGTAAATTAGGACACTAATTAGCAACCAATTTGCACCTGAGAGCTAAGGTGAAGTGGGGTGAGTGTTGAGTGAGTGTAGAGTGAGTGTAGAGTGAAAGTAGAGTGAGTGTAGAGTGAGTGTAGAGAGAGTGTAGAGTGAGTGTAGAGTGAGTGTAGAGTGAGTGTAGAGTGAGTGTAGGGTGAGTGTAGGGTGAGTGTAGAGTGAGTGTAGAGTGAGTGTAGAGTGAGTGTAGAGTGAGTGTAGAGTGAGTGTAGAGTGAGTGTAGAGTGAGTGTAGAGTGAGTGTTGAGTGAGTGTAGAGTGAGTGTAGAGTGAGTGTAGAGTGAGTGTAGAGTGAGTGTAGAGTGAGTGTAGAGTGAGTGTAGAGTGAGTGTAGAGTGAGTGTAGAGTGAGTGTAGAGTGAGTGTAGAGTGAGTGTAGAGTGAGTGTAGAGTGAGTGTAGAGTGAGTGTAGAGTGAGTGTAGAGTGAGTGTAGAGTGAGTGTAGAGTGAGTGTAGAGTGAGTGTAGAGTGAGTGTAGAGTGAGTGTAGAGTGAGTGTAGAGTGAGTGTAGAGTGAGTGTAGAGTGAGTGTAGAGTGAGTGTAGAGTGAGTGTAGAGTGAGTGTAGAGTGAGTGTAGAGTGAGTGTACAATGAGGGTAGAGTGAGTGTAGAGTGAGTGTACAATGAGTGTAGAGTGAGTGTAGAGTGAGTGTAGAGTGAGTGTAGAGTGAGTGTAGAGTGAGTGTAGAGTGAGTGTAGAGTGAGTGTACAATGAGGGTAGAGTGAGTGTACAATGAGGGTAGAGTGAGTGTAGAGTGAGTGTAGAGTGAGTGTAGAGTGAGTGTAGAGTGAGTGTAGAGTGAGTGTAGAGTGAGTGTACAATGAGGGTAGAGTGAGTGTACAATGAGGGTAGAGTGAGTGTAGAGTGAGTGTAGAGTGAGTGTAGAGTGAGTGTAGAGTGAGTACAGAGTGAGTATACAATGACTGTATATTTTAAATCAAATAAAATACACAACATTTTATTATTATTTATAATAATTTCAATTTTTTAAATTTGCCCTAATTAAATATCATAAAAAATACACGAAAGTTAACTGGGGTTCAAACCCTAGCAACTCTACCACAATACAATACGAAACATCGCTTATTCTATTTTTTCGCCTCTAAACTGTACAATGTCATTAATTTCAAAGAAAATTAATTAGTTTTCATTTTTTTCTGAAAACTCATGAACGGGTCTTCAGTTAGCTTTTTATTTCCAGTTCAATTGTTAATTTGTAAAGAGTAAAATGCATTGAATTTATCGGATGAGAAATGAATGTTAAAAACCTATTACAGACTTCATTACGAGTGCTTAAAAATGTTTAAATGGAAATAGTGTAAGTTCCACGTTATCGAATGGTTTTACAATTTCGATCATATAAGAAAAATAATTCACTCTTATTTTAATTGGTATCCATAATGTATGCAGGTATCATGGATACTAATTAAAATAACGTATAGTGGGCAGGTACCACGGATACCAATTAAAAACAGTTAACAATCGAAAATGTGGAGCCGTTCGATAACTTGGAACTTACCCTATTAATATGAGGAATACACATTTAACTAAGTTAGTTTATATGCTTTTATTTGAGTGCTGTAATTCAATAATAATAACTATAATAAAATATGTATTTTATGAGTATTTTAGTAAAAAATAATTATTAAAATTATTCATTTTCTTCTATAAAAAAATAAAATAAAATTAGTTTCTTTACAAATTAATTTTAATTAAAAAATGGATAATTATATTTATAAAAAAATTATTTTGAAAATTATTTCCCAAGACTTTTTTTTTTCAAAGTTATTTCAACGTATATTTTTCCCTTTGTTAATAATAGCAGAGAACACGGCCCTAAAATGCGGACTGTTTCCGAGATGTAATAATAACAAGCTTAATTAAAATATTAATTAGTTTATTATATCTGAGGCTGAAACTAACACAGTATTATTTAATCTGTTCATAGATGTCGTTAGTTACTAATTGAATTAGTTACTGTGACAATAACCTCTATGGATGAACTAACAGTAGATTGGAAATAGATTGAAATATATTGCAATGTAATTAGATTAACTTATTTACTGGTCTGTGTTATTGGAAAATATTTTGGTATTGTACTCACACTCACTCATACTCACTCTCACTAACTTTCACTAACTCTCAAATGGACTCTCACTACTATTCTCTCTCACTCTCTGACAATTGTCTCTATTTCTCCATTTATTTTGGCTAGAGTTGATGCAATTAAATAGACGTAAGTGAGGGCAAGTAGCAATTGGGGTCACCACACAGAGTACTGTTTCACTCAAACACTATACATGTATATGTTTCACTCAAACTCTATACATGAATATGTTTCACTCAAACACTGAATAGAGTGTTTGTGTTACACACTGAAAACCTTTGTCAGCGAATTACTAATTACTCTAACCTCTAACTAATTGAGTTCATCTCATGATTCACATTATTTCTATCGTGTAATCAATTATCTTAAGTTTATAACGAGCACTCTTAAAGTGCATACCTTCGCTGCCACTTATAAATGACCTTGAACAACCATTAATCCGTGAGCTATAAATGACCTTGACCTTTGACCTGATCGTTCAAAATATCTCACTAAACGGCTCGTGGATATTGGCCAATCGTTCAACCAAATTTCAGGCAATTTGGTTAATTTTATTAGTTATGCGAATAAGCAAGATTACAAAAAAAATGACTAAAACATTGCCCTCCGCAATTTGTGGAGGTAATTAGAATTATTATATTTGTTTTGAAATTGATAATCATCAAATCTATTGAAAAATGTTAGAATTAGGTATTTCAAATGAGTGAGTTATCATATTTTTAGTCATACATTCTTATTTTTCTATTCAAATTAGTGACGTCATCGTTGCACTACTGATACTGTTTGTTATTTTCAAGAAAGTAGGTATAAAAATTTAAGTCTTTAATTTATATTTATACCTTAAAAGTAAGAAAATATCGAAAATAAATCCGTATCTCTTTTAATTTCAAATTGAAGTGAAACTATAAATTCAACTTTACAAGTATCTATTGAGTAGTGATGGGAGGAGGTTGTTGTTATTAAACACCTCTGTTAATTATCTCGTGCGTCAGACCTGTGTTCCGCTTAGTCAGCACATTCGAGTGACCGGTGACTGTACTTTGCTGGTTCTGACTGTACTTTGTAATTGTTAATCCCTTATGCAGCGCAATTAGCAGCGTTACTGCCATTCTTTGGTGCTTTTATTTAGGTTGTTTTTATCGTCAGTTAGTTTTGATTTTTATCTCTTTTAACCTTTTTATTCTGTAGTAAGCTGGTAAGTTAACCTTGTTTAGTTGTGTTGCAGGAGGTTTAAGTTACAGCTGAGGTAGGAATTGTTGGTCTGCCTGGTGAACTCTGAACGTCTGCCAAGTGTTTCCAGAGTACTGAGCAGGGAGGTTGTTGACCCCTGAATGCTCATGGGCACTCCGGTTGAGGGGTGCTGGTGGCATTTGCTCTGTTTTGCCAGTCAGACTGCTATTTTATTTTAATGATTGAAGGTGAGGATGTGCTCTGTAGCTCATGTGACACACGTAATAACCGAAAGAAAAGAGTTAAATGTGCACTGTGTTCTGGATGGTTTCACATGTCATGTGTGGGACTGACCAGGGCACAGGCGTCAGTTATAGTAAGATGGGTTTGTGTGGCGTGTCGAGGGCGGGGTACAATCGATGACCCCCAGGAGCGGCCCAATCAGCTGGTGAATTTGGAGGCATATATTGGTGGCTGTCGTAGCAGGTTGAGAGTCCTAAATACGATTCCCAGGGGATCAGTAATAGCTGTGGCGGGAGCCCTCCAACTGTTATTGCAGGGGGCTCTGACGCAGAAGATCCAATTAGCATGGACAAGGCTTATGAGCTTCTGCTACTGGGGGCTACAGTGCCCAGATGGCGGTAGGGAAGGTCGTAAGGTTTCTCTTGCTACCAAAATCAATCGGCAGGTGGCCCAATTTTTAGAGACTGACTCCCTACCTACGCTGCCTGAACCCATAATCCCAGTTGTTAATAATCGACACGCTTCAGACGATGACAAGTTACAAAAGTTGAAAAAAAGAGTGGCAGCTAAGTTTGCAGATGGTGACGTGAGTGGAGCAGTTCGTGAGCTGTCATCTTCGGATGGACTGGCCCAACGAAACGAAGAGACTGTCAGAGCGTTGAGGTCTAAACACCCGCCTGCCCCGCTAGACTTGATGATGCCAGAGCCTCCGGATAATTATCTAGTTGTGCCTATTGTTTCGGAGGAGGATGTCCGGAGGGCTGTTAATTCTTTTCGTCCTGGTTCTGCCGGAGGACCTGATGGCCTCAGGCCAGGTCATTTGAAGACGCTATTGTCCCATTCATCTGCAGAGGCTGGAGTACGTCTTTTGACCACTCTGACAGATTTTGTGAATGCGATATTGAGAGGAGAAGTTCCTGATTTTGCTTTGTCAACTTTCTATGGAGCCACATTGTGCGCTTTAACCAAAAAGGATGGTGGCATCAGACCCATAGCAGTTGGTAATACCTTGCGTAGATTGGCTGCAAGGTTGGTGCGCGCCCCTTATCACACTCTCTTGGTAGTGAATTAAGACCGGTTCAGCTTGGGTTCTCTACGAAGGGTGGCTGTGAAGCTGCCGCACATTCTGCAAGACGGTACTTGAATGACTGTAACCATAGGAGGGTGTTTCTCAGGGTGGATATGAAAAACGCTTTCAATTGTCTGAGGAGAGATACCTTCCTTACTGTTATTCGTAACCGTGTGCCGGAGCTATATAGACTCCTTTGGCAAGCTTATTCTTCGCCTTCAGCTTTGTTTATTGGTGAAGAGGTGCTGAGGTCGGAGACAGGTATCCAGCAGGGTGACCCTTTTGGACCGGCTATGTTTGCTCTTGGAATTGACGAGGTGGCTCGCAGGGTTGAGTCAGAGTTCAATGTATGGTATCTGGACGACGCAGCCCTGGGAAATACACCGGAGAGAGTTTTGGAGGACGTAAAAACCTTGATAGATGGGTTGAGTGCCATCGGACTTGAAGTTAATAGCGCAAAATGTGAGCTGACCATTCTCGATGATAACGCCCCTGGTGAAACAGAATTGTTGTTCCGGGCAGTGCTTCCAAATGTCAGAGTGGTTCATAAGGACAATTGCTCCTTGTTGGGTGCGCCTTTAAGTGACTTGGGTATCCCCGAGGAGATTTTAAGGAAGAAAGAAGATCTGGATCTCATGGTCTCTCGATTGCGGGTGGTGGATAACCATCAAGCCTTCTTTTTGTTGAGAAATGTTTTCTCCATTCCGAAGCTACAATATGTTCTGCGGGCTTCTCCAGCTTACAAGCACGTAGTCGAACTTAGCTGCTTTGATGAATCACTTAGATCTGCCGTTGCCAGTGTGACCAATGTAGAGATGTCAGCTGATTCTTGGGTTCAGGCAACTTTACCGGTTGGCCTTGGTGGACTAGGTTGTAGGAGAGCTGGAAATATTGCCTTGCCTGCTTTTGTGTCTTCAATGTATTCTGTGAGTGATTTGGTTGAAACTATTCTTTCTAATATTAATATAGTCGATACCGGAGAGCTTACGGATGCAGTTGGGACATGGAGGCAGGGTTTACAGGATGGTCTCCCGGTACCAGTCCATGAGTCCAGTCAAAAAGAATGGGATACACCACGGGCTCATTCATTAATGGAGAGTCTGTTGGCAAGAGCTGATCAGGTGGCAAGGGCACGACTATTATCTGCATCTCTTAAAGAAACTGGAGTGTGGTTGAACGCGATTCCCATACCGTCATTGGGTACACAGCTCGATCCAGAGGTCCTGAGGGTAGCCATTGCTCTCAGAGTTGGTGCCAGAGTTTGTGAACTTCATTCTTGCCGCTGTGGCAGTGGGATGGATGTCAGAGGACTGCATGGCCTGTCTTGTAGGTACAGTTCTGGGCGTCACCCAAGACATGCAGCAATGAATGATGTGGTAAAACGGGCTTTGCAGAGAGCAGGACTCCCTTCAGTACTTGAGCCTCCTGGACTTGACAGAGGTGATGGTAAACGCCCAGATGGTATTACTGTGTTTCCTTACATGAATGGAAAGAGTCTGATTTGGGATTGCACGTGTGTCGACACATTTGCCGAGACACACCTCAATGATTCCGCAGTTGAGGCCGGATCAGCTGCCGGGGCTGCGGAGAACCGTAAACGTCAGAAATACTCCGCCTTGGAGATGCATACATATTTGAGCCAATTGCTATAGAGACCACAGGAGCGTACGGTAGAACGACCTCCTTAATCATGAAGTTCATAGGTAGACGCCTTGTTGAGACAACGAATGATCCAAGGGAGTCTGCCTGGTTCCAACAGCGAATGGCTCTTGCGATCCAGAGAGGGAATGCCTTCAGCATCCTCTCAGCCGCGAAGGAGAGGTTTTAGAGGGTCGGGTCCACCCCTTCAGAGAACTCAACCCCTCAATCGTAGTTCCTGAAGGAATTTCCTCTTCTGTAAAGATTTTATCCTTCTTGTTTTTAATGGAAAAATATTGTCTTTTTAAACAATTAAACTAATTACTTCAATTATATATGGATAATTAAGTAATAATATCAGTGAGTAAATTGAACTTGAAATTGTAAGTGTAATAATCTTATTGAATATCGTAGACTGAAATTATTATAGTATGTGTAATAATCTTAGTGAATACCGTAGATTTGAAATTGCAAGTGTAATAATCTTAAAGAATACCGTAGATTTGAAATTGTAAGTGTAATAATCTTAGTGAATACCGTAGATTTGAAATTGTAAGTGTAATAATCTTAGTGAATACCGTAGATTTGAAATTGTAAGTGTAATAATCTTAGTGAATACCGTAGATTTGAAATTGTGTAATAATTTAATTGAATAATATTGGGCATTACATATTGTTATTTCATATAAATTAACAATAATCATTGAAAGATCAATGTTAATCATGCAGCCTCGCAGTATAAATATTTTTTTCTTTTAAAATAAATGAAAGTAATATAATTTCATCTTTTCACTATTTTGATAATTTAATTGATAAATATTTCTATGATCGACATTATAATGGTTATACCCAATATTTGTTCAATTGATCAAACATCAAAAACTCACTAGATATCAAATATATTATGAAATTACGATGGCTTTTCACCAATAAGTAAATAATATAATCACAATGCTCTCATAACATAGTTTTAATATATAAAATACGGTTCAATTTATATATACTGAAATAACTAATTTATAATGTTTTATGAAATGATTTACGTATATTATTTTAACAAACCATAATAATTATTATATCTTTGGAAAAATTATACATTTAATATTTTAATAATTAATTAGTTGAGGCTTTCCGTCTGCTTCGGAACCAAAGGCCATATAACTGCCATCAATAGGAAATTAAATACAAGGGACCGGAAGAAGTTGACAGAAAGGAAAGCGGCTCCATTGAACTCGCAGTTGATAATGACCATGCTCATGTGAGCAGAAAAGCTACTACGAGATCAAGGTCACATATCATATGTCATGGATAAAGCTCATTGATGCAGAAAAGCTACTCTTTGAATGCAGTCACCTACCAAGGAATGTGACGAAAAGGGACACACATATGATTTAAATAACGATTTCATGTTTCACTGACCTAATATATATAAAATTCTTTATTTGACACTAATAAGGTCTGAAACGTGTACTGATAAATTTAATGAGCAAATTATGTCATGAAAATATTTATTTTCTGAATGAATAAAGCTTCCCATTAGTTTGTTTTGTATTACTACGAGGGAGCTTGAATGAATTGAAATGTTATTAGGTAAATAGAGTATTTCTATGGTATTAACTCTCTATGAATAGGGCTAATATTTTCTCTATTCATTTTACTATGCAAAATATATAGTATATTGTGCTATGATAAAATATAGTATATTGTGCTATGCAAAAAATATAGTATATTGTGCTATGCAAAAAATATAGTATAAATATTGTGCTATGCAAAAGATATAGTATATTGTGCTATGCAAAAAAAGAATAGGACGATGTGCTTTACAAAAAATGTAGTACATATTGTGTAATGTATTTTATTTGGATACTATTGAAAAATTTAAACCTCTAATGAATACTTTAATTGAAATAATAATTACTGAATTAATAAAAACAACCAATAATAGTAATTCACAAAATTTGAAAAACTTATACATACGATGTAAAGAAATGCGTATAGAGATATGTGATACGAATTGTAACTTCCAAATTATCAGCCAGTTCTACATTTTCTATCTTGTAAGGAATAATATTTATAATTATACATAATATAATTACATATAATAATATATATATAATTAAGGAATAGTATATAAAATTTACCATTTCAACGGTTATATTAAATGATAATGAGATTAAATGTTATATTATTTATATTTTTTCATATGATCGAAAATGTAGAACTGTTCGATAACTTGGAAGTTATCCCATAGGAAATTATACACTATACCAAATACGAATTGAAATGCAAATCTATATTATTCTAAAAAGTACTATCGACAAAATAAGGTACTATCATACATAAAGATTGTACTAAAACTATATTGCAATATAAATAAATATCTATGCATCAAATTGCTGTTGGTGAGGTCACACGAGCGTTTTTAGAGCGTTTTCAACGCTCTAAAAACGTTGTGTAAAATGGAAAACGCTGTAAAAACGTTGTGCAAAAGTGCTCGTGTGACCGGACCCTAAAAATCATAAATAGTTATACATTTGTAAATGAATTAGATTTCCTGCTGTAAATAATGAATGTCAATTAAATAAAACATTATTATATAGGTACTTAACTAGTTTTAAATGTCTGAAACATTACCAAATAAATTCACACAATCGTTCCTATCCGTTCCATTAACGGGATATCTATTAATATCACGATCTATATTCGAATAAAATATATATAAATACAAACTACACAAAAAATTTATGTACCTCACTAGTGTTAAAATTCTAAATAATTATTATATTCATTCACAAAATCGTTCTTATACGTTCCATTCACGTGCTTTCTATTTCCATCACGTTCTATGTTTAATAAAAAATATTTAAATTCATATATACAAAAAAAAATTCCATGTAGTTTTGAATACTACAAACAAGGATAATGTACTTTACTAAAAGTTGACTGAACAGGAACAGCTGATCGGTACGTCTGGAAGACGCTGAAATAGGTGCCCAAGTCCCGTAATTTACCCCGAAATATGGGCAGTTGAGGTATTTACACAGCGATTTCTAGATTCTTTTCATATTTTTAGAGATCTAGGACTCTTAAAACCGTAAATGAAACATTTTATTAAGATATGAAATGATAATAAGTGCATTAAATGAATCGTTATAATAGAACCATCTTGGGCACCAACCGAGTGATTAATTAGCTAGGTACTTCTAGTTGATGTATTTCAATTTGCGAGTCTTTTGTTCATTTTTCAAACAATTAAGGCTAGGTATATCAAACTAATTTGGAGAAGATAAGATACCTACCTACCTGCAAATTACAATAAATAGGTATCTAAATTGATAGTGTGCAGGTAGGCTAATGGGAAAATCTCTTCAAGATCTTAACTAGGTAGATGATATATCGAATCATGAGAAAAATTATTCACAGTAGACTAGTATTGATAGTGATTTGATTCAATTTGTTCAAAGGAATTAATAATTTAACATGTAAGCACGCTTCGAGTACGTTCGCTACGAGGTACGATTTCTAAGCTTCCAAACAACTGCCTACATATTTTTTCAAAATCCGCAGTTCCGCGGAATAGGAACGAATTTGATTTGTCGCAGTTGTCGTACAAAATTCTGTTCAGCTAACCTTCTGTATGTCTATTATAGCCTTGACTAAAAACATTACCAAATTCGTTCACACAATCGTTCCTATCCGTTCTATCCACATTCTGTCCCCCGTTCACGTTCTATTGTGATTGCATTGAAATGGGACACAATGTGTTGCAGATAAGACTGGTACTGTCTCGGAATATTAACGAAAACGTGTTACTAATTAGGAGGAAGTTTGTGTTGCTTTGAAACTTCTCCAGCTTTTCATTTGAGTTATCACTTGAATGGCTTCATTGAATTAATTATAAATGAGAATTTAATGAAGAAGTTTCTTTCTTAATTGAATTCAGAAAAATGAGGTAGAAAGTGATGCTATTTTGTATCTTTCATTGAATGATATTTTCAGTAGTATAAAAAAAAAGAATAATAACAGATTCATTGTATCTCTCCTATCACAAACTTATTGATTCTTTGTATAACTCCCCTCACTCCAGAGTTCCCAACCGTTCACGGACACTTCGTCCACGGACACTTCGTCCACGGACACTTCGTCCACGGACACTTCGTCCACGGACACTTCGTTCACGGACACTTCGTCCACGGACACTTCGTTCACGGACACTTCGTCCACTGACATTTCGTCCAACGGACATTTCGTCCAACGGACATTTCGTCCACGGACATTCTGTCCACGGACATTCTGTCCACGGACATTTTGTCCACGGACATTTCGTCCACGGACACTTCGTCCACGGATACTTCGTCCACGGACATTTCGTCTACGAAATACTTATTTTGTATTATATTTATAATGTGTATATATTTTGTATAACATATAATTTTTATATATTCTTCAATACAAAAGTAGAAAACATCCTTTGTTGATGGTAATAAAAAATTCATGATCTTAGATAACATTCATGTTGCAATCTTTTTCTCTTGCTGGCCGGCAACAGTAAAATAATGAAACTGAATTTTTTTTTATGATATACAGTGAGGCCCCGCTTCTATTAAACACCGGTCTTATAAATCTGTTATAATAGGGGGCCATGTCGAGCCAATAGGCTCACGCTCAATGTGTCAAAGACCTTTGCTATGCATTTTACTACTGTAAGTAGGGTCCCTGTAGACCTATCCATTACTGTGAATAATTGTGATATTCGATTTCATGACACGGGTGATTTCCTCGGTGTGAGGGTTGACCATGGAATGAGGTTTGACTCGCACATTGATTCCATAGCCCAGAAAATTTCAAAAACAGTTGGTATTTTTTATAGTCTTAAAGATATCTTACCTGAACAAAATCTTATCAACCTATATTATTCTTTTGTATATCCGTATTTGATTTATTGCAATATTGTTTGGGGTTCAATTTTTTCTTCACACCTTGATAGACTGCTTCTCTTACAGATGAAAATAGTACGAATTATTACACATAGTTGCTTTTTGCAGCATTCAACTCCCTTGTTCTATAGAACCAAAATCTTTAAAATAACTGATATTCATAAATTTTTGGTAGGGCAATATATGTTTAAAGATTTAAATGGTTCAAATCCTAGTTTTTCAACATCTAGCAATCTATATTTCACTCGATCAGTAGATTATATTGTACCACAATTTCAACGTCTCTCTGTCACTCAGCGCTCAATCACTTTTAATGGTCCGACTATTTGGAATAGCATACCGTCAGATATCCGTAAAGCTAGATCACTCTCAATATTTAAATTAAAATACAAACATTATTTAATTTCCCAATATTCCTAATATACAATCTTGTTAGTGTGTGATAGTTACTACCCCTGTGTATTACTTATCTTTTATTTTCCTTTCCTTTAATTATTTTTGTCTTGTATTTGTAACCTTGAATGTAGTGTGATGTTCATTTAACTTTATGTTGCCCGAAAAGTATTCTTTAAATACTTATATATGGGCTTGATTTCTAATATTGTTTTATATATTTTTACTTTTTTTTTTGGAATAACTCACAGCCTGTCCGACTGTGAGTTATTATGTAAAAGGACAATATTTTATCAATCAATAAAGATGTTTGTTTGTTTTATGTCTCGATATTATTACAGTACATAAACATAGAAAATGGAGATATTTTTTATGGTGTTAGGTGCAGGGTAACTACAATAATCTTGTTTTTAATGGAAAAATATTGTCTTTAAAAAAAAAACAATAACCATCAAAAGTAGTATTCAGATTAGGTAATTAGAATCAATTTAGGTTGAGAAATTAGTTTCTTATAACAGAATATTTTTAACAGATACTACATAAAACATATACATGATACATGTATATAATGTACTACTAAACAACTGATTGATAATTAAATGGGATATAAAAGAATTAGCTTGATATTGGTACTTTTTAGTGTTACATTTAATTATTTAAACATGAAAACGTCAGTGTTATCGGACTGCTCAATATATTAAACCATACATAATAATTTTCATTTACCTATCTTTTAATCATTTTATTTTCTTTCTCACGTATCACTCATTTATTCTTGTAGGTACCATGTTATTGCACTCATTAATAGATGCAAAATATTAAAGGAGGTAAATAACTTAAAGATACAGTCAACCTGTGTAGCATATCCAATTTTATAACTAAATCGATAGATAAACATTTTCTATGTTTCGGCTTAAGTCACCATTATATTATTGTATATTTACACCTAGCTAATATTGTAATAGTGAAAAATAATAAGAAGTATATAACATAAACACTTTAAAATACAAAATAAAGCATTTTGTGAACGAATTGTCCGTGGACGAAATGTTCTAGACACGTTCCCTAGACCCCATAGTTCCCCATACCCATAGTTCAATACGCACTATAGTTCCCCACACCCATAGTTCAATACACAATATAGTTCCCCATACCCATAGTACAATACACACTATAGTTCCCCATACCCATAGTTCAATACGCACTATAGTTCCCCACACCCATAGTTCAATACACACTATAGTTCCCCATACCCATAGTTCAATACGCACTATAGTTCCCCATACCCATAGTTCAATACGCACTATAGTTCCCCACACCCATAATTCAATACACACTATAGTTCCCCACACCCATAGTTCAATACACACTATAGTTCCCCATACCCATAGTTCAATACGCACTATAGTTCCCCACACCCATAGTTCAATACACACTATAGTTCCCCATACCCATAATTCAATACACACTATAGTTCCCCACACCCATAGTTCAATACACACTATAGTTCCCCACACCCATAGTTCAATACGCACTATAGTTCCCCACACCCATAGTTCAATACGCACTATAGTTCCCCACACCCATAGTTCAATACACACTATAGTTCCCCACACACATAATTCAATACATACTATAGTTCCCCATACCCATAATTCAATACACACTATAGTTCCCCATACCCATAGTTCAATACACACTATAGTTCCCCATACCCATAGTTCAATACACACTATAGTTCCCCATACCCATAATTCAATACACACTATAGTTCCCCATACCCATAGTTCAATACGCACTATAGTTCCCCATACCCATAGTTCAATACGCACTATAGTTCCCCATACCCATAATTCAATACACACTATAGTTCCCCATATCCATAGTTCAATACACACTATAGTTCCCCATACCCATAGTTCAATACACACTATAGTTCCCCATACCCATAGTTCAATACGCACTATAGTTCCCCATACCCATAGTTCAATACACACTATAGTTCCCCATACCCATAGTTCAATACACACTATAGTTCCCCATACCCATAGTTCAATACACACTATAGCTCCCCATACCCATAATTCAATACACACTATAGTTCCCCATACCCATAGTTCAATACACACTATAGTTCCCCATACCCATAGTTCAATACACACTATAGTTCCCCATACCCATAATTCAATACACACTATAGTTCCCCATACCCATAGTTCAATACACACTATAGTTCCCCATACCCCATAGTTCAATACGCACTATAGTTCCCCATACCCCATAGTTCAATACACACTATAGTTCCCCATACCCCATAGTTCAATACACACTATAGTTCCCCATACCCATAGTTCAATACACACTATAGTTCCCCATACCCATAGTTCAATACACACTATAGTTCCCCATACCCATAGTTCAATACACACTATAGTTCCCCATACCCCATAGTTCAATACACACTATAGTTCCCCATACCCCATAGTTCAATACGCACTATAGTTCCCCATACCCATAGTTCAATACGCACTATAGTTCCCCATACCCATAGTTCAATACACACTATAGTTCCCCATACCCCATAGTTCAATACACACTATAGTTCCCCACACCCCATAGTTCAATACACACTATAGTTCCCCATACCCCATAGTTCAATACACACTATAGTTCCCCATACCCCATAGTTCAATACGCACTATAGTTCCCCATACCCATAGTTCAATACACACTATAGTTCCCCATACCCATAGTTCAATACACACTATAGTTCCCCATACCCATAGTTCAATACACACTATAGTTCCCCACACCCATAGTTCCCCACACCCCATAGTTCCCCATACATATAGTTCCCCATACCCCATAGTTCCCCATACCCCGTAGTTCCCCACACCCCATAGTTCCCCACACCCCATAGTTCCCCACACCCCATAGTTCCCCATACCCCATAGTTCCCCATACCCCATAGTTCCCCACACCCCATAGTTCCCCATACCCCATAGTTCCCCACACCCCGTAGTTCCCCACACCCCATAGTTCAATACACAATATAGTTCCCCATACCCATAGTACAATACACACTATAGTTCCCCATACCCATAGTTCAATACGCACTATAGTTCCCCACACCCATAGTTCAATACACACTATAGTTCCCCATACCCATAGTTCAATACGCACTATAGTTCCCCATACCCATAGTTCAATACGCACTATAGTTCCCCACACCCATAATTCAATACACACTATAGTTCCCCACACCCATAGTTCAATACACACTATAGTTCCCCATACCCATAGTTCAATACGCACTATAGTTCCCCACACCCATAGTTCAATACACACTATAGTTCCCCATACCCATAATTCAATACACACTATAGTTCCCCACACCCATAGTTCAATACACACTATAGTTCCCCACACCCATAGTTCAATACGCACTATAGTTCCCCACACCCATAGTTCAATACGCACTATAGTTCCCCACACCCATAGTTCAATACACACTATAGTTCCCCACACCCATAATTCAATACATACTATAGTTCCCCATACCCATAATTCAATACACACTATAGTTCCCCATACCCATAGTTCAATACACACTATAGTTCCCCATACCCATAGTTCAATACACACTATAGTTCCCCATACCCATAATTCAATACACACTATAGTTCCCCATACCCATAGTTCAATACGCACTATAGTTCCCCATACCCATAGTTCAATACGCACTACAGTTCCCCATACCCATAATTCAATACACACTATAGTTCCCCATATCCATAGTTCAATACACACTATAGTTCCCCATACCCATAGTTCAATACACACTATAGTTCCCCATACCCATAGTTCAATACGCACTATAGTTCCCCATACCCATAGTTCAATACACACTATAGTTCCCCATACCCATAGTTCAATACACACTATAGTTCCCCATACCCATAGTTCAATACACACTATAGTTCCCCATACCCATAATTCAATACACACTATAGTTCCCCATACCCATAGTTCAATACACACTATAGTTCCCCATACCCATAGTTCAATACACACTATAGTTCCCCATACCCATAATTCAATACACACTATAGTTCCCAATACCCATAGTTCAATACACACTATAGTTCCCCATACCCCATAGTTCAATACGCACTATAGTTCCCCATACCCCATAGTTCAATACACACTATAGTTCCCCATACCCCATAGTTCAATACACACTATAGTTCCCCATACCCATAGTTCAATACACACTATAGTTCCCCATACCCATAGTTCAATACACACTATAGTTCCCCATACCCATAGTTCAATACACACTATAGTTCCCCATACCCCATAGTTCAATACACACTATAGTTCCCCATACCCCATAGTTCAATACGCACTATAGTTCCCCATACCCATAGTTCAATACGCACTATAGTTCCCCATACCCATAGTTCAATACACACTATAGTTCCCCATACCCCATAGTTCAATACACACTATAGTTCCCCACACCCCATAGTTCAATACACACTATAGTTCCCCATACCCCATAGTTCAATACACACTATAGTTCCCCATACCCCATAGTTCAATACGCACTATAGTTCCCCATACCCATAGTTCAATACACACTATAGTTCCCCATACCCATAGTTCAATACACACTATAGTTCCCCATACCCATAGTTCAATACACACTATAGTTCCCCACACCCATAGTTCCCCACACCCCATAGTTCCCCATACATATAGTTCCCCATACCCCATAGTTCCCCATACCCCGTAGTTCCCCACACCCCATAGTTCCCCACACCCCATAGTTCCCCACACCCCATAGTTCCCCATACCCCATAGTTCCCCATACCCCATAGTTCCCCACACCCCATAGTTCCCCATACCCCATAGTTCCCCACACCCCGTAGTTCCCCACACCCCATAGTTCCCCACACCCCATAGTTCCCCACACCCCATAGTTCCCCACACCCCATAGTTCCCCACACCCCATAGTTCCCCATACCCCATAGTTTCCCTCTTTTCTTGCACAGGGCTCAGCTTAACTGTTGGTCTTCTTCCCTCGTTTGTTTCCCTGTAAGTTGGTCTAACTTTGGTAGGATAAGGCCTCGCTAATTACTGCCGTAAGTACCACTGAAACACTAGTAACTACCCAGGCAGAAACATGTGGTGGGGATGTGGAGAGTTATACCATCCATAATCTTACATGTCCCCACTATAAGTAGAGTAACTTTTAATAGGGCAAGTTACGAATTATCGGTCAGTTTCACATCATAGAAAAAACGATACAATCATTATTATTTTATTTTATTGGTATCATATATTTTTTATAAATTAATAATTTTCAAATGAAACTGTCGAGTTGAAATGTTTAATATATATCATTAAATAGACATCATTAGCCATTAATGATGGTTCTTTTAATGATGGTTATTTTAATGATGGTTCTTTTAATGATGGTTCTTTTAATGATGGTTATTTTAATGATGGTTATTTTAATGATGGTTCTTCTAATGATGGTTCTTTTAATGATGGTTCTTTTAATGATGGTTCTTTTAATGATGGTTCTTTTAATGATGGTTCTTTTAATGATGGTTCTTTTAATGATGGTTCTTTTAATGATGGTTCTTTTAATGATGGTTATTTTAATGATGGTTCTTTTAATGATGGTTCTTTTAATGATGGTTCTTTTAATGATGGTTATTTTAATGATGGTTATTTTAATGATGGTTCTTTTAATGATGGTTCTTTTAATGATGGTTCTTTTAATGATGGTTCTTTTAATGATGGTTCTTTTAATGATGGTTATTTTAATGATGGTTCTTTTAATGATGGTTCTTTTAATGATGGTTCTTTTAATGATGGTTCTTTTAATGATGGTTATTTTAATGATGGTTCTTCTAATGATGGTTCTTTTAATGATGGTTCTTTTAATGATGGTTCTTTTAATGATGGTTCTTTTAATGATGGTTCTTTTAACTTAATTCAATCACATTTATCAAGAAAAATCATTTTAATTCAGTATTACATTTTTCTTCATTAATTTTTACAGTTATATCTTGCATTGTGCTACATACATCTTTGTAACATTACTGAGTAGATATAGTATGTTATTCCTACCAAAGTGATCAGATACACTTACAGCTGATTAAACTAATATAGCATGTTATTCTTACCAAGGTGATCAGGTACACTTACAGCTGATTAAACTAATATAGCATGTTATTCTTACCAAGGTGATCAGATACACATACAGCTGATCAAACTAATGTAGCATGCTATTCTTACCAAGGTGATCAAATACACTCAAAGCTGATTAAACTAATGTAGCAATGTTATTCTTACCAAGGTGATCAGATACACTCACATTTGATAAAACTAATGTAGCAATGTTATTCTTACCAAGGTGATCAAATACACTTACAGCTGATCAAACTAATGTAGCAATGTTATTCCTACCAAGGTGATCAGATACACTCACAGATGATTAAACTTATATACCATGTTATTCTTACCAAGGTGATCAAATACACTTACAGCTGATCAAACTAATGTAGCAATGTTATTCCTACCAAGGTGATCAAATACACTCACAGATGATTAAACTAACAGAAGCGTAATAATAAAAAATGAAGGCATAATAAATCGGCTTAAAAATAAATGCAATTTAAATTAGAAAATATGAGAAGCTCATTTTAATACAGTTCAAATTGCCTGTGAAATATTCATGTGAAAAATAATACATTAAATGAATTTATTGTTTCTTTTAAATATATTCATTTCATTTCGATTTAATGGTAATATTTATTTATTTAAACTGAGTGTGGAACCCTGTTTGCTGAGGTATAAGAGGAGTTACTGTGAAATGTATTGTATAATGCATTAATAATTAAAAAGAATATTAAGATGAATTAAAGTTTACGATATTAAAAATAGCATCATTAAATAATATATCAATAACGTTATTTTAATTCATTTAAATAACAACAAAATGGAAAAGAAAAATATTAAAATTTTCTTTTGAATATCAAGGTAAGTTCCGAATTATCGGACGGTTCCACAATATCGATCATAAACGAAAAAATATACAATAATTTAACTCGTTAATTTAATTATAACTATTTTATATATATTTATATGATCAGAATTGTGAAGTTGTTCGACAACTCAGAACTTACCCTGACAAATTTAACATAATTTTCAATAACATTTATATATATATATATTTACATGTATAATATACATGTATCTAAATCATTTCTCACCTTTCCATATATAGGCAGGCACACAGCAACATATCTCTCAATAGTGAATGTCACAGTCAGCCAAATTGATGTACTACCTGTGTAAATAATACAAGTTATTAATAATTTCAAAGTAACTAATAATATATTAAATGAAACATTCCGTGCCATTCTATTTTAGGCACCAGAGTTCATATCAGCGACTAATTCAATTGAAGAGCGTGAGTTAAATTTACGGTTCAGGGAATTAAAAAAAACGAGTAATTTATCATGTTCATGGGAAGTTGAAAACAATGCCTACTAGAGTATCTACAGGCCTCTATCTACAGTGTCTACAGGTCTCTATCTACAGTGTCCACAGGTCTCTATCTACAGTGTCTACAGGCCTCTATCTACAGTGTCTACAGGCCTCTATCTACAGTGTCTACAGGCCTCTATCTACAGTGACTACAGGCCTCTATCTACAATGTCTACAGGCCTCTATCTACAGTGTCTACAGGCCTCTATCCACAGTGTCTACAGGCCTCTATCTACAGTATCTACAGGCCTCTATCTACAGTGTCTACAGGCCTCTATCCACAGTGTCTACAGGCCTCTATTTACAGTGTCTACAGGCCTCTATCTACAGTTTCTACATGCTTCTATCTACAGGCCCCTCCCTCTCATCCAGTCTATAGTGTCAGGTCTAGTGCACCGTAGGACTCAGAGGCATTGTTTCTTAGCTGCAAAATGAGCTTTACGGCGCCGCCAAATCAGTCAGGAAGAAATTATCACCACTGCTGAGGCTAAGAATTCGCAATTAAAGAACTCTAGGTAGGTACGCCTGTGATTTGTTACTAATGAGAAAACTAATGACTTTCCACTGATTTAATACCTACTCACTGAAAATTATTATAGTGGATATCTATTTGAGGTGTGAGTGTGTAACGTGAAGGAAATATTTAACATTTGTGAGAAAATGGTACTTAAAAAATATTCCTTACTCGCGGTGAATTGGAGTTTGAGTAGATTTGAGTAAAGGGTCAGAGTGTTAGATAGATTCTTTACTTGATATGACTAAGAAAAGTTGCTCAAAATGATAAATAGACCATTAGATTACAAGTTCACCACCTTTAATACATAGTCGGAATGTTCACCATACCCCAATTCACCGCATGGTATATTCACCGCAACTCAATTCACCGGATGGTAAATTCACCGTAACTCAATTCACTGCGTTGTAAATTCACCGTAACTCAATTCACCGCATGGTAAATTCACCGTAACTCAATTCACCGCATGGTAAATTCACCGTAACTCAATTCCTCGCATGGTAAATTCACCATAACTCAATTCACCGCATGGTAAATTCACCATAACTCAATTCCTCGCGTGATAAATTCACCATAACTCAATTCACCGCGTGGTGAATTCACCATAACTCAATTTATCGCGTGGTAAATTCACCGTAACTCAATTTATCGCGTGGTAAATTCACCGTAACTCAATTCACCGCGTGGTAAATTCACTGTAACTCAATTCACCGTATGGTAAATTCACCGCAACTCAATTTTGCGTTTTAAATTTCAATTCAAGTAATGTGTACATCGTGTGTTCATATTCTTGTGAATCAAGGACAAGAAGAGGTTCCACAACTGTATACATATATCATAATTGATAGAAAACGTATTTAAATACTTTATACAATAAATCTAAAACACTTCTAATATATTCAATTTAATATTATATGTGGCTATGAAATTACTATTAGGATTTGTAATTTTTTTAAATTTGAAAAAAATAAAATTTATTCAGTGCTCTTCGTTCAGGGAGTAGCGTTTTGGTCTCAATAAACTAATGTTTAACGTGTAGACTAGACTCTTTTCTTAACATTATTTATGGAGTTAATATATGTGCTATGTAAGCATCATATAGTACATGGAACTTCGCACAATTCTTTCCTTTTACCGTATCTACTTGTGAGTTACGAGTATTAATATCTGATTTATATAAGATAGCTAGTTTTTGCAGCTCAACTGCGTAACATTACACTGCCAATTCTTACGTCGATAACGTTTGTCTTGTAGCTACAGTTACGTTTAATGCCTGAGAATATAGTTGTTTGCGACATCTCGTATTTTGTTTCTGTAACTTATGTGTTTTGATTGATTAAATATATCTAAATACTACCATAAGAGAAACGTCGAGACAACACTCAATAAATAATTTTTTGTCACATATTCAGTAAAAATAATTCAATATTCATGTTTCTAGTATTCAGAATTAGTCTAAATTAGTTATAACATCCTTTTGATTGAATTCTTGTGGTTCACTGCAGGGCCAGATAGATTAGCCATGTTGTTGGTTCACACAAAAATACGGACGGGGTCTTGACTCATTATTGAGTTCTGGTTAAGATGCTTAGAAAGTATATAAAGCCTGGAAATATGAGACACAGTGTTCAGTTGTTAGTCGTTGGTCAGTTCAGGCAGTCAGTCAGTCAGTCAGTTCAGTCAGTCAGTCAGTTCAGTTCAGTCAGTTCAGTCAGTTAGTCAGTCAGTCAAGTAGGGGAGTAATTCAGAGCTCAGTCCTTCATAATAACAGAGATGTGCATGGCTCATCTTGGTGTGTTCTCTTGTCACCATCGGTAATAATGTTATGCTTCAAGTTAATAACAATACTAAAAACTGGATGATGTCATCATTGACCTGACAATGTATATATATACAAGTTATACCCATTACATCTCTATATATATTCTTGAACGTAACTACACTTTAAACAAGCCTGCTTTTCACATAATTGATGTCAATTTTGTTTCTGAACAATTTGTTTTATTTTAAGTTTGTTGTACTATTGTTATACTTTGAAGTAAATTGTGGTTGCGGTGAATTTTCCACTCGGTGAAATTTTCCACGCGGTGAATTGAGTGCGGTGAACTTTCCGTACACCAGATCAATCACCCTTTTTTCCTTGTATAAATGAAAATTAATTTCAACATAAACATTAATATGAAGTGTTTTTTTTTAAGTAAAATTTTCTCATTTGCAATCCAGTACGCCACTACCTGCATAATACCCACAGTATATACATACAGTACCTACTCTACCTACAGTACTTACTACTGGCGTCTGCAATCCAGTAGGCGTACTTGCAGTAGTGCCAGTAGACCCAGTGCTTGGATTCTTTCAGTGCCGGATGATGCTGAAGAGAGAGCGAGAAGACACTGAGCAGGTAGAGCAAATCACTCATCGCGAGAGCTGTCAGGTACGTGTTAGTGGATGACCGCATCCTGGGCCTGGTGAGCACCATCATGGTCACAGTGTTGCCCACCAGGCCTATTAACAGCACTACGTGAACCAGAACCTTCTGAACCCAGTGTCTGGAACCCATCATGAACTGTTTGTAGGGCTCGTATTCTTCCGCTGTGAAGTTATATTCTGGTTCTAGTACCGGGTATTCACTTGTTGTTAAAGACTGGTATTCACTGGTTGTAAGAACCTGGTATTCACTGGTTGTGAGACCATGGTATTCACTGGTAGTTAAAGGTTGAAACGGCCCACTGAAAGTATTGTTATCGAAAATGGTTGTATTCACCATAGATGTTATGTTCGTCAATGCTGCCATCTTGTTAGAAAATTTTCACTTTTTATGATAATCTAAAATATTTATTTATTGTAAATTTAAATTTAAGTTAATACCATGATTAAGATAAAAGTCATAATGTTTGAATTTAATTATATGTTCTGAAAGAGAAAAAATCATTAATAATTTAAAAAATTCTATTTGAATATTTTGTGACAATTTAGTTATATTTACTATAATATAGTTATCGATCGGTTCCATATTAATGATGATATAGAAAAGTATTCAATTTCTTTATCTCTGATTTTAATTGATATCCATAATACCTTCAAGTATCTTGGATACCAATTAGAATGATGGGATCACATGTAGAATCGTCACCCCAGTCAAATTTGGGAATACGATTAATATTCAGGGAGAAAAATATTTACTCACATCGAGAGAAAGAGAGAGAAAAAAACCTGAATTCATGAACACAAAGTGAAATGGAATAGTTTCAAATACAGATGATAAGTGTCCCCGTATATAAGTTTGTAGTAGTTAACTTTATTTTCACATTCATGATCACTATATTTCAGATAATGCATATAACGCACACCGAGGGATTCGCAAATATTGCGACAATGTCTTGCATCAATAGTTCTTGATTTGTTGCGACACACGTTGTTTCTTTAGATATCCCACCCAACAAAAAGAAGTCACAGGGGATAGCGCAATAGTACTCCGATATTCCCATTTTTATTGCCCAACCTTTTTCCTTGCCCCAACAATAATATTAAGCATTTTGAACATTTTCAAAGTCAATTCTTCAATCACATTTCTCTTCTGTATTTGAAGCTCTTCCATTTCACTCTGTGTTCGTAAATACAAGTTTTCTCTTCATTCGAACAGAGTGTATATTTTTTTTATACACCCAGTATTTACTTAAATTGTAGAATTCTAGAATCTAGATGCCATAAATAAAAATATGACGATTTTTCAATAAATTAATTCTGAAAGAAATGAAATGTGACAAAAATGAAAAATGATATAAAATAATAAAAAAGCGCCCCGTCGTAATTGATGTTGTCGATATGCCAGTTTTTCAAGAGAGACAGCGTGTTGATTTTCTGGGCCATTGCACAAAGCATTCTGACATATTCTGAATATTCTCGGGCGTGATGAATGAAAGATGTCTACCACTGTTGCCTTTTTGAGTATCTGCAACACTTCCTGTTTCCCGAAATTTGGCAACAAAACATTGCATTATTCTTCTATTAGATGCGTCGTTCCTGCCAAAATCTCTACTGCAGTAAAGCTGCGTCAGAAGAACTGATTTTGCGGCAAAGTCGATTTGATGACTTTTATCCACTGCGTCGTAGTTTAGGCTTGTGTTGGATCCATATTGTTGTCAAAATGAATCTCCAAGCCAAGGACTGCTGTTTACATCACCTGAAAAATATGGAAACAAATTGTAAGACACATTTTTGGGATGAAAAATGAAACGGGGCTTTTTTAGACCACCCTGTATTTTAACCTGTGCACGAACAATTCATCCACGGACATTTCATCCACGGACATTTTATCCACGAACAATTCATCCACGGACATTTCGTCCACGGCCAATTTTTTCATGAAATTGTTTTCTATTAAATTTACAATTTAAAAAACTACGAACTACCCAACTGCAACTATCATTTAATGAAATTTGTATAAATGAAAACTTGCTATAATGTGTAGATATTTTAAATTATTTATGTATATATTGCAGTGTAAATGTAAGAAACACCGTTTGTTACTGGTAATTAGAGATTAATAGTCTTTGCTTTAATTCTTATTGCATCTTCTTTTCCTGCTCCTGTGAAACAGTAAAATAATAAAACTGAATACTTTTTTTAATTATATAAAGTCAAGTCCCGCTTTTATTAAACCCGGATCTTATAAAATCTGTAATAATTGCAAGGCATGTCTCGAAGTTATTACAGTACATAAACATAGAAAACGGAGACATTTTTTGTAGTGACTATTCCACGGTAACTACAATAATCATCAATAATATTATAGAGATTATGTTACTAGAAGAAATATTGGTTCAGAAATTAGTTTTTTAGCATAATTTTTTTAACAGTAACTACAGCAAATATATACATGATACATCAATATAATATACTAATAAACAGGTGATTGATAATTAAACGTGATATAAAAAATTTAGCTAGATATTCGTACTGTTTAGTGTTACGTTTAATTATTTAAACATAAAAAAGTCAGTGTTATCAAAATGTTATATATTTAAAATATTTAAAAAACTCTATTGTAATTATTTTATTTTATTTTTTACGTATCCACACATTTAATCTTGTTAGTACCCTGTTATTTCAGTTCCATATTTTATGTACTCATAACTCATTAATTAATGCAAAATATTCAAGGAGGTAAATAACTTAAAAGATACAGTCAACCCATTTAATATATCTAATTTTATAAGTGTAATCGATAAACATTTTTAGGAATTCATATGAAATGCTTCGGCTTAAATCACTATAATATTATTATATACGTATTAACACCTGGCTAATAATGTAATAGTGAACAATAATATGAAATACATCCCATGTATACACTTCAAGATACAAAATAAAGCATTTCTTGGGCGGATTCTCCGTGGATGAAATGTCCTTGGATGAAATTTATGCCCGTTGCACGAAATTTCCATTGCACGAAATATCCGTGAACGAATTGTCCGTGAACGAATTGTCCGTGGACGAATTGTCCGTGGACGAATTGACCGTGGACGAATTGTCCGTGGAGGAATTTTCCGTTAACGAATTTTCCGTTGGACGAAATGTCCCTTGGATGAAATGTACCTTGGACAAAATGTTCGTTGGACGAAATATCCGTTGGGCGAAATGTCCGCTTGAAACCCACCTGTAGCATTTTCATTTGGGAGTGACGATTGTAAATGTTATACGAATAATGAATTAAAATGATAAATTATATACTTTTTTTAATAAGATCGAAAATGTGAAACCTGTTGATGACTCGTAACTTACCCTATTTGAAGATATAGAAACATCTTTATTTCAGAGATGAAAATTCTGTCGACAGATCTGACAAAATTTACCACCAAATACAATCTGGCATTCATATACTATATATTATATATATTATATATATATTATATATATCCTTTACATTATTTCTCTCCAAGATATCGTGAGATTGATCCTTTTTACGGTGAATTAAGTTGCAGTCGTTGCATTAAATTACCTTCCGTTCTTTTTCTTTGTAGTCAAAGCAGGCAGGCGCAGAATGAGTGAAATTCTCTAAACTAATTCTTTTATGCTAATATTCTAATTAAATAGATTAAAGAAATAGGACTTCCAGAATCACTTTCTAAATTGAAAACTTTATCAATTCCACAAGAAAAATATAAGTCTACTTTAGATTTATCTGGACAGTGAGACGACATCTTGTGACGCCATGACTGATAGTGACAACATCACTTAGAGTGACGTCATGACTGAGACTGACGTGATGACTGAGAGTGACGCCATGACTGAGAGTGACGTCATCACTTAGAGTGACGTCATCACTTAGAATGACGTCATCACTTAGAGTGACGTCATCACTTAGAGTGACGTCATGACTGAGACTGACGTGATGACAGAGAGTGACGGCATGACTGATAGTGACGTCATCACTTAGAGTGACGTCATGACTGAGACTGACGTGATGACAGAGAGTGACGGCATGACTGATAGTGACGTCATCACTTAGAGTGACGTCATGACTGAGACTGACATGATGTCCTTCTCAAACTCTTTCTAACAAAATCTAATTTTTTAAATAGGTACATTTTTTCATGGCTTTTTTTTATCCTTGAATTTTTTGTAACCTGATTTTTCCTGTTTTCCGGAAAATTATTTTGGTTGTGGAATTAAATCATTTTCCTAAATCTTTAAAAGTGTCATTTTTCTTGCAAACAACCATCAGAACAATTCTACTGTATCTGAAATAAATAAATAGTAATAAATATATAATTTTAAAAATCATTATTAGGGCTGTGACAATATGCGTTTGAAATTATAGATCTTAAGAGTATCATAGAGGAAACGGAATGAAATGGTATCAAATACTACATACCGTTGGTTTAAAGCGAATAATTAGCCTTTATCAATCAATAATATTTTAATCAATAATATTTTAAGAACAATTTTAAACGTGAGAAGGGATGAAAATAACATCCCTACTATGGTATATAAATCTGAAACTTTTAAAATTTGACGATGTTGCAGACTACTTTTTAATGAAATTTCTACGTAGAGCAATATATGACGAGCCTCATCTTTTAAATAAATATTTTACGGACTTCATCCCTTCTCACGAGCATAATACTAGAACAAATAGGTTTTATCTTCCTCCAATTCGAATAGAATTGGAGCGGAATTTTACTATTTTTAGATCTATAGAACTGTACAATAAACTTCCTTCTATTTTAACAGAACCAATGTCAGATTTTAAATTTAAGAAGCTTTTTAAAGAATATTGTTTTAGTAAATATAGTTCTTAGTTTTTTATTGTTTGTAGATTTTTAATTAGGTTTCACAAGTTTTAACTTTCACGGAACCTTAGCTGCAATTAATTTGTATTTTTATTTGAATTGTGTATTTTTTCATTTTACTCTGTATATATTTTGTAAGCTCAAATAAATAAATAAAAAAAAATAAAAAAATTCAATCCATCTTTTATATTTTCAGGATCTATGATTTTAAACGCAATTTGTCATAACCCTAGTCATTATATACTTTTTTCTTACGTGATCGAGAAGGCACAAGTGTTCGATAATCCAGAAATACATCTATTATTTCATTATTTATAAGACTGTTAAAGTAATGTATAGAGTACTGATTTAAATTTAGATCCGAATAAAAATGCACTAATATTTAAAATTAAATTACGATAATTTTTTATTTTATTGAAAAGAAGCAGTTAAATCGTAAGCAAAAGAATCATTTTTTCATGTATCATCGCAAATGCTGAAACCGTTCGATAACACGGTACATACCCAAAACACAACATTGCTTGGGTAACTGTAGAAAAAATAAAAATTATTTATACTCAAATACGCAATGTACAATATTTTTGTTGCAGTTACCCATGTAATGTTTATTAACATGTGCTCAGTCTTCTGTAGGTAGTAGACAGTTGAACTGGAAAGAGGGCTAGGTGAATCAAGCGTATATTATTCTATATTCATATATTTTTATGGGTCTTCAAAGACCTTAAATTAAAATATAAACTAAATGATTTATGATTATTATGCTGTTCAATTATCTCTGATTATCGGATGAATCCACATCATACATAAAATTATAACTCAAATAATTCACTTCAATTCATTAAAGTTAGAGCCCCTTCTCTTCCATTCACCACAGACAGCCTAAGTATAGAACCCCTGGGGTGAACTAACTAATGAAGTTATTTATAAATGATTAGGATTCAATTCTTTTAAGATCTATGAAGACCCACAATATTTAATAAAAAAGAATAATGCACAATAATTCATTCTTGTTCCTGTATACTAGTTACAGAAGACTGAGCACATGTTAATAAACATTGCATGGGTAACTGCAACAAAAATATTACCTGTTGTGTTTCAGTTTAAATACAGTTTAATTTATTTCTTTGGCTACAGTTATTGATTCGAATTTTGTGTTTAGGGTTAGTTACGAGTTATCGAACGGTTCCATATTTTCGATCAAATAACTTTAATAATAAAGATTTTTTTTAATAATTATGATAATATACTCATATCATCATATATGTATTTTATTTGTAAAATAAATCGGTCCAAGCAGAAAAATAAATTTTAATTGAATTCATTAAAAGTAGTCTAATAACGGGTAATAAATTGGTATTGATGATGACCCGTTATTTTTAACGGGAAAGTACACTAGTAATAAAATAATGTTGGAATATTTACATATTGCTTTTTAACATAATTCTATAATATTATAAAAATTAATTCCTAAGGAATTAAAATATAATAAAGGAAAAATTATTAAAAAATAATAAGTTAAGCTAAATTAAATGTTCATTGAGCGATGGTGACTGTTTATGAATATATATAGATTCCAATAAACGAATATCACACTGGTTTGAAGTTTGGAAAATTTTGAAATATTCTTCCTTAATTGGGTGATTCGAATCGAAAGAATGGTTACGAATTTAACTGAAAGGTGGGGAGCTATAGGGGTTATTATTTCTAAAGGATATTCCCTTATGCTGAGAAATTCTCATCTTCTCTAATAATTCTTTATTCTATATATTCCGTATAAATTAATTCAAGCTGCTACATATATATTGCATTTAAATAATTATGAGCTGTACATAATACTAACCATTTATGTTAGTAAATAAATAATAGTGATCGTAAATGTGTAGCCGTTCACTAACTTGAGACTAACCCTCTATATCAAAATATATCCTAGATGAAGTAGCACCAAAGTAATTTTTTATTTACATAGAGAGATATTTAGTACCTGAATCTCACACTGTTAGTAAATAAACTCACACGAATAGATTATTATTTCTAAAGTTTGAAAGCTATGAAGTATTGCCAATAATATATGGGAAAAACTTATAATAATTTGGAAAAGTACAGAAAATATTAAACCAAACACTCTATCTATTTAAATCTTATAATTGTTGTATTTACATTAATTGCTATTTTATAATTAAGATGTGGCATTATTTTCTTTGTGAGTTGCCAATTAGCTTTTTAAAGGTGGAAATTTCTATCAATTTTATGTTACCAATTCCAAGCAGTTGTACGAAAATGGAGTGTCGCAGTATTCGGAAAGTGGGTATTTATTCATTAACGTATTCGAAAATGATTTTTATTATTTTCTTTGTGATTTAATTTGAAATGGACTTCATTTTAATAAAAATTAAAGAAACATCGTGACTTGAAACATTAATTCAATTTAATTCTGATCTAAATTTAAATAAATGTTCTTTAAATTACGTTAAAAGTCTTTGAAATAATAAAATAACATGCAAATTCCAAGTAATCGAACACTGCCACATTCTCGATCATGGCGAATAAAAATATAGAATTATTATAATTCACTCTTATTCTTATTCGTTCCAATGATACCTACTAAATTAAGTTATATATATTTTCATATACGACATAAAATACGGAAAATCCCTGAACACAGCACTTTAACTGTAGCGAAATAATAATTGTACATAATTAAAACGCAAAATATTTTTGTTGCAGTTACCCATGCAATGTTTGTTACCATGTGATCAGTCTTCTGTAGTTAGTAGACAGTTGAACAATAATGAATTATGTGTTTTCTTAAACAGTTTTTTAATAAAAAAGCATTTTTGTGGGTCTTCATAGACCTTTAAAGAATTAAAACATAAACATGATGATTATGCTCTTCAACTACTAGGCATTAGATTTTCATGTTAGGTTCATGAACTAGATTGATCAATATTTTTTTTTTCAAGAGGTAATTCATAGTTGATAAATAGTTAATGATGTTTTTGAAGTTCTTCAAAAATGTTAATAATATAATTGCAAAAATATTTTGAGGAAGTTAGGCAACTTCATTTTTGTTCTAATTTCTACTACCTTTAAAAGACTAATAAATAAACATTGTATGGGGGTATACTCTTTTTTATTGGATGATTCCACATCATTTAAAAAAAAAACTCAAATAATTCACTTTAATCCATTAAAGTTTGGGCCCCTTCTTTTCCATTCACCACAGACTGCTTCAGGATAGAGCCCCTGGGGGTGAACTAACCGGCTCTAGGACAACTGCCATGCGGATAACTGCCATGCGGACAACTGCCATAGTGGACAACTACCATGTGACAAACTCCCAAGCGGACAACTGCCATGCAATATATTATAATTTTATTTTGGGTGAATTGTAAATCCTAACATTTCTTTGAATTAATTTGATGTGAAATATATTATTATTTTAACCTATAATTTAGTATAAAAATGTTAATTGTATAGTAAGAAATTGTGAATGAAGAAGCATTGAAATTAATATTGAAGTAATACTAGATTTCTTTTTTTGTTACAATCATTTTCTTTTACATTTTGAATAATCAAATGGTTGACAAAAAGATTGAAATGAATGAAATCTATAGATACTAAACTTTTTTTTGCAAACAGTTCCGAATACAAAGAATAGTACAAAGATTAGCTTTACTGGTTAAAATTTTCAGTGAGTGTGGTTTTGCATCTTACTATTTTAGAGTTGCTTTCACACAACACTGGCATATATGAGTTAACTAAAATGTTGATTGTTATTAGTATAGTAACAAATTTAATAAAACATATTTCAGTAATAATTATTCTCATATTTTGACACTTTTCAAATATTTATAAGACATGTTCCTTATCGGTGGGAGCTGGAAACAAAGAAACTATAGAAAAAAAATTCAAATTTCAAAGTTACTGAGTAAAGTGTTCTTTGTAAGAATTTTTTTTAACATAGAAATAAGATAATTACTACTTCAGTTTCTAATCCTGAATCTAGCAGAAAAGTTTTTTTTTACAAATAATTTTTTTTAATTAACCCAATGAAAATTCTTAAATAGTAAAATGCAAAATCACACTCACTGGAAATTTTAACCTGTAAAGCTTGTGTTTGTACTATTCTTTGTATTTTGAAATGTTTGAAAAGAAAGTTTTGCATCTATAGATTTTCCACTTGTCAACCATTTGATTGTTTAAGGAGCTAAATGGGTGAAATATGTTTTAAAAAAGAAATGAATTTAGTATACTTCAACTATAAATTCTGAATCTGCCGTTAATATTAATTTTTATACTTCTTCATGCACAATTTCGGACTGTACGATTAATATTATACTTATTTTTGGGTTAAGAAAATAATATTCTTCACATCAAATTAAGTCCATGAATGGTTAAGTTTCAAGTGCATTACAATTCACCCAAAATAAAATTATAATATATTGCATGGCAGTTGTCCGCATGAGAGTTGTCCGTACACCGAACTAACCAATGAAGCTATTCATAAATATTTAAGATTTAATTCTTCTAAGGTCTATGAAGACCCATTAAAATGTTTATACCAAAGATAAATCTAGAAATATATGAAACGTTACTTCATTTTAGTTCAACTGTCTACTACCTACAGAAGACTGAGCACATGTTAATAAACATTGCATGGGTAACTGCAACAAAGATATTCAACATTGAATTTAAAGTATTTTTAATTAATATTTTTGTTACAGTTTTAAACAAAGTGTTGTGTTTAGAGCAAGTTGGATGTTATCGAAATATTAAACAGTTTCTCATTTTAATTTTTTTCTTTTTCTTTTATAAAGTGATCGAAAATGTGGAACAGCTCGATAACTCAGAACTAACCCTACGTGTAACTTACGAGGTTTAAACGAACGATAAACTGTTACACTGCTAAGAGTTACTTACATGTTTTTTTTTCTCAAAATGAAGTCAATTTCAAATTAAATTATGATACAAAAAAAAAAAACTCTTATAAAAACGTTAATAAATAGATACCCACTTTCCGAATACTGCGACACTCCATTTTCTTACAACTGCTTGAAATTGGTAACATAAAATTGATAGAAATTTCCACCTTTAAAAAGCTAATTGGCAACTCACTAAGAAAATAATGCCACATCTTAATTATAAAATAGCAGTTAATGTAAATACAACAATTATAAGATTTAAATAGATAGAGTGTTTGGTTTAATATTTTCTGTACTTTACCAAATTATTATAAGTTTTTCCCATAGATTATTGGCAATACTTCATAGCTTTCAAACTTTAGAAATAATAATCTATTCGTGTGAGTTTATTAACTAACAGTGTGAGATTCAGGGACTAAATATCTCTCTATGTAAATAAAAAATTACTTTGGTGGTACTTCATCTAGGATATATTTTGATATAGAGGGTTAGTCTCAAGTTATTGAACGGCTACACATTTACGATCACTATTATTCACATCTAGAAAGAATACTGTATTAGAGCTCATACTTAATAAGATGAAATACATAACAGTTTGAATTTATGTTATTAAATTTAGGTTATTAAATATTAGGTGAAGAAGTGATACCTCATTTTATTCTTCACTAAAAATAATAATTATTATATGTACCCTTTACATTACTATTTAAGTTACTATTTGGTTTACCTTTAATCGGTTTCCATGATCCCTGCAAGTATCACGGATACCAATTGCAATAACGAATTAAAATATATTTGTTTTATATTTTTTTATTATATGATCCAAAATGCTGGATCCGTTCAAAAACTCAGAATTTACACTAAGCATAACACTGCATTTGGTATTTGTAACAAAAATATGAATTGAAAAATATTTAAAGGCAAAGTGCAATATTTTTGTTGCAGTTACCCATGCAATGCTTATTAACATGTGCTCAGTCTTCTGGTACTATACATCAGAACAAATTAGGAACTTTGGCTTAATGATTTTTGTCAACCGTAATTTCAAATATTTTTGTGGGTCTTCATAGATCTTAAAATAATTAAATCCTAATCATTTATGAAGAACTTCATTGGTTAGTTCGCCCCCAGGGGCTCTATCCTGAAGCTGTCTGTGGTGAATGGAAGAGAAGGGGCCCAAACTTTGACGAAACAAAGTTCATAGAATGAAAAGTTACTTCATTGAATAAAGCATTTAATCACCACTCACTGATGGCTGCCATATTGATTCCGTGACGTCACACTCTATCCTTCCTCATTATTTGTCATATATTATTGAGGGTCTTCATAGACCTTAAAAGAATTAAAAAACCTTACGAACCAACCTTGCACGAAATCTAAGACCTTGCAGTTTAGGAGCATAACCTTAGGGCTATCCTCTAAAATTGCAAGTAGCGATAAAAAAATGAATATTTTATTTACGATGATTATGCTCTTCAACTACGAGGCTTTATATTTTGTGTTAGGTTCATGTATGGTATGGTACAATGTCTTCTTAGTTTCAAGAAGTAATTCAAATATGTGAACTGACAATTGGGCATCATGATAAGTGGGCTGCGTACAATTGGACTTCAAGACAATTGGGCCCCTTGACAATTGAACCCAGAAAAAAATTAGGGAAATACAAAGCATGGTAACATACAGAATATATACAAAATAACTGAGTTAGGTAGCTATTGAATCTTATAAAAATGAAAACAAATGTATTCCAACTAGCTAAATAAATTATAATCTTTTACTGAAAATCGAGATACTTTTAAGATTTGACAAGGAATAAATGTCGACAATTTGGGTAAAAAAAAAATTTCGTTAATAAAAAATATTTCGCAAAATTGAAATATGATAATTTTTTACTTACTGAATAATAAATATGAAATCATATTCAAAATAAGTAAAATTAGAAATATATATAATCAATTAATAATGCTTTTTATCGTATTTTTCCTAATTAATTGAATGGAGTATCAGTTACATAGGTACTTTGTTCTGTTTCAATTACTGAACTAATGAAGCGACTCTTTTCATAATGTGATTATTTGCATATTGTACAATGTCCGTAATTTATAAATATTTATATGGCTTTATCAATTTATGATGTGTACGACTTTATTCTACACAAATAGATGACGTCAACTGACGGAATTTTTATTTTTTATTTTTAACTAATTAATATGAAATGTAATTGAATTTGGGATGAATGTGATTACGTATATTTATTTATAAATTGTTAAATGATATAAGAATATTATATATATATGGTATTCTTATGGTTGTTCACTATAATGTTCCATAAATCTAATATGGAATAGCTGAGAATATTTATACCCATAGAAAATTTAAGAGAGTGTCTTCGATGATTTAAGAGCGTTTATGGCAGAGAGAATAAAATGTAGACGAAACACCGATAAATTGCCGATAAATTCTCACCGGCAATTGACTGTAGAGGATTATCAAATGATCTTCAACGAATCATGGTTGATTCTACCTCCGAATTAATGAGGAGATTTCTTCGATGTATCTTCGGCGGGTTATGGAAGACTAATCTTCCATGAATTACAGCAGGCAGCTCATAGATGTATTTTCAGCGAGTTATGGAAGATTTAACTTCCCAGAATTACAGCAGGCAGCTCATAGATGTATCTTCGGCAAGTTATGGAAGACTCATCTTCCATGAATTACAGCAGGCAGCTCATAGATGTATTTTCAGCGAGTTATGGAAGACTAATCTTCCCTGAATTACAGCAGGCAGGTCATAGATGTATCTTCGGCAAGTTATGGAAGACTCATCTTCCCTGAATTACAGCAGGAAGCTCGTAGATGTATCTTCGGCGAGTTATGGAAGATTTATCCTCCATGAATTACAGCAGGCAGGTCATAGATGTATCTTCGGCAAGTTATGGAAGATTCATATTCCCTGAATTGCAGCAGGCATGTCTTCGATGATCATCGACGCGTTATAATAGACTGATCGTCCCCTAATTATTACAGGATTGTATTATAGCAGACACATCTTCGATGAAGATCGCTGAGTTACGACAGACTCATCTTCCTCGAATCGTAGTGGACATTTTATCGATGATCTTCGGTGAATTGTATGAGTTATCATATACATTTAAAGGTGTCCATGATTCCAAAATTGTAATTACATACTATACATATTTTACATTACTTAGAATAAAAAAGAAAAGATACTAAAATAATATAATATTAAATAATATTCATTCATAAGAACTTTAAAAACACGCGGGTTATCATATTGAATAAATATCAACCAAATCCTACCTCTGCCATGTCCAAGATGGCTCAGTGGATATGTCGGTGACTTCAATTCTCTATAAGCTACAGTAGCAAGTTCAAGCTTCGGAGACACCACTTCATTTCTCTCTCCATTTATTTCTATTTAATATGTATATAAAAATATGTAACATTAAACTAATCGATATAAAGTCAAATACATTTCAAATGATAATTTCGATTTTATTTTACTCAATATGTAAATATATATATTCATGCATTAGAGAACTACCATGATTATGTGAATTCTTTTCGTATGAATCTTCCATGAAACGGCTTAAAATCGCACTTGAATCATCGTTGATTTAAGGACGGTTACAGCGGTTATGCATGTGCTTCTTCGATGAATCGACGATCATCCTGCCTTATTTTATATGAAAAATCTTTGATAAAACGGACACTTCTTCGAATATTTATCGATGATTCATCGTCAATACGCCGATTCATGCTTAGGTACTTTTCCAAAACCGGCTATAAATCGGCCTTAAAATTCAACTGGGTAGTTTTATTTATTATACACGTTTATTTGATTTAAAAACTTTTATTCTCCCCATTAAAGAACTAATAAAATCTCTATAAATTTCCATTAGAATTATTAAATTTTTTATCACTTACGTGAAAATGAAAAACATAAAAAAAATTCCTAACGATTAATTATTTTTAGCTGACTTGCATTAAAGCATATTACAATGTATAATATCCCGCAAAATTCCCATATAGACCAGTAATGCTTTTTCAGTATCTTAAACAAATGGAAAGGGTTTCGAATTATCGAACAATTTCACATTTTCGATCATATAATTTTTCTTATATGATCGAAAATGTGAAAGTGTCCGATAATTTGAAACTTACCCTACTTACAGTGATGAACTTTTGCATCTAACTTTTGTATGACAATTTCGATTAGGAAGATAAGAATAGAAGAAGAAGAAATTATGGCAGGGCCATAGAAGATCTTCTACGGCACCACTGTAACTTTCTGACAATATTTAAGAACAGAAAGGAGTGTATTACCAATTTGAATTCTTCATTACCTTCGCAAATTGTGGAAGGTTATACTTTGGTCAGAATCTATTTACTTATTTATAAACTTGTTGTTCGCTAAGGTCAAAGGGGACAAAGGTCAAGGTCATCTATAACTCATCACAAATCATCGGATGGTCAAGCGGTGGCAAAAGCATGCGCTCATTCAAGATTGCCCGTCATTTAGTTCCCTTTTAATTTACTTACCTATTCGTGAGTTCAGAAAGTTCTTTGAATGAGGAGTGTAATTTGCTGAAGAATCCAAAGCATTCTTAATAGCCATGAAGTTGATCCTGCTGCTATGAGCGAAGAAGCGGCAACATTTTAAAGGCGGGCAAATTGCAATTCAATTTGGTCGAGAATTCAAAGTTTGCGAATTGTTAAGGAAGTTCAGATTTAACATAAGTTGCTGGTAGGTATTAGTGGATATACCATCTACAGTGTCTACAGGCCTCTATCTACAGTGTCTACAGGCCTCTGTCTACAGTGTCTACAGGCCTCTATCTACAGTGTCTACAGGCCTCTATCTACAGTGTCTACAGGCCTCTATCTACAGTGTCTACAGGCCTCTGTCTACAGTGTCTACAGGCCTCTATCTACAGTGTCTACAGGCCTCTATCTACAGTGTCTACAGGCCTCTATCTACAGTGTCTACAGGCCTCTATCTACAGTTTCTACAGGCCTCTATCTACAGTGTCTACAGGCCTCTGTCTACAGTGTCTACAGGCCTCTATCTACAGTGTCTACAGGCCTCTATCTACAGTGTCTACAGGCCTCTATCTACAGTGTCTACAGGCTTCTATCTACAGTGTCTACAGGCCTCTATCTACAGTGTCTACAGGCCTCTATCTACAGTGTCTACAGGCCTCTGTCTACAGTGTCTACAGGCCTCTATATACAGTGTCTACAGGCCTCTATCTACAGTGTCTACAGGCCTCTATCTACAGTGTCTACAGGCCTCTGTCTACAGTGTCTGCAGGCCTCTATCTACAGTGTCCACAGGCCTCTATCTACAGTGTCTACAGGCCTCTATCTACAGTGTCTACAGGCCTCTATCTACAGTGTCTACAGGCCTCTATCTACAGTGTCTACAGGCCTCTATCTACAGTGTCTACAGGCCTCTATCTACAGTGTCTACAGGCCTCTATCTACAGTGTCTACAGGCCTCTGTCTACAGTGTCTACAGGCCTCTGTCTACAGTGTCTACAGGCCTCTATCTACAGTGTCTATAGACCTCTGTCTACAGTGTCTACAGGCCTCTATCTACAGTGTCTACAGGTCTATACCTACAGTGTCTACAGGCCTCATCTACAGTGTCTACAGGTCTATACCTACAGTATCTACAGGCCTCTATCTACAGTGTCTACAGGCCTCTATCTACAGTGTCTACAGGCCTCTATCTACAGTGTTTACAGATCTATACCTACAGTATCTACAGGCCTCTATCTACAGTGTCTACAGGCCTCTATCTACAGTGTCTACAGGCCTCTATCTACAGTGTCTACAGGCCTCTATCTACAGTGTTTACAGATCTATACCTACAGTATCTACAGGCCTCTATCTACAGTGTCTACAGGCCTCTATCTACAGTGTTTACAGATCTATACCTACAGTATCTACAGGCCTCTATCTACATTGTCTACAGGCCTCTATCTACAATTTTTACAGGCCTCAACATCTACATTCAGAACAAGTAAAAAGGTACAAATAACAAGGCACCTAAAGTTCTCTTTCCCATTTTTCCTAATTACCACAGACAGTATCGTTTTACAGCACAAACAAATCGTATGTTCTCCCCACTTTATTTCCGTCATTTAGTTTCATCAGCTGAACTAACAGCAAAAGCAACTCTTTCATTGTTGTCGTTTAATCAACATTCAGATAGCTGCTATTTAGATAACAAATACCAAACGTTTGTTTATGCTTAAAAATGGATTCGAACTGCTAGGCCGTGTAGTGGAGTTTTACAAGATTAAACTGAATGTTAGCAGAGAGGGAAGTGATGTGAACTGAACAGTTGCTGCAGTACTCGTAAAGTTGGTGTTACCGGGAATCATGATAGGATAATAAGAAATTTCTAAATATCGGATTAGTTCCTATTCTATTCAACATCCACATTGATGAATTCAGTTCAATAACCACAATGTTGAATTCTATTCAATATTCATAATGTTGAATTCAGTTCAATATCCACAATGTTGAATTCTGTTCAATATCCACAATGTTGAATTCTATTCAATATCCACAATGTTGAATTCTATTCAACATCCACAATGTCGAATTCAGTTCAATATTCACAATGTTGAATTCTGTTTAACATCCACAATGTTGAATTCAGTTCAATATCCACAATGTTGAATTCAGTTCAATATCCACAATGTTGAATTCTATTCAACATCCACAATGTCAAATTCAGTTCAATATCCACAATGTTGAATTCTATTCAATATCCACAATGTTGAATTCTATTCAACATCCACAATGTCGAATTCAGTTCAATATTCACAATGTTGAATTCTGTTTAACATCCACAATGTTGAATTCAGTTCAATATCCACAATGTTGAATTCAGTTCAATATCCACAATGTTGAATTCTGTTCAACATCCACAATGTTGAATTCTGTTTAACATCCACTATGTCGAATTCAGTTCAATATCCACAATGTCGAATTCAGTTCAATATCCACAATGTTGAATTCTATTCAATATCCACAATGTTGAATTCAGTTCAACATCCACAATGTTGAATTCAGTTCAACATCCACAATGTTGAATTCTGTTCAATATCCACAATGTTGAATTCGGTTCAACGTCCACAATGTTCCAATGTGTTCGAAATCTTTAAGCAGGTTCAATTCTCTCTCGATCTTCTTCAAATAACCTCAGATTTTGTAGATAATGGAACCGCTTCATAGGATTGAGGAACATTTGAATTATTCCCATGAGATAGGAATTAATTTAAATCAACAGAGTGCGATCTTTTCAGACTGTATTCAGTCCGGGCAGAGAGATATGCGTTTGAGCCTTTAAAAAAGGAGATTATGAATTTTATTGACGAAAAACTTAATGTAAATACAACGAATTCATTATTTCCAAATTAAAAAAAAAAGTATAGAAACTGTAAAATAACTCTACAAATATGTACCCCCAGACTTATGGTCTTTCTTCCAGTCACATAAATGGATTTAGCCACAATAATTCTGCAAGACTATTCGTCGTCGTAGGTGCGTAATTGTAACTAGAACGGGCACTCGTTAGAACGCATACCTTCACTGCCGCTTATAATTGACCTTGACTATCCAATAATCCTTGATTGTTCGCTCCCAAAATCTAACCAGATGGTTCCTGGATAGTGACCAATCGTCCCACGAAATTTCAGGCAATTTGGATGAATACTCTTTAAGTTATGCGAATAACAAGATGATAAATAAATAAATGAAGTTATAAAATAAACAATACAACATAATAACTATTAATTTACTATCTAGAACATCTGTAAACTTATACAAGTAAAATAAAAGAAGTTGTACATGGAAACAATGAACAGTGAATAAATTACTATAAAGAGCACATGAGGCCTATTACCGATAATTTGATAGAAGCAATGTTAGGTGCTTGACCATTACTAGCTCTAAGTATAATAGAATATTATGCGGCAGGATGATTGGAATAAAAACTTAAAGCCATCAAAATTGCAATATTGAAGACATATGAACGAATTAATGTAAGAATAGAAATTCATAGAAAATGCTTCACATAATAAAGGACAAACATCACTTCATTGCTTCCAAAGTAAGTTTCTTTACACGCAGCTAGTTAAAATTGAACAATATGTCATTGTTTTATTAATGTAACGTATTCTCGTGAAATTAAATTCCAAATTGTCCAAAATTTTACATGATCAAAAACATGGAACAGTCCAATAACTCGGAACTTACCCTTGGTTCTTATCACCTGATATACATATTGTCATTTGAATATAGAAAAGGATGTTTTATGGTTCATTAAATTTGCATTTTTTTTCTTTTAATTGAACCATTCTTCCTTTCTTTAAATTAACCAGAATAAATTTACTCCTCAGAAAATTAGCATTATCAATTTAATACATTACAAAATGCTTCTACCGAACTATCACGACAATATCGAGCTTTGACTAGAACTTATTATGTTTCTCATTGTCTATTCTACCACATTAAAGTACGTTCTTCTGCCCAAGAGTTTAAGATGCAGTCAATGTGCAGAGGCACATGCAGTCAATATGCAGTGGCACATGCAGTCAATGTACAGTGGCACATGCAGTCAATGTGCAGAGACACATGCAGTCAATGTGCAGAGACACATGCAGTCAATGTGCAGAGGCACATGCAGTGGCACATACAGTCAATATCAGTGCCAAATGTCGCTGCATTTGGTCACACCACAGTATCTGGTGGAATATTTTACAAAGTTTTTTCCAATTGGGTGTAAACATGAAGAGTCCCATTTACACGAATAAAATTACACTGTAGACAGTTTTGAATTATACTGAGAATGGAAGACTGTACGCATTTTATTTACTTTATTTTATTTACTGTATTATCACGCGTGTTAATAAAATCTCTACTGTGAAGATATTTTTAGAGCTTTCGAATAGAAATATAGACCCATTCGTCATCAGGAAAGGGGTATTTTATATATTCCCTCGATTATATGGACAGTCCGTCGGGTAGAAGTCATCTCAATCAAATTTTATTTACTGTTTTATGTTACCATTAGTAAAATACAATATATTGATATAAAATATTGCATATAGTGGGAAAATATATAAACAAAGTCAAATCTAGTTTAATCGTGGTAGGGTAGGTTTTACTTATCTTAATGGTAAGTTTAATAAAATCATATCCTACTAATACACAATTGCAATGAAACATAATCATAACATAGTTTCAACCAATTTAGCACTGTAAAACATCATAGGTACAGAAACTTCAAATACTCCGCTGTGATGATATAAAGACCAGCTTCGATGAAATGTGCAAAATTATCACAGAAGCAGGATTTTTGTTCTGCATCACAGGAGGAAATTCTACAGTGTCACTGGCAATAACTCGAGTGTTCTAGCGATTTGCAACATTGTCAACAATTAGCTTTATAGCATCGACAAAAATGAAAACATGTCCTCCTTTGTGAAATGAAAACATGTCCTCCCCATCTTTGTTCTTCAGATGAATAAGAAGCTTCAGCCATCTTTAAACCCTGATGGCTCTTGAGCGACCAGGGAGAAGTTTTTGGCGTCTCTCAACCCTTAAAAGACTGACAGAAGATGAGCTCGACAAACCGAATTCATTCAATATAATGACACTATTTCCATCAATCTTGAGTAAATAAAATTTTGCCCAGAACATTATAAGGATAAAAGCTATAATATGACAAATAATCATATAATTCGAGCCGATGGTTTCCTAAATATCCATGTGTAAAGAATCCTCTCAAATTTTGTCAGTCCAATTAGGGTAAACGTAAGACTTCATCCATATCTTCATTGACTGTCTCTGGTGATGACTCTGTGGTAACATTTCATCTTTAGGGCCACCACTTCTTAGATAAACTGATTTGGGTCTGATTTCTACGACATTTCCAGTCCCGCCGGAAAAGTTTTGGTTCGCTTTCGTTTCTATTGTGGGAACTTTTCAACTCCTCCCACGCACCAAAAATGGCCACGATTCGATAAACTATCGTCTTTGCGTAGCCAGCGCTCTTAATAATTTCCGAATTAGAGTTCACAGCACGTCTCACATCGCATATCGTTAGAATGATTAGGAAAATAATCCATATTTATCTTCGTCTGCGTATTGTGGACAGAACCCCAAAAGCGTATCTACACTACACTCTGTACTTTCACACTTCATGTGTATCTACGATGCTTAATAACCGTATCTACGATACACAATAAACGTATCTATATGCTACAAAATAACCGTATCTATGTTACATGACTCACTCGCTGAATTCCATCATTTGCAGACAGAAGAATGTTTTCCGTATTTTTCTTTCCTAACAGTCTGTTTCGGATGGAATGGAGCCAAACATCTTAAAATAGAACAGACCTACCTACCTCCGCATTATTCATTTATTTATGATATTAGGGCTATTTTGCTGAGTCAGGATTTTACTTACTTAATAACCCATCAAAAATTGAAACGGGGTATTAGTTAATTTTCTATATGAACCTACATTTATGTTATTGAATATAAATAGCGTTTATTTAATCTATAATATTCTTTTTTCATAGCTTTTTAACTTCTCATTCATTTCAATAGATAAATTTTTATATCCTCTACATTTTAGGTCTGCCAATACATCCCATCGTTAAATTCGAACATGTTCAGAAAAGCCATTTTATTATTGCATATTGTTGCAAGGGTAGTTGCCGAGTTATTGAACGGTTCCACTTTTTCGATCATATAACTGAAATGAAGTACTATTTAAAGAGAAAATTGTTAACTAAAAAATAGTGGCTATTATTCAAATTTAATTTTAATTAATATTAAAATAAATATTAAAAGGTTGTACTATTAAAAGCATATTAAATAATCGAAAGCTTTTGGTAATGGCAAATCATTACCTTCGAAGATGTGGAAGGTAATGTTGTAGTCAGCATTCATATCATGTATATTCTAGAGACTGAGTTTCAAGATGGTAATACAATCTCAACTCGCTTTCTTTCGCCAAGTTTTTTTAGGCTACGGTGTCACGTTCTGAAACTTGGAACTGTGAGTTGTGTAGAGAGATACGATTCCTTGGGGTGGAACGATGCGTGATGTAGGGTAAGTTTCGAGTTATCGAACGGTTCCACATTTTCGATCATATAACAATTATTATCAAATTTTTGTTATAATTGGTATTGTTGCCAATTAAAATAAATGTTTTTTTTTCTATTATGTTCGAAAATGTAAAACCGTCTGATAATTTATAACTTACCCTAGTAGGAAAAAAAGTAGGCGTAATTATAATTTTCTTTTATGATTATCATGATTTTTTTCAATCAGAGACAAACTATTCATTACTGTTTAAACTATCAATTTTAGGTAAATTTCTAGAACGCTTTTTTGCACATCGACTTCGTTAAATAAGACCCAGAATAACTTCTTACGTTTAGTGTACAGTTTACTATATAATAATATCCTATTCCAGTTCAATAAGGTCCTATAGGTATATTTTTACTAAACATTTTATGCAACCGCAATTTGGAACTTTAAGCCCAGTGCCTTTGATCTCTAGAACCAGAGGGTCTGAAGTAGACAGAGAACTTTCAGATGTTCGAAATGTTTCTAATATGCTAGTAGCTACTATGATATCGAATATTTAATATGATATCGAACAGCGACACGTTTTCGATCATATAAGAATATAGATGGTGGGCACATAAATTCACTGCCGCTTATAAATAATCTTGACCTTTGACCTGATCACTCTCAAAATCTAATAAACCTGGTTAATGTTAATCCAACAAATGTCAGGCAATTTGGTTGAATACTTTTTGAGTTATAAATGACCTTGACCTTTGACCGGATTGCTCCCAAAATTTTACGGGATGTTGCTGGACATTAACTAATCGTCAAGCCAAATTTCAAGAAATTTTGGAGAAGACATTTTGAGTGTTGCGAATAACAAGATAACTAATAAATAAATAAGTGCCACCTAACTAAAATATAACCTTGCGTAATTTGAAAATGTATAAGTGCATAATCTAAAATTTTATCTCGTTGTTTTATTTGGCCTGAATCATTGATACCAATTAAAATAGTAAGTTAAAATGATTAATTATATCCCTTATACTAAATGAACGAAAATTTTGATAATTCGGATCTCATTCCACTATAATCCTTTATCCCTGCAAGTAGAGGTGGGACCAAACAAGAATGAGAGAACGGACACCTCTCAATCTTCTATGTCCCCACCATAACTATCCCTCTCAATCTTCTATGGCCTCACCATTAACTATCCTTCTCAATCTTCTATGTACCCACCATAACTATCTCTCTCAATCTTCTATGTCCCCACCATAACTATCCCTCTCAATCTTCTATGTCCCCACCATAACTATTCCTCTCAATCTTCTATGTCCCCACCATAACTATCTCTCTCAATCTTCTATGTCCCCACCATAACTATCCCTCTCAATATTCTATGACTCCACCATAACTATCCCTCTCAATCTTCTATGTTCCCACCATAACTCTCCCTCTCAATCTTCTATGTCCCCACCATAACTCTCTCTCTCAATCTTCTATGTCTCCACCATAACCATCCCTCTCAATATTCTATTTCCCCACCATAACTATCCCCCTCAATCTTCTATGTCTCCACCATAACTATCCCTCTCAATCTTCTATGGCCTCACCATTAACTATCCTTCTCAATCTTCTATGTCCCCACCATAACTATCTCTCTCAATCTTCTATGTCCCCACCATAACTATCCCTCTCAATCTTCTATGTCCCCACCATAACTATTCCTCTCAATCTTCTATGTCCCCACCATAACTATCTCTCTCAATCTTCTATGTCCCCACCATAACTATCCCTCTCAATCTTCTATGACTCCACCATAACTATCCCTCTCAATCTTCTATGTTCCCACCATAACTCTCCCTCTCAATCTTCTATGTCCCCACCATAACTCTCTCTCTCAATCTTCTATGTCTCCACCATAACCATCCCTCTCAATATTCTATTTCCCCACCATAACTATCCCCCTCAATCTTCTATGTCTCCACCATAACCATCCCTCTCAATCTTCTATGTCCCCACCAAAACCATCCCTCTCAATCTTCTATGTCCCCACCATAACCATCCCTCTCAATCTTCTATGTCTCCACCATAACCATCCCTCTCAATCTTCTATGTCCCCACCATAACCATCCCTCTCAATCTTCTATGTCTCCACCATAACCATCCCTCTCAATCTTCTATGTCCCCACCATAACCATCCCTCTCAATCTTCTATGTCTCCACCATAACCATCCCTCTCAATCTTCTATGTCCCCACCATAACTATCCCTCTCAATCTTCTATGTCTCCACCATAACCATCCCTCTCAATCTTCTATGTCCCCACCATAACTATCTCTCTCAATCTTCTATGTCCCCACCATAACTATCCCTCTCAATCTTCTATGACTCCACCATAACTATTCCTTTCAATCTTCTATGTTCCCACCATAACTCTCCCTCTCAATCTTCTATGTCCCCACCATAACTCTCCCTCTCAATCTTCTATGTTCCCACCATAACTCTCCCTCTCAATCTTCTATGGCTCCACCACAATTTTCACTCTGATAACCGTTTTCAAAGTAACCTTATGGTCGCATTAACCACAATCTTCCATTTTTTGTTCACATCAAGGCCTCACTACGCCTTAAGGCCTTGTTACACGGTGCAAGTTACTGTCGTGACAGTAGACAGCAGCTGTCCCACTGTACTCGCATGCCAGTAGCTCAATGTTCATAGCATTGAATTTCTACAACAGTTACTCGACTGATGTGGTCACACTGTGCGAGTAGCTGCACTACAGTAACTGGCTAGGGCAAATCGAACGTTTACTCGCACCGTGTAACAAGGCCTATATGCAGTCATACAATGATACACGAAATGAAAATATTCTTCGGATTAACCCTATAACTACCAAACCGTCAATTTGACTGCTTTTTACTCTTCAAACACTTGTATCTCTTAAATTAGTATAGGTAGATACTTGAATTTTTGTTAATATAGGGAGAAACTTTCTCTTAATTTTATAATAATAAAAAATTCAAGTATCTACCAATAATAATTTATGAGATAAAAATGTTTGAAAAGTAAATAGCAGTCAATTTGACTGGTTGGTAGTAGGGTAAATTACGAATTATCGGTCAGTTTCCCATCTTCGGTCATATAAGAAAAAACAATATTATAATTATTATTTCATATTTATATTAATTATACTATTGTTTTTTCTTATATGACTGAAGATGTGAAACTGACCGATAATTCGTAATTTACCCTACTAGTGTTAATTATAAGTAAATAATTTTTTTTTGTTGATTTATTATGTCGTATGCAACCTGAAGGTAACTTTATATCTTTTATTAATAATAACAATATAGATATAATTAATCTAGATTGTTATGGGAAGATAATTTATTGTTATTAACGCTATTATTATTGATAATAAATAACATGATTATATAATACTACTTATCAACACGTTACGATTTATACATGTTACTTCATTTAAAATATTTATAAATACAGCAGTAAGATGATTAAGCACTTTTTATAAACTGTACACACGAACAAACTCTTTCTATTTATAAGCATTTATTTATTTTTAAATAGCAGTAATAATTCGATATAGTTCTATAAACAATAAAAATAAAATTCAGAATACACTCCCAGTCAAACTAAAATGTAATGAATGATTAATTTATTATTGAAGATAAAACTAATCGAAGAAAAAATACTCGTTAGGGTATGTTCCGAGTTATCGAACGGTTCCATATTTTCGATCAAGTGAGAAAAAATGCTATAATTATTTGTAAATGATTTTAAATACTTTGATTCTCAAAATTTAAAATTCTTGGGTGACATATTCTCTAATTTGAAGTGTTTCTATTATTTTCAAGGTTTTAACACTCTTTACTATGGAATTAGTTACTTTTTGTAGTAAAATTAATTTGTGTTTAATTCACCTTTAACTGTTGGATTTAATATTTGTCATAATAGCTTTAATTTCTTGAGCTTATTAATAATTTTATAGTTCTAGTTTCGATGTAGCATGGATAATAAAGTGAAGTTGGACATCAATTTTATGATTAAATTGTCGGCCATTTTACCATGTCAGTCTATCGATGTACGTTTCAGCATTAGTTTTATTTTGTCGACTATAGTGTTGCTATTTTTTTTTTTATATATGGTAAAGAGCGCCATTTCTATTTTTCATGAATCTGATGTTTGATTTAGTATACAAAACTAAACTGGCTCATATAGTTGAATATTCTAACTTCGATCTCTCTATCTTAAACACCTTATCCCAAGCAACCACAGTTAATGGGGCCAATGTGGGCACTAGGTGCCATTCAAGCCCGTAATCTGATGACAAATAATATTGGTACTGTGTGGTTATTTGCAAAATGGGCCAACATGGTGACAGCATGGGCTACTAATGTTAAAACCATCTTGGCCCAATATGTTGTCGAGGTTGATGGGGCCATGGTCTTAAAAGAACTGGCAAGCTGTATTGAAATCAACTTGGTACTAGGTGGTTTCCATGTGACATATGACACTACCACATTGGTACTGTGTGGTCATTTACAAACTGGGCCCACATGGTGACAGCATGGGTGGCTAATGTTGAAACTATCTTGGTATAAGATGATGCCGAGGATAATGGGGCCAGGGTCGAAAAAGCACTGGCAACCAATATTGAAATTACTTTGGTACTAGGTGGTTTCCATGTGCTAAATATGGCACTACCATATTAGACCCATCTGGTCACAATGAATAAATCATAAGGTTTAATAAATTACCTTTGAAGCCTTGAATAGATATATAATAGAGCATTGTTATTAATAAAATGAACATCATATTGATTAGGACAAATAAAAATCATATTCTAGATTTTCATTTATTTATTCGTAGATCGTTACAACAAAAGAGTAGAACGAACTTAAAAAACCTATCCATTAAAAAGGTGATTCAACAGTAACATTAAACAATACATCTAGCTTTATATCATAAGTATAAAGAGTGATTATAATATAGTATAGAATAGCTAGATATGATATTACAACTATCATGACTATAATAAAAAGCTGACTATAACTCTTGAGATCAAAACAAAACTTATTATCTATGGAAATCGACTCAATCGAATTACATAGCTAAGAAAGACAAGAATACAATAATTCAGTGAGAGGTCTAATAATTTACCCTTGGCTATGGGTTCGTTCACATTCTGCTGTGCCTATCTCTCCTTCCGTTATTGCAGTAACTGCCTCGTCTATACCGGGTGTAGGTCATAAGCCCCCCCGGTCAAGAGCCCCCTAGGTCATAAGCCCCCCGGTCAAGAGCCCCCCCGGTCACGAGCCCCCTGTTTTTAAATCCTTATTTACCTATATTATTTAATCCTTATTGACACTTTTGTAGTTCATTACTGATAAGACATAAAATATATGTATATCGGGGGGCGTGCCGCCCCCCGAACCCTCCTGCCAGGTCATTAAACAATCATGAAGTGTGCAATGCAACAATCTAGCGGATACAACAAACTACATTAGCAACTCTCAGTTATTTCTATCTAAGTAGTTCTTCATTTGTTTAACTAGGAAAATAAGGATTATAAAAACATGGAGGGGGGGCTTATGACCTAGGGGGGCTCATGACCGGGGGGGCTCTTGACCGTACCCCGTCTATACCTCTCAAAATTTAAAGCTTTTCTTATGGCGATGGTAATGACCTCTACCCTGAAAAAGAAAATATTAATTACTTAATCAATTCTCAATATCACTTGTAGAATTCCTTAGCTGTATTTATTTCAGTTACATTAATTACCTATATTTAAATATTTACTATATTTGCAAGCAAATTTTGTAGTTATCAGAAATGAACAAAAGTACGTGCATCCAAAATTGTTGTAACTCACAGGTTATCTCTGTAACTATTTTTAAATTAAATAATAGGTGCCTATATACCTAGATAGTGGTTATATACTTTCAGAAATCGAATCGCATTTCAAATTTGAATTATTATATTTAAAGAGAAATTTAAATTAATTTTTCATGGTAAGATCCGAGTTATCGGACGTTTTCACGTTTTCGGTCAGGTTTGAAAAATTATTATCATTTAATTTTCAGGTAGCTATAGTACTTTATTTCTATGAAGATCGAGAAAAAGTGACACCGTAAGATAAATTAATAACTCGAAAATTACCCTAGGTACCTACATATATTTATTTAGCCATAGGCCAAAGAGAATATTATTCAGCTCGGTACCTAATTAGGCACTGCACCTATAGAAGCAGAATACACTACATAAAATAACTTTAAAATATCTATAAGTATATTTAAAAAACTTCAACTCACCATTTTATAACTTTAAATAGGCCGCAGAGTGCAGCTTTGAAGAATTTCCTTAATAAATTAAGGGAATTAAAACACTAATACCTCCTCCAACGAAAAGCACTAACAAACTACCTGAATTTTAAAATTTCACTATGTATAACCGAAAATACAAAGCAGGTTCATACCGAAAACAAATATGTTCACTTGTTCAGTTTAGGATTGCACATTATCCTCTATTCGTAATGTATCATACAAATATTTTGAAAATGTATTAAGTTTGTCACAATTGGCTAACAGTAGGTAATTAAAAAAATGGCCAAGCTTCATAGAAACTAGCATCTGGCAACCACGCTATAAAATCACTCAGTGCCACTCCCCCTTCGTCATCATTTTACACATGAAACTAAAACTTTAATTCTTTATCGTTCCTGTGATCATCTTTGTCTAGTCACTTAAACTTAGTATTAAAAAAATAGTTTTTCTGAATGATTAATAATTTAATATTAATTTGAAGACATTTTATAAATTGCGATTGATTGAATCTTCCCTATTCCAGGAAATGGTCTTGCCAATATGTTAATAAAGCTTCCCCCATATAATATTGATACGCTATATACATAGTAATCAGGTTGGGCCAATATGACAATTCAATGGGATGGATTTGGAACATAGAACCAACCTTCTTCCTAGGTAACATTCCATGAGAATGGAAAACCACGTCATCCCCATGTAATTTCTAGGCTACTTTTCAGTCTGCCATCTCTTGCCCATCTAACCATCTAGTGCCCATGTTGGCACAATGTGTCATGGTTGCTTGGGATCACCGTGTTATATTTTGAAATTTTACCGTGCAACTGTTCCCAGGTAGCAACACATTTTCTCCATTTTTCAAAGATAAGTTACCTTGTATTAATTAGTTTAAATAAGTATTTTTTATGTTTTTGCCTAGTAGTAATTACATTATTTCTCTTAATTCAACTTTTTCGTTCCAATCAACCCAAATAATTTTATTCTAGCCCAGTCAAAATAGTTAGATAATCCGTGGTATTAATACCATTATTTAACTCGCTATTATAATTAGTAACCGCAGTTGTTAATTAAAGTGCCGAGTTAAATAATCATTAGTATATACTTTTACACTTAAAATACTGTTTAATTAAATTAATGTGATTTAGAAGATATAAATTTAAATCATAGTTAAAATACATGAATTATAAAATTTATTTAAGTCTAGTTATTTGCTACAGATCAAATTTGTCTCATTTTATGCATATTAGTAAGAAATACATATAAATTATCACTTAGAAAAAATGATGACTAATGAAAAGAGACAGCGCCATCAAACAGCAAGTAAATCGCACATAATAAATCTATATTTATCAGTAGCTTTTGTTTCAGTAATTTGCTAAATAAAAAATAGCAGTTATTACCGTTAAAAATATCCTGGAGCATCATGCCAAGATATTCCCTCTATGGTATTATGGAGCAGTATATACTTTTATCTAAACCTTCGTCATCATTAACTTGTAAAACTTTTAATATTGCATGTGACAGAGATTTCTTGTATTTAGTTTCATTTATTTGGTTAGTTTGTTCGTCCCATAGATAATGTTTGTATTTTAATGAAAATATTGCTGGGGTAAGTTCTTAATTATCGGTCAGCTCCACATTTTCGGACATATAAGAAAAAACGATATAATAATAATTATTTCACTGGGATAGGTGAGTATTTTCTTATATGACCGAAAATGTGGAACTGACCGATAATTCAGACCTTACCCTATATACATTAATATAGAATATATTTAAATTATAGTTATACCTAATATATAATAATATAAAACAATACATTAAATTTAGAAATATATTTATGCCGTTAAGATTTAAAAGGGAAAATCTGAGAAGAAAGAAATTCGAATGAAGAGAAGTAAGTTGAAATAAAACTAAAGTGCATAATTAAACAATTCACTGTTATTTTTTTAGAGTTATTGCCAAGAAGTTAGTGAAGCAAACTACGCAATACTCTTCAAAATATGTAATTACTTAAAATAAATTAGTATATTTAAAAGTGAAATTTCACTGTCAATGTACATATTTATTAGTGAACAATTAATATTAATTTAATGTTGTGAAGGCAGAGGAAAATTCAGCTAATTCGATTAGATAACTTTTTATTTTATTTTAAAAATTTCCATAAAAATTAATACCAATAAATTTTTCTATTAATTTTAACGCAATAAATTTCTCCAATTCATTAAAACACAACAAAAATAAAACACTGACGATAGAGGCACGAACTGTCTAACATTCTGTTTAAATCACTGTTAATTGTTAAATAACGAGTTATCATTAATTTCCTTTACCCCGTCAAGTAACTCTAAACGACAGTGCGAGAAAATGACACCTCACAGCCTCCTCTTGTCACCTCTCTAACGATACTGAAATGTTCGGGGCACAATATGGAGGGAAATGTCTTCACAGCCTACCAATGGAGTGCAATAAATAAATAAACCAATTGGAAACACTGTTGGGTATGTCTCGAGTTATCGGGCGGTTCAATGTTTTCGATATAGTATTCAAAATTTTCTAGGTTACTTTAATTGGTATCTACAATAAATGTAGGTATCATGGATACCAGTTAAAATGAAAGGTAATCAACATTTATTATATAATTTTAATATATGATCGAAAACATAGAACTGTATGATAACTTGAAACTTTCCCTACATATACCAGTTATTTAATAAATATTTCTTTATGCATTTAAAATATAGTATAATATTCCTTGCAAAATTAATATTTAAAACTAAAGCTTACGAATTAGTCCTAATATTTCAGCGGACTTAGTATTTAAAATTAAAGTAAATCAAATAATCTTTGTAAACTCCGCAGACTTTTTATTTAGATTACATTTGAATAAATCAAATAATATTAGTAATCTCCGTAGAGTTTGTATTTAAAAGTAAAGTAAAATATGAATATCTCCACAAATTGCAATACATTAAAAACTATGCCATTAATAATAGATAATTTTAACTGTTATTCTTTTCTTCTACTAACTGTTAACATCTCATGGCGTATAGAGAGGACACATTTTCTTTTCCCCAATACTGTCGGCAGTGACGCTAACAAGCGGTGTGATGATAAGTAGCGTTGTACGCTAGATAAGTAGCGTTGTCCGCTAGATATTGTGCCTATTAGTGTCAGCTTCTCAGCGCTAATAACAAATGAACCATAGCGACTTGTGGCAATATTTAGGGAAATAAAGTACTTTATTAATACATTTTAAATGTCAATTATTTGTTATTATATGCTATTGCATTACAGTAATGTTTACAGAATATTTTTATTTGTTTAGTGATTAAATTTAATCCTTCTTTGATAATTCTTCAGGAAGCAATGAAATATTAAAAAAAATATTGGCGTTAAAATAAATTTGAATTAAATTATCATACATATTCATTATTTATATCTCTACCTATATTCTTTTATTTTTTACTCTAAAATATTTCATTTGTCAATAGTGTTTCACATAGTAAAAGCGTTTTAGAATTTAAATGTATAATTAGTTCAAATTATTATATTATCATTTTTTAAATCTTAATCTTAAGACCATTCATTTTAATTTAATGAAAAAAATCTTATTTATTGATTAGATGCTATTGTACCAAAACTATTCTCATGTTACCGTGCTCCAATTAATTACCTATTATTTATATGATATTTAATTATCTATTTAAATTATTTTACCATTTCTGCCTATGGTAACTATTTTTTTTCAATTTGATCTAAATAAGATTTATTAGTTAGTCAAATTAATTCCCGTACCTTCACAATTGAATAATATACCTTAAAGATTTATGCATGTGAATTATTACTAAGTGATTTAATTAAAATTCATGATACATTTATATCATGTTTATCATTTAAAGATGTCTGTCATACCTAAATAAAAACAAATAAAATACCTTTTGTTTCTCCTGACCTTCCACCAGTATAAATAAATGAATATATATTAAGTAATTTTCAAACTATCATAATATTATCGACATTGTTGTTGTATCGGCATTGTTATATTATTAGTACCGTTACATTGTCTCTATCGTTATTGAATCGGTACTAATGTTGTATCGGTAACGTGGGTTATTCTAGCAATATCATTGATATCAATACCTTCCTTGATTACGGAAAGTTATATTTTAGGGGGCATTTATTCATTCATCTTCTTGTTATTCACATAACTCAAAAAGTATTCAACCAAATCACGTAGAATTTGGTGGGACGATTGTTCAATGTCCTGGGACCCTCGATCTGCTTGTATTAACGAAGCGATTCGGGCAAGGTCAAGGTCATTTATAAACTATAACTCGGTAACTCAAAAAGTATTCAACCAAATTGCCTGAAATTTGGTAGGACAATTGTTCAAAATCCGGGAACCATTTTATTAGATTTTGGGAGCGAACAGGCTAAAGATCAAGGGCATTTTTATCGGCGGCAAAGATATGCGCTCTACTAGTGCCCTTTCTAGTTATTATATCAGTAATGCTGGTATTATTCTATCGAAGCCGTTATGGTATCGGTAGCATAGGTCACTCTATCGGTACTTTATAGCATCGGTAGCATAGGTTATTCTATCGGTACTTCATAGCATCGGTAGCATAGGTTACTCTATCGATACTTCATAGCATCGGTAGCATAGGTTACTCTATCGTTACTTTACAGCATCGGTAGCATAGGTTACTCTATCGGTACTTTACAGCATCGGTAGCATAGGTTACTCTATCGTTACTTTACAGCATCGGTAGCATAAGTTACTCTATCGGTACTTTACAGCAACGGTAGCATAGGTTACTCTATCGGTACTTTATAGCATCGGTAGCATAGGTTACTCCACCGTCACCAACGATTCCCCATCATTGTCATGTAACTCTCCACATCACCTTAGCCGCTTCAGTTCAAAAGAACTCCTTTAGAATTTAATGCATGGCTATAAAAAGAAATTGGTAGGATTTGGGGGCTAGATTAGGCATGGTGAGCTGTACTTCTCCACAGAGAAACTAAAGGCAAACTGGCAACGGGCCAACACTACAACGGGCACTGGAATGCGCGGCATGGAAAGAATGCTATTTGACAGAAGGATGCCGCATGAAAGAACTTTTATAACTAAAATATATTTGGAATATAAGCGAATGAATGTTTTATTAAAAGGTAACATTTGTGTGGGAAAACAGTCTTTGCTAAGTGACGCTTAATTATTTTCATTGCATATTTCTAACCTTTATTCTAAAACTAGTGAGTTCTCCGGCAAAAATGACGGACAATAATTTTTATTAATATCCGTATTTTAAAAAATATTCGGATTGCCACCAAATTTTTTTTCAGATTTTATAAGAAATATTCATTTTTTTTCTTAAATTCGAATTTTTTCAAAAAATATCGGATTTGAAAAAATATTCGTATTTTTAAATATCCATATTTAAAAAAAATGAAATTGTCGTTAATATACCTGATTCTCTCTTGGATCATTCTCTTTAATAATGCCACTGTGTTTGATTTATGTGAACATTTTTCATAAGGAAATATAATATCAGTCAGGCACGGTCAAGTTCAGCAATATGTAAAAAATATTAAATTTCGGATATTAAACTGAAATTTCATTTCTCATAATATTAGTTTCTTGAATCTGAGTGTGCTGTATTAGAATACAGCATAATATATTTGATAATTTGGTTAGTTTTGTTTACAGTTATAATTCTTTTAGTTATTATTATTTCAATAAATATACCCTTAAAGAAAGTTTATCACTTAAAATAAAGTTTAATGTTAAATCTCTATAAATCTATTTTACTGTAAAATCTGTAATATGTCAACTTTTATAAACCCCATGTATCCAATAGCTGCATCACCTAGTTAGAGCTTCACTTTTCACCCGTGTAACGTTTAAAATATCAGTCAGTTTGACACATGTAGTTATATGTTATGTCAGAGCAGCTCCGCGTTGTGTCTGTGACTTCAGTTTTATTCAGTGAATTGATATTGTTGTTTAGCCGACTGACACCAAGATGTAAGTTTTCATTTTCTGCTGTTACTGTCTTATATTGTTTTTGTGTAGTAGTATTATTCATGTCATAGTGTTATTTTGTGAATCTATTGTAAGTTGCCTTTTCTTCTTTGGCAGAATTTAATACTTTCTGGAACTTGAAGTAAAATAATGAAATACTGCTGAATCTTTCAATTCGAAGATATCCACTCTTAGAGCAGTACACTGAGTTTACTTGAGATGTAAGTAATATTGGACCTAAATTTTTCAGTGTTCTGGTATCTATAGCTAGATTATATATTATTGCACTGGGAAGATATTATCCAAAGGAAAACCTCACAATGGTATACAATAAATAAAGACAACTCAATGAATTCATTTAGAGGAAGATAGAATTCGAACACAAGTTCTGATTGGTTTTCCCGGAAGAATAAAGTAATCTGATAAATATAGTAAAAAAAGATTTAGTTACAACTATAGAATTAGGAAGACTTGAACATCAAGAAAAAATATATTAAAAAAAATAATCAATTACCTCATATTTATTATATAACATTTCTCCATATTAAAAACACATTCAACTTTTATCATAAAAAAAACTTGAAATTAGTTTAGGTTTTGTCCAATTTATCGAAAAGTTGCATATATTCAATAATATAAGAAAAAAGGTTAATAATTAATCAACTTGTTATTTTAGTTGGTGTCCATGATACCAGCATGTATCATGGATACCATGAAAAAAGAGTTCGATTTGTTATCAACCAAAAATACAATTGAAGCAAAACAATTCTGACAATTACAAACAATACAATACTGACAATTACAAACAATACAATTCTGACAATTACAAACAATACAATACTGACAATTACAAACAATACAATTCTGACAATTAAAACAATACAATACTGACAATTACAAACAATACAATACTGACAATTACAAACAATACAATACTGACAATTACAAACAATACAATACTGACAATTACAAACAATACAATTCTGACAATTACAAACAATACAATACTGACAATTACAAACTATACAATACTGACAATTACAAACAATACAATACTGACAATTACAAACAATACAATACTGACAATTACAAACAATACAATTCTGACAATTAAAACAATACAATACTGACAATTACAAACAATACAATAATGACAATTACAAACTATACAATAATGACAATTACAAACAATACAATACTGACAATTACAAACAATACAATAATGACAATTACAAACAATACAATACTGACAATTACAAACAATACAATAATGACAATTACAAACAATACAATACTGACAATTACAAACAATACAATAATGACAATTACAAACAATACAATACTGACAATTACAAACAATACAATACTGACAATTATAAACAATACAATGCTGACAATTACAAACAATACAATACTGACAATTACAAACAATACAATAATGACAATTACAAACAATACAATAATGACAATTACAAACAATACAATACTGACAACTACAAACAATACAATTCTGGCAATTAAAAACAATACAATACTGACAGTTACAAACAATACAATACTGACAATTACAAACAATACAATACTGACAACTACAAACAATACAATTCTGGCAATTAAAAACAATACAATTCTGACAATTACAAACAATACAATTCTGACAATTAAAACAATACAATACTGACAACTACAAACAATACAATACTGACAATTACAAACAATACAATGCTGACAATTAAAACAATACAATACTGACAATTACAAACAATACAATACTGACAATTACAAACAATACAATACTGACAATTACAAACAATACAATACTGACAACTACAAACAATACAATTCTGACAATTAAAACAATACAATACTGACAATTACAAACAATACAATACTGACAATTACAAACAATACAATACTGACAATTACAAACAATACAATAATGACAATTACAAACAATACAATACTGACAATTACAAACAATACAATACTGACAACTACAAACAATACAATAATGACAATTACAAACAATACAATACTGACAATTACAAACAATACAATACTGACAATTACAAACAATACAATACTGACAATTACAAACAATACAATACTGACAACTACAAACAATACAATACTGACAATTACAAACAATACAATACTGACAATTACAAACAATATAATACTGACAATTACAAACAATACAATACTGACAATTACAAACAATACAATTCTGACAATTACAAACAATACAATTCTGACAATTACAAACAATACAATACTGACAATTACAAACAATACAATAATGACAATTACAAACAATACAATACTGACAATTACAAACAATACAATACTGACAATTACAAACAATACAATACTGACAATTACAAACAATACAATACTGACAATTACAAACAATACAATAATGACAATTACAAACAATACAATACTGACAATTACAAACAATACAATACTGACAATTACAAACAATACAATACTGACAATTACAAACAATACAATACTGACAATTACAAACAATACAATACTGACAATTACAAACAATACAATACTGACAACTACAAACAATACAATACTGACAATTACAAACAATACAATAATGACAATTACAAACAATACAATACTGACAATTACAAACAATACAATACTGACAATTACAAACAATACAATAATGACAATTACAAACAATACAATACTGACAATTACAAACAATACAATACTGACAATTACAAACAATACAATACTGACAACTACAAACAATACAATACTGACAATTACAAACAATACAATAATGACAATTACAAACAATACAATACTGACAATTACAAACAATACAATACTGACAATTACAAACAATACAATACTGACAATTACAAACAATACAATTCTGACAATTACAAACAATACAATACTGACAATTACAAACAATACAATAATGACAATTACAAACAATACAATACTGACAATTACAAACAATACAATACTGACAATTACAAACAATACAATACTGACAATTACAAACAATACAATACTGACAATTACAAACAATACAATAATGACAATTACAAAGCAAACCCTGTAAGTACAATCGACTAATGCCCAGAGTGTCAAAAGTGATCACCAAAACGCTTCCACAGCTTTTATCCTGATTGAACAGAAGCTATTGTTATTGAGACAAATAGACACTCTATTATGTTGAATATCTTAAAGATGTCATCTTAGAGGATTGAAAGATGTAGGGTAGATTATACATTGAAAAGAAATAGGTTAGATATTTACATTGTAAGGGTACTCGGAAAACTCCCAGGTGGAAAACTGTCGACGTGGTAAACTTCCAAGCGGGAAACTGCTCAGAGAGAAAAAAGTTTCCCTTTTATGAGTCATATCTAATGGGTCATCAATTTATGCTTTGAATCAATTTATTACGTGAGTTGATTGGACTATATTCATGTTTTCATGTGTGTTAAAACAAACATGACGCTTTTTATTATTAGAAAAAGGACGCCCACTGGCTGCTGTGACAGTGGGGCAGCACGCAGACCATTAGATGGGTCCATTGTGCTAGGTCTAACTAAGTCAAGTAAGGCAGATGTCCACTTGTGAAAGATCACAGAGTGTTCCGGGGCTAAGTCCAGCTTACGATGCCATAGTGACAGTGCCATTCTGTTAGTGGTCGAAGTCTTCCAGTCTTCCGATAGCAACTAGAAAGTTGGACAGTTTGTCAAACTGTTAATTGTTGACAATCTAGTGTAGGTTGGCAAAGACTACATCTAAAGTGAGTCGCCTTTGCAAAATTTAGGAAGAGCCATCCTCTCTGTACAATGTGATTTCGTGTCTCACTGTAGAGGAGAAAGAACGATCCACCTTGTGGAGTCCCTCTCTGAACACGGACGATCTTAATGTGGCCAAATAAAGTTGCGGTGTCCTAACGACAACCCAGCATTTGGAAGATATATTAGATACAGAGTACAATTTCTTTGTTTACAAAACGCATCTTTACATTATCAGTTCATAACGGGTTTAGTGTCTAGTTATTTTGGGTTGTTTATAATTTGAGAATTGAACAAGCCTTACAGCTTAATATTCACTTGAACTCATTATAAAACAGATTCAATCGATGTTTGTGAAATATTTAGAATTTACAACCTAACATCAATGATAATACTCTGACAATTTCACTCGATCGAATTGAATCGCCTATTAATTAATAATACTTTTTCATATAAATTCAGAGAGATAAAAATTAAGATGTTATTGACATGGAGAATAAAAATGTAAATGTAATAAATATTGAACATACATATAAGTTGATTTATATTGACTTAATTTATTGTATTGAATATTGAGTAATTCAATTATATTTTATACTTATTACTGAAAAATAAATGTCCCGTCGATGTTGGCCACCATTATTATAAATTAAAATGATCTTCGAGTTTGTTTATAGCTAAATAACATTTCTGAAGAGTCAAAAATTACATAAATTGCTAGTAAGTGACTGGCAGTTTTCCAGCCACCCATTGTAAGATATATGTTTCATATGTACAGTTTTGTCATCAATAAACTGATTTAACAAAATCATTTCTAACTCAAAAGTCACAACAATGAATTTTTGAATTATTAATATTTATGTGCTAATAATAAACTTATTAAGCAACAAATTATTAGTTTTTCTTATAAATGTAATTTTCAAAGGCTTCGGAAGGACAGACGAACAGACTGTTCTCTTATCGTAGTATAGACTTGTTTTTAATAATCTTGAAGTAACTGATCTATAACTAGCATCAGTCATGGATAGCTCTAGCTACAGACTGATTTATTGCCAAGACAAATATTATATTTATTGTATTACCATGTATTTTGTGAAGATTGATAATTTGACATCTGAACAATATTTATTGTGGAATATTTGATTGATATTGTTATGAATAAATAAATAATGTAAATGGGGCAGCAATATATTTATATCATTGTACACATGGTACGCGTGTGTTGGCTGTAAGCAGCAATAACTCAGTCCGTAACTAGAGTTATCCATGCTTCAATAGAATATCATTTACATGTTTTACTATTCATTATTTATTCTTAATAATTATTATTTCAATATTATAAGGCCGTTGAAAATACCTAAATGAATTTATATGGAAAAAAAGAAAGGAAATTTTGAACTAATATTCTTGAGATATTTATCAGGAAATCCATAATTTTTAATAAAATAACTTGAAAAAATTAACATAAATATGATTTTATTCATATTACAACTCATTAGTAAATTGCACTCATATTACAACTCAATAGTAAATTGCACTCATATTATAACTCATTAGTAAATGGCACTCATATTATAACTCATTAGTAAATTGCACTCATATTATAACTCATTAGTAAATTGCACTCATATTATAACTCATTAGTAAATTGCACTCATATTATAACTCATTAGTAAATTGCACTCATATTATAACTCATTAGTAAATGGCACTCATATTATAACTCATTAGTAAATTGCACTCATATTATAACTCATTAGTAAATTGCACTCATATTATAACTCATTAGTAAATGGCACTCATATTATAACTCATTAGTAAATGGCACTCATATTATAACTCATTAGTAAATGGCACTCATATTATAACTCATTAGTAAATGGCACTCATATTATAACTCATTAGTAAATTGCACTCATATTATAACTCATTAGTAAATGGCACTCATATTATAACTCATTAGTAAATGGCACTCATATTATAACTCATTAGTAAATGGCACTCATATTATAACTCATTAGTAAATGGCACTCATATTATAACTCATTAGTAAATTGCACTCATATTATAACTCATTAGTAAATTGCACTCATATTATAACTCATTAGTAAATGGCACTCATATTATAACTCATTAGTAAATGGCACTCATATTATAACTCATTAGTAAATGGCACTCATATTATAACTCATTAGTAAATGGCACTCATATTATAACTCATTAGTAAATTGCACTCATATTATAACTCATTAGTAAATGGCACTCATATTATAACTCATTAGTAAATGGCACTCATATTATAACTCATTAGTAAATGGCACTCATATTATAACTCATTAGTAAATGGCACTCATATTATAACTCATTAGTAAATTGTACTCATATTATAACTCATTAGTAAATGGCACTCATATTATAACTCATTAGTAAATGGCACTCATATTATAACTCATTACAACAATGCTCATCTTTATGAGTGGAATCAATGGAACGATGAGAGATCAAAACAACTTATAATAACTGTTATATTTTAATAAGTAGGTACTATCACAAGAAGTTATCATTACCTGATAGTACATCCCAAGCAACCATAACACATTGTGCCAACATGGGTACTAGATGGTTAGATGGGAAAGAGATGGCAGACTGAAAAGTAGCCTAGAAATTACATGGGGATAATATGGTTTTCCAATCTCATGGAATGCTACCTTGGGAGAAGGTTGGTTCAATGTGGTGAATCCATCCCATTGAATTGTCATATTGGCCCAACCTGATTGATATATAGCGTATCAACATTATATCACTGAAACTTGATTAACACATTGGCAAAATCTTGGGCCAATATGGTTTCAACATAACAGCCCATGCTGTCAACATGTTGGCCCACTTTACAAAAAAAAACATAGTACCAATACGATTTGTCAACCTAGTGCCCACATGGGCCCAAAAACTTGTGTTGCTTGGGATCATCACAGTGACTCTTTTCTCTGATAGTACATCATCACAGTGACTCTTTTTTCTGATAGTCAATCATCACAGTGACTCTTTTCTTTGATAGTACATTCCTTTAATATAGTTATATCTACTATCAATACCTAACTCATTGAGTAGTGCTATGTTCCATTTAAATCTCTATATGTTCAATAATCCTATCGCTGTGAAGCCTTCGTTAGTTTCTGCAGTAATGGAAATACATACAGTTTAATTGAACTGGCTTTAGTAATTAATTTGAACCTATTTGGAGTTATGCAGGGACTCATTGGAGCAAATACTTTAGAGTAAGTTACCTAATTCCGAACCTTACGCTATTCCGTACAGTGGAAACTTATAAATGCGTGTAAATATACTATCAGTTTGGTAGAACGTGTCACAGTGAGTGTGTACTTTAATTGTTTGAACAATTAACATAATGAAAAAAATCACAATTTATCCTGCGAATTTGATGCACGGGAATACGAAACTGTACGGGAATGTGAAACTGTACGGGAATACGAAACTGTACGGGAATGTGAAACTGTACGGGAATACGAAACTGTACGGGAATGTGAAACTGTACGGGAATGTGAAACTGTACGGGAATACGAAACTGTACGGGAATACGAAAGTATAAGGGAATACGAAACTGTACGGGAATACGAAACTGTACGGGAATACGGAGCTGAACGGGAATACGAAACTGTACGGGAATACGAAACTGATCGGGAATACGAAACTGTACGGGAATACGAAACTGTACGGGAATACGAAACTGTACGGGAATACGAAACTGTACGGGAATATGAAACTGTACGGGAATACGAAACTGTACGGGAATACGAAACTGTACGGGAATACGAAACTGTACGGGAATACGAAACTGTACGGGAATACGAAACTGTACGGGAATACGAAACTGTACGGGAATATGAAACTGTACGGGAATACGAAACTGTACGGGAATACGAAACTGTACGGTACTATGTACAATAACCTATAATATTCATACTATAATCAAATAATTAATTATGATTATGTTCAGATAGCTAATTATAATATTGGGAAATGAAATAAAATATACTAGATGACGGGCACTCGCAGAGCATTTACCTTCACCGCCTTTTATAAATGTCCAGGAGCATTCGATAATCTTTGATTTATAAATGACCTTGACCTTTGACCCGTTCACTCCCAATATCTTATCAAGTGGTTCCTGGTTGTCGTTCCACCAAATTGAAGCAAATTTAGTTGAATAATTTTTTGAGTTATTCGAATAACAAGATGAAAAATAAACAAATGTCGCTAAAAACACTACCTTCCGCAATTTGCGAAGGCAACTAAAGGGGAACGAAGATTCCTCTTTATAATTTTATGGACATCAAAAACACTTTTTCCACTTGCATGATATTTATAGAACAAACTGAGATGAAGTTCATTTATACTTTTGATTGCAGCAGTAAACAAGATAATATTTATAACTCGATTAGAAACTTAGATTTATGTCCATAAATAAATACACCCTAGATCGAAGACACCAGATCTAGAGCTTTACCTATATATCGTATCAACTTATTTAACTGATGAAATTCACATGGAATAGTATATTAAACTCCTTCGCCTACTGAAATTCAAATAATGATATTATCTGATTTATTTTTTCATATAGTGCATATTATGAGCTAGTAGAACATATTTTGATGACAACAGCTTTGATATCATCAAAAATGATTACATTTTTACCTGGCTATACTGTAGATACCATCAGTATTTTCGGAAACCTTTTTAGTAGATATTAAAATAAGACTTTATCAAAAGGATAATTCTGAACAATTTTACAGTGAAATTGAATTACAGTGATAGATAAACGTTGAGATATTAGAGATATATTGTATTAATTTCAAATATAGAGCACCTTCCTCTATTTCTCAGTTATATATTAACTTATTGTATTAAATAATCAAGAAAATATTTTCTATTATATTATACATCATTAAATGTCTGATAACAATTTGCCTTCTAACGGCATCGGCAAAAAGGTCATGTAATGGTTCAGTATCGAAACAAATTAAAGATATCTTAAGGGCCGTACACACGTAGGGTTTTTTAAGTCTTTCCACTAGACTTTTTGCTAAGCTTCTCCCACTTTTTCCATGATACCTGTGGGTATCATGCATAACTGGATAACTAACTGAAATAAATAATAATTATATCGCTTTTTTTTCCACTTGTGCGTATACGGAGGTAGATTCTAGGGGCAAAAGCAAAAGCTGATGGGTTACAGAAAACCAATATGGTCATCCGCACACCTCTCCTACACTCAAAAAAGTTCAAGTCCAGGCAGGCCCCTGCCAAGATCATCTCTGAACTCAGCAGTCAAGCCCAGTTAGAATCCTGTCCAGGTGTATTTTAAAAGAGTCAATCGATGGACTATTGACAATTTCAGCTGGAAATCTGTTCCAGAAGCTGTAGAACTTCACCAGCATGTAATTTTTCGGTTGGGAAATGTTGAATCGAAGTTGAACCGCCTTGAAACCGTGGTTTCGTGTGAGTGAGAGGAATAGAGTGAGAGAGAAGATAAGAATGAGAGAGGAAGAAAAATAAGAGAGAAGGAGAGTGATAATGGAAAGAAAGAGTGGAAAAGAGTGTAAAGAATGCAAGAGTGTAAGATAATGAAAGAGAGCAGATATTAGAATTCTTCACAATCGCATTGAATATTTGTTTCAGTTCAAACCAGTTCAATCTTGTTTATTAATTAAGTAATCCACATACTAATCTGAAGAGTAGCCTCCTAATGAGATTAATTACCTCTCTCTCTCACTCTCCCTATCAGCAAACAGCTGATTAATGCGTGACAGTGTTTCTAAGAGGAAAAATCAGCAGCCTGAGTCTATACTGATTAGGAATGCATTTCAGAAATGTAAAAAAAACTCTTAAAGTGCAAATGAAACCGAATTAGAGGCACTATAGTGCTGATATAGAGGCACTATAGTGCTGATATAGAGGCACTATAGTGCTGATATAGAGGCACTATAGTGCAGATATAGAGGCACTACAGTGCTGATATAGAGGCACTATAGTGCTGATATAGAGGCACTATAGTGCTGATATAGAGGCACTACAGTGCTGATATAGAGGCACTATAGTGCTGATATAGAGGCACTATAGTGCTGATATAGAGGCACTATAGTGCTGATATAGAGGCACTACAGTGCTGATATAGAAGCACTACAGTGCTGATATAGAGGCACTATAGTGCTGATATAGAGGCACTATAGTGCTGATATAGAGGCACCACAGTGCTGATATAGAGGCACTACTGTGCTGATATAGAGGCACTACAGTGCTGATACAGAGACACTACAGTGCTGATATAGAGGCACTATAGTGCTGATATAGAGGCACTACAGTGCTGATATAGAGGCACTACAGTGCTGATATAGAGGCACTATAGTGCTGATATAGAGGCACTATAGTGCTGATATAGAGGCACTATAGTGCTGATATAGAGGCACTATAGTGCTGATATAGAGGCACTATAGTGCTGATATAGAGGCACTATAGTGCTGATATAGAGGCACCACAGTGCTGATATAGAGGCACTACTGTGCTGATATAGAGGCACTACAGTGCTGATACAGAGACACTACAGTGCTGATATAGAGGCACTACAGTGCTGATATAGAGGCACTACAGTGCTGATATAGAGGCACTACAGTGCTGATATAGAGGCACTATAGTGCTGAGGAAAAAAATAAAATATTCCTGTCAAAAAACAGTTTTTCCAATACTTGTTTTGTTTCTTCTTTGAAAGAATTCACAAACACCGACAGGATAAATTCTCAAGAAGTTACTCAAGCCAATATCGTTTATTTACATTTCGAACTATCAATAACGGAGACAAAAAGAGTAACTCAATAAATCTGGTAGAAGTCACACGAAAAACTGGAGCATCATTTTTCTTGTACAGCCATCAGTCATGCTGTTCAAAAACTGGGGCAGCATATTTTCTACCTTGTTTGGAGACCTTTAAATCTTCTATGGAACAGTGAAAAATGTAAAAAAACAATGAAAAGTGAATATGCTGTATTTGATAGTTTACTAATTTCACATTTACAAAAAAGAAGCTTTACTAATTGTTTACTGTTTGTAGATATTTTAGAATTGTTCTGGGTAGCTACACGACGACAAAATTTTAAGATTTGAATATAATAGGAAATCAGATGACGAGCACTCGTAGAGCGCACACCCTCGCCGCCGCTTATTAATGACCTTGACTTTTGACCTTCAACCTGTTCGCTCCTAAAATTTAATAAACTGGTTCGTAAATATTGACCAATCGTCTTACCAAATTTCATGAAATTTGGTTGTATTACTTTTTGAGTTATTGTGATATGAATGACCTTGACCTTTGACCCGATCACTCTTAAAATCTTACCAGATGATTTTCTGGACATTGATCAATCGTCCCACCAAAATTTAGGCCATTTGGTTGAATACTTTTTGAGTTATGTGAATAGCAAGATGACAAATAAAAAAAGGTAATAAGCTCTTTTCACCGATGGTACACTCTCTTTACCGTACAGGTACACTGTCCCTTTTCAATCGGTGGTCCAATAGCGCAGGTGTTCAATCCATCTCGCTAGACATTCTCTCAATATTCAGGGAATATGAACAATGGATCTACAGGGTATACAGTTTGGAGTGACCGCTTCCATGTTCCTTAATCTGGCACACTGTTAAACTAATCTTCATACTTTTATCCTCTTCGAAAAATCAGTTATTTTTAAAATTATTTTTTATTATTTTTTGGGCTTAAAAAGACACCATTCTTCCACATTTCTCCGATAAAATTTTTAATTGAAAAATACTTTTTGAATGAAAAAATGCTTTTTAAATTGAAAATGCTTTTAATTTATAAAATTTGTTCAGAATTGAAAACAAAAAATAAAATGGAAAATGGAACCAGATTAATGATTGTATATCTAAACTAAATTATGTGCACTCGGTAGAGCGCATACCTTCGCCGCCTCTTTGACCCATTCTCTCCCAAAATTTAATAAACTGCTCACTGGATAATGACCAATCGTCCCATCAAGTTTCATGCAATATGGTTCAATACTTTTTGAGTTATTGAGTTATAAATGACCTTGACCTTTGACCAGATTACTCTCAAAACTCTAGCAGATGGTTCCTGGACATTGACCAATTGTACCATCAAATTTCATGCAATATGGTTCAATACTTTTTGAGTTATAAATAACCATGACCTTGACCTTTGACCCTGTTACTCCCAAATTCTACCAGAAGGTCACTGGGCATGGACCAATTGTTTCACCAAATTTCAGACAATTTGGTTTGACACTTTTTCAGTTAAGCGAATAACAAGATGATAAATAAATAAATAAAGGCCGGCTAAAATATAACCTTTCTGCATTCTGCAAAGGTAATTAAGGTTTGTTTAACGTTATCGATCAATTCCACATATTCGATAATAAAAATAAAACATATAATTAAATATTCTAAAAGGATACTTTAAATAGTATTCGCGATACCTACAGGTATCATGAATGCAAATAAATTAAAGAGTTACCATATTTTCTTTTATGATTCAGAATGTGAAGCTGTCCGATAACTCGTCATTTGGCCTATTTACTTCTCATAAGTAAACCTAATATCCAAATAAATGATATTCATTAATTTCGATAATGTGTTTCATATTCAAAAGAAAAGGCATTACCATTCCAATAAATATAACATTGTAAGTTATAAGATAAAGTAAAGAAGATTATATTGGTTTGATTGTGCTAAAGGAAATGTGATTTTATCCGACCGGATTTGAGAAATTCAAATTTATTAGGCAGTTAAAATGTTAGACTGAAATGAGGCAGGAAAGAAAGACAGAGATAAACTTTGGGAACTGTAGCTACACTCTACAGTGTAGAGACTGTAGAGCGAATGGAACTGTATGTACAGTGTAGAGACTGTACAGGGAATGGAACTGTATGTACAGTGTAGAGACTGTAGAGAGAAAGGAACTGTATCTACAGTGTAGAGACTGTAGAGAGAAAGGAACTGTATGTACAGTGTAGAGACTGTAGAGAGAAGGGAACTGTATCTACAGTGTAGAGACTGTAGAGAGAAAGGAACTGTATGTACAGTGTAGAGACTGTAGAGAGAAGGGAACTGTATGTACAGTGTAGAGACTGTAGAGAGAAGGGACTGTGTCTACAGTTTAAGGACTGTAGAGCGAATGGAACTGTATCTACAGTTTAGAGACTATAGAGAGAAGGGAACTGTATGTACAGTGTAGAGACTATAGAGAGAAGGGAACTGTATGTACAGTGTAGAGACTGTACAGGGAATGGAACTGTATCTACAGTGTAGAGACTGTAGAGAGAAGGGAACTGTATGTACAGTGTAGAGACTATAGAGAGAAGGGAACTGTATGTAAAGTGTAGAGACTGTAGAGAGAAGGGAACTGTATGTACAGTGTAGAGACTGTACAGGGAATGGAACTGTATCTACAGTGTAGAGACTGTAGAGAGAAGGGAACTGTATGTACAGTGTAGAGACTGTAGAGAGAAGGGAACTGTATGTACAGTGTAGAGACTGTAGAGAGAAGGGAACTGTATTTACAGTGTAGAGACTGTAGAGAGAAGGGAACTGTATGTACAGTGTAGAGACTGTAGAGAGAAGGGAACTGTATGTACAGTGTAGAGACTATAGAGAGAAGGGAACTGTATGTACAGTGTAGAGACTGTAGAGAGAAGGGAACTGTATGTACAGTGTAGAGACTGTAGAGAGAAGGGAACTGTATGTACAGTGTAGAGACTGTAGAGAGAAGGGAACTGTATGTACAGTGTAGAGACTGTAGAGAGTCACAAGGAGTCACAAGGATAAAGGGACCATCAAAAGGCACAATATGCCCATCCGAGGATGGCCCCTGTGCACAGCCAGCTGTGCGCTCGACGTTGGGTTAACAACGGAACAAGGTGAATCTCTCTCCATCACTTCCCACTTGGAACCTAAGCACTCCAAACCGTACTCCTAAACCTGACAAAGAAAGAACCTCCATCAGGCGTAGGAGCAAAGTTTGGGTACAATCATTAGCTCCAAGTTTTATCCTGGACTTGGTCAGTCAAACCCGCCAATCACTGCCACCTTCACAGGGGCCGCCCAAAGGCAGTCCCTGAGACGGTGACAGAACGCAGGGTGTGACCTGATCTCTCTAGCCACGGAAAGGCGCCAGGTTTTCTCTTAATTGGTTGGTTGGAGTTGAAGTAAGAGTGCTACCAGAAAAGATAGCTAAGACTCTCATCTCAACTCCGAGGTCAAGTAATGGAGGCGCTTGACAGCTCAGTAAGCCAGCTCACTGAGTATCCTGTCAAGTCGCCTTTTGAATGTGTCAACAGTCAGGCTGCTGACAACATTTTCTGGCAGTCTGTTCCAGACATTACAGATCTTTACCAGCATGAAGTTCTCCAGCTGAGCAGTGGTGAACCGAGGCGGAACCACCTTCCACCCGTGGTTGCGGGTGGGGTTCACACACAGCGAAAAGTAGTCTTCGGGATCAACTCGACTTATCCCTCGAAGGATCTTAAAAGTCTCGATGAGTTGACCCCTCAAACGTCGCTGCTCAAGCGTGAAGAGGCCCAGGTCTTCTAACCGACGTGCGTATCCCTTGGATCGGATTTCAGGTACAAGTTTAGTCGCCCTCGCTTGCACCCATTCCAACCGCTGGACATCTGCTCGCAACGTGGGTGACCAGAACTGGACCGCAAACTCCAAAAGAGGTCTTACAAGAGAGTTGTACAGGGTGAGGACTGTCTCTCTGTTTCTGTATCTGAATTGCCTCTTGATGTACCCTAGGATCTTGTTTGCTCTCTTCTCAGCTTCCAGGCACTGTCGAGAGAACTTGAGATCCCTGGTGATCATAACTCCAAGATCCTTCTGTACATCAGTGGGTCCTATTTGGGCTCCAAGTAGCGTGTAGAAAGCTTCAGCGTTCCTACGACCAGCATGAAGTACTCTACACTTGTCCACATTGAAGGGCATCTGCCACTTTTCCGACCATTCTCCGATCTTGAAAAGATCAAGTTGGAGTTGTCCGATGGCCTCTGGACTTGCAGCGTTGATGCCAATCTTTGTGTCATCAGCAAACTTGGATACCCTACTGACGAGTCCTACGTCAAGGTCATTTATGTAAATAATAAAGAGCAGAGGACCAAGGACTGAGCCCTGGGGAACCCCGCTGGTTACGGAGCTCCACACAGAGGCCACGCCATTGACCACCACTCTTTGTCGTCTGTTATTTAGCCATGACCTGATCCATTGTAGAACTCGACCACCCACACCAATAGCTGCTATTTTCGCCATTAACCTCTTGTGAGGTACCTTGTCAAATGCCTTCTTGAAATCAAGGTAGACGATGTCAACAGCTTTGGATTTGTCATGCTCCTGAAGAACGTAGTAGAAGAACTCTAGTAAGTTTGTCAGGCATGACTTCCCGCGAAGAAAGCCATGCTGACTCTTTCCTATGAGCTGGTGTTCTTCCAGGTGATCCACAATCCTATCCTTGATGATGGATTCTAGCAGCTTTCCAGGAACCGATGTTAAACTAATCGGTCTGTAGTTACTACTGTTAGTGGTCTCACCTGTCTTGAAGATTGGGGTCACATCCGCGATCCTCATGTCGTCGGCGACCTCGCCCGACTCCAAAGAGACATTGAAGATCTGTTGCAGATGTGCCGCCAAACCATCCTTCACGTTCTTCATCACTGTCGGTAAGAATCCATCAGGACCAGCTGCCTTGTTAGGGTCCAGCTTGCCAAGTTTGTCTACTACCTCCTCAACAGTACAAACAATCTCAGTCAGTGGCATTCGTCCCTCGTAGTAGACTACGGGGTCAGGGGTGCCAAGCGCATCCTCCCTGGTGAAGACACTGACGAAATAACTGTTGAGTTCGGCGACGATGTCGGCATCCGAAGTTGCCAACATACCATGGGTTGTCCTGATTGGTCCGATGGAGCTTCTGGTGGGCTTCCTGCTATTGACATAAGCGAAGAACTCCTTAGGGTTGCCCTTACAGGCCAATGCAACCCTGTGTTCCTCCGCTACTTTAGCTTGCCGCACCATTCTTTTGACCAATCTCCGTTGGTCTGTGAGAAGTCTCTCAGTTTCCGGTGAAGAGTGAGTCTTGAATGAGACGTAGAGTCGTTTCCTTCTCTTTATCTCTCTGCCAAGCTCGTTATGGAACCATTTAGGACGAACCTTCATGGAACCACCTACACTTTTCCTAGGTATGCATCGGTCCTGGATCGAGATGTAGTTTGCCTTAAAGCCCCGCCACATCTGATCAGGTGAAGCTGGAAGTTGAGGACGTAATGCCTGCAGATCACGAGTGAAACTGTCGTAATCAGCTCTTCTCAGATTTAGCATATTTCTATGAGAGATCTTCTCTTGTTCCACTTTGACTCCCACTCTAAAAGAAACGGCATTATGGTCACTGGTACCCAGACATTCACCAACCGAGACCTGAGAAACCAGATCTTCGTCGGTAGTGAATATGAGGTCCAGTGCATTTTCGCCTCTAGTGGGAGTTCTTACCATCTGGGAGAGGAAGTTGTCGTTCGAAAATTCGATCAACCTACCTCCCTCTCCATCCGAGACTCTTGTGCTCCAATCCACTCTGCAGTTGAAATCTCCCAACACAATGGCCGTTTCATCCTGCAGAAGGTTAGTGAGAGCAGCGTAGAGATCTCGGTCGTGGTCTCTCGTCTGGTGGGGTGGTCTGTAGAGCAAGTAAAGGTTGAGTGTGACTTCCGCTCGGACCTCTATCCCTAGTAACTCATACGGTGAGTCGATGGGTATGAGGACCGCGTCAATGTGACAGCGAACATAGATCATCACTCCTCCACCTGCTCTGTTGCCACGATCCCTGTGGAACATTTTATACCCGGGCAGGTGATACTCTCCCTCAAAATCTCGTTTCTCAGTGTCCAGCCAGGTCTCAGTGATGCAGATGATGTCGAGGGAACTGTATCTACAGTGTAGAGACTGTAGAGAGAAGGGAACTGTATGTACAGTGTAGAGACTGTAGAGAGAAGGGAACTGTATGTACAGTGTAGAGACTGTAGAGAGAAGGGAACTGTATGTACAGTGTAGAGACTGTAGAGAGAAGGAAACTGTATCTACAGTGTAGAGACTATAGAGAGAAGGGAACTGTATGTACAGTGTAGAGACTGTAGAGAGAAGGGAACTGTATGTACAGTGTAGAGACTGTAGAGAGAAGGGAACTGTATGTACAGTGTAGAGACTGTAGAGAGAAGGGAACTGTATGTACAGTGTAGAGACTGTACAGGGAAGGGAACTGTATGTACAGTGTAGAGACTGTAGAGAGAAGGGAACTGTATGTACAGTGTAGAGACTATAGAGAGAAGGGAACTGTATGTACAGTGTAGAGACTGTAGAGAGAAGGGAACTGTATCTACAGTGTAGAGACTGTAGAGAGAAGGGAACTGTATGTACAGTGTAGAGACTGTACAGGGAAGGGAACTGTATGTACAGTGTAGAGACTGTAGAGCAAATGGACCTGTATATACAGTTTAAGGACTGTACAGTGAATGGACCTGTATCTACAGTTTAAATACTGTAGAGCGAATGGACCTGTATCTACAGTTTAAGGACTGTAGAGCGAATGGACCTGTATATACAGTTTAAGGACTGTAGAGCGAATGGACCTGTATCTACAGTTTAAGGACTGTAGAGCGAATGGACCTGTATCTACAGTTTAAGGACTGTAGAGCGAATGGACCTGTATATACAGTTTAAGGACTGTAGAGCGAATGGACCTGTATATACAGTTTAAGGACTGTAGAGCGAATGGACCTGTATCTACAGTTTAAGGACTGTAGAGCGAATGGACCTGTATCTACAGTTTAAGGACTGTAGAGCGAATGGACCTGTATCTACAGTTTAAGGACTGTAGAGCGAATGGACCTGTATATACAGTTTAAGGACTGTAGAGCGAATGGACCTTTATATACAGTATTAGGACTGTAGAGCGAATGGACCTGTATATACAGTTTAAGGACTGTAGAGCGAATGGACCTTTATATACAGTTTAAGGACTGTAGAGCGAATGGACCTGTATATACAGTTTAAGGACTGTAGAGCGAATGGACCTTTATATACAGTTTAAGGACTGTAGAGCGAATGGACCTGTATATACAGTTTAAGGACTGTAGAGCGAATGGACCTGTATATACAGTTTAAGGACTGTAGAGCGAATGGACCTTTATATACAGTTTAAGGACTGTAGAGCGAATGGACCTGTATATACAGTTTAAGGACTGTAGAGCGAATGGACCTTTATATACAGTTTAAGGACTGTAGAGCGAATGGACCTGTATATACAGTTTAAGGACTGTAGAGCGAATGGACCTTTATATACAGTTTAAGGACTGTAGAGCGAATGGACCTGTATATACAGTTTAAGGACTGTAGAGCGAATGGATCTGTATATACAGTTCAAGGACTGTAGAGCGAATGGACCTGTATATACAGTTTAAGGACTGTAGAGCGAATGGACCTTTATATACAGTTTAAGGACTGTAGAGCGAATGGACCTGTATATACAGTTTAAGGACTGTAGAGCGAATGGATCTGTATCTACAATTTAGAGACTGTAGAGGAAATTCAAGTAAATATACAGTGACTAGAAATCTTAACATACTGTACCTATCTTCAATATACAGTGATGTAAAATACTCTACTTACAGTATCTACAGTACAATACTGGACTGAAACTGTACAGCTGTAGTATCTACCTGATGGCTGGTAAATTTCACCGCGGAAAGTTCCACCACCAGGAAGATTCCACCACATTGGAAAATTCCATCAATTTTGAAAAATAAACAAACAGTATAAATAAACAGATCATTTTATGGCTTAATTTTACTGAATCTAATATCAAATATGAGAATAACTTCAATTATACATACTATATTTAATTGTAGTTGCGCTCATATTTGATCTAAGATTCTGTGATCTAAGGCCATAAAATGTATTCTGTTGGACCTAGATAATTTATAATTATAAATGTGCGAATCTTTCTTATTTCTCAGTTTCAGCTTTTAGTGTGGCAGATTTAAATTGAAATATATATTGGTACAATTGAAAATTTGGGCGATAGATAATTATACTAAATAATATCTATATAAAAAAAGAATATCTTTAATTTGAGTTAATTTAAACGAGAATCAAACGTGATCTACATCAAACGTGAGAATCAAACGTGATCTAACATCAAACGTGAGAATCAAACGTGATCTAACATCAAACGTGAGAATCAAACGTGATCTGGTCTAAATTGTAGACTTAATTTACACAATTTAAATATTATTAACAAAATTTATTAATTCATATTTACGCTTAAATCAATCATTTAGTCTGTCTCTAATTCCATTTGTTCGTCGTAGCTTATCCCTTATACCTTGACTTACCATATAACCTATTCTTATAATTTCTTAATTTTCAAACTAATGAAATGTTTTCCGGTTACCACAAACACACATTTTTCTTTTGAATAAGTTTTATTTAATATCATACTTTCTGCAAATGAAAAAGAACATTATGTGGTGGAACTTTCCATGGTTGAACTTTCCAGAGGTGGAATATTCCGTGGTTAAACTTTCCAGTGGTGGAACTTTCCTGCTGGAACTTTCCGTGGTGGAATTTTCTACGGGGGACTTTACCTAGTACCTACCTACAGTCACTACCAAAGAGTTTATCTACAGTGAAGCATTTTAAACTGTACCTTCATATTCTCATCGCACAAAATATGCCACTAAAAATTCCTCAAAGATAAAATTCAAAGCGTAAAAATGCGTAAATTAATAGCCAGTGTAAAGTGAATTTATTATTTTCTCCCATAATAGGTACTGAAAATAATGATGATAAAGTGGGTAATTTATTGGCAATTATCTAATATTTATTATATAGAAAATATCTAATATTTAATGTACATATAAGCAAGTATCTAATATATAGTATATATATTGTTATTAACAGTAATGTTTAATTGTTTTTACTTTTCAGAGTATATCAAGTACAAGTAAAAGAGTCTATGATCCTAGCACTCCTGTTCTAAAAAATACTAATACAGGGTGACCCACAAAAATGTTTACCCAACTTTAAATTCGTATATTTCGTCAACTATCATTTTTGTGAATATAACAACGACTTGATTGATGGGTGGTGCAAATGGTCAGAAAACAGACAATGAAGTAAGTTCGAACATTAATTTATAATATCTTTATTAGACAAAATAGTCATTAATAAAACAGATTTATTTATAGGTTATAAGAATATTTATATAACTATTCCTTTTATAAAATATTGGCAATATGGAGAGAGAAAAGTGTTTTAAGGCCCGTTTACACGCTACGATAAATAGGAGCAATTTATTGGGCACAGAGATCGTAACAATTTATCGGATGATTGAGACAGTGTTTACACGCATCGATTTTTACTCCAATATCTTTATTTTTCACTAGCCGTCATGGACGAAACATTGTGATGGTCTGCATTTGGAATGTGTTTAGCATTATATATTGAGTTAGATTGTAATGATTTATTGGAACCCTGTTTACACGTTCAAACTTATCGTTACGATTCGAATAAATTTGAGCCTGCTGGCACCAATCACACAATCTAATTCCAACTCCAATAAATCGCTACAATCTGCTGTTTACACGTAATGATAAATTGTAACAATCTCTTCATTACGATAAATCGCTCCAATTTATCGTAGCGTGTAAAGAGGCCTTAAGTACAAAAATGAAGGCATAGGTTTAAATTGTAACAAGCTTGGGTCGTTCAGGTCGCAAGAAGACAGTGCAATCTGATGACATAATCAATTTTTTTTCAGCAAATTTAAACTTGTGCCTTCCTTTTTGTACTTGAACACGTTTCTCCAGATGGTCAATATTTTATAAAAGGAATAGTTATATGAATATTCTTAAAACCTATAAATAAATCTGTTTTTATAAATGGACATTTTGCCTAATAAAGATATTTTCAATGTTTGAACTTACTTCATTGTCCGTTTTCTGACCATTTGCACCACCCATCAATTAAGTCGTAGTCATATTCACAAAAATGATTAACACTTAATGAAAATTTAATTGTGGATGGAAAAGGGTTCAACAAACAAAAAGATACTTGAAAGAAAACTGTACCTTCAATAGTTATTGAAATATGTGAATATACAGTTGGATACACTTTTTTGTGGGTCACCCTGTATACTTATGAACTGGTTCAATTTGTATATAGGAAACAGATTTTAAAATGACTTCACATGGATTTATATTATATTTTATATTATGACATCATCACCTCTGATGAGCCAATGGGAGGTGATATCTGCATAGATAATGGAGGTCAATGGCGGGTTTTTCTCCTTTTTGCCATTCTCCTTTCCTTCTCCTTTCACTCCCCCCTCTTTTTCCCCCTCCATTACCCCCACCTCCCCCTCTCCTCTCCCCCCATTTGTCTAATAGCTCCACGTTAGAGATTGAAAGCTTAATTGCTAGGCCTAAATTAGAACCCGAAGTGTGCTGCAATACCGTGCAGGTAGAATTATCCACAGAAGACAATTGCCACTCACCTTCTACCGCAGAACTACATCCACATTAAACGCAAATTAGTTATTTAGTAGTAAATGAATTTATTATTATATTAAAGAAAACCAATGAATCGAAAGAATGAAAACAAAAAATGAATGAACACTCTGACCATTTCTTTCAATCAAAATATTTTGTCCTCTTAAATTTGTTTCTAGTCAGAAGTAGTTTCGGGTAACCACTCAATTACTGCTTATGAATTTAAATTACATAATAGCAAAATAGTTTGAATTAACTTTAATCTAAATGTAAAATTTATATACATACGATATAATTGTTGCATCCTAAGGTTACGGTTACTATGGATGCGTATTCGAGCGACGATATCGTACGAACTGATCGTCATTGCCAGTGGTTACACTGTACGCATTTCTGATCATCAGTATGTTTCTGCTCAATTAATATTGGGGTCTAAACTATGTTATTTGATATAATTTTCGGGAGGAATTAAAAACCTACCTGTGTGCCTCTGAAACACGGCATTACTTTGATTATCATTTTCACTGCACAAAATTCTTGAAATACCTAAATAGAAAAATATTGAGAATATTTTTATTGAAAATAAAAATTGTACACAGTAGCAACCAAGTCAATCCTTTATATAAACAATTATTATAATTAAATAATATCTGTATTATTCATGATAGTATCTAATAATATATTTCCCAAACGCATGGGTAAACAGTAATAGCAATCGAAAGTAAGAGAATTAAACACAAAAATTACCGAAAGTTGTCGCTAGTCGCATCAAACTTGTTTGAACGCTGAAGTTATTCTGATGATATTCAGTATGCATGGTATCACAAACTAAACATCTTATTGTCTTTTATATTTTCATCCCCTAATTTTCATTGTGTGCCTCAATTTGCTTATATCTAGTTGAAGATATAATTCAATTAGAAAGGGGGGGGAAGGGAATGTGGGGAAGGGGAGGCGAGGGAAATGAAGGTGGGAGAAGAGAAGGCGGTAAAGTGGAGGAAGTGAAGATGGAGAAAGTGAAGGTGGAAGAAGTGATGGTTGAGAAAACGAAGGTGGAGGAAGTGAAGGTGGAGGAAGTGAAGATGGAGAAAGTGAAGGTGGAAGAAGTGAAGGTTGAGAAAATGAAGGTGGAGGAAGTGAAAGTAAAGAAAGTGAAAGTAGAGGAAGTGAAGAGGGGAGAGGGAGGGGGGGTGGTCCGTGAAGCTAAAATATAACTTCGTGTAGAGAAAAATGTTGTATAGTGATACTGTTCCTCAGTCGGTCTGTCACAAAATACGTTAAACAAACGCCTCATAAAGTTAGTGTTATTCAAATTAATATCATCAATAGAATATTTATAAGTGATCATCTATATAGTTATAGAAAAGATTAATCGGTCTGGCCGTCACAAAACGGATTAAACAGACATTCTATCAACAGCGCCTCATAAAGTTGGTGTAAAACAGTAAATGTAAGTACGTAACGTGACCAAAATAATTAAATACAAAGGATATTGTTTTCAGAAGCATGTTACTAAAGGTATTTGCTACGTTTTATATGTTTTCTGTCCAAAAGTGTCTTTTTTATTGTCAGTTTTATCAGAACTTTTTTGTTGATACTCATCCCGTAGAATTTCCACGGGTCTAACTAGTTAATATTAATTCGATTTAACTTAATTGAACGACAAAATAAACTCATTCATTCACAATTCACGGTTTAATTCTACCATTCATTCTTGCCATCTCATTTTGTATTAATACCTATAGTTAGATCCCCTTTTTTGTCTATTCTCATCTTCATCCTTTATCTTTATCTTTACTGCAGAAGTAACGTGAAGAATAAATTCGCCATCTAATTTATTTCAATTGACTAATTAGTATTTCTTAAAACTCAAGATCTCTCCCTTTACTTTAATTCTCTACTATTGGCACTATCTTGGAATATTTAATGAAATTTACCAATTTGTATCTTTTAGTTGCTTACAATTCAATAATTGGCATCTTTTTCTTTTACTACATAAAGGAGGAGCTTATCCTAAGCAACGGTGCCAAATCTCAAAATATAGAGTGAAAACTCCACGGTTTTTGGTTCTATTATTTAAATTGTACTCAGATATTTTTTCTGCGATAATAAATAACAGAGCATTTAGTAAGGCAATTGAACCGTTGTTTATCGACATGAAGCAGGCCTCTATTTCTTGGAACCTAATTAAAAGTTTCGACACCTTTTATACTTTTCATTATTATCGAACGGGGTGACGCAAAGTAGGTTACTTGCATTGGTTGTAAAAGAAATATAAACTAAATAAAAAAAGTTAATCATTGTTTATTGAAAAGAAACTTAGGAAACACAATGTGAACTGTAAAATATTTGACTAGATAAATAAAATTTAAAACTTCTGTGACAGTTTATTTGAAAAATTAATTCAGTTCATAGAATGACTAACAACAATTCATTTCAATCATGTTCTAATTACCAAAATATAACAAGAATGCTTTTAAGAGAGAACGTTTTAATACTGCTATGAAAGCTTCAGAAGGGGCCACTCTTAGGCCACTTTCACACGGTCGTTTTTCTCATACCGCTGCAAAGAAATTGGTAAAAACGCCAAGATTGAATAAACGTATGTTTTTTTATATATGCCGCTTATATTATGTGTGTTTCCATGATGCATTTTTGTTGAAAAAAATTCCCCGTGTGAAACCGGCCTAAATCTAAACCATAACTTTCTCTTTCTAATCTTCTATGGCCCACCATAATTTTCTCTCCTAATCTTCTACCTATGGCCCCACCATAACTTTCCCCTCCTAATCTTCTATGACCCCACCATAACTTTCTCTCTCAATCTTCTATGACCCCACCATAACTTTCTCTCTCAATCTTCTATGTCCCCACCATAACTTTCTCTCTCAATCTTCTATGTCCCCACCATAACTTTCTCTCTCAATCTTCTATGTCCCCACCATAACTTTCTCTCTCAATCTTCTATGTCCCCACCATAACTTTCTATCTTAATCTTCTATGTCCCCACCTCAACTCTTTCTCTCAATCTTCTATGTCCCCACCATAACTTTCTCTCTCAATCTTCTATGTCTCCACCATTACTTTCTCTCTCAATCTTCTATGGCCCACTATAACTTTCTCTCTCAATCTTCTATGTCCCCACTATAACTTTCTCTCTCAATCTTCTATGTCCCCACCATAACTTTCTCCCCATCACCATTCAGTTTAAACTCTCAACTCCATCTTGAAGTGTCACATTGGACGGTTTAAAAATATCACAGTTTTTTCCCATGTATCCTGTCTTGCAGAGACAAATGTATCTTCCTTCTTCGGGTTCTCTATCAAAGCATTTACCTCCATTCAGACAAGGTTGTGACTCTTCGCACTCGTTAACATTGACGCAGTCGTAATTCTCGAAAACTGAACCTTCTGAGCATCTGCAAAGAAATGATCTCGTTAATTTGATAAATGGTATTAGGTAAGTTTTGAGTTATTGGTAGTTCCACATTTTATATCCACGATAAATGCAGGTAAATACCAATTAAAATAACTAGTTGAATTATAATCATAATTTTTTTTCATTTAGGATCTGAAATGTGAAACTATTCGAAAACTCGAAACTTACAGTATTGAATAAATTTTGATGCCAATTTTGCATTTTTACAAAATGCATATTAGATAAAGATATTAGCCCATTCTATACTAGCAGATAAAACGCTGCGTTTTCACTGCTCAGCTTACGCCTCTTCAATTAATCACGGTTAACTGATATTACATGAAATATGCTTTCAACGAGGCGGAAACGGAGCAGTAAAAACGTGGCGTTTTAACTGCTATTATAGAATGGGCCTAATTAAAAATTAAAAATTAGTTGATCGAATGAAGGGAAAAATTGTAACAAATTTCAATATAACTCTAGATTCCTGTAATAAATTTATTCACCCGCATTCATGTCTCATCCATAATTCTATGCAGATGAAAGGATGGAGGCATGTGACACCAGGACATGTATTGGAACTAGGGCAGTTGGTCTCCAAGTTCTTGAACATGGTGGTCATACCTGCTTCGGATCCTTGGATTTCTGGTGGCATCGGAAGCTGCTTACCGTCTAACCTGAAGTCCTGCATGCAACCTAGTGAGAAAAGTTCATTAGGTGATTATCGCAGAACTTGAAAAGTGGGAGGTAATATGAGTCATGAAAAGGTTATTAAGGAATTTCTGAAACTCAAATTAGTTCATGATGTAAATACCTACTTTCTGAATGCTGCAAGTGTCTGATCACTGCGAATTTATCATAGAAAACAGTAATGAATAAACTATGAATAGTAAAAGAAAAAAGTTACCTTGGTTGAAATCATTGTAAACCGTGAATTCCGTGACGCCGGTGTACTGAACATTTCCTCCTATCACCACTCCCTCTAAGTTATCAATATCCGAAAGTACATCACCGGAAAACACAGTTGTTTCATTGTATCTTCGACCTTCTCCTCCATCTAGCATAATGTAAGCAGTAGATCCAAATCTCTCGACCACTACGGTGTGCCAGATACCGTCATTGACTGTAATTGCTGACAGCCATAAATCACGTTCAACAGCTCTGTGGATGTTTGTATCGTATCTAAATCTGAGGTGTCCATTTTTTATTTCAAGAACAGCATATTCACTGCTGTGCTGATCAGAGGCTCTGAAAAGTTCTCCATTTTCTTGCCATGTTCTAAAACTCAATTGAAACTCATTATTGTAGCGTCTAGGTTTGTCCACAAGTGCATAGCGTACGTAGGATTGACTACCAAAAAAAGATGGAATTGTTGGTTCGTCACACGAAGGACCAGTCCACCCTGCCTTACATTTACATACAGGGTAGGATGGTGATCCAGTACAGATGCCATTTATACCACAAGAAGCAATCAAACTAGTATCTCCACAGGCTTTTTCCATCCGAGGACACCCCTTCTTGGTATTATTCGACAATGCCGGTTTACCCAGATCGAAAAGTTCACTATTAATCATCAAATTTTTAACACAACCAACAAATGGAACACCTTGTGGTACTACTGAAGCTGAACGATTAGAAAATGGCAATCTGTGCGATAAGCCACCTAGCTGCAACGGAGTATTGAGATTAAGGTATTCACTGGAACCTGGAACCTCGCCCACAGCTTGACACAGAGACATGTCCATTTCGATATCTCCTGAATATTCGACTATCTCTTGTACAACACATCTGTCGAGATCAAGTCGAGCAGTCTTGGTATCCCAAAAAACATCCAGACGATGCCAATTATCGTCATTAAGAATTTTTGATGTGTTTACTATGAGTTCAAGAGCACCAGATCCAAAGTCTATCAGTAATCTTGGTTTACCGTTTTGAATTTCCAATGCTATGAAATCAGAATGCTCTTCAATAGCAGTTGAAATCGGTCCGTTATAAAATAATAAACCATCCGAAGATTTCGTTAGAAACTCAATACTAATGTGAGAACTATCACAAGAAGATAATGGGGGGAACCACGCAAATCCATTATCAATAAATGACCTAGATATCATCTGACAGCGTGGTCCATCAAATCCATCCGGACACTCACAACGTACGTTAGATCTACCTGTGACACAGCGACCACCATTCAAACATGGATTGGGGTTGCACGTTTCTGCAAGTGTATAGTTTCGAGCATTGCCTGTACATGTAGGTTTTGTTAAAGTCTTAACACCAACCAATGCCGTTTTATTTGCATCCACAAGATATGAATCTGAGGATAATGTAAATACATTTTTGCAAGATCCATTGCAATTGTTATCTTCATCTAAGCATTCATTGATTCCTACCATAAGAATTTTAATTCCTAATTCTTGTTCCAATTTTTCTTTTTGTTGTTGTATCAGACCATTAATCTTAACAACATCATAATTCAATTGATTGTTGATTGAAAATCTTACATCGGTGATAGGAGGCCTCTCTTGATGAAGCTGAACACTGAAAACATCTATGATTTCTGTAGGTACGTCAATAATTTTAGCGACTATCTCCCTAAACTTTTCTAACTTGCTTTTAGTTGTTACTCGAGTTATTGGATCAAAGTCTCGAATGAAATCTTCGTCGTTGATATTATCAAATCGGACAGACCCTGAATTGATCATAGCATTTTGTGGTAAACTCTTGACTGTTATAGTAATGTTAGACTTAATACCTACCTGAGAAAGGAGTTGATCGGCTACTTCAATTGTAAAGAAATATTTAGAATCAGGAGTACCGCTTTTCATGATGATCATACCGTAATCCTTATCAACAGTGAAATTAGGATTTAATGAAGAAGCCCAGCTAAAAGATTTATCCATGTGATCCCAATCATCCCGGTCATAGACATAGGCTCTACCAATAGGAATATCAACATTGACATTCTTAAAATTGTTATACACTAAAATTTCTTTTGAACTTGATTGCATTTTGTTATCATTTTCGTCACCCATAATGACAGTCAGTGTGGATGTGGCTGACATTTGGGGAACACCTGAATCACTGATTATAATCGGCAAATGATATTCCTTTTGAGATTCTCGATCAAATGTTCTTAAAGAACGTACGGTAGCTATACCATTACCATTATCTCCATCAGGGTATTCATATACTCTGAAAGATGCACGGATTTCATCTGATGCATTAGGATCCATTTTGAAACTGAAAGGAGCGCCATTACCTTTCGTATCAGCGTCCGTCGCAAATATTTCGACAATTTTAACAGGATGCGTGTTCTCATAAAGAACAGGTCTGTATTCTTTGAGGAATTGAGGAGGGTTATCATTCACATCTTCAACTATGATATTCAAAGTAGCTGTACCAGTTCTTGCAGGTTCTCCCCCGTCATTAGCCAAAATTAGAATTCTGTGAACTGCATTAGATTCTATGTCTAGATTCCTTTGAATCGTGACAGCACCAAACTTATCTATTGCAAACTGGTTTAGCGGATCAGAAGTTTCGTCAATCATGTAAGAGATTTTTGTGTGTCTTGCAGAATCAGAATCGGTAGCAATGAATCTCGCTACACTTTCACCAACTTCAACATCCTCCAATACTGTAGCTTCAACATCATTTCTTTCAAATTCTGGTTGGTTGTCGTTTATATCCACAAGTTCCACCGTCACCCAAGAATAAGCAACATGATCTCTATCCAGTTCGTTGTCTTCCCCTTTATCATTCACCATAATTTTAAAACGGAAACCATTCTTCTGCATTGGGTCTTCGTAATCGAGTGGTTTGACAATTCTCAGTGAACCTGAACCGTCGGGATTTCTCAGTATGGTGAATTTATTTGCACCAAAGCCAGAGGATTCATCGATCTTGTAGTGGAATATGTTGGCATCTTCATCTCCATCTCGTACAGAAACTGTGAGGATGGGTTCTTCGGCAATATTTTCCCAAGTCTCCTCCACTTCAGTTATCCATTCATCCTTAATAAATTTAGGAGACATGTCATTGATGTCTTCGAGTCTGATTGAAGCTGTACCAGTTCCTGCAATATTTAAAATATTTGATTTTACTAATCTGATAAACTACAGTTGGTGATCCCTAATGATTCAATGAAATTGAAGAATTAGTTCTATTTACAAAATTCCTTGCCACTTATACATACGACAAATAAAAAATATCAATATGAAAATTCCATTCAATGTCTGAAATATTACGTACAAATTTTTAATGATATAAACCTGAAAATTGTTTTTTTCAGTAATTACCAAATTTTTCTTTAACTATTACTGGATGGAAAATTTCCATTATAAACTATGATAACTTTTGAGTTTTGACTATCAAAATATATTCATTGAGTAGATACCACTTTCTTCTACACAATGAAGAATTTATTTAGATAGGCATAGGCCATCATAGTTTATAATAATGCTCATTCGAGTACTTCAATACCAAAATTAGTAAAGAAAATTAAGCATCCGATAATTGGTATCATTCAGAAAACTCATTTTCTGTTTTTACTTCTCCACCTCTCAATCCTCCTCCATCCTCCGCAACAATTTGGAGGGCGTAATCAGGAGTCTTCTCTCTATCCAGACAACAAACTGACGTCTTTATGACGCCTGTGTGAGGCTCTATTGTAAACATTGGCAAACCGGAAGAACCGTCAATGACGTTGCGAGTTATGCTGTAAGTCAGGTTGGCGTTGGTACCTGTGATGGAGAGAAATGTTTCAGCCATTTTGATTTGGTTTGGAATATCGGTAGAATGTTATGAAAATCGGTAGAACGATGAGTTAGAACATGTGAACATGTTTGAACTTTCTAGAACATGTTTGAAACTGGTTAGAACATGTTTGAAACTTGTTGAAACGTCTTAAAACATGTTGTAAACGTGTTAGAACATTTTTGAACTTATGGAAACATGTTGAAACATCTTAAAACATGTTTTAAACTTGTTAGAACATGTTGTAACATCTTAGAAAATGTTTCAAAAGCTATCCTCACCTTCTTTGGGATCGTCAGCATCTTCAGCTGTCATTTTCATCACGAACAAGTTTCTGGTTTGGTTTTCAGGAATATCAGCAAAGTACACAATCTAAATAAGCAAAAGTCAACAGCATTAAAAAATATCATTAACGGTAAATGTACAAAGCTTCAAAATTTAGTTAAGCATGATGGAGAATTTCATTTTAAAAGAAAAATTATGTTTTTTAAATGAAATTTTTATTTTTTAAAGAATTTTTTTTATTTTTTAAAGAAAATGTTTATATTTCAAAGAAAATGTTTATTTTTTAAGGAAAAAATAATTTTTTAAACAAAAATTACATTTTTCATACAAAAATTACATTTTTAAAGAAAAAAAATTCAAATTGGATTCACAAAATTATGAATTGTTTCATATTCATAGTAAGAATTTTACATTACCTGAGGGAATATAGGGGCATTGTCGTTAATATCTTTCACATGTACTTTGACTTCAGCAAAGCCAATTACACCAGAATTCTCTTGGGCTAAAACTGTAAACATCCAAGTAGACCTCTCTTCACGATCTAAGGGCTGGATCTTTATATTAGTAACGTTTCATAACAGGTAATAAAATTAAAGTAAGTGACCTAATTTTGGACAGTTCCACATTTTCGATCATATGAGAAAAAGTATTTTCTAACGTTTTAACTGTTTTTCAAATTTGTATCCAAGAGTTACCACTTGGCCAGTGAAAATGTCAAAAAAAAATTGTGAAATTTTATATATTTCTTTTTGTCATATTATATATACATTTGAAAATGCAGAAAAGTCCAATAATGCGTATCTTATCCTATATAAAAAAGACAATAACAAACCTTTTTGACATAAATAGCTCCTGTAGAAGAATTCACTTCAAAAATACTTTCTGCAGGATGCTCCTCATTGACTCCTTGACCACTTAAAAAGTAGAGGATATCTTGAGACTCATTTTCTGCTTTAGCTGAAGTCTGTAGACAGGTATAATTAGCAACAAAATGATGATATAAGATACCTGGATAATACAGTTTTTCTGTAGGTTCTCCTGGAAATTAATAGCATAAGAATTTCTAAAACTAATTATTGGATCAACTTCATAAAAGAATCTTCAGACGTTGGGTGAAATCGTCAACGTTCTGATTAACCTCATAATTCTTATCGAAAATCATACTGTATACAATATATCTTAATTACCTGTAAAATTTTCTTAGGTGATTTCAGTTTTTCCTCTTCTAGAATTGTGACTTCGTATAACATCTTTTCGAAAAGTGGAGGTTGTTTTTCTCTACCAGATGATTCAGTAGGCAATGTTGTATCAGAGACAATCACCTGAAAACAATAATGAGTACAGTAGAATTCCACTGTGGTGAACTCCTGTCTTATGAACAATTAGTAGAGTCATGAGTAGGGCTGGGACAATATGCTCTAAAAACTATACATCCCAAAAATATCATAGACGAAACTAAATGAAATGGTATCGAATACTATATACTGCTGGTGTAGAACCATTCAGTACTCTTTAATTCTCTCCATTTATAATATTTTTAGGATATATAGTTTTTAGAGCATATTGTCCCAGCCCTGGTCATGAGTAATGATCTAGCTTCTGTAATGAACATAATTAGTTTAGTCTGCTACAAATAGCCATGAGTTTTCTATGCATCTCTATATAGTTAATTATTTGAATTCATGAAATAAAAGTTCTACCAGTACAACTCGGTTCTAGGTCCTTTCCCTGAAAAAAAATTTCACCGCCGATAATTTTAAAAACACTATAACTTATAAATATAATAAGAGAAAGCGCCCTAAGGTTAGGTTAGCGGTCCACCAGTGGGGGTTTGAAGGGTGTGATCGATAGTGACAAAATATATACTTAACATTTCTCTAAAATAAATATACCATATTTTGCTAAGAAAATCGTCATAGTTTCGAAGAAAAAGCCGGGCGAAAAGCGTTTTTCGTCCATAGGGCCGTGGTCCCGTAATAGACCCAGGGCGGGGCGATTTATACCAAATTTTTCTTCTACGGCCCCACTCTAACTTTCTCTCTCAATACACATTGTTCCTGAGTCAAAATATTACTGCTATACCTACTTGTTCATCATTGACGTCACGTATCTTGACATCGAAGCTGCAAAAATTCTCCAGTCTTGCATCTCCATTATCCGAAGCCCTTACAACTACAGAGATGAAGTCCTCTGAACTGAAATAAGGAAAGATAATCTAGTAAATAATTCTCATATAAAACTCTTAAAGTTATTAAACCCTCCAATGCCATCTATAATTGCAAATATTCCTTTACTACTACATGTTTTTTTTTATTAAATCATGAATTATAAAACATTTGAGTTCTAAATCTGAATTCAGACCTTTTCTTTCAGTCTCTTTAAAATATATTCATTGTGGAGAAAAAAAACTATCCACAACGAATAAATTTTAATATAGTAAAACTCCTCGAATTCGAACATCCGAGACTTTGGAAACTGTTTGGATTAGAATGGAGGAAAACGTCAAATTTTAGGTATTAGACTTTGGGATTATTGTTAACATTAATATTATTGACCACTTAGTTAACATTTATGAACAAAAGTCAAAATATTTATATCCCTTTATGAAACAATCAATTAAAATTTCATCCGATATTTAATTTGCATCGTAGAATTGAAACTGTACTGTATTTTTTAATCAACAATCTCTATATGATTAATTTTTTCACACCACACAGTGCAGAGATTAGTATTGGAAATAAACCTACCCGTTAAATATTGTAGCAGTTGTTACTTCTCCTGATAGAGCACCCACTGAAAACATTGCCTCTTTCTGTCCAGGAATTCGAAGGATACTGTACCTAACTTGGCCATTGACTCCTTTATCCTTGTCAGTGGCTGTGACTTCAACCACTGGGGTACCAATAGGAGCACCTAGCTCTATTTCACCTCGGTAGGAGCTGCAGTCCTTGAAAACTGGTTTGTTGTCGTTGACGTCAGTTACGAAAACGACAACGACTGCAGATGCAGTGTTGACACTGTTTCTGTTTATGGAACAACAGCTACCATCATCCACGGCTGTTACATTCAGTTGGTACTTATCCTTGTCCAAGGATATTGGTCCGTTGTATAAACGTATCACTCCGGTTTGTTTGTCTATTACAAATTGCTCTGCGGAAACAGTATTCAAAATTAGGTTACCACCAAAATTTTATATAAATTCATCATCAAATTGTAGTTTAGTAATCCCTGCCAGCATATTCTTACTGATAATCATCACCAAATTATATATTATGCATTCCCCCAACTAAATTTTACTGAATGTAATCACCAAATTTTATTTTTTGTATCCCTCAGTTAAATTTTACTGAATTTCCTCACCAAATTACATTTTAGAAATCCCTGTTTGTAAAATTTCACTAAATTAATCAAATTACAATTTTGGAAACCCCTCTTTTAAAATTTTACTGAATTTCACTTACCATATTCTAAAGCTCCTCCTTCAAAACCATATTCCACATTATCCCCATCGATATCACCAGCAATAATGGTTGTCACGAAGCTATTCGGAACCGAATCTTCGTCAATGTTGGGTGTGTAGACAGCCTGAGTGAATTTTGGCTTCTCATCGTTTGTGTTCAAAGTGTACACAATAACATTAGCCCTTCCTTGTTTGGGAGGGTTTCCTCTATCCGTGGCTATAACGCTAAAAGTATACAAACCTCCGTTCTCATCGGCATCCAATCTTTCATTCACACTGATGGTTCCTGAAATTTAACAACATTATATTACCTACATGTACTATCAGAGAAAAGAGACACTGTGATGATGTACTATCAGAGAAAAGAGTCACTGTGATGATGTACTATCAGAGAAAAGAGTCACTGTGATGATGTACTGTCAGAGAAAAGAGTCACTGTGATGATGTACTGTCAGAGAAAAGAGTCACTGTGATGATGTACTATCAGAGAAAAGAGTCACTGTGATGATGTACTATCAGAGAAAAGAGTCACTGTGATGATGTACTATCAGAGGAAAGAGTCACTGTGATGTAGTACTATCAGAGAAAAGAGTCACTGTGATGATACACTATCGCAGAAAAGAGTCACTGTTATCATATAAAAGTATTATAAAAGTTACTGCAAGACACTAATTTAAAAAAAATAAAGTTTTCTAATTTTCTATTATTTTCAAATCTCTCTAATTTGTAGTCGTGTACCAACGCCAATTTTAAAATATGTACACGCATCTCAATTAATCAAGTTTCTTTCTGCAATTAGTAAACAGTCAAAAAATCGACTCACTTTTCTTTGACTGTGCAATCTAAAAAATAATATGATGATAGCATCTTACCATTGTTATCAATTGAGAAACTATCATGATCTACCGAATAGATGATCTCTGAATTATTTCCAGAATCACTATCCACAGCTTTGACGTCAATGATTGCAGATTGCAGCGGAATATCTTCTTCAATAACCGTTTGATAAGCCGAAAGAATAAGAAATTCCGGCTCGTTGTCGTTAACATCCAAAATTATGATCCTAACCTGGAATTGAAAAATTAATTTTAGGAAAAATAATTATAGATAAAATAACATTCAGCAAAATTTACGAGCTAACGTACGGTTCCATATTTTCGATCATATGAGAAATATTATCCCAGCTAACCTACGTCTTAAAACGTTTAACTCCCTCGCTGTAGTATAGACTATAGAAGAATTTCAGACGTGGAGTAAGACGTACGACAAGGGATATCAGACATCTTACAGAAGTCTAACCCTCGCCGTTTGCACAGGGGTTCCTCTCTGTCCCACGTCTTGCAAGACGTAAGATAGCGAGAGGCATCCGCATGTCCCACATCGAATCGCAATCTCCGTCTTCAAGATTATTTCTTACTTTATGGTATATTGTGTTTATGTACGTTTGGGTGTATATCAATTACTATAATGTTACCTTTGTTATAAACAAATTAAATGAGAGGAAATTAGGATAAAATGAAGTAGTGTTTCCGGGACTCAAACTCTCAACCTGTTGTCTCGAAATTTGCGACGCTACTACTCGGTCATCCTGGATGAGGTAAAAGTAAGATTGGATCTAACTTTATACAATATTGAAAAACGCGTTAATTTTAAAGGTCCTCTCCAGGCTCCATGAAAAAAAAATGAGTTTATAACTTAATATATTATAGAACTAAGGTCTACGATCATTATTCTGCAAACCGCATACCATTTGGTTCAGTATATATTTTATAATTTGATTTTAAAGTTTTTTAATATTCTGTTAGCAACAATTGAGCGAATCACTAATCTGATGCTCAAGAAGAAGATTGTACACTCTTGGTTTTGATTACAAATTTCAATTTTATAAACAAACCATGCGTTTTAGGCCTTTATTTAAATTATTTTAGATATTAATTGTTTCCTAAAGTATATAAACGATTCTATTATAAATTCATTCAATTTTATACCTTTACACGAATATTAAATGGATTTACTAAACCTAATACCTTGTTGACAATCAAAACAAATGGTGTACATTCTTTTTCTTCAGGCTGAAAATTTCTTAAATTAGTAAGTCGGGAGTAAAATAGGTTTTGTAGAGTTTTGATTATAAAAATCTTTAAAAGCATATAAAATTAAAAATATCCTACCAAATTCGATGCGGTTTGCAGCAAAATGATAAGAAACATTAGCCTCGTCGTTGAACAAGGCAATAAAAGTATTTGCTTGGAGGGGACCTTTAAAGTTATTATTTATGAATATAACTAAATATTTTATTGGTTATGTGTTTTTCCTTTTTTAATACATTAGATAAAAATATGTATAAAGCTATATATGAAGTTATCTATTAATATTTATCATTACCCACCTAGTTAATTGAGAATGGTTACAAATAGCTACCTAGTAACCTAAGAGTGTTTATCAGTACCTACCTAGTTATCTACTAGTGTATATAATATATCAATACCTACCTATAGTTACCTATTAGTATTCGTCATATTTTTTTCAATAATTAATAACTATTATCTACCTAGGTACATCTCAGTGTTTATTAATTCCTACCAAGTTACCAACTATTTTTTAGCAATAACTACCTATTTACCTACTAGTCTTCAGCAATAATTACCCAGTTACTTACTAGTGTTCATCAATACCTACGTATATAATATAATTCATCTAAATTTTTATATACTTTCATCTCATATCAATGTATACCTGCAGATATCATTGATACCAATTAAAAAAAGAACGAGATAAAATATCACGTTATACTTTTTTCTGATATGCATCGAGAAAGTGGAATCTGTTGATAACACGGAAATTATTGTGTATTTTCCACATTTATTATATTAGCTTAAATGTATTGCAAATATCACCTCAACTGTTGCATTCATTTCTCGTTCTGAATCTGCAGTAGCTCGTGCAAGCAACTGGAAAGTGTGAGGGGCTCTCATATTTTCAAAATCTAGAGGCTTGGCCAGTTTCACTATACCAGATTTAGAATCAATGGTGAAGGTCTTTTCGTCATTTAGCTCTAGGGAATACAAAATTTCTGCGGTTGAAAAAGATTTGGCTTCAACTTTGACAATTCTGAAATGGACGAAAAGAGAGGATTACGAATGTGATGAAACGCTCGGAATATCAGTAATGACATATCTCAAAAATTTCGTAACTCATTAATTTAAAATTTTGTAACTCATTAATTTGAAATAACTCATTAATTTCAATAACGGCATATCTCAATAATATTCACTTTTCACTGGAAGGGTTTTTAATTTTATCATTCTTTTAATTTAATTATAACATCATGGATTTAGCAAAAATTAACTTTTTATGCAAAAATAAGGTAAACAAATAACAGATTCGTAATTTCGACACAATATTGTGTACATAACACATAATAATTGTTTTTTATTATTATTATCATTCTGTTACTGAAATTAATGATTGGATTATATACTAATTACTATACAGTGTGTTTTTTTTTTTTTTGAAAGAATTTGAACCCCCACTAGGAATATTTGAAATGAGAATTTAGAGGAAACAAATATATTTTCTTGAAGATAAGGCTTGGTACTTACATTTTATGTGATACAAACTTATTTGAAACTCCTTCAAAAAACTTCTAAATGCTATCTACAGAAGGTGTTGGAAATGGCTGCCGGAATCCTGTAGTCAAAGTCTTGCGCGCATCAATACGATCTTCCGAGTCTTCGTCACCTTCTCAATTGTTACTGCGTCATACTTTGCACCAAACAGCTTTACACACTAAATTATATCATATCATGAATGGATTGAGGTTTTTCCGGTTACAAAATATTTTGCGTTGTAGCCCAGAAATGGAAATCAAGAGGAATCGAGGATTGAGTTCTTACTGAGTGCTGGCCAGAAGATCTCAGTGTCTCTTCTTGTAACTCGTCCTTGAAATTTTTCTTCAAGAACCGCTCAGCCTATCTTGTACAACGCAGCACCATCTTGCATCCACCAGAGTCTGCCTCATGTTGCAGTGGCTCAAAAAGCAAAAAAGTTTGCCACACTTTGTCTTTCAGCAAATCCATGTTAAAGGAACCATTAACAGAGTCACAATGGCCGTCCTCATCAATGCATGCTTGGAATATAGAATTTTCCGTCCACAATCGAAACAAATATCATTACTTTTTGTCATTTCTATAGTTTCATTCGCCAATATCATGTGGATTCACATTTGCAAATTATGACGCAGCAATAATTGAGAGAGTGACGGAGAGCGTCTTGAAGCGCGCAAAACTTTGCCTTAGGATTCTGGCCACCATTTTCAACACATTTTGTAGATAGCCTTTAGAAGTGTTTTTTATGAGTTTCAAATAAGTTTGCATTAAATGAAATGTAAGTACCAAGCCTTATCTTCAAGAAAATATATTTTTTTCTTCTAAATTCCTATTCCAAATATTCCTAGTGGGGGTTCAAAGTCTTTCAAAAAGAATAAAACACACTGTATAGGTCTTTACATTGTGGCTGATTTATATTATAACTTACGGTGAACCAACAGCCGTGTCTTCTGGTATATAATCTTCATAGATAGGAGAGTAGAATTGGGGTGGCCTTTCTCCACCAACTATGGAGACTCTTTCCAATCCTGTGGATGCGTACCCACCCGTCCCATTGACAGGAGAGTTACGGTCTTCTGCTCTGACAAACAGTACGTACTCCATGTAATAATGGTAACTCTTTGCATTCTTTGTAGAAATCACTCCTGTTCTTTCGTCAAGTCCGAAATCCCCACCAGCTGTGTTCAAAATGAAAACAATGAGTGAAATATTACCACTTGGATCCTGTACGCAACCTAATGGACATCTTAACATAATTAACTGTATGAACTTGTAAGAACATGTTCGAACTTGTAATATGAAAGGCAGCTGTAAAAATTACTACAAGACGCGTCGGCTGTTACAACTGGACTGCACCGAGAGCGTTGTAGCCATAGTAAATAGATAGAAAAGTATACTAAGTTGCAAACTCATTAACGGTGAACTTGATTCCGGTCTTCAAAAACTATGTAAACAAATGGCGTCACACAAAATCAGATGAAGTAATGTCAAAATGAGATTTAAATAGGTGCGACAAGTAAATATAGATAGAATATGTCAATAAACAATATGTTTCGTTAGCTTCAAGTACCTAGATAACATTTATATATTTAATACCAGGCTGGCACTTATAAGTTGGCTTATTTACAAACTTGTAAAATGTAAGGTGGTACCTAGTAACCTATTGTATTTAAAATGAAGTACTCCAATGACCATTATCTAACATATAAACCTGATTGCCTATAGTAAAATGTTATTTTAAGCACAATTTGACGAATGAAATTTTCAATAAAAATTCTTATTTAATCAGATAAATGCAAATGTGTCTTAGATCTTTCAGTCACCTCTACTCTATTGGAGAGTTTGAAGGCTATTAAGCTGAAAATTATATGTGAATAGAGTGTAAAACGTGATAAAAACAATATTTTATTTCAGTTAATTTCCATGAAAATGCACATTTAACTCAATGATAGCACAATTTTTATTTGGAAATAACTAGTGTGACGTCACTCGTTTCAATCGATGTCACGTCCGTGGAGTATTTTCGGATGTTCCAATATTGTACTTAGTATACTTTCTATTTATTTACTATGGGTGTAGCCGTAAATTTCGACCCCCTAGCCTAGAGACGCTTTGGTCGTACGACTGCAAACGCGTCATTGGAAAAGGTTATATAGAATATAAATATAATAGATAGGAGTGCACAAGTTTAGCCAAGCGACTACAGTCGTCTGACTCGCGACATTGGAAGCGCACCTTAATTTATATTCATAAAGAGTGTATATCTCACTAAATAATCATTTACCTATAAGCTATAATCATTATGGAAATGTGGTAGAATTATGCGCACCAAGCTTAGTACTGAGTGGATAACCCATTCCATATAACAGTAATACCTAAGAAACATTTGAAACGGAAAAGTTTTCATTTGCGTTTACCAATGTATATGTAAATATCGAATGGAGATATTTATGAGAGAGTATTTAGTGAGAGCTGGTTCGGCCGGACCAGCGGCCAACTGGTTGATTAATCTTTTTATGGCTAGGTTAGTAGGGTTAACAACTTACTCCTATCCCTGACAATTATGTACCGAATGTCAGAGTCCCTGTTGCTACTCTCAGCATTAAGGGTGTATACAGGAGTTCCAGGGGAAGCATCTAAAGCGATTACTGTTTGCATTGTTAAAGGCCTGTTGGTGAATTGAACTTGAGTATCATCAACCTGAAGAACGGATATGAACACCTGCTGCTTGTCCACAACTGAAAATATAAATGAGTGATATTAAATGTAAGTCAAATGGGAACTGAAATCTAAAGTTTTCTACCTACTACCAGGGTAAGCTTCGGGTTATCGGACGGTTCCACGTCTTCAATCTTGTAAGAATAAATGATATAAAAATTTATTATATAGAGGTAGGTAATTATTTTATACTTTTTTCTTATATAATCGAAAACGTGGAAGCGTCTCATAACTCGAAAATTAATCACATTAAAACCAAAGAACTTAATCATAAGAGGTGAGAGGTATATTATTTGATAAAGGTTCATCATACGCATTAACCCTTAGAAGACTGATTGAGGAGTTTAAACTTGACATGCCGAATTCATTCAATATAATAACACTATTTCCTACAATCTTGGGTTAAAATTTTGCCCAGTACATTAAGGCCCCCTTCACACTTGCGTTTCTCAACGCCGCGTTAGAAAAACTGCTCATGGCAAAAAGTTTAGCTGCAATTTACTTTAACGGAGCCCTACATACTTGCGTTAGAAAAAATGCAGTTGAAAAATTGAAAAATCAATTGCAGCTAAACTTTTTGCCATTAGCAGTATTTCTAAACCGGCGTTGAGAAACGCAAGTGTGAAGCGGGCCTAATAAGATGAAAGCCATTAACTGAAAAAAAGTCTTATAATTCGAGCCGCTGGTTTCCTGAATATCATTGTGTAAAGAATTCTCTCAAATCTTGTCAGTCCAATTAGGGTTAAGCAATGGTCAACTTAAACACTTAATAGGGTCACAGTACTAGGAAAGTGGATGTTGAGTCATAATAGGGGAAGAAATTTATAAAACCTAGATCAATGAATGACCTATAACATCTACACTTCCACAGTATTGTGAATGTCCAAATTCTGCAATATAGGTAAACTTTACTTATTCTTATTATTTATTACAAAAACCTATAAAACTAACCATTGGTTGAATCATCCCTGATCTTCAGCATCAGAAAGAAACCGATGCCAGGTTCCAACTGTTGAAGCCTCCATATATTTTTAACCCTAACAGTCCCAACGGAGTCCACGGTCACCCACTGGTTGTAGCTGGTTTCGAACTGGTCATTCGGATTCTCTTTCTCCAGACGAAAGACCACCTTCCCAACCGTGTCTCCTGCTGACTCATGGAAACGGTACACTTTGGATGCACGGAATTTGTTTATGGCGCCATGAGTGACATCACAGAAAAAAACTACCCAAACAAGACTCAAGAGCAGCTCTGTTAGAGCTGTGATCTTAAAAAGTAGCATGTTCCACTCTGTAATGATCAAATTAGGTTATTAGGGGGTTTAAGGTCTGATCAGAACTAGAGGCCATATCGCTAAGTCAAAAAACTATAAGGTAAAGGGACCCAAACACCGGTGATAATTTCATTTCACTTCATATCTTGGTTGCACTATATAGTTTTCTATGATTGAAATCTTTTAGAAAACTAGGGTCTTTGAGGGATGACTAGGAATCATAGAAAATATTTCATAACTCAGGTGCATTTCATAATTCAGGTCCTTCATTACACCAGTGCTTCATAACAGAGAACTTCATAGCGCAGGAGTTTCATTGTATTACCTATAACTGAATAATCGCTTACTAGGAATAAAACATTCGATTGAAAAATATCTAATATAGGACAGAAATCAACTTATATATATAGTTGGTTCCATGTAAAATAAAAAACTAATAATAGATTGCACCACCATCTTCAAAACTACAAATGTACACATGGACAAATACACCTCAAAGATTTCTCCCCTGTACAATCCACACCACAATGATTTCACTCCTGTACAATCCACACCACAATGATTTCACTCCTGTACAATCTGCACCCCAATGATTTCACTCCTGTACAATCCACACCCCAATGATTTCACTCCTGTACAATCCACACCCCAATGATTTCACTCCTGTACAATCCACACCACAATGATTTCACTCCTGTACAATCCACACCCCAATGATTTCACTCCTGTACAATCCACACACCAATGATTTCACTCCTGTACAATCCACACCCCAATGATTTCACTCCTGTACAATCCACACCCCAATGATTTCACTCCTGTACAATCCACACACCAATGATTTCACTCCTGTACAATCCACACCACAATGATTTCACTCCTGTACAATCCACACCCCAATGATTTCACTCCTGTACAATCCACACCACAATGATTTCACTCCTGTACAATCCACACCCCAATGATTTCACTACTGTACAATCCACACCCCAATGATTTCACTCCTGTACAATCCACACCACAATGATTTCTCCCCTGTACAATCCACACCCCAATGATTTCACTCCTGTACAATCCACACCCCAATGATTTCACTCCTGTACAATCCACACCACAATGATTTCACTCCTGTACAATCCACACCACAATGATTTCACTCCTGTACAATCCACACCCCAATGATTTCACTCCTGTACAATCCACACACCAATGATTTCACTCCTGTACAATCCACACCACAATGATTTCACTCCTGTACAATCCACTATCCAATGATTTCACTCCTGTACAATCCACACCCAAATGATTTCACTCCTGTACAATCCACACCACAATGATTTCACTCCTGTACAATCCACACCCCAATGATTTCACTCCTGTACAATCCACACCCCAATGATTTCACTCCTGTACAATCCACACCCCAATGATTTCACTCCTGTACAATCCACACCCCAATGATTTCACTCCTGTACAATCCACACCCCAATGATTTCACTCCTGTACAATCCACACCACAATGATTTCACTCCTGTACAATCCACACCCCAATGATTTCACTCCTGTACAATCCACACCCCAATGATTTCACTCCTGTACAATCCACACCCCAAACTGGACTGGGGTGCGGATTGTACAGGTGATGCCATTTTGTCTGAATATTATTGCTATTCTTTTTTCTACCTATTGGTATATTGCAAGGAATGTTTAAATAAAGTATTATATAAATTAAGCTTATTTTGTTATGATAAGAAAGCACTACGTACTTAAAAGAAAATGAATGTTTTAGCCTACCCAATACTAGTATACCCAATACTAGTATACCCAATACTAGTATACCCAATACTAGTATACCCAATACTAGTATACCCAATACTAGTATACCCAATACTAGTATACCCAATACTAGTATACCCAATACTAGTATACCCAATACTAGTATACCCAATACTAGTATACCCAATACTAGTATACCCAATACTAGTATACAATACTAGTAGCTTCATCGTCCCACCGGGCCACGAGAATATTGTTGAACGTTTGCCGGTCCTCGCCGCTAAAAAAGTTGCAGACTCCAGGAATAGCCTTGAAATCAGTCACATCATTACAGGAATTGTTTGGTTCTTTCAAGGTTACCTAACTAGACATTAGTGCATATACTGGTACCTACTATGCACTTGTGAACACGACTTTTAACCCCTGAATTGCTGCATTATCACATGGAAAGTAAAATGAATATATGATATTTTTTGCTTAAATTTTAGGTTATTATCATTGGAAAGAGTGACACAAGTCCTATTGGTTCACGAACTATGTTAACATTCAATTTCCGATTACGGTGAGTGTTCGAGTATACTGTGAAGTTATCGTAATTTCACCATCAAAATTTTAATAATATTATTAAAAAAATTCTAATAAACAATAGAGAAATATCAATATGATACCTACAGATATTATGTATAACTATTGAATATCGAGTTAAATTATATATACTCAAAATATTATCGAAAATGTGGAACCATTCGATAACTTGGACCTTACCCTAGTACTGGGAATAATAAACCAGTACCTATTACTCTGATATCACTTAGAGACTTCTTTCACTGAGTGATTCTCCCTATCACTCAGTAACTTCTTCCTATCACAGTCAGATCCACACTGGTCTACCTCACAAAAACAAACACTCTTTGTAGTATAATTAGTTACTTAGCTACTACAAGAGTGCACCTACGTCCTCCAGTGTACCTCTAAAATAGTATTATATAGTGTACCCTATCACTAGGACAGTGTGTATCAACAGTGTACCCTATCACTAGGACAGTGTGTACCTACAGTGTACCCTATCACTAGGACAGTGTGTATCAACAGTGTACCCTATCACTAGGACAGTGTGTACCTACAGTGTACCCTATCACTAGGACAGTGTGTACCAACAGTGTACCCTATCACTAGGACAGTGTGTACCAACAGTGTACCCCTATCACTAGGACAGTGTGTACCTACAGTGTTCCCTATCACTAGGACAGTGCGTACCAACAGTGTACCCCTATCACTAGGACAGTGTGTACCTACAGTGTACCCCTATCACTAGGACAGTGTGTACCTACAGTGTACCCCTATCACTAGGACAGTGTGTACCTACAGTGTACCCCTATCACTAGGACAGTGTGTACCTACAGTGTTCCCTATCACTAGGACAGTGCGTACCAACAGTGTACCCCTATCACTAGGACAGTGTGTACCAACAGTGTACCCTATCACTAGGACAGTGCGTACCTACAGTGTACCCTATCACTAGGACAGTGTGTACCTACAGTGTACCCTATCACTAGGACAGTGCGTACCTACAGTGTACCCTATCACTAGGACAGTGTGTATCAACAGTGTACCCCTATCACTAGGACAGTGTGTACCTACAGTGTACCCCTATCTCTAATGGTACACTATCCCTTCAATGAAGAATAATCTGTTTGTTCTATTAATAGGAAGATTATATACAATACACATGAAATAGTGATGCAATAGTTCATTTTTTGTAGCTAAAATTGAACATGATTCTAGTTGAACCTTGATATATTAATAATAAATTGATTTAAAAGTGATTATTTTATGATAAATAAAACTTAGGTGAGCAAGGCATAATAAAAAAATGAATTTATTGAAAAAAAAAATGGCTGAACTAATGTAAGAGTACGCATGTGTTCTAATATATGAAAGAGTACACATGTAAATATCCAGTCGATTAAGGAAAATATCTCAAAATAATCAGGCAAGTTACGTAATCATTTGGAAGGGGTATGAATGTTGGGTTTAGCCTGATTTTCAAAAAAACGAATAGGCCGAAACCAAATTTTGTTGAAAACTAATTCACTGAAACAGATTTTCCGAAATACGAATTTGCCGAAGGACAAATTTACCGAAAGACGAATTTGTCGAAAATCAAATTTAATGTTTGTATTAAAAAAGAACATTTTGTGGGACTTTGTAGTTCTCATCATTATATCTTATATGCATAAAAAATACATTTCTTATGTGAATTTGACATTACTATTGCTATTATATTTGTATTTCACTAATTTCGTATCATTTTTCTAAATTCATATATATAACTGTATATATTAAATATTGATATGTGTTGTATATGGCATTGCTGATAAAGGGTTGATATAAATCAATGCTTTTAACTGAAACAAATATATTTGTACAAGTGTCACTATCGTTGAGCCAGAGGTATATTGGTGGAAAGATATAAATATAACTAATAGTTATGTTATTTATTACTAACAGTTTTATATTTTAAACATAATAATTTAATAAATGGAATAAATATTAACAATGTCAGCCACAACACACCTTCTGTTTGAAATACTATTAGCAACTGAATAAAAAAAAATGGCGCAATTACACAAATAATTTTAGTTTAGTAATCACACAAAGTTGTTTGCATGTAGTTTATTGACCCAGCCGTGTTTCGGTTAATTTAATTTCAGTAGGGATTTAACGCCTGCTTCAACCATATCGTTGACTACATCGATGACGTCAGAAAAGTGAAATACAAGGAACTGATGGAAGCAATCAGAAAGGAAAGTGGCTCCAAGAAAAAATTCACCTACTAAAGTCTTTGACAATGCTTATCGAGGCAGAAAAGCTACTTCGTGAATGCAGTCACTTAAAGAGGAATGTGATGAAAAAGGAGACTAACATCGGTGACTGCACTCACGGATAGAAGAGGAAAATGAAGAGGTGATATTAAGTGAAGCCTACGAGCCTACCTAACACAAAAGTTTAATATCTCTTAGTTTAAGAAAATAACCCTAAAGCTATTCTCTAAAACTGAAAGTAGCGTTAAAAAAATGAGAAACATGGTAAAAATGAGTGTTAGGACTGAAATTGTTCAAGTTCAGTCATTTATTTTTAGTTTATAAAGCACCTATGTCTGGTGTATTCATATCTGAACCACAATTGTGATATATTTTTTAATGTTTAATGCCATCGTGAGTACAGAAAATTAATCGATATCAATTACATAGCCATGTTAAGGGGCGTTCACACGGGCACACAGCAGTGGCACACTTGTGTGCTCGTGTAAACGCCGCATAAGGTGCCAAACATACCTAACCAAACATACCTAACCATACATACCTAGCAATCATTTTGTGGTACAAATATTAAGTTACAATGAATAACGAAGAGATGGAATAATTAAAGGATCTTTAGTGTGACTGTAAGGGTTATGATTTCGTTTCTTTTCTGTAATTTTATATTTTGTTTTAAATAATTACGTTTTTCGGTAAATTTGACTCTAGGCAAATCCGTTTTCAACAAATTTGGTTTCCCGCAATCGTATTCGGAGAATCCAGTTCGATGAATTAGTTTACGGAGAATTTGGTTTCGGCAAATCCGCCGGATACCATAAATGATTAACAATGTGTAGTTACTTTTTTGAATTAAATACCAATTTATTTGCTTTGCGAATTTATCTCTATTTATTTTTCATCAGTTAATGATATTTTGATTTTAAGAGTTCATAATCATTTTTAAATTAAAAAGGGTAAATATTCAATTTTAAGTTCGTAACTTTTTTAAATGAGAATATAAGAAAATGCCAACGTATTGTTGAAACTTAAATAGGGTAAGTTCTGAGTTATCGAACAGTTCCATATTATGGGTCATATGAGATAAAATATATAAAACCTATATATGTATATTAATTAGTATCATGTATAGGTATAGCATTATATTCCCCTTATATTAGGTATAGCATTATATTCCCCCTTATACTAGGTATAGCATTATATTCCCCTTATATTAGGTATAGCATTATATTCCCCCTTATACTAGGTATAGCATTATATTCCCCCTTATACTAGGTATAGCATTATATTCCCCTTATATTAGGTATAGCATTATATTCCCCCTTATACTAGGTATAGCATTATATTCCCCCTTATACTAGGTATAGCATTATATTCCCCCTTATACTAGGTATAGCATTATATTCCCCCTTATACTAGGTATAGCATTATATTCCCCCTTATACTAGGTATAGCATTATATTCCCCCTTATACTAGGTATAGCATTATATTCCCCCTTATACTAGGTATAGCATTATATTCCCCCTTATACTAAGTATAGCATTTTCTTTTTGCTGACAGGAAGGCAGGGACCAAATTAATGCAGTCACCTTATCAGAGTGAACACTCGCTCTAACGCTATAGTGAAGTTATAGCCTATAGTGAACACTCGCTCTGACGCTATAGTGAAGTTATAGCCTATAGTGAACACTCTCTCTGTAGCTATAGTGAAGTTATAGCCTATAGTGAACACTCGCTCTGACGCTATAGTGAAGTTATAGCCTATAGTGAACACTCTCTCTGTAGCTATAGTGAAGTTATAGTCTATAGTGAACACTCGCTCTGAAGCTATAGTGAAGTTATAGCCTATAGTGAACACTCTCTCTGTAGCTATAGTGAAGTTATAGTCTATAGTGAACACTCGCTCTGAAGCTATAGTGAAGTTATAGCCTATAGTGAACACTCTCTCTGTAGCTATAGTGAAGTTATAGCCTATAGTGAACACTCTCTCTGTAGCTATAGTGAAGTTATAGCCTATAGTGAACACTCGCTCTGACGCTATAGTGAAGTTATAGCCTATAGTGAACACTCTCTCTGTAGCTATAGTGAAGTTATAGTCTATAGTGAACACTCGCTCTGAAGCTATAGTGAAGTTATAGCCTATAGTGAACACTCTCTCTGTAGCTATAGTGAAGTTATAGTCTATAGTGAACACTCGCTCTGAAGCTATAGTGAAGTTATAGCCTATAGTGAACACTCTCTCTGTAGCTATAGTGAAGTTATAGCCTATAGTGAACACTCTCTCTGTAGCTATAGTGAAGTTATAGCTTATAGTGAACACTCGCTATGAAGCTATAGCCTATAGTGAACACTCGCTATGAAGCTATAGCCTATAGTGAACACTCTCTCTGTAGCTATAGCCTATAGTGAACACTCTCTCTGTAGCTATAGCCTATAGTGAACACTCGCTCTGTAGCTAAAGCCTTTAGTGAACACTCTCTCTGTAGCTATAGCCTATAGTGAACACTCTCTCTGTAGCTAGCCTTCAGTGAACACTCTCTCTGTAGCTATAGGCTTTAGTGAATACTCTCTCTGTAGCTAGCCTTTAGTGAACACTCTCTCTGTAGCTATAGCCTATAGTGAACACTCTCTCTGTAGCTAGCCTTTAGTGAACACTTCTCTGTAGCTATAGCCTTTAGTGAACACTCTCTCTGTAGCTATAGCCTTTAGTGAACACTCTCTCTGTAGCTATAGCCTTTAATGAACACTCTCTCTGTAGCTATAGCCTTTAGTGAACACTCTCTCTGTAGCTATAGCCTTTAGTGAACACTCTCTCTGTAGCTATAGCCTTTAGTGAACACTCACTCTGTAGCTATAGCCTTTAGTGAACACTCGCTCTATAGCTATAGCCTATAGTGAAGTTATACAGGGTTGCCACTCAAATGTAAAGAAAAAGTTCAAGGACATTTCAAGGACACAAATTTGGGATTATATATTAATTTTCTCCCTGATTGTATGATTTTAGAGAATATCTGTTAAATCATTCTAATAATGTCTTTGATAATATCACTAGATATCAATCATATGTTTTTTTAATGTGCCCTTACCAGCCAGTTGACCAAAGAACACCAAACAGTCATGAGTGTAGTATAGGATCATCCAATTTTTTTTATAAATACTAGTACTTTTTTATTTATGATTTGAATATATTAGCTAGGTACACAATTCATTTACATGCTAACTGTGACTGCAAAACGACAAACAAAAATTCTCAAATGGACTTTAATACTTTGATGGGAAAGGGCCTGTTTTTCAAATTAATTAAATAGCATCTTTTTATTGTATATTAAATGGCGCAAAATAGAATACTGCGGTTATGAGAAGCAATTGAATTGATTCAGAAATTAGTCTTTATAACAAAGAAACTTTAACAATGACAATATAATTATAATACATACGTGATATATGTATGATTAATAACCACTTATTAAATTTGATACCTGTGATATACCTAATAAAATTAAATATTGATATTTTCCCCTTGTTACGTCTGTTATTTTAACATATCTAACTGTTTGTTTGATGTAGCAATTACAAAAAGTGAAATAATTAACAACTAATTCGCCTACACTGAGTGAGAGTTAGGCTATGTTTGAATTTAAATACCATTAATTCATTCACTACTTTGAACTTTCATCACAGAGCTTATACTAATTCTAGTAACAATTGCAGCAACACTTTCACGCTAAGGCAAGCCTTTAAAACCATTTACTTCTATTCTAACTCATAGAAATGAAATCTTTGATGAGTAAATATTACTGAAGAAAATTGTGTTATACCTCCTTTTTATTACCATTTGTAATAGGACTGAATAGTGATTTTGGTAATAAAAGCGGGGCCTGCCTGTAATACACACAAAATTGTGTACTGTGAACACTCGCTCTGTAGCTATAGTGAAGTTATATTCTATAGTGAACACTCGCTCTGAAGCTATAGCCTATAAATAACACTATATTAGTGAAAATGTAACTATAGCCTAAAGTATTCAGTTATAGCCTGAAGTATTCAGTTATAGCCTAAAGTATTCAGTTATAGCCTGAAGTATTCAGTTATAGCCTAAAGTATTTAGTTATAGCCTGAAGTATTCAGTTATAGCCTAAAGTATTCAGTTATAGCCTGAAGTAATCAGTTATAGCCTGAAGTATTCAGTTATAGCATGAAGTATTCAGTTATAGCCTAAAGTATTCAGTTATAGCCTGAAGTATTCAGTTATAGCCTGAAGTATTCAGTTATAGCCTGAAGTATTCGGTTATTGCCAGAAGTATTCACTTATAGCTTGAAGTATTCAGTTATAGCCTGAAGTATTCAGTTATAGCCTAAAGTATTCAGTTATAGCCTGAAGTAATCAGTTATAGCCTGAAGTATTCAGTTATAGCATGAAGTATTCAGTTATAGCCTAAAGTATTCAGTTATAGCCTGAAGTATTCAGTTATAGCCTGAAGTATTCAGTTATAGCCTAAAGTATTTAGTTATAGCCTGAAGTATTCAGTTATAGCCTAAAGTATTCAGTTATAGCCTGAAGTAATCAGTTATAGCCTGAAGTATTCAGTTATAGCATGAAGTATTCAGTTATAGCCTAAAGTATTCAGTTATAGCCTGAAGTATTCAGTTATAGCCTGAAGTATTCAGTTATAGCCTGAAGTATTCGGTTATTGCCAGAAGTATTCACTTATAGCTTGAAGTATTCAGTTATAGCCTGAAGTATTCAGTTATAGCCTAAAGTATTCAGTTATAGCCTGAAGTAATCAGTTATAGCCTGAAGTATTCAGTTATAGCCTAAAGTATTCAGTTATAGCCTGAAGTATTCAGTTATAGCCTGAAGTATTCAGTTATAGCCTAAAGTATTCGGTTATTGCCTGAAGTATTCAGTTATAGCATGAAGTATTCAGTTATAGCCTAAAGTATTCAGTTATAGCCTGAAGTATTCAGTTATAGCCTGAAGTATTCAGTTATAGCCTAAAGTATTTAGTTATAGCCTGAAGTATTCAGTTATAGCCTAAAGTATTCAGTTATAGCCTGAAGTAATCAGTTATAGCCTGAAGTATTCAGTTATAGCATGAAGTATTCAGTTATAGCCTGAAGTATTCGGTTATTGCCAGAAGTATTCACTTATAGCTTGAAGTATTCAGTTATAGCCTGAAGTATTCGGTTATTGCCAGAAGTATTCACTTATAGCTTGAAGTATTCAGTTATAGCCTAAAGTATTCAGTTATAGCCTGAAGTATTCAGTTATAGCCTGAAGTATTCAGTTATAGCCTGAAGTATTCGGTTATTGCCAGAAGTATTCACTTATAGCTTGAAGTATTCAGTTATAGCCTGAAGTATTCGGTTATTGCCAGAAGTATTCACTTATAGCTTGAAGTATTCAGTTATAGCCTAAAGTATTCAGTTATAGCCTGAAGTAATCAGTTATAGCCTGAAGTATTCAGTTATAGCATGAAGTATTCAGTTATAGCCTGAAGTATTCGGTTATTGCCAGAAGTATTCACTTATAGCTTGAAGTATTCAGTTATAGCCTAAAGTATTCAGTTATAGCCTGAAGTAATCAGTTATAGCCTGAAGTATTCAGTTATAGCATGAAGTATTCAGTTATAGCCTGAAGTAATCATTTATAGCCTAAAGTATTCAGTTATAGCCTGAAATATTCAGTTATAGCCTGAAGTAATCAGTTATAGCCTGAGGTAGTCAGTTATAGCCTGCAGTAGTCAGTTATAGCCTGCAGTATTCAGTTATAGCCTTAAGTATTCAGTTATAGCCTTAAGTATTCAGTTATAGCCTGAAGTAGTCAGTTATAGCCTTAAGTATTCAGTTATAGCCTGAAGTAGTCAGTTATAGCCTAAAGTATTCAGTTATAGCCTGAATTATTCAGTTATAGCATGAAGTATTCAGTTATAGCCTATAACTCTAAAGTATGCACATACACAGAAATTACAGTAAAAATTGTTAAATGGAAGAGAATGATCTTTTAGACAAAATGTGATTTAAATATTTTAAGTTCTATTAAAATATTCATTTGTAACTAGGAAGAGTATTAATGGAAATTGAAATATAAAATAATCACACAAGAATATTTTTTTAACTGTCTTACAGCTATGTATTGTTTAATATTTACATATGTAGTTTAGTTTAATAACCAATTAATTTGGCAACTATAAAATAACTAAATTGCAAATTTTATTATATTTCAGTTGATGGTGTAGTTTGTATTAGAACTTTCCAGCACGATATTGGAAAGTCAGAATTGTAATAAAAAATGATAACAATATTGGGGAAATGAATTTTTTTTTTTCAAATAAAGTATTTATTTCGATATCATCAAATTCGTGAATAAAAATACATCGCCATTTCAAAGAAAACAAAAAAACAGTAAAAATAATAACAAAAAGATTTAACACTATAGTGACGTCACATCAGAGTTATAGTGACGTCACTATGTAGTTACAAACGTACAGTGACGTCACTATAGTTGTACTGACGTCACTATAACTCTGGTGTGACGTCACGCACACATCCACACCGAAAGAGGGAAAGGAAGCGTCCGGAAGGTGAGATGCAACATGATGAAATGGATGAACAATTACTGCAGCATCTGAAAAAAAAGGATAAAACTATATTCTCTTTGTAAATAATAAATAGTAAGAAAAGTACCTGAAAACTTTGTTAGTTTATTCATGTCAACTGTAGATGAAGTTCATCTAGTTTTTACATTTTTTGTTTAAAAAGACAAAAGTTTCATAATAAACAAGATGAATGTTAAGTAGGGTGAATGTTCTATCCAAGTGACTGAAGAGTCTATTGTATAATAAATCATTTACTCTCGGAGAAAAAGAGTATGAGCAAGAAACTAATGTAGAGTAAATGATCTAGAGCAGTGGTTATTAAAGTGGGAGTGGCCAGAACCCCTTAGGGGCCTGGAATGTTTATAAGGGGTGCCTGGGATGGCTGTTTCATGCGTTACTTATTAGTTTGGTTCTTGCTGTTAGTATCATGAATAATATACATGAAGTATATTTGCCAATTTCTCACATCATAGTAACCAAACACATTCTAATTGTATCTTTTCATTCTATTTCAATGCAATACAATGATCAGGGGGACCCCTTAAAACATTTTCTCACCTATTGCTAACCTCACACACAGAGGTAAAAGTCTTTGGCTCAATAGAAAGGGGATCATAGCAACTTAGTATGACGTCACTCTTGTCAGATGACAGCAGTACACTTAGACTGTTCTGAAGAGTGAAATCGAAATGTTAACGTACCTGATTATTATTTGAAGGTCATATGCCTTCTTGGAAAGAATGAGTTTATTATATAATAAATTTTAATAACTACTGTAGAGTGAAAAAAATTGTATCGAAAATTTAGTTCAGTAATTATTACTGTACGATAAAAAGAATGGAACACGATTTATTAATAGAATGATTACTCAAGTAATTTAATTCATTAAAGAAAATAATACATAAAGTGCTGATCTAACGGCTCACTGGCAGTCTAGTTTGAACATCAAATTATTTTCTCTTTCTCTCACCTGACATTTGATAGCGAGTAGTACAGTCCTATGTTCTACTCCGTCAGTAGCAATGGTTACTAGGGGTGTGTCCAGTACCGTGTCGATCACAGTGAGGAAACCATAACCACATGCAACCACCAGGGATGATTCATTGCCTGAAAATAGGATGTGGTAGAGACACCGTGTCAGTGTAACTATGAAGAAAAAGAGTAGTAGAGACATAGTAAAAGGTACGGAAAAGAGTAAAAGTTAATGTAATGATACTACGTCGCAGAAATACAATAGGGAAAAGAATGTTTCAACAATTTAGGTATGTTAAAACTTGTCGGAGCTTGTTAGACCGGGATAGAAATTGTTAAAAACAAGTTCGAACGAGTCAAAAACAAAGTAGCTACTAATAAATTTAATTATAATGTCTCATTCAATATCCTTTTTTTATTTAATTAAGCAAATCAACTAAAACAGCAAGTAAGTAACAAGTAGTAGTAACAGCAAGTAGTTTTTTATGGTTTTATTACCTTCGCAGTTAGCGGAAGGTTATATCTATTTTAGGCGGAATTCATTCATCATCTTGTTATTTGCATAACTCAAAAAGTATTCGATCAAATTGCTTGGAATTTTATTGCACAATTGGATAATGTCCATCTTGTAAAATTTTGGGAGCGATTCGGTAAAAGGTCATGTATAACTCAAAAACCATTCAACAAAATTGCCTGAAATTTGGTGAGACGATTGGTCATTATCAAGGAAACAGTTGATGCGCACAGGTCAAGAACAAGGAAATTTATAACTCAATGCACTTTATGGGATGGTCAAGGTTATATTCGGTGGCGAAGGTATGCGCTCAACGAGTGCTCGTCATCTAGTTGATCTATGCATTTATGAAGTAGAAGCACTAACCACTGGTATGTTTAACGTAATTACTGTCAATTGAAAACAGTTGACAGCACCTCTAAAGGTAGAGAGGTCACCTCTCATGCACCTCCTCCTCACCTCTAAAGGTAGAGAGGTCACCTCTCATGCACCTCCTCCTCACCTCTAAAGGTAGAGAGGTCACCTCTCATGCACCTCCTCCTCACCTCTAGGCAGTAGCTGCAGAGGCCTCAGCTCCTCACACTCCTCCCTGAGGCTGGTTTGAAGAGGAGTGAGAGAGGCTAGCAGTTCCCTCCTCTTTCTCCTCTCTCTGTAACAACTCTCCAACTCCAGCAAGAGGAGACGACTAGAAGAGTCTGTAGGGAAGAAATTACAGAAGTTGGAGCTTTAGGGTAAATTCCAGGTTACAAAACAATTCCATATTTTCGATCATTTAAGAAAAATAATTTAACATTTATAGCTATGAAACCTACATGTATCATAGATACTAATGGATAGTTTAATTTGTATATCCATTGGTATCCCTGATAACTGCAGGTAGGTATCATGGATACCAATTAAAATAATACTCAAATAATATAACTTTTATTATATTATTAGAAATGAAATTGTTCAGTGTTCAATAACTCTGAACTCACCCTATTTTTATTCAGGGTAAGTTCTTAATTATCGGTCAGTCCAGCATTTTCGGTCATATAAGAAAAAACTCTATAATAAAACTATTTCACTAGGATTGGTTGAGTAAAAACAACTAATCCCGGTTGGTTGTTTTTACTCCACCAATACTAGTGAAATTATCATATCGTTATTTCTTACGTGTCCAAAAATGTGGAACTGACCGATAACTAAGAACTTACCCTATATCATTTTACAATATAACAAGAAAAATTCTTTTAAATAGAAATATAATTTTGCTATATTCCAAAATTCAAGATATTCTTAGAATTTTAATTACTGGATATCATGAGCATTATGAATTATTTCTATCATCTCATTTTTAATTTCTACCAACACTCACCGTGTGAATTAGTATAGGCAATGGCTATAGTCCATGGAGATGGACTGCAAATACACTTCATGTCAACAAAACTGGAGGAAAGATGAAAAATTATCTTAAAAGAACATAGGTTATTGTTATAAAGACTCATAAATACATTATATTTCTCAAGCAGTAGGATATGAATCAATTTTGTAGCTATTACAATAAGAACAATCTTCTTGGCTATTAGAGTATGAATAACTGTTGTAGCTATTTCTCTATGAAGATAAAGGTACTGAACAATCTGAACAATATCTGATCACTGGGCAAAACTTACTTAAAGTCCATTTTCAGGAGCACAGAAGTTGTCTCTATTGAAGGTAGTTTCATGTTACAGTCGACAAGTGTGATTTTGACGACTGTTTCATCAGTCGGTATTGAACTCATCAACACAAACTGCAAAATGTCTGATGAATCATCAGAACTCTGATAAAGATTGCAGAGGTGAACACTGAGAAAGGAAATTTAGTGAATGATTGTGAACATTTTGAAAAGTGTAAAGAGATTCATATTAAACTATTGTTGTTTAACTAGCTATTGATTAAAACTTTGTGTTTCTAAACCAATCTTATAGGCTATAGCTACCTACTTTTGTACAGCTGTCATGCAAAAAATACAATGAAAACATAGTTTTTTACCTAACTGAAGCAGATATTAATTCTTCTGACGCAACTCCAAACAATTTAGAAGATGTTTTTCCATCATCAGACAACTTATACAGTTCCAAAGAATTTTTAGAAGCAGTCAGTATGTACACTTCAGTACATTTGGTGGCTATCACTGAACTGAGAATATCCTTAGATGCTGAACTAAATACACTAACAACTTTATTACGTTTAACTACGCAATCATCTAAATTCATTCTACCATTTTCTAATGCTTCTTCAAGATGAATTTCGTCTTCAAGATTGTTCGGAGAATGAATAACTGGTTCTTCCTCTTTCATTTGTATATCTTCTTGAGAATGACTGATCACAGTATCATTAGTTGTAACATCATTCTTCAAACCTTCAGGATTGTCAGCCAAATGTTCTTCCATTTCTGCATCTGACAGAAGTTTCTTATTAAAAGCATCATCCTTTTCATGGTCCATACCTATATCATTAGCAAGATCTTCCTTCAGATTTGCTGAATCCATTCCTTCATTAATAATTTCTCTCTCACTGTTATTTGAAAACAGGATTTCATCTTTTACATTGTTTGACTGTTCTTGATTATTATTGAACATATCAGCATTGTCTGTGAATAATTCTTCATTTTCTGAAACTAATTCTTCTCTTTTCTCTGGGGAAATATTTTCATTTACTGTATCACAATGTATATCCTCTATATTTAGTTCATTAATTTCACCAGAAGTTTTATTTACTGATTCAAAAATATTATTTTCATTAGATATAATATTTTGCTCATCAAATAAATCTTCAGTCTGTATTACTGGAAGATTTTCCACATGTTCAGAATGGTGATCAGAACTACATAACTGTTCGGTAATGCCGTTTTGCTCATTATATACATTTGCACTAAACGCATTTTCATAAATTTGAGATCTATCATCACATTTGTTGATACCAGATTCTGTTGAGTTACTAATATCATCACTAACATGTTTGAAATTAGAATTCAACTCCTCTATGGTACCAAACAAATTCAGAAGATGGACAACTTTATTGTTAGGAAGATTTTCTACTTGTTTGATACTTTCCACAGAATTTCTTCCATCTGTATCTTGAAAAGGTATACTTGTTTGTAAAAATGATTCCGATGCTATAGGTGATGCATTCAAATCAGAAGAATCTGTCTCCATTGCCTTATTTAGAATTACTTCATTTACCTGTTGACCTGGACAAATATCCTCAATCATATCAACATCATCAGATAATTCAGAATCTGGAACCTCTGTAAGTTTAGAACAATGATCCTTGTCTTTTCCATCAGGAATAATTTCCTCATCATAACAGTCTTTCAGTTCATTTCTTTCAGTTTCATCATTGTTTGGCAGCAATGTGAAAACATCAGGAGATCCTTCTTTAAAAGTTACACTCTTCAAATTTGGTTGATTATCTTTGATAATCAAAATGTCATCACATTTTTCAGAATTGTTTTTGGGTGACCCTTCTGCAATCACTTCACAATCTTCTTTCTTCTTTTCATATTCTGTCACTTCATTTTCATTGATATTATTTAGTACAGGATTTACACATGTATCATCTGTTGGTTTATTAAGCAATTTGATTTCGTCTTCACAGTTTCCACCATCTGTAAAAAAGATATCTATCTGTTTCAGTATATTGAATATTCAAATAAATATATCATCATAATCATTAACATAATGGTTACATTTTACAACTGGATCTTTTTTGTGGACACTTCTTAACTTTTGGCACTTGTTGAGCTGCCTGCTTTTCTTCTTCAGCAGTGACTGCAGTTTGGCCAATTTTTGAGAAATATCCTAGAAAAAATCTATAATTAGTAATAGTTAAATTTAATTACTAGCTATATGATATAATATATCAGTGACCAGTCTGTAAAAGTATTTAATGACCTGATGTCTGAAAACAAGGTAGCTATTCAAATTAATAATTAAGATTTAGTTCTAAATTCTAATGTTTCATTGTAAATTCTAATATTACATTCTATATTTGAATATTTAACTCTAATATATAATTCTGAACTAAGCTAGGTAAATTTTAATAATAAATTCAAAATATCAATAATAAGCTTTAAATTTTATTATTTTAATATTAGGGGTAGCTAAATTCTAAATTTCAAAATAACCTAAATTCTAAAATAATAAATTCTAAAATATAATAATTAATTCTTAATTAATGAAATCCACAGATGTAACGATGTTGACTGTCCAGTCTGTAAAATATGGGAGAATTTGTGAGGTTTATAACTTTATCCGGATAGCAGAGAAAATAGCTTCATTAGCTTGGAGTCCTGAATTAGCTATCTGGTGACAATTTTTCAATTTATTCCTATGTTTACATTTAGCCTCTGCCTAGCTAATTATTGGAGACAATGGAGAATGTTTTGAGAATTATGGTCATTTTGGAGAGAAACTTGAAAATCTTTGGAGAGAAATTTCCTGAAAACTTGAAAAGAAAAATATCTGGAGGGATCCGGATTGGGTACACTTTGAAAACTGGTTGACTGTTGTCTGTTATCTGTATAAATTCAATAAAAACACTGATTAGCTAGAAATCATTATATCATAATCATATGATGATATGAATAATATTATAATCATATGAATAATGGAACTTACTTCTTTAGAAGTGGACATTTTCTAGAAGAAATCCTAGGTACCTAATTTATGAAATTAGGTAGGTATCTTATAAATGATATCTAGGAAATTATGAAATGAAATAGGTAGCCATAGAGTGTATCAAGTAAATGATTATAAAGGTTGGTAGGGTCAAGCAGGTAAATTGCGGCCTACTAACTAACTGCGGCCTCTAACAACAGAAACATCATAACTTCAAAACACTCGTTAAAAACATAAAGTAATAAATTGTAGCATGCACTATGCTTATTTTAATAGCTATGCAACATTTTAATGTAATTTCGGTTCAGAATGTTTTAGAGACGCTCTTGAGATGGCTGCATTTAAAAATTAATGGGCCGCAATTTATCTGCGTGACCCTATTTTCTGAATAGGTTTAGATTTTAGGTGAGTAAGTTCTAAGTTATTAGTGTTATCCGACGACGGACGGTTAGGCTACCAACTACACATTTTCGATCATATTGTATTTGTATACATGTATATAGGGCTACCTACTTATAATACTAATTATTTAACCATTATCATAGATAGCTATAAAAAAAAGTAAAAATAATATTTTATATACTTTTTTTAAGACATGAACGAAATGTGGAACTGTATGATAACTTGGAGATTACCGGTTTATAAACCAACTTAGATTTTGAATCGGGCGGTTTTTTTATTAATTTAGGTATAGCCAAGCAATGGAGCCATCAGAGAGTCAAGAGAAGAGCTCAGAGGCGTGTTATTATAATTAACTTAGGTAGTTAATGATTTATTTTTCTGACCAACAGTTTATACATTAACTTATATCTCATTAAATTGAATCTAGTGGCTGGATATTTGATATACCTATTCAATTAAGGAAATATGCTAATTCGAATAAACTTTTTCGCTACTGACAACATTCAGAATAGAAAGAAATTCGTTCTGTTCTTCTATTCGATATACATTATAGGTCCTCTCCAAGCTCCGGGGAAAAAAGGAGTTTATTGAATAACTAGTGTATTTTCCCGTTAAAAATAACGGGTCATCATCGATATCAATTTATTACCCGTTATTAGGTTACATTTAATGCATTCAATCAAAATTAAGTTTTCTGCATAATCTTATTTATTTTATAGGAAAAATCTAAAAATTTAATGAAAAACAGATAAATTTAAATATCAAGTTAATATATTCCCGTGCGTATCATAGTTACATTCTTCATGTTTAACACCCGTCGTGTAAAAGCGGACACCAAATAAATAAGTAAATAAACACACTAAGGAAATTATTAGTATAGATGGTCTAGGATCATTATTCTGCAAACTGCATACAATTTGGTTCAGTACATATATATTTTGTTATTTAACTAGTGTACTTTCTTGTTAAAAATAACGGCTCATCATAAATACCAATTTATTTCGCGTTATTAGGTTACTTTTAATGAATTCAATTGAAATTAAATTTTCGTCATAGTCTAATTTATTTTATAGATAAAATACATTCAAAAATTGAATAGAAACAGATAATTTAAATATCAAGTCAATATATATTCCCGTGTGTATCATATATAGTTACATTCTTCAGGGTTAATACCCGTCGTGTAAAAGCGGACACCAAATAAATAAATAAATAAACACACTAAGGAGATTATTAGTATAGATATTTGCTATTATTATTAAAGTTTTTGGAGCAAGTAAAAACAGCGGACCACAGTCCGTTAACTTTATTTGGTTAAATTCTGGTCCGTTATCTTTACTTGGTTAAATTATTATTATTTGACCAATAATTGGAATAAGAATATAAATTTGGATTCATAGATACCACATTATTAAAGGATTCATACAGAAGTTTTTTCCCCATCTTTTTACTACTTGTTCTTCACGACTTCAAAATAGATCACGTTTTTTATCAATTCTTTCAATTTATAAAATATGCAAAATTAATTTATAATAACTAATATTATCATAATTAAGGTTCTATATTTATAAGATAGTAAAGCCAATATTTTTTAAAACTAAAAAAAAGTTTTCTGGTCCATTAACTTTACTAGCTTAATTTCTGGTCCGTTATTTTTACTTGTTTAATTTCTGGTCCGTTATCTTTACCAGCTTCATTTCTGGTCCGTCAACTTTACTTGGTCTGTTTCTGGTCCGTTATCTTTACTTGCTCCAAGTTATTAATACTCCGTGTGCAACAATTGTACGAATCACTAACCTGACGATGAAGAAAAAGATTGTACACTCTTTGTTTTGAATTAAAATTTGAATATTATAAAAAAACAATACGTTTTCGGCCTTCGTTTAAGATATTAATTGTTTCCTAAAGTAAATAAATGTTTCTATAATAATAGTTTATCCAATTATATATCTTTACAAGGATATTAAATGAATTTGTTATACTTAATACCTACCTAGTTGACAATCAAAACAAATATTGTATGCATTCTTTTTTTTAGACTGAAAATTGGTAAGTCGGAAGTAGAATAGGTATTGTAGAGTTTTAAATAGAAAAAATTAAAAGCATATAAATTTGAAAATATGCTATCAAATTTGATGGGGTTTGCAGACAAATGATAAGAAACATTAGCCTCGTCGATTGAAGCAATGAAAACATTTGCTTGGATTATATATTGGACATCTTTATTCTTCTTTATGATAATTACGTACAAGCAAATACAGAATATTGTTAGTTAATAAGTATAGAATAATAGAAATCCATAGGTTATAAGTTAATAATAAGTAACGTGAATTGTTGGAATAGTGTAGTAATTTGTAATTCTAAATGTATGTACCTACATTACCTACAGAATAAATAAAAGGAATATACATATAATATCTTATTATTCGTAATCCTTACCTATAATTATTATCGGTAATTATAATTCGAATTAATCGGAATAACGTAGTAAAATATAACCTATAGGTACATGCATATACAGTGTGGGCCACAAAAATTGTTCCTCTTTTTCAAATACTTGTAAATCGTTAGCCAATGGACGAAAAAACTGTACATATCTTGGTCTCTTTTTCTCCGCCTCTTATTCTACTTTTAACAGGTAAAAACAATTTTGAACTGATGTACATAGTTTAAGAACAGGTAAGCAAAGAGTGAGGGTGATTATTTTGGTCATTGCGCGAAGGTTATTCTTAGAGCTAACTCTGTGATTTTACTCACTAAAAGGCAGTAAATAAAAGGAAAAAAATTATAATGGTAGACATTATAATACAGGGTACTTTAGCTTCTTCCTTGGAAACTATTAGGAAATTGAACAACTTCAGTGAAATTTTGATCTCATTGAAGTTTTCACTCTTAATATTCGTTATTCGCTTGTTCATTGATTGCATGGTTAAGGCTTGCTTTGCACTTGCATTTTTAACAGCGCGTAATAAAATCTCTTCTTAAAATGTGTTCACACTTGCATTTTTGTATCGCTGATTGAAGTAAAAATTTATTGTTATTCTTCCATCAGCGATAAAAACACGCAAGAATAAACACATTTTAAGAAGAGCTTTTTTTCCCGCAGTGTTAAAAATGCAAGTACGAAGCGGGCTTTAACCATGCAATGAACAAGCGAATAACGAATATTTAGAGTGAAAACTTCAATGAGATCAAAATTTCACTGAAATTGTTCAATTTCCTAATTGTTTCCAATGAAGAAGTGTAATCACCCTGTATTAAAATGTCTACCATTATGTTTTTTTTCTTTTTATTTACTGCCTTTTAGTAAGTAAAATCACAGAGTTAGCTCTAAGAATAACCTTCGCGCAATGACAAAAATAATCACCTTCACTCTTTGCTTACCTGTTCTTAAAGGTCCTCTCCAGGTTCCGGGGAAAAAATGAGCTTATTACATAATATTATAGAACTAAGGTCTACGATCATTATTCTGCAAACCGCATACAATTCGGTTTGGTATATATTTTATAATTTATTTTTAAAGTTTTTTAGTACTCTGTGAGCAACAATTGAGCGAATCACTAATCTGATGCTCGAGAAGAAGATTCTACACTCTTTGTTTTGATTACAAATTTGAATTTTATAAACAAACCATGCGTTTTCGGCCATTATTTTAGATATTAATTGTTTCCTAAAGTATATAAACGTTTCTAATATAAGTTCATTCAATTTTATACCTTTACACGAATATTAAATGGATTTATTGAACCTAATACCTAGTTGACAATCAAAACAAATGGTGTACATTCTTTTTCTTCAGGTTGGAAATTTCTTAAATTAGAAGTCGGAAGTTAAATAGGTTTTGTAGAGTTTTAATTATAAAAATCTTTAAAAGCATATAATATTAAAAATATGGTACCGAATTCGATGCGGTTTGCAGCAAAATGATAAGATTAACCTCGTTGAATAAGACAATAAAAATATTTGCTTGGAGAGGACTTTCAAACTATTTCCGTGAGTTCAAAAATGTTTTCACCTGTTAATAGTACAATAAGAGGCAGAGAAAAAGAGACCAAGATACAGTTTTTTCGTCCATTGGCTAACGATTTACAAGTATTTGAAAAAGAGGAAAAAAATTTGTGGCCCATACTGTAGATATAATTATTTTAAATTTTCTCATAATTTAATCAACTAACCAGAGATAAAAGTATGAATGGCCAATGTAGGATAGTAATCATATTTGGCCCCACCATAACTTAATCATCTATGGCCCCACCAAAACTTAATCATCTATGGCCCACCATAACTTAATCTTCTAAGGCCCCACCGTAACCTTCCAACCTGGCTGGAAATTCTTCTTCTACAAACTTTTTTTTTATTTTTTATTGATTTTTTTTATTTCAATTTTTACAGGGTGAGTTCCAAGCTATCGAATGGTTCCATATTTTCAATCATATATAAGAGCTAAGATATATGTAATAATTTTAAATTGTATTATAAATAGATACTAATTAAATAAAGAGTTAGAATGTAAAATTGTATATATTTTATATGATTGATAATATGGACCTGTCTGTTAACTCGATATTTACCCAGTAGAAGATAATTATAAACAAAACTAGATTACGTGCACTCGGTAGAGCGTATACCTAGAGCGTAAAAAAAATGGTTCCTGTATATCCCATCAAGTTTATGTAATACGCATGGTTTAATGCTTTTTGAGTTATAAATGACCATGACCTTGACCTTTAACTTGGTCACTCCCCAAATTTTTACCAGCAGGTCACTGATCCTTGACCAATCGTTTCACCAAATTTCAGGTAATTTATTTGTACACTTTTTCAGTTAAGCGAATAACAAAATGATAAATAAATAAATGCCGTCAATAATATAACCTTTCCGCATTCTGCGAAGGTAACTAGCATACTATTTGTATACTTAGACGAGTAATAGTGAGCGTAAATGAGTTCCTATTCTATTGGTAGGTTTTACCTACTGTTAAGGAATTGATACCCCGGTCTCGTGTCTTTCACGTCAATCAATCAATGGCACCTCACGTTACTCTGCCAATAGCGAGGCGTTAGTGTAAGGTGGCGTAGAGAGGTGAGAGGTGGTAAAGAGAGGTGATGAGGTGGTCAGGAGACAAGGGTACCTTCAACTCATCACCATCAGGGGGACATTTAAATCCACTTTGATAAATATTCCTATTTTAAAGCTGCGGAGAAGTGCGTACCTAGAAAATGTTCAAGCGTTACTTAGGGCTCTGTCGTTACTAGGTTACAATATGGGTCGATCATGTCTGTATGAATGCACTAGTCACACGGTGTATGTATTAACTATTTTTAAATAACTTTGGTTATACCAGACTTATTATTTGTAATATTAATCTGAAAATGAATTGTTGCTTAAAAGGTTATGTTTGGTTGTTGTTGTTGTTTGCGTAGCTAGTTGCGTGTTGATTGTTCGTTCCGACGGATAGGAACAATTAATTGATTGGCTGTACCTAACTAATGACATCTGCATTGCATCAACTAAACACGATTAAAGACTTTAGTAACATATAAGTGACATTCACTCAACTAGAGAGTCATAATAACATTATTTCTTCGCCCATAATGGTACCAACTATTTAAAATGAAATTACATGTTGAGAGGAAGTAATAGAGCGTCTTTAACTCGTCCTCCTTATGAAGCTTTACATTTTTCAGAACCATTACTTTAAACATTATGGCAAAGAGTATGAACGACAGCGTCTGGAGTGAGTCTGCAATGTGTTCGTCTTTCAGGTAAAGTGATTTGAAATTACGGGTGAGATGTAAATATAGGGTTTCCGAGGTTTAAGAGGGGGATGTAATTAGTCTTCTAATATATTCTTTACCTGTCACACCATTAAAAAGGTACTGTACGTTAGATTCGTTGAAATGAACAATTAGTTCATCATCATAGAGTCACATTCGGTTACTCAATTATCATATTTTTATTACCTCTTTATAGTTCAATCACACTCTTGAACGAGGGTGAAAGCAGCTCTTGTCACTTGGCTTTGCTTCAGAAGTTCATTGATTCGCCAGAAGCTGACACAGTCAAGGTTGAGGACGTGCTGGAGAACAGTAAGAAGTTTCCTGTACAGTTTCCAGTCCACACTCCTCGTCTGGAGAATAATCTCATTGTGAGTTATCAAATTTATCTAGATAAGTTGTAATGAACAAAAATAACAAATATTTTTAGGAATATCGTTCAAAACACTGTTTTCGACAGTCAAATCCGTTCAAAAATGAATTGAGGAAACAGGGTAAAATCTTCAACAAGGATACCGCTGAGAAAATGGTGAACTCTGCTTATCCCATCATTCATGAAAGAGCTCTGAGCCTTTTCACGGCATTCGTTCTTCACAAAGTTGAGCATGGCGAAACTATCGAGAAGTAAGTTAACATAAAATTGCCATTTAAGTTTAAATGAAATATTATATAGATCATTTTACCAATGACCTTTTTCATTTGAAGAGATTTCTACAAGGACATGACTGTGTACGACCTCGTGGACAAGTTAATTTCCAATCGTCCAGTAGTTTATAAGAATTCGTGGGATCAGTTTTTACTGCTAGATGGCACACCTGGATTCGGAGGATTTGAGGGCATCGGCAAGGAAATAAATCCGAAACCTGAAATGAATCTGGAGAGATTGAACAGTTATGATGAAATGAGACTTTCTGCTTTAATCACAATGAGCAGCATGTCTCTCTTCATCAACGATGGCGGGAAAAACAATTGCGGCGTGGTAGGTAACGGCGTCACCCACGAGCTTGATGGTGCTATTTTGGGCCAAGTTGGTGCTAGGTTTGAAAAGGAAGGGTACATGGACTGGATTGATTGTATTGTTAGTAAATACCAAAATACCAGAGAAAATGGCTATGGAAAAGATAACACATCAAGCAAAGGTAGACTACTGCAGTCTTGGGCAAATACCTGGGGACTCGAGTATCTACCTACTCTAGATGAAGTCAAAGAAAATCCTCACAATTATGAATATATCAACATTAAAGATGCATATTTAAACAAGAAAGCATATAAAGCGCGCATTCAAATGATTGTAGAGATTTTTCTAATGGAAGCAAGTTGCAGATCCAAAGCTGTTAATAGAAAGGCTTACATCCATGCATCAGGACTTGGACTCAATAACTCCTGGATGATAAGTCCAATTCAAACACGCCTCTACATTGAGGCCTGGTCTGAGGCCATTCAACACATGGCCCTTAATGTTACGGATAACATAGCGTGCATCAATTTCAGTTGCATTGCCGCAACTAGGATACAGGGAGTCAAATCAGGTGAAAAATTCCCCAACACTGATATCACTATTAGATTTACAAAAAGAGACATGTTGGAGAGAGTACCTAGAGGTTGTTTGCTAGTTTGCAACTATCCAGCTGATTCTAACGCCTGTCCAGGTAATTCATTTAACTGAATCATTTAAAGATTTTACTAACACAATCTTGTGATATACAGATTCATCATTTTAACTTTCTCAGGGAATGAATTTTGGTCAGGCTCTCTGGCATCATCAACAGTGACGGCAGCAGCTTGTTCTTCTTCTGTTGCGGAGCTGCACAACCCGAACATCAACCCTAGGATGAGTAGCAGGTACCTGAGAGTTGCCTCTAGGACAGAAGGAGTCGTGCCTGTCAGTGACTATCTACAGTCTCTTAAATGAAGAGATATTCGTGTAAGGGATCGTTGCAGCATTCTGACACTCACAGTACTTAAAAAAAAGTTAAGTGTCCGAGTGCTACAACGGTTACCCGTTATTGTTGATGGCGAATACTTGCTCAGTTATGTTCATACTATAAACTATACAGGGTAAAATCCGAGTTATCTGACTGTTCCACATTTCGATCATATAAAAACTGTATAATAATTTAACTCGTTATAGTAAATTATAATTAGTATACAGTTTTTTTATATGATCGAAAATGTGGAACCGTCTAAAAACTCAGTATCTATCCTAGCATAAGTAAACTGAATACTGTTACGACGAATTTATCTTGCATAAGAATTATATACTCAGTTTTAAAGGTAAATTATAACTCCATATATAGCTAAAAAGAATGTACACGGATGAAGCACAATATTGTTCACTTTATAAGATTTATTTTTAATAAAATATTACTTAGACATAGAAAAATGGTTTCATTAGATTTTAAAGGTCCTCTCCAAAATTTGATTCAGAAAAACATTTCCATCTATGCTTTTAAAGGCTTCTCAAATTTGGGAAGTCTATGTTTTAGAGGGCATTTGTTTATTTGTTATCTTGTTATTCGCACAACTCAAAAAGTATTCAACCAAATTGTTTGAAATTTAGTAGGACGATTGGTTAATGACTCATTATCCAAAAACGAATTATCAGATTTGGGAGCTATCAGCTCAAAGTTCAAGGTCAAGGTCATTTATAAATCAAAATGTATGTTACCAAATTGCCTGAAATTTGGTGGGACGATTGGTCATTATTCAGGAACCAGTTTATTAGATTTTAGGCAGTGAACGGGTCAAAGATCAAGGTCATTTAAAACTCAAGGATTATTGAATGGTCAAGGTCAATTATAAGTGGTTGTGAAGGTATGCACTCTAGGAGTGCCTGTCATCCAGTTGAAACTCTTGGTTCGATTTGTGCCTTTATTTTAATTTTCAAATTTAAATTTTATAAACCAGCAATGCAAATTTTCGGCCTTGCAGTCTAAGATTATTTAGCTTTAAATTATTACAAAAATCTTTAAACCCATATAATTTTAAAGATATGCTATCAAATTTAATGAGGTTTGCCGAGAAATGGTAATAAACATTAGCCTCATTGATTAAAATAATTAAAAAAATTGAAATACGATGATGTGGTCTACTTTTCGGACACGTGATAATATTATATTCTTTCGAAATTACGTCAACATATTTATACTCTGATAACATTGCACTATCGGGCCAACGTCGGTGAACGTTGGCAAAGTAAGGGCACGATCAGACATTGGCACGCCAATGCTATTCCACACAGGGACACTTGGCCAACGGTTGCAAACAACACTGGCCCAATGAAGGAAAACAATCAACATTGGTTAACCAATCCAGTGATTTTTTGATGTACCAATATATATTTATTATTATAATTGACTATCGGTTCTATTTGGCAATTATAGCTAGAGAATCAGAGAAGTTAGGTGCAAACGATCTATCTCAACATTAATCACACCATATAGCCAATTTAATATCCTCAATTAAGAATATCTTTAAAATTTTAGCTGTTTCTGGCAATTTGGTATAAATGGCCCTGTTATCCAATTTCAATTATTATTTTAACACTTTATATATTTCATACATAAAAATGAACCTGGCTGTTAGGAAATCCATATAATTAGTATAATAAGTTATCTAGTTTTCGTGTAAAATAATTATTCACATCGAAAATTATACTCTCTATTCAATTTTAAATAAAAAAATTATTATTTGGTTAAAATAGCGTAGGTAAAATAATATAAACTTTCAGTTTGAATTGACAACTGCTCTAATTTTTCCCCTGATTTTGATCTGTAAAATGTATTTGAAGGACAATTACTACATTGTATGATTGTTAGAAGTAACGTGCTGTTGTCTTCACGTGTTCTGTATAGCGTAATCTAATTAATACACCTGTTATATGAAAATAGTAAAGTGAGTAATTCAGTGTAAAAGTTTACTTGTTATTGAAACGAGATTTAGTTCGAATGATTATAAGTTAAATTAGATTAAGAGTTCTAATTGATAGCTTTTAGTTTAATTATGTTTAAAGGTACCAACCAAGGTTAATGAAACACGTGAATAGTTTAATTGATAATATTGATTTAATGCCTACCTATATAAGAAAATGATACACAATAATATAAATGATAATCCCTAATATAATATGATACACCCTAATACAAATTAGGTATGAGCTATAAGGAACTAGGTAATTTGATTTGGTTTTAATTACAATCTGGTGCTAATGCTTTGGAACTAGCAAGGTAGTGAGATGTAGAAGAGCTGAATAGGTAGGTAGGTTCCAGACTAAAAACTCCAATATAAATTTAGTATTGCAAATCTAACTAACTGAATCAATGACATAATATAAGAAATAGCAGGAATATTGTATGTTAATTTAATCCACCAAATATTATTTGAATTTATATTGAAAGAATATTTTAAGTAATTATAAGAGTATTCAGGACGTTACTAAATTGAGAATTAAACCTATATATGATTTATTACACACAAAACTAATCTATTGCTATATAAAAACTTAAACCATACAAGGGGATCTTTGATTGTAATATTTTAACTCCATACAAACACAGGTTTGTATGGAGAGCGAAATATAATGAGTACGTCATTACATGAGTTTAAGGGCTCAAACAAACTACAAGCGGCGCAGAGCGGCTTGCCATTAAAGGTCCCCTCCAGGCAAATTTTTTTATTGCTTAAATCAACTTGACTAATGCTTCTTAACATTTTACTGCAACTCCCATAAAATTTGAAAGCATATTTTTAATTTTATATGGGTATAAAGATTTTTATAATCCAAACTCTACAAAACCTACTTTACTTCCGACTTTCTAATTTTCAGTCTGAAGAAGAAGAATGTACACCATTTGTTTTGATTGTCAACTAGGTATTTGGTTTAATAAATCTATTTATTATTCGTTTAAAGGTTTTAATTTGGATAAACTTATTATAGAAACGTTTATGTACTTTTAGAGACAATTAATATCTTAAAAAAAGGCCAAAAACGCATTGTTTGTTTAAAAATCTAAATTTGAAATCAAAACAAAGAGTGTCCAATCTTCTTTCTCAGCGTCAGGTTGGAGATTCGTTCGATTGTTGCTCACAGAGTACTATACAACTTTAAAAGCATATAATAAAATATATACTGGACCGAATTGTATGCGGTTTGCGGAATAATGATCGTATACCTTAGTTCTATAATATTATGTAATAAACTCATTTTTTCCCCGGAGCCTGGAGTGGACCTTTAATGTTGTTTGGTATTCGTATGCAGAGACGCTTGGCTGTTCACACTGCAAGCGGAGCGGCGCTCCAAATAAACAACGATATTAATTGCGCTCCGCTCCGCGCTGCTCCGCACCGCTTGTACTGTTTACGTACCATAAGACTTGAAAGAGGAAGCTGCAGGACGCCACCGCTTTAAATACTCTGAGTGGAACCTCGTGCATTTGGTACCCGGCCAGCTCACTTCCGTAATACAAATAAATTATTATATTATATAATTGATAAGGACTATATGAATATGAAACTATTCTAAAACAAAACATAAATATAATAGGTAAATATACAAAAATAATAAGAACCGAAAAATACCTACTATAATTTAAACATAAAAAAGGATGAGAGATCGTTCTAGAACATTCTAGGAGGAAAAAGAATATTGGAACATAAAAGTAAATTATAAAAGCCTCTCCAGGCTCCAGGGAAAAAATGAGTTTATTACATAATATTACAGAACTATAAGGTCTACGATCAATATTCCGCAAACCGCATACAGCTAGATCGGTTCAGTACATATTTTATTATTTGCTTTTAAAGTTTTTTAATACTCTGTGAGCAACAATCGAACGAATCTCAAACCTGACGCTGAGAAAGAAGATTGTACACTATTTGTTTTGACTTCAAATTTAGATTTTTAAACAAACAATGCGTTTTTGGCCTTCTTTTAAGATATTATTTGTTTTTAAAGTATATGAACGTAGTTATAATAAGTTTATCCAAATTTAAACCTTAAAACGAATAATAAATAGATTTATTAAACCAAAGACCTAGTTGACAATCAAAACAAATGGTGTACATTCTTCTCCTTCAGACTGAAAATTAGAAAGTCGGAAGTAAAGTAGGTTTTGTAGAGTTTGGATTATAAAAATCTTTAAAAGCATATAAAATTAAAAATATGCTATCAAATTTTATGGGGTTTGCATTAAAATGATAGGAAACATTAGCCTCGTTTATTTAAGTAATAAAAAAAATTGCTCGAAGGGGACCTATAATAAAGAGTGTGATTAGTGTCACCGCAATAGTACTGGCCGTACACATGCATGGCATCGGCACCGTTAAGTATTGCAGGTACCAATAAGTCGTTTATACGTGGTTATACTGTTCTGGGCCGGGGGATATCCGTGAAGTGGGTCAACGTCAGGCCTTTGCTGGCCAAATACACCGAGACAAGCATGAAAACATTGGCCCAGAGTTTCATTCTGAATTGGGCCAACGTTGGCCCAACATTGTATTGTTTACTGGGTAGCTATGTCATATTTCTAAAAAAATTATGAAATTCATGTGGATTCTCTGAATAGAATCGCATATGAATATGAATAGTTTCATAAATATCGGATACATAGATCCTTTTTTTCATTTAATTAGATGAAAGCTATTGAAATTTTGGATAGATATCGATTTTGAAGATGTTTTGATTTTTCTGATATGCAATTTTCTGTTACATTATGTGCCATTCAATTCTGTACCGCCGTCATTTGTGAGGAAATTTCACCGACTAGTGGGACTGGCCGGCATGGTTGTATGAATGTACTTCTTAATTGTTATTAGTTGGTAACTGTCATTGTATTCCTGCCCTTAGGTTGTTTAGTTAGGTGATTTTATCATCATGTCACTGTCTAAGTTTTATATTGCTGAGGAAGCTGGAGGCATTCCCAAATGGAAAATTGCTCTAGCAATTGGAGGAACCTTTCTATTGGGTGCTGGCATTTACTATAAACTTTGGGGAAAGTCAGAAAAACGTTTATTGAACTCTGATAAAAAAAGCAACTCCAACATTTTCGAGGCTCCAAATGAGGAAACTGCTACTAAGAAGGAACATACTGTGGTTGATGAGGTGAGAATTCTAAATTTGTTAACTAAATTTAAGATAATAACTAGTTAAATGCCATTCTAAATGTTAGTCTAACTATGCTAGTTAGTAGTTACCAAATTAATTTGCCTCCGGTCAACTGTTATTATCATTTGTATAGGGTCTGGGTCAAACAGGTAAATTTCGGCACACTAACTAACTGCGTCCTAGACTGACAGTCTGTGTTTCGTAGTAAATTTCACCGACTTGGTTGCTTGTCGGTGGAATTTTTTCCCCTCTAAAATAATATTCTAGCAAAGTCTATGGATTTTAACTATTTATTCTCATGTTACATTGTTACCCAGGGTCACGCCGTCACGGTGGAAAAATAACTTCTGATTGACTAGTACCCCAGTCTGTATTTCATGGTAAATTCCACCGACATGTCTGTGATATTTTTTCCCCTTAAAAAGAATATTCTAGCAAAGTCAGTGGATTTTTAGCTATTTATTCCTATATTACCATTAATTTTCAGTGGGAAAATAGGTAAAATGTTGGTGGATCAGCCAAATTACTGGAAATTTATGGTGGATTTTTTCAGCTTTTTCAAAAAGTCAGTGGAATTTTATGCACCAATTACAGACTGGCTAGTACCTAACTCTGTTAGAAATTCTTCCTAATGACAACTCTGCTGGAACAGTGGAACTTAACATTATTTCATTGAACTATGCAAAAATCTGTTATATATTTCATAATATTTGAAAAAATTGAACCCTGCAATCTGCATGGCCCAGACTGCAGGAACTGGTAAACTGTTCTCCAAGAAATCTTCTATTTTGGCTTCTGTTCTCAGTAAAATACATGTAAATATAGGAGGAAATTAAGGATTGTTCACACAGAAAATGTTAAAAATGTCCCATGTTCTCAGTTCTGCAGACTGGCTGCATGCTATAGCAGCTATACGGTCTAATAGTCTATAGGTATAAGGTTTACTAATACTAAGCACTGGTTGCTCAGCCAAGTAAAATAGTATGTCTCATAAACTCACCATTTGTCTCTCCAGCTCTCTCCAAAATTCAACAAATCTCTCCAAAATGATCAAATTTTCAAAAATTCTCTCCAAAATAACATTGTAGCATAGGAGAAAAATAGAAAAAACTCACCATTTGCAATTGAAGGGCTCAAAATAACAGTCACAAACCCGCCATTAAAATGGCGAGTTTGGACATGCTTTATTACTTGTCTAAGCAGGGTTAATGATGTTAATTATTAATAAACTCCGCAGTTGAGTATTCATGAGTAACTCTGTTTGAATTTGTGTTTTCCACTCTGGCATGTTACCATTATTTTCGGCGGTGTATAGAATTACCGAAACGGACTGATTGAGGACCAAAACGGCCAGTCTGAAAAGTAGAGCAGGATTTATGGATTAATCCTACGCCCAAGGTCTATTTAATTCCTATGTTCCCATGTTATTTGTTGCGCCTAAATCCCAATTTCTGTAAAAAAAATCCTGGGTCTGACTGAGGAGTCCTTCTTTTCAGACTGGCAAAACAGAACGATTAGGGACCAAAACGGACCAATTGTGGTCCTTAATGGACAGTGTGGTCCAAAACAGACCGAATGGGGACCAAGCCGGATCTAATCGGGCCGAAAAAATTTTGAGTGGAGTGGCCCTTTGAAATATTTTTTGAAGAATAATTTCCGGCTTATAGGATATGAGCATTCAAAGTAGCTATTGTCTTTTTTTCAACATAAGTAGGTACCTAGCTATTATCAGTTAAATAACTCATTCGAAATATAATTATTTTTTCTAATGTATAGCACTATCTATTTTAAGTGTTTTTTTATGAACTACTTAGCTCCGTTTCGGCCCGATTAGATCCGGCTTGGTCCCCATTTGGTCTGTTTTGAACCCCGATCTGCCAGTCTGTATTTTTCGGCACGGGGTAAAGACCTGAAAAGTGCCCTAAAGGCTAAAAACCTAAAATGACCTGAAAACATTTTTAAACGCCTGCCATTTAAAAACTACAGCATGTATCGGTTACCAAACATGTTTTTTTGTCGAGGAGTCCTTGATAACAATTCCTGACAGTTTCGCTGAATTTTATCCACCAGTTTTTGAAAAATCATGCCCTGAACAGACTGTACCAGTTTTGGTACTAAAACAAATGGTTGAAAACGCCTATTACGTAAGTACCACTGCATTTATCCGTTATCTAACATGTTTTTTGTCAAGAAGGAGTCTCTGGTAACATCTCCTGATAGTTTCTCTGAAATCTGTCCACCAGTTTTTGAAATATCTTGCCCTGAACAGACCGTATCAGTTTTGTCATTAAAAAAAAGAGAGGAAGGCGTAAAATGCGCTGTGACAACAGCAGCCGACTACCACAGAGCAATGTCTAGGAGAGAACAATTTAGTTACATTAAAAACTGAACAATGTAGTCTCTAAACATTTCGACGAATGTTCCTTATATATTGAAACATTCTGAGGACATTTTATTTGCATGAAAAAAAGTCTAGGATACATAATTTTCATATTATCAGAAAAATAGTTAGGTAGATTGAAATATTGGTAGAATAATAATTGTAAAGCAAAATTTGTCATTGATTGTAGCCAACCTAGTTAAAAATACCTACCCAGTAATAAATATAAATAACTAACCATATATAAATACCGTAACATACCTAGTTATAAATAGGCACGTATCTAGTTATAAATATAAATACCTATCTAACTAGTTATAAATATGTATCTAGTTAGAAATACCTACCTAGTTAGAAATACCTACCTAGTTAGAAATACCTACCTAGTTAGAAATACCTACCTAGTTAGAAATACCTACCTAGTTAGAAATACCTACCTAGTTAGAAATACCTACCTAGTTAGAAATACCTACCTAGTTAGAAATACCTACCTAGTTAGAAATACTTACCTAGTAAGAAATACTTACCTAGTAAGAAATACTTACCTAGTAAGAAATACTTACCTAGTAAGAAATACTTACCTAGTAAGAAATACTTACCTAGTAAGAAATAGCTACCACCTAGTAAGAAATAGCTACCACCTAGTAAGAAATAGCTACCACCTAGTAAGAAATAGCTACCACCTAGTAAGAAATAGCTACCACCAAGTAAGAAATAGCTACCACCAAGTAAGAAATAGCTACCACCAAGTAAGAAATAGCTACCACCAAGTAAGAAATAGCTACCACCAAGTAAGAAATAGCTACCACCAAGTAAGAAATAGCTACCACCAAGTAAGAAATAGCTACCACCAAGTAAGAAATAGCTACCACCAAGTAAGAAATAGCTACCACCAAGTAAGAAATAGCTACCACCAAGTAAGAAATAGCTACCACCAAGTAAGAAATAGCTACCACCAAGTAAGAAATAGCTACCACCAAGTAAGAAATAGCTACCACCAAGTAAGAAATAGCTACCACCAAGTAAGAAATAGCTACCACCAAGTAAGAAATAGCTACCACCAAGTAAGAAATAGCTACCACCAAGTAAGAAATAGCTACCACCAAGTAAGAAATAGCTACCACCAAGTAAGAAATAGCTACCACCAAGTAAGAAATAGCTACCACCAAGTAAGAAATAGCTACCACCAAGTAAGAAATAGCTACCACCAAGTAAGAAATAGCTACCACCAAGTATTAAATAGCTACCACCAAGTATTAAATAGCTACCACCAAGTATTAAATAGCTACCACCAAGTATTAAATAGCTACCACCAAGTATTAAATAGCTACCACCAAGTAAGAAATAGCTACCACCAAGTAAGAAATAGCTACCACCAAGTAAGAAATAGCTACCACCAAGTAAGAAATAGCTACCACCAAGTAAGAAATAGCTACCACCAAGTAAGAAATAGCTACCACCAAGTAAGAAATAGCTACCACCAAGTAAGAAATAGCTACCACCAAGTAAGAAATAGCTACCACCAAGTAAGAAATAGCTACCACCAAGTAAGAAATAGCTACCACCAAGTAAGAAATAGCTACCACCAAGTAAGAAATAGCTACCACCAAGTAAGAAATAGCTACCACCAAGTAAGAAATAGCTACCACCAAGTAAGAAATAGCTACCACCAAGTAAGAAATAGCTACCACCAAGTAAGAAATAGCTACCACCAAGTAAGAAATAGCTACCACCAAGTAAGAAATAGCTACCACCAAGTAAGAAATAGCTACCACCAAGTAAGAAATAGCTACCACCAAGTAAGAAATAGCTACCACCAAGTAAGAAATAGCTACCACCAAGTAAGAAATAGCTACCACCAAGTAAGAAATAGCTACCACCAAGTAAGAAATAGCTACCACCAAGTAAGAAATAGCTACCACCAAGTAAGAAATAGCTACCACCAAGTAAGAAATAGCTACCACCAAGTAAGAAATAGCTACCACCAAGTAAGAAATAGCTACCACCAAGTAAGAAATAGCTACCACCAAGTAAGAAATAGCTACCACCAAGTAAGAAATAGCTACCACCAAGAAGCTACAGTAAG